>LR738711.1:255883470-255933997 GCA_902687465.1 Secale cereale | reverse complement strand
GGGGGCACCAGGGCTCTAGGCGCCCTGGCGGCGCCCCCCCTGGGCCGCGCCGGGGGGGGGGGCGCCTGGGCCCCCCGAGGCTCCTCCGATGCCCCCCTTTGGCATATATTTAAGGTGTCTCCCGAAACCCTCGAAACAGGAACTCTTTTCGCGATCCCAATTCTGTTCCGCCGCCGCCGCCGCTTCCAAGATCGGGAGCACCAGGAGAACTCTTCCCGGCACCCTGCCGGAGGGGAGGATCACCACCGGGAGCTTCTCCACCACCATGGACGCCTCCCAGATGAGTTGTGAGTAGTCTCCCTTGGACCATGAGTCCATGACCAGTAGCTATGTGATGTTCTCCTCCCGTTCTTGTGCTTCACTAATTAGTCCTCGTGAGCTGCCCTACATGATCGAGGCACATATTGTAATGCCCCGGATGTAATACTTTCCCTTTTGGGTATATAATATATCTCCGGCTTCATCTATTTCCATTCTGGGTTCTTTGTCTTTCGGGTTTTCGTCGTTTTGTTGTGTGGAGTGTGTGGCATTCATTCATATCATGTAGACATGTGCATCGCATTGCATTTGTGTTGACGGTTGCATCCGGTTCCACGCGTTCCTTCCCGTTGTCCGTTTCGCGTTCCGGAGCTCCCTCACGTGTCTGTGACGTCCCGTAGGCCTACTTTGTTGTTTGGGCGTGTAACGTTACTGGTGTGCCGCGAGGTTGTTGTGTGTGTTGTTGTTTTGTTGTGTGCAACCCGCCTCTCAAATCTCGTCTCGTTTGGACTCCGTTGGCTATCCCATCTGTTGTTCGTGTGGGTCCAAAGTGCCTTCACTTTGTGTCCCAGAAACACCCCTACTGCGGTCTTTTATCTTCTCCTAGGTCCATCTAAACTACCCCCGCGATCGGATCCGTCGGATCGCGATCGGAGGGCTCCTAGCACCCCTAAATCTCCCCTAACCCTAAAAATCTGCCATATATTAGACCCCTAGGTCTAATTTGGGCATCCCTAGCCTCTTCTCCACTCCTCCCTCTAATTTTTTAGATCCAGCCATCCCCTTCCTCTCCATCTGGCCAGTTCCCGAGGGAACCAGCCAGATCCGCCGCAGCCTCGTTCGACCACCTCGATCCCGCCGAAGTCAACGGCCGATTCCTCTCGATCGAACCATCCCGCGTCGCCTGGCCAGATCGATCCACCAACCGGGCCACCGAACCAGCGGGGGACCACATCGCCGCAGTCCCGCAGGCCGCTCCTTCTCGCGTCGCCCGCTCGACCGGCTGGGCCCCTCTGTCCTTCCCCGCGGCCCGTCCTTCGCCTCCAGCGCCCGCCGGCTCCCGCATCGGCCCAAGCCGTCAGGCCGCTTCCCCCCCCCCTCGCTCAGGCCGGCCCAGCCGCCGCAGTCCCGCAGGCTGCCGATTCCCGCCTGGGCCACTTGCGGTCCACTCCGACCGAGGCCTCCCACTCCGTCGCCTGGGCCGACTTCTCCGCTGGGCCGCGCCTTCGCCTCCGCGCCGCCGGGCCCAGCCGGGCGCCCCGGCGCTTCTTCCGCCGTGCCAGCCGCCGCCCTTCTTCGCCTGGGCCGGATCGGGCCAGATCCGCCCGGGTCCGTTTGTTTTTTTCCCAGATCAGGTTGACTCCCCCTCTTTTATCTCTAAGTCCCAGATCTGTTATTCTATGATGCTATCTTTCAACTGCCATAACTTTGTGTGTGATGCTCCGTTTCGCGCATATAGCATGTCCAGACGTTCGTGGGATCGTGCACTGCGTTTCTTCTGTTGTTGTCATGCATGTTAGAAGTCATCTAGGTGCTCGTTTTGCTATTGCAAGAGTGCATCATGATATAAACTGCTGTTATGTGATGTTTTTATGCCACCTTTGCCATGTGATATCTTTTAGCTCGTTTGTCCGTATGATGCAAATGACATGTCCACGTGTTCGTCTTGCCATGATCTACATGTTGTATGTGATAGGTTGCATGATAGATTTATTATTGCCTTGTTATCATCGTTACAAAGTGCCATGTGGCTGTGATGTTGTTTCACTTGTTATGAAATGCCATCTTGTTGAGCTCGATGATATCGTAGTGTTTATCTCCATGAAGCATGCTTATGTGTTTCGGGATCACCTTCATGTGTACTTTGATGAGGTGCTTACCACTTGCCATGTTTAGTTTCGAGGTGACTTAAACATGCTCTTTTATATGCCATGATGATATTGTTGTTTTAGGACTTAGTGGATTTTCACTAAGTCTGAAATCTGTAACGTTCCGATGCCATGTTCGTGTGATGTTCTAGGACAAAGCATGATAGTTTTGGAGTGGATCTTGATTGTTCCTTGTAGTATATATTGTTGTCTTTCCATTCATGTTCTCACATGTCTATTTAAGTGGCTGTAGCATGTTTATCTTTTGCTCCAAAGTTTCAATAAAATTCTGCTGCCAGAATTTTATTGTCAAGTTCAATATGTCCAAGATCATTGCTATTGATCCGTGGCTCCGTTGGGGGTGCACCTTTGGACTTAGTTGCTGTAGTATATGTCTAGTTTGTGTTCATGTTCTTTGCCATGACATTTGAGTGCTTTAGCTTAATTATTTTGTGCTCCGAAGTTGCTATGATGCTGTAATTTTTCAGCTTTCGCTCTTTTCTTGTTTCGGGCATAACTTTTAGCCCGTAACTCCGATTTCAGCGAATCTTACATGAAACTTGATTGTTTTTCCATGTAGATTAATAATATCAGATTGTTATCATGTTTTGAGGTGTTTTGCTTGAGTGATATTTTACGTGCTCCGTGTGCATCCTTAGTGCATCCATCATGCATCCATCATTTTCGAGTGCGCATTGCATCTTGTTGATTTGTGCTTGGTGTGATTGTTTTGTTTAGAGCCGGAAGCAGAGTCTGAGTTCGAGTACGAGCACGAGGTTTCCAACGAGGTTGAGCACGAGGACCCTTCTTACGATTCGAACGACTTCTCTTCAGGCAAGATGACCGAACCCCGATAACATTACTATCTTTGCCTATTGCTAGTAGTTCCGCTCTATAGTTTTGCCTCGATGCCCATGATCTTCTTGTCAGCCTCCTACTTGTAACCAATTGCCATGTTTAACCAACCTACCTATGCAAACTGTTGCTTGGCTAAGTACGCTTCGCTCAGCCCTTCTTATAGCATTGCTAGTTGCAGGTGAAGATCGAAGATGCTTGCTTCATGTTGAAGTTTGGTTGGGTTATATCACACTATATAAATGCTTATAATGAAATCATCTATATATTGGCAAGGGTGGAAGGCTAAGCCTTTTGCTTTGTGATTTGTTCCACTCATGCCGTTAGGAACCGTATAAACCGGTGTTATGTTCCTTGATTATGCGTTCCTAACACGGTTGGGGTGTATGGGACCCCCTCGATAAACCGCTAAGTGCTAAGTCTTTTCCAGCAAGTCCCAACATTTGTACTATTTGCCTAATAACAAACTAAACTTGCATAGGGAGTAATTAACCCTCTTACTTAATTCAACCACCCCGGGCCAGTGCTCCACATGAGTGTTGGTCCGAAACGGGGAGCCTGCGGGGCCACCTCGAGGAAACTCAAGGTCTGGTAAGAACCCGTAGCTTCACCCATCCGGTCGTGTCCTGAGACTTAGATACGCGCGGCTACTATCAGGGTGTCGACACGCCGGGAGGATTTGCTGGATTAGCCTTACCTTAGTTCGGTATATCTTGAGCACGGGATTCCGAGGATACTCGGGTCTTCCCACTTTGGAGTTGTGACTCCGCGGATCGTGGGCTTGTAATGGGTCAAGTTGGAACACCCCTGCAGGGTTTGAACTTTCGAAAGCCGTGCCCGCGGTTATGTGGCAGATGGGAGCTTGTTAATATCCGGCTGTAGATAACTTGACACAATGTTGCTAATACACTATCAGCGTGTGTTCCGTGACTGTCAATTTCCGAATAGGGATTCGGGAGTTGAACACGGAGGGGTTATGATTGTGGAGCTTGTAGCTAGGATCACTTCGTGATCACTTCTCGCCGAGGCCTTCTCTTCTCGCTCTCACTCACGTAAGCTAGATGCTAGTTGCTGCTGCAGACACTTATTCTTTTCTTCAGCCTTATCCTCTCCCAAAGGCTTAAATAGTCTTGTTACCCGGAAACGGGATTGCTGAGTCCTCTGTGGCTCACAGTTACTTCACCACACCAGATGCAGGTCCAGCTGTGAGCTATCCAGGTGATGGCACCGAGCTGGATTGGGAGTTCGACGAAGAGCGTAGTCGGTACTATGTGCGATACCCGGATGATCAGTAGTGGAGACTCCTACTAGGATTCGATCCGTGAAAGCACATTTGCTCCCTGGGTGGTTTTGGTAATTAATGACAACATACTTTGTGGTTGGACTAATGCTTTTATCAAGTATGTTTCAGGAAATTCAATCACATTGGTATGGCAAAAGGACTGAAGAAGTGGACCCCTCAAAATGCTAAGGCAAGCATTGGCAAAAGCTCAAGACTCCATTTTTGGTTTAGTGATCCAAGATCACATTGAGTCCATAGGAAAAGCCAATACTATTAAAAGGGGATGAGGTTGTGTTAATGATCTGGTTGCTCAAGTGCTTAGTGATATATCTCCTTCAACTATCAGCAACTTTCACTACAATACACACTCATAAGTAATCTCGGACCAACCGATTTTCCAAACTCAGTCCCACCGAGATGAACCACCTCAGCCATAAGCCAAACCCTAGAAAAATCGGTCATTCCGAGTTTGAGATCGGTCTCACCGAAACATGGGCTGCCAAGCTTCTGTAACCGTTTGTCCTCAAATCGGAATAACCGAGTTGATGATTTCGGTCTCACCGAAACTGGCAAGTTCCTGTCTTTGCTCAAATCGGACTAACCGAGATGGTATTTTTGGTCCCACCAAAAACCCCAACGTTCACATTATTTGAACTTTCGGTCTGACCGAGTTGTCCACTTCGGTCTCACCGAGATTGCTCAATTATTTGTGTAACGGTTGGATTTTGTGTGGAGGCTATATATACCCCTCCACCCCCTCTTCATTCGTGGAGAGAGCCATCAGAAAGAACTACCACTCCTACCTTACACTTTCTGAGAAGAGAACTACCTACCCTTGTGTTGAGATCAAGTTGCTCCATTCCTACCATATGAAACTTGATTTCTAACCTTCCCAAGTTGCTTTCCACTCAATCCTTTCTTCCACCACAGCCAAATCAGTGAGGAGAGTTGAGTGTTGGGGAGATTATCATTTGAAGCACAAGAGCAAGGAGTTCATCATCATCTACAACATCTATTACCTTTTGGAGGGTGGTGCCTCCTAGATTGGTTAGGTGTCGCTTGGGAGCCTCCGTCATCGAGATGTGGAGTTGAACCAAGAAGTTTGTAAGTGCAAGGAGATCGCCTACTTCGTGAAGATCTACCCCGAGTAAGGCTAGCCCTCCGTGGGCGTAGGCCATGATGGAATAGACAAGGTTGCTTCTTCGTGGACCCTTCGTGGGTGGAGCCCTCCGTGGACTCGCGCAGCCGTTACCCTCCGTGGGTTGAAGTCTCCATCAACGTGGATGTACGATAGCACTACCTATCGGAACCACGGGAAAAATCATTGCGTCTCCAAATTGCGTTTGATCTTCTCCACCTCTCTTTACTACATGTGCAAGTTACTTTCCACTCAATCCTTTCTTCCACCACAGCCATATCAGTGAGGAGAGTTGAGTGTTGGGGAGATTATCATTTGAAGCACAAGAGCAAGGAGTTCATCATCATCTACAACATCTATTACCTTTTGGAGGGTGGTGCCTCCTAGATTGGTTAGGTGTCGCTTGGGAGCCTCCGTCATCGAGATGTGGAGTTGAACCAAGAAGTTTGTAAGGGCAAGGAGATCGCCTACTTCGTGAAGATCTACCCCGAGTAAGGCTAGCCCTCCGTGGGCGTAGGCCATGATGGAATAGACAAGGTTGCTTCTTCGTGGACCCTTCGTGGGTGGAGCCCTCCGTGGACTCGCGCAGCCGTTACCCTCCGTGGGTTGAAGTCTCCATCAACGTGGATGTACGATAGCACCACCTATCGGAACCACGGGAAAAATCATTGTGTCTCCAAATTGCGTTTGATCTTCTCCACCTCTCTTTACTACTTGTGCAATTTACTTTCCGCTGCCCATACTCTAGAATTGCATGTGTAGTGTGCTACTTGACTTGTGTGTTGTGCAAAATCTGCCAAAATCTGTCCTTGATAAAAGACAGAATTTTTATCTTGTCGAGTAGTCTAATCCCCCCCTCTAGACACTCTCACCTTCTTCGATCCCTCAATTGGTATCAGAGCTTTGGTCTCCATTGCTTTGGTTTACACACCATTGGAGGAAGATGGACGTGTCTACGTTTGGGAGTGTTAGCCATAGAGTGCCTATTCTTAATGGAGAGTCATATAACTCATGGAGGTCTGAAATGCTTAGTATCTTTAAGATGTACAATTTATGCAAATATGTTGAGACCCCCTATGTGCCTCCTTTTGATCCCTTGCACCCTACCATGGATGAAGAGATTGATTTGCTTCGTAACCTTAGGACTGTAAATCTTATCATTAGAGGGTTACCTGATGACTTGCTTAAGCTTGTTACAAACTTTGAGTGTGCCTATGCTATATGGAAGTTCTTGGAAGAACTTTATCCGGACTACTCTATGAGAGGTCTTGATAAAATTCTATACAAGACTATTGAATTTGATAAGATGCACCCCAATGATCCTAACTTTGATAAATGCTTCTTTGAGCTTCGTGATCTTATGAAAAATAAGGGTGATCCCGCTCTTATCAATGTTTTAATTAGAAATGCTCTTGCATTGCATTCCGAAGATTATTGTCACATTGACAAAACTAATGCAAGTACTTATCAAATTGACCTAGGTGTTGATGATGAACAATCTATGGGTCAATATGATGATGAGCATGAGCATGATGATGATTACTTCGATTCGGACGCCAAGCTAGACAAGGTCATGAAGAGTCTCAATCTCATGGCAAACCTGAGAGACTACATGTCCGGCGGAAAAGAGTGGATTCTTGATAGTGGATGCACCGATCACATGACCGGAGACAAAGACATGTTTCGAGAGCTTGCAAAGAACGATGGTCCACGCAAGTATGTGACTTTTGGAGACAACTCCAAGGGTAAGGTACTTGGCCTTGGTAAGGTGGCCATATCTCATGATAGCTCTATTCAAAATGTCATGCTTGTAGAATCTCTTGGATACAATTTACTTTCCGTGTCTAGATTAGCTGACTTTGGATTCAATGTGCTATTCACCAAAGTAGATTGCCAAGTCTTTCGTCGTGACAATCAAAACATGGCGTTTACCGGTATCCGTAGAGGCGATCTATACATTGTTGATTTCACTAAGAAAGCCCAACCTAGAGCTTGTTTCATTGCTAAATCTTCTAAAGGTTGGCTGTGGCATAGAAGGCTAGGACATGTTGGTATGCGTAATCTAGATAAGCTGATCAAAGGTGATCATATTCTTGGTGTTAAAGATGTTCTCTTTGACAAAGATAGACTTTGTAGTGCTTGTCAAGCAGGAAAACAAGTTGGTGGAAGTCATCCCGTGAAAAACATCATGACCACAAGGAGACCGCTTGAGCTTCTTCATATGGATCTCTTCGGTCCCAATGCTTACAAAAGCCTTGGTGGTAACTCCTTTGGTCTAGTTATAGTTGATGATTATTCCAGATTTACGTGGGTATTTTTCCTTGATGACAAATCGCAGGTTCAGAGAATCTTCAAGACCTTTGCCAGAAAGGCCCAAAATCAATTTGAGGTGAAGATCAAGAAAGTTCGGAGTGACAATGGAACGGAGTTCAAGAACGCCAATGTAGACCCTTTTCTCGATGAGGAAGGAATTCTACATGAGTTCTCGGCTACGTACACTCCTCAACAAAATGGAGTTGTTGAGAGGAAGAACCGAACGCTCATAGAGATGGCGAGAACGATGCTTGATGAATACAAGACACCGAAGCATTTTTGGGGAGAAGCAGTCGAGACAGCTTGTCATGCTATCAACAGGCTTTATCTTCATAAGCTCCTCGGCAAGACATCATACGAGCTTCTCACCGGTAACAAACCCCAAGTGGGATACTTTCGTGTCTTTGGTTCAAAATGCTATATCCTTGATAAGCATCGTCGGTCTAAATTTGCTCCTAAATCTCATGAAGGCTTTCTCCTTGGTTATGGATCAAACTCCCACACCTACCGTGTCTACAATAATTTCACCCGAAAGGTTGAAGAGACGGTAGACGTGAAGTTTGATGAATCTAATGGCTCGCAAGTAGAGCAAATGCCTATTGATGTAGGAGACAAGGACCCATTGGAAGCTATCCAAGACTTATCTATTGGAAAGATCCGTCCCATGGAAGTGAAGGAGAGTACCTCATCTACATATGTGGAGCCACCTACCTCACAGCGAGATGAACCTCAAGGCAACATGGAGGCCTCCACAAGTGGAACTCACCAAGATGAGGAAGTGCAACAAGAAGATCCACCACAACCTCCTTCTCCACCGCCTCAAGACAACACCAACAACAATGAAGAAGAAGAAGAGGAAGATGAAGATGATGAGGAAGCTCAACCACAACATCAACAAAAGCTATCCCGAGTTCGAGCAAGAGTCAAGAAGAATCATCCCGTGGAACAAATGATGAACGACATCAACTCCGGGAGAATTACTCGCTCTAAAACTCGCTTAGCTAACTTTTGTGAGCATTACTCTTTTATCTCTAGCATTGAACCTATGAAGGTAGAAGAAGCACTTGAAGACCCGGATTGGGTGAACGCTATGCACGAAGAACTACACAACTTCGAGAGGAACAAGGTATGGACTTTGGTAGAGAATCCCAAGGATGATCAAAACATCATTGGAACCAAATGGGTGTTTCGGAACAAGCAAGATGAAGATGGACAAGTCATCCGCAACAAGGCTCGTCTCGTAGCTCAAGGTTACACACAAGTCGAAGGTATGGACTATGGTGAGACCTATGCCCCCGTTGCTAGACTTGAGTCCATTCGCATTCTTCTTGCCTATGCCAATCACCATGATATTACTCTCTATCAAATGGACATCAAAAGTGCTTTCCTAAATGGTGAAATTGAGGAGGAAGTATTTGGGAAACAACCTCCCGGATTTGTGAATCCCAAAAAGCCTAATCATGTTTACAAGTTGCACAAAGCTCTTTATGGTCTTAAACAAGCTCCTAGAGCTTTGTACAAATGCCTGACTAGCTTTCTTCTTGAAAAAGGGTTTGAGATTGGAAAGATAGACTCAACGCTGTTCACAAAAAGGGTCAATGGTGAACTATTTGTGTGCCAAATATATGTTGATGATATTATCTTTGGTTCAACTAACCCCCATTTTAGCAAGAAGTTTGGACAGCTCATGTCGGAGAAGTATGAGATGTCCATGATGAGTGAACTCAAATTCTTCCTTGGGTTGCAAATCAAGCAATCTAAGGAGGGTACTTTTGTCTCACAAACAAAGTACACCAAGGATCTCTTCAAGAAGTTCAACATGCAAGAAAGCAAAGGTATGAGTACCCCCATGCCTACAAGTGGACATAATGACTTGACAAAAGATGGAGAACCCGTTGATCAAAGGGTTTACCGTTCTATGATTGGTTCTCTACTATATCTTTGTGCTTCTCGTCCTGACATAATGTTGAGTGTATGCATGTGTGCGCGATATCAAGCAGCCCCTAAAGAATGCCATCTTAAAGCTGTTAAAAGGATAGTGAGATATTTGATACACACACCAAACTTTGGCATTTGGTATCCTAAGAGAGCCTCTTTCGACCTTGTTGGCTATTCCGACTCGGACTATGCCGGTGACAAGGTTGATAGAAAGTCAACTTCGGGTACATGTCAATTCCTTGGTCGATCCCTTGTATCTTGGTCCTCCAAGAAACAAAATTCAGTATCATTATCCACTGCCGAAGCGGAATATATTGCTGCTGGTTCGTGTTGTGCTCAATTGCTATGGATGACACAAACGCTTAAGGATTATGGGATACATGTGAGACATGTTCCCTTGCTTTGTGACAATGAGAGTGCGATTAAAATTGGACATAATCCCGTGCAACACTCTCGAACAAAGCATATTGAAGTTCGTCACCATTTTATTCGTGATCATATTGCCAAGGGTGACATTAATCTTAAGCATGTTCGTACTGACAAACAACTTGCTGATATCTTTACAAAACCTCTTGATGAGAAGGTGTTTTGTCACTTAAGGAGTGAGTTGAACATCATTGATGCCTCAAACTTGGAGTGAAAACTCCATTGATGCATGCAAGGCATGAGCCCTCTTGACTAATCCCTGATATTTCTCTTATGATGGTGATCATATGTCTTGGACACATTTGCCTCCTTGTATTGCATCTAACTCTTTGCAGGTACTTGGATGATCTACATTCCACAAGATTACCACACACTCAAATCATGAGTAATCTTGTCATTAACCAAGTATCCAACCCCTTTGGGATGTTGAATTCAAGGAACAAAATTCCACATATCCTTTTTGACATCTTATACATCTTGTATTTCACTCTTGTCATCTTGGATATCCTCGAGTATTTCCTTGCTTGCCTGACCCATGTAGGAAGATGAACTATACAAGTAGAAATGGCGCTCCAACTTCACATTCAATGAGCACCTTCATCAAGTCTACCTACATGAGCAAAGCATCAACAAGCCCAAGGTATGTTCTTCACATCTTTAAGGAGCTTTGCTCAAAGTCATGAGTACAAGCAGCTTCATAAGATGTGATCACATCGAATGCTTAACCGAAAAATGGCAACCCCATTTTTAGCTTAAATGATGAGTATGACCTATGATCAAATGTCCTCATTTGACTCCTAAGTCAATATACTCAAACATAGGTGACCTTGTCGCCGACCTTTATCTAGATGAAGTACATATGTTTTGGAGTCTTTCTATTTTCTCTTATGTTCTCTCATTAAGTTTTTCCTTTAAACAAAAAAAAACCTTCATCTAGGAATCCTTTTATTTCTATTTCTTATGACTTTTTGTATATTCTTCTGGCTCTGATCAATTCCCCGAAAATCTTTCACAAATTCATTACAAATACTTTGAAACATTCCTCGCAAAGTGAGCTGAATTATTTCTGTATTTCCCTGGAATTAAACTCGGCGTCACCGATTTCAATATTTCGGTCTAACCGAAAAGGATCTATCCTAACTCAATTCGGTGTCACCGATTTATCTCTTCCAGGATATCAACTTCTGCAGCTCCACTCAATGTTCTTATTTGCCCTGGTGTGATTCTTAAGGATCCCACCTCTTTCTTTCCATCTTTCCTAACCTTCCTAGTTTGCTGTCCTTTTCGGCACTTGATGTCAAAGGGGGAGAAGACTTAGGGGGAGTAGGGGGAGAAGAGAAGATTTAGGGGGAGAAGAAAAGCAATCTTATCTTAAGGGGGAGAGAATCACATCAAAGCTTTGTCGTGTTTTACACTGGACATTACATTTGGCATCATTCTTTTGATTTTGCTCTTTCCATCAAACCCCTTGATCTCAAAGGGAGAGGAATCTTCACAATTGATATCTTATGGAAAGCAAAATCTCTTAGAGTTCATTGAAAATATTTTAGCTTCGGAGACATGTTTGCTGATTCAAGCCTGTGCTAAATATGAGACACTCCTTATACATGTCATCCCTGGCTTGGTACTCTTGATGTTCTTGAAGTTGGTTGAAGGAATACTCTTGTGTTATCTAACCTTGTTTTCCCAAGTTTATCCCTTCAGGTACAATGCCAAGGAACCTCAAGGTAAGTATATGCACCTTGCAGAATGTGCATGATGGTGACTTGCTTGTGAATACTTGTTTGCAAGAAATCACCATGCACATATGCATTATCACTCACTTCTTTTCATCTGCTCTGATGCATATAGCCAAGCTGCATGTAGCACATCTTGCCTATCTCTCTTGTGTGCTTGAGGTAGACCAAAACCAAAATTTATGAAAATCTTGCACACTTGTAGGGGGAGCCTGTGTACTACATGCTTGTCAAAGCTTTCATGATAATTCTGTCTTTCTTTCAATAAGCTTTGATGTCTTGTTTAGTGTGATTTTAGTGTGTTGCCATCAATTACCAAAAAGGGGGAGATTGAAAGCACATTTGCTCCCTGGGTGGTTTTGGTAATTAATGACAACATACTTTGTGGTTGGACTAATGCTTTTATCAAGTATGTTTCAGGAAATTCAATCACATTGGTATGGCAAAAGGACTGAAGAAGTGGACCCCTCAAAATGCTAAGGCAAGCATTGGCAAAAGCTCAAGACTCCATTTTTGGTTTAGTGATCCAAGATCACATTGAGTCCATAGGAAAAGCCAATACTATTAAAAGGGGATGAGGTTGTGTTAATGATCTGGTTGCTCAAGTGCTTAGTGATATATCTCCTTCAACTATCAGCAACTTTCACTACAATACACACTCATAAGTAATCTCGGACCAACCGATTTTCCAAACTCAGTCCCACCGAGATGAACCACCTCAGCCATAAGCCAAACCCTAGAAAAATCGGTCATTCCGAGTTTGAGATCGGTCTCACCGAAACATGGGCTGCCAAGCTTCTGTAACCGTTTGTCCTCAAATCGGAATAACCGAGTTGACGATTTCGGTCTCACCGAAACTGGCAAGTTCCTGTCTTTGCTCAAATCGGACTAACCGAGATGGTATTTTCGGTCCCACCGAAAACCCCAACGTTCACATTATTTGAACTTTCGGTCTGACCGAGTTGTCCACTTCGGTCTCACCGAGATTGCTCAATTATTTGTGTAACGGTTGGATTTTGTGTGGAGGCTATATATACCCCTCCACCCCCTCTTCATTCGTGGAGAGAGCCATCAGAAAGAACTACCACTCCTACCTTACACTTTCTGAGAAGAGAACTACCTACCCTTGTGTTGAGATCAAGTTGCTCCATTCCTACCATATGAAACTTGATTTCTAACCTTCCCAAGTTGCTTTCCACTCAATCCTTTCTTCCACCACAGCCAAATCAGTGAGGAGAGTTGAGTGTTGGGGAGATTATCATTTGAAGCACAAGAGCAAGGAGTTCATCATCATGTACAACATCTATTACCTTTTGGAGGGTGGTGCCTCCTAGATTGGTTAGGTGTCGCTTGGGAGCCTCCGTCATCGAGATGTGGAGTTGAACCAAGAAGTTTGTAAGGGCAAGGAGATCGCCTACTTCGTGAAGATCTACCCCGAGTAAGGCTAACCCTCCGTGGGCATAGGCCATGATGGAATAGACAAGGTTGCTTCTTCGTGGACCCTTCGTGGGTGGAGCCCTCCGTGGACTCGCGCAACCGTTACCCTCCGTGGGTTGAAGTCTCCAACAACGTGGATATACGATAGCACCACCTATCGGAACCACGGGAAAAATCATTGCGTCTCCAAATTGCGTTTGATCTTCTCCACCTCTCTTTACTACTTGTGCAATTTACTTTCCGCTGCCCATACTCTAGAATTGCATGTGTAGTGTGCTACTTGACTTGTGTGTTGTGCAAAATCTGCCAAAATCTGTCCTTGATAAAAGACAGAATTTTTATCTTGTCGAGTAGTCTAATCCCCCCCACTCTAGACACTCTCACCTTCTTCGATCCCTCAATCCGCATGTGGATGTTATTTATGTTTGGTATCTTGCATTTGGATTTTTCCCTTAGAGGGTTGTGATGTTCTTAATGTATGATGATTGAGACTTGAATTGTAATTGTGTGACGTGGCGAGTGTAAGCCAACTATTTATGTTTACAATTCCCCTCTTTTACATGAGTTGTGCAAAGATTACCAAACTTGAGATAATTCTAGGATGGATTTATGCCTTTAAGTCGTGCCTCGACACGTAGGAGGTATAACTCCATCCTGGGCATTACACATATGTAATCCTTATGCTGTTGCTATGATGAGTTTGCTGGGATCCGATGGATTATGAGATTATGTTCAGATTGTGTTTGAGTAATATATTTGATTCACCTCCTTTATGTTTATGTTCGTAAGTAATTCTTGCATGTTCTCCGTTGTTATTTATTGCTTTGGCCGAGTAGTAGGTAGTGACTCCAAGAGGGAACGTTATGCTCGATTGTGGGTTCATGCCCCTCGATGACTAGTTTGAGTGACAGAAACATGAGTCTAGGGGATGTGCTGTTGCCACAAGGGGGAAAACAACGGTGCTTGTGCCCGCGGGTGCAAGGACTGTTTACTTTACGCAAAGTTCTTTTAATGCAGTTGTCTGTTGCATTGAGTTTACACTATGGGTGGGACTCGCAACTTAATACCAGCGAGATGTTCTGGATAGATATCTCAAGGTGGATGGTTAGTAGTAGATCTTGATGGATTTCGGTCTACTTACTTTGGCGTACCGCCCATGCTTTGAATCTCAACCTTTCTTGCAATGTAGTCAGCATTGGTTTGCGCACATGGTCCTGTCAATTGCCCAGCTGTAATTCGTTTACCTCACATAGCTGTTTTATCGTCTTTTGGGAGAGAGACATCACTAGTGAACATCATGAGACTCCGGTCCATATTACCATCATTGATCACATCCGCTATTTACTTTTTCGCTATTTACTTACTATTGCAATTATACCTATCACTATTATCACTTGCGTTTGATCCTTTGTAAACTACAAGGCCGGAGGGATTGACAACCTCTCTGTACTCGTTGGGAGCAAAGTTATTTGTATCTGTCTGCAGGTCCACGTTGATTGCTAATATCCGGCACCGTTAGCAGTTGACACCTTCTTGTTGAAACTGGGAGTCTCTGGGAAATCGATCCTTGGTATTACCAAGGGAAAACTTCTGCTACACTGCATCTCAAACCTTCCACTTGGGGTAACCAGCGAGGGGTGAGAAGCCACCTAGCAAAGCAATTTACGGCGCCGTTGCCGGGGACTCCACTCTTCAAGATAGGGGAGTTGCACGCTATCTTTTACCTTTGCTTTTAGTCTTGTTAGTTTACCTTTCAGTTTTTGCTTTAGTACCTTTTTATCGAAAATCACAAAAATAGTTATCTTGATTGCTTGCTACTATGGGTTCCACCAAAAACACTAGATGGGAGGAGTACACCCCTTCTTCCATTACACCAATCACCACTGTCGGGATCTACAAAAGTAATAAACCCTGTGATTATGTTAGTCTTGACGGAGGGTTATGCCCATGGCATGGTCTTCCCGGAAAAGAGTATGAGCCTCAGTTTAAAATTGCTCCTAAGCTTCCCCAAACTTGGGAAGACGTTCAAACTCTTATAATAGAGAGCGATTCAAACAAAGAGGATGACACTACAATTCTGCCCAATAATGATAAAATTGATTTTCATAATTGTAGTATTTCAGAAGTTGTCACCTTTCTGCAAGGAATGGCCAAAGATCCCCACACTAGCATGCTTAATCTTGCCTTCACAGAGCATGTCACTAATGCTCTCATCAAAACTAGGGAGGAGATACTTAGAGTAGAAGCCTCCATACCTAGAAAGCTAGAAGATGGTTGGGATCCTATGATTAAAATTAAGATAAACAACTTCTCATGCTATGCTTTATGTGATATTGTAGCTAGTACTTCCATTATGCCCAAAAGACTATATGATATGCTTAAATTGAAACCTTTTGATTCTTGTTCTTTTGGTGTTCGTCTCGTTGATTCTTCCATAAAGAAACCTTTGGGGAGGATCTACGATGTTCTTATCGTTGTCAATGATAATTATGTTCCCGTTGATTTTACTATTATGGATATTGAATGTGATCCTTCTTGTCCAATTATTTTGGGACGTCCTTTTTTGCGCACCGTTGGTGCTATCATTGACATGAAAGAGGGTAATATAAAATTTCAGTTTCCTCTCAAGAAAGGGATGGAACACTTCCCTCGAAAGAAGATCAAGTTACCTTTTGAGTCCGTTGTACGGGCTAGCTATTCTTTTACTCTTGATAAAACTTGATCTATATGCATTATGCCTAGCTTAAAGGCATAAAAGAAAGCGCTTTTGGGAGGCAGCCCAATGAATAAATTTTTTTTATTTTTTTTGTGTCTTGATGTTGTTTACTACAGTAGCATCATCATTGTATCTTTGCTTTTCAATTTTGTGCCAAGTATAGCCTCTGATTGCTAGAAAGTTCAAAAGTTGTGAGGTGCTGTCCAGGAAACAGATTCTGTCCTTGGATAGAAAAAATCGTATAAAATCACCAAATCATCTTTTTGGTCTTAATTTTTTCGACCGCGTTCTCTATATAATTGTCTTTCGTGCTTCTGTTCTGAGTTTTTTGATTTGAGTTGCAGAAGTGCCCCGAAAAAATCATTTACTACCTGCTGTTCTGTTTTTCACAGATTCTGTCCTGTTTTGCCTTTCCTTCATTTTGCAAACCTAGAGCTTGATTTTTCTTTGCAAAAACCTTTTGGCAATCTTGAGAAACAGTAGACCTTCAAGAATATATTTATTTCCAGCAAGGTACAATTATTTTATTATGTGTACTAACCTCGCTAATCAGATTATGATGAGTTATGTATGAAGGGAGTTTTCAAGTGTGCGAGGGAAGATGATAAAAAGATTCAGGAGTGTCAAGCGCTCAAGCTTGGGGATGCCCCCATGCACCCCCAAGAAATATTCAAGGAGACTCAAGCGTCTAAGCTTGGGGATGCCCCCGTGCATCCCCTTCTCCATCAACATTATCAGTTCGTCTTTCGTTCCACTATATTTTAATCACTTCATGTGTTATGTGCTATGCTTGGAGCGTCTTGCTTTTAGTTTCCTTTTTAGTTTTTCATAACGAGTCGGAACTCAGCGTTCTTTATGTGGGAGAGAAACACGCTCCACTTCTACCTAGAACAAAACATAGAATTTTCATGTCCATCTTTGCTGTGTGTGTTCTTTGTCTTTTAATAGCTACTATCATGCTCTGCTCTTAGTATTCATGCTTATCTTTTCAAGAGATTTTGTTTAGTTCGTTGCTTGAACACTCTTTAGTTACCATGCTCACCTTATTAAGAGAGTTTGCTTCCGTTGCATTGGTTAATATGTCTATGATAAAGATGCTACGTGCATAATGGCGCTTAGTAGTTCAGGTTTTCTTATGGTTAGTCTCAAATAGCTGGAGGGTTCCCGATGTGTTATTGGAGTACCAACATGAATTGTTTGCCTATGATGTGGTATGGTTTAGTAATATCTTCCTTCGAGAATTTATTTTGATTGACTTGGCGTATGCTCACGCATATTTAAGACTGTAAAGAAAGTCTGTCAAGCCTTGATGATCTTTTGTTTCAGAGTAGCGATATAACTTCCATGCCTGATTCAATGTTGCTTTGTCGCTCTGCATGATTATGACCATCATTGCTCTCTTAGTTGGTCGCTCCCAGTCTTTTGCTAACCTCCACCTGTACTAAGCGGACTGACTGCTTGTGCATCCACATCCTTTTAAACCAGTTATGCCATATGAGTCCACCATACCTACCTATATGTGGTATTTCACCGCCACTCCAAGTAAATTTACATGTGCTACCTTTAAAACCTTCAGTTGCAATATATAGCTCATGGGAAAGTAGCTTAAAAACTATTGTGGTAAAGAATATGTTGCTTATGTATCTTATTTTCTTATAAGTTGCTTGCTGAGCGGTAACCATGTTTCTGGGGACGCCATCAATTGTTACACTTTTGTTGAATATCATGTGAGTTGCTATTCATGCTCGTCTTGTCTAAAGTAAGGGTGATTTGCCATGGGTTGAATGGTTTGAGTATGCATATTGTTAGAGAAGAACATTGGGTCGCCAACCAAAGCCATGTATCATGGTGGAAGTTCTAGCTTGGACATTAATCATCAATCTCTTATGAGAATATGCTTAAGCATTAAAGAGGAGTCCATTATCTATTTTCTATGTTTTCCCGGTATGGATGTCCTCAAGTTGAGATCTATCAAAAACGAGAAATCAAATGCGATCTATCTCCTTGGACCTTTGTACAGGTGACATAGAGGTACCCCTTTGTGACACTTGGTTGAAACATATGTAATGCAATGACAATCCATGGAAATCCGAGCTAATTAGGACAAGGTGCGAGCACTATTGGTATTCGATGCATGAGGCTTGCAACTTATAGGATGTCTTATGCATAACACATATGAAGTACTACTACCGTTGACAAAATTGTTTCTATGTTTTCAAAATAAAAGCTCTAGCACATGAGTAATCCCTGCTTCCCTCTGCGAAGGGCCATTCTTTTACTTTTATGTTGAGTCTCCACCTTGTTTCTTCAAAGCACCAACTACTGAGAGCATGATTGTCATTCTGAGTGTAATGTGCATTGTCCCAAAGTAGCATTGTCTTTTGCATGATTGTGATATCGTTTATTTTGAAATCATTGTATCTAGTCATCACTTAAACCTTGAAGGTGCCCCTGCATTTATGCTTCATTAAAGGGGGCAAGCTAGATATCACTTTATCATATTTGCACATCATGTTCATTACAAATCTATTTGAAGTTTCAGTATCATATTGTAAAACTTTCAGTTCTTTGTGATTTTCTCATGAGGCAACTTAATTACTATAGATTCATTGTCTCAGTAAGCTTTTGTCATATGACTATGAAAAAGTCCTATATGGTTAATAGCATGTCACCACAGAAATTATTCTTGTTATCATTTACCTACTCGAGGACGAGCAGGAATTAAGCTTGGGGATGTTGATACGTCCAAAACGTATCTATAATTTCTGCTTGCTCCATGCCTCTTTTGGGTGATATTGCTATGATATTTATACACTTCCATACACTTTTGATCATATTTGGACTAACTTATTAACTCAGTGCACCCCAGTGCCAGTTTCTGTTTCGGCTGTTTTTGTATTTTAGGTTTTCACGTTACGAGAACTGCCAGGAAAAATCCAGAAAAAATATATAAAAAATCAGCGTTCCAGAAACTACCGTGCGTCCGAAGGACAGCCGGGGGGGGCCACCAGGGCTCCAAGCGCCCTGGCGGCGCCCCCCCGGGCCGCGCCGGGGGGGGCGCCTGGGCCCCCCGAGGCTCCTCCGATGCCCCCCTTTGGCATATATTTAAGGCGTCTCCCGAAACCCTCGAAACAGGAACTCTTTTCGTGATCCCATCTCTGTTCCGCCGCCGCCGCCGCTTCCAAGATCGGGAGCACCAGGAGAACTTTTCCCGGCACCCTGCCGGAGGGGAGGATCACCACCGGGAGCTTCTCCACCACCATGGACGCCCCCCGGATGAGTTGTGAGTAGTCTCCCTTGGACCATGAGTCGATGACCAGTAGCTATGTGATGTTCTCCTCCCGTTCTTGTGCTTCACTAATTAGTCCTCGTGAGCTGCCCTACATGATCGAGGCACATATGTAATCCTTATGCTGTTGCTATGATGAGTTTGCTGGGATCCGATGGATTATGAGATTATGTTCAGATTGTGTTTGAGTAATATATTTGATTCACCTCTTTTATGTTTATGTTCGTAAGTAATTCTTGCATGTTCTCCGTTGTTATTTATTGCTTTGGCTGAGTAGTAGGTAGTGACTCCAAGAGGGAACGTTATGCTCGATTGTGGGTTCATGCCCCTCGATGACTAGTTTGAGTGACAGAAACATGAGTCTAGGGGATGTGATGTTGCCACAAGGGGGAAAACAACGATGCTTGTGCCCGCGGGTGCAAGGACTATTTACTTTACGCAAAGTTCTTTTAATGCAGTTGTCTGTTGCATTGAGTTTACACTATGGGTGGGACTCGCAACTTAATACCAGCGAGATGTTCTGGATAGATATCTCAAGGTGGATGATTAGTAGTAGATATTGATGGATTTCGGTCTACTTACTTTGGCGTACCGCCCATGCTTTGAACCTCAACCTTCCTTGCAATGTAGTCAGCATTGGTTTGCGCACATGGTCCTATCAATTGCCCAGCTGTAATTCGTTTACCTCACATAGCTGTTTTATCGTCTTTTGGGAGAGAGACATCACTAGTGAACATCATGAGACTCCGGTCCATATTACCATCACTGATCACATCCGCTATTTACTTTTCCGCTATTTACTTACTATTGCAATTATACCTATCACTATTATCACTTGCGTTTGATCCTTTGTAAACTACAAGGCCGGAGGGATTGACAACCTCTCTGTACTCGTTGGGAGCAAAGTTATTTGTATCTGTGTGCAGGTCCACGTTGATTGCTAATATCCGGCGCCGTTAGCAGTTGACACCTTCTTGTTGAAACTGGGAGTCTCTGGGAAATCGATCCTTGGTATTACCAAGGGAAAACTTCTGCTACACTGCATCTCAAACCTTCCACTTGGGGTAACCAACGAGGGGTGAGAAGCCACCTAGCAACCGTTCAATAAAAATACATATCCGGTTTGTGACTTGGAGTCATCCGGATCAGTGTCAAAGCTAGAATCGACGTAACCGTTTACGACGAGCTCTTTGTCACCTCCATCTATGAGAAACATATCCTTTGTCCTTTTCAGGTATTTCAGGATGTTCTTGACCGCTGTCCAGTGATCCACTCCTGGATTACTTTGCTACCTCCCTGCTAGACTTATAGCAAGGCACACATCAGGTCTGGTACACAGCATTGCATACATGATAGATCCTATGGCTGAGGCATAGGGAATGACTTTCATTTTCTCTCTATCTTCTGCAGTGGTCGGGCATTGAGTCTTACTCAACTTCATACCTTGTAACACAGGCAAGAACCCTTTCTTTGACTGATCCATTTTGTACTTCTTCAAAACTTTATCAAGGTATGTGCTTTGTGAAAGTCCAATTAAGCGTCTTGATCTATCTCTATAGATCTTGATGCCTAATATATAAGCAGCTTCACCGAGGTCTTTCATTGAAAAACTCTTATTCAAGTATCCTTTTATGCTATCCAGAAATTCTATATCATTTACAATCAACAATATGTCATCCACATATAATATTAGAAATGCTACAGAGCTCCCACTCACTTTCTTGTAAATACAGGCTTCTCCAAAAGTCTGTATAAAACCATATGCTTTGATCACCTCATCAAAGCGTATATTCCAACTCCGAGATGCTTGCACCAGTCCGTAGATGGATCGCTGGAGCTTGCATACTTTGTTAGCACCTTTTGGATCGACAAAACCTTCTGGTTGCATCATATACAACTCTTCTTTGAGATATCCATTTAGGAATGCAGTTTTGACATCCATTTGCCAGATTTCATAATCATAAAATGCGGCAATTGCTAACATGATTCGGACAGACTTAAGCATCGCTACAGGTGAGAAAGTCTCATCGTAGTCAACTCCTTGAACTTGTCGAAACCCTTTCGCAACAAGTCGAGCTTTGTAAACAGTAACATTACCGTCTGCGTCGGTCTTCCTCTTGAAGATCCATTTATTTTCGATGGCTTGCCGATCATCGGCCAAGTCAACCAAAGTCCACACTTTGTTCTTATACATGGATCCCGTCTCAGATTTCATGGCCTCAAGCCATTTTGCGGAATCTGGGCTCATCATCGCTTCCTCATAGTTCGTAGGTTCATCATGGTCTAGTAACATGACTTCCAGAACTGGGTTGCCGTACCACTCTGGTGCGGAACGTACTCTGGTTGATCTACGACGTTCAGCAGAAACTTGATCTGAAGTTTCATGATCATCATCATTAGCTTCCTCACTGATTGGTGTAGGAATCACTGGAACAATTTTCTGTGATGTACTATTTTCCAATTCAGGAGAAGGTACAATTACCTCATCAAGTTCTACTTTCCTCCCACTCACTTCTTTTGAGAGAAACTCCTTCTCTAGAAAGGATCCATTCTTAGCAACGAATATCTTGCCTTCGGATCTGTGATAGAAGGTGTACCCAACAGTCTCTTTTGGGTATCCTATGAAGACACATTTCTCTGACTTGGGTTCGAGCTTATCAGGTTGAAGCTTTTTCACATAAGCATCACAGTCCCAAACTTTAAGAAACGACAACTTTGGTTTCTTGCCAAACCACAGTTCATAAGGTGTCGTATCAACGGATTTAGATGGTGCCCTATTTAACGTGAATGCAACTGTCTCTAAAGCATAACCCCAAAACGATAGTGGTAAATCGGTAAGAGACATCGTAGATCATACCATATCCAATAAAGTACGGTTACGATGTTCGGACACACCATTACGCTGTGGTGTTCCGGGTGGCGTGAGTTGTGAAACTATTCCACATTGTTTCAAATGAAGACCAAACTCGTAACTCAAATATTCTCATCCACGATCAGATCGTAGAAACTTTATTTTATTGTTACAATGATTCTCTACTTCACTCTGAAATTCTTTGAACTTTTCAAATATTTCAAACTTGTGCTTCATTAAGTAGATATACCCATATCTGCTTAAATCATCAGTGAAGGTCAGAAAATAACGATACCCGCCGCGAGCTTCAACACTCATTGGCTCACATACATCAGTATGTATGATTTCCAACAAATTTGTTGCTCGCTCCATAGTTCCGGAGAACGGAGTTTTAGTCATCTTGCCCATGAGGCATGGTTCACAAGCACCAAGTGATTCATAATCAAGTGATTCCAAAATTCCATCACTATGGAGTTTCTTCATGCGCTTTACACCAATATGACCTAAACGGCAGTGCCACAAATAAGTTGCACTATCATTATTAACCTTGCATCTTTTGGTTTCAATATTATGAATATGTGTATTACTACAATCGAGATCCAACAAGAATAGACCACTCTTCAAGGGTGCATGACCATAAAAGATATTATTCATAAAAATAGAACAACCATTATTTTCTGATTTAAATGAATAATCGTCTCGCAACAAACAAGATCCAAATATAATGTTCATGCTCAACGCTGGCACCAAATAACAATTTTTTAGGTCTAAAACTAATCCCAAAGGTAGATGTAGAGGTAGCGTGCCGACGGCGATCACATCGACTTTGGAACCATTTCCCACGCGCATCGTCACCTCGTCCTTATCCAATCTTCGTTTAATCCGTAGTCCCTGTTTCGAGTTACAAATATTAGCAACCGAACCGGTATCAAATACCCAGGTACTACTATGAGCATTAGTAAGGTACACATCAATAACATGTATATCACATATACCTTTGTTCACCTTGCCATCCTTCTTATCCGCCAAATACTTGGGGCAGTTCCGCTTCCAGTGTCCAGTCCCCTTGCAATAGAAGCACTCAGTTTCAGGCTTGGCTCCAGACTTGGGTTTCTTCGTGGGAGTAGCAACTGTCTTGCTATTCTTCTTGAAGTTCCCCTTCTTTCCCTTGCCCTTTTTCTTGAAACTAGTGGTTTTGTTAACCATCAACACTTGATGCTCCTTTTTGATTTCTACCTCCGCAGCCTTGAGCATAGCGAAGAGCTCGGGAATTGTCTTTTGCATCCCTTGCATATTATAGTTCATCACGAAGCCTTTATAGCTTGGTGGCAGTGATTGAAGAACTCTATCAATAACACTATCCTCGTCAACTTTGCAACCAAGTTGAGTCATATGATTGTAGTACCCAGACATTCTGAGCAAGTGTTCACTGATAGAACTATTCTCCTCCATCTTGCAGCTGTAGAACTTATAGGAAATCTCATATTTCTCAATCCGGGCATTTGCTTGAAATATGAACTTCAACTCCTGGAACATCTCATATGGTCCATGACGTTCAAAACGTCGTTGAAGTCCCGGTTCTAAGCCGTAAAGCATGGCACACTGAACTATCGTATAGTCATCAGACCGCGACTACCAGACGTTCAAAGCGTCTACATTAGCGGGAGGAGGCTTGTCACCTAGCGGTGCTTCAAGGACATAATTCTTCTATGCAGCAATGAGGATAATCCTTGAGTTACGGACCCGGTCCGTGTAATTGCTACCATCATCTTTCAACTTAGCTTTCTCTAGGAATGCATTAAAATTCAAAGGAACGGTAGCACGGGCCATTGATCTACAACAACATAGATATGCAAAAACTATCAGGACTAAGTTCATGATAAATTAAAGTTCATTTTAATCATATTATTTAAAGAACTCCCACTTAGATAGAAATCCCTCCGGTCATCTAAATGATCACGTGATCCAAATCAACTAAACCATGTCCGATCATCACGTGAGATGGAGTAGTTTTAATGGTGAACATCTTATGTTGATCATATCTACTATATGATTCACGGTCGACCTTTCGGTCTCTAGTGTTCCGAGGCCATATCTGCATATGCTGGGCTCGTCAAGTTTAACCCGAGTATTCTGCGTGTGCAAAACTGGCTTACACCCGTTGTATTTGAACGTAGAGCTTATCACACCCGATCATCACGTGGTGTCTCGGCACGACGAACTTTCGCAACGGTGCATACTCAGGGAGAACACTTATACCTTGAAATTTAGTAAGGGATCATTTTATAATGCTACCGTCGTTCTAAGCAAAATAAGAAGCATAATAAGATAAACATCATATGCAATCAAAATATGTGACATGATATGGCCATCATCATCTTGTGCTTTTGATCTCCATCTCCAAAGCACCGTCATGAACACCTTCGTCACCGGCGCGACACCTTGATCTCCATCGTAGCATCGTTGTCGTCTCGCCAACTATTGCTTCTACGACTATCGCTACCGCTTAGTGATAAAGTAAAGCAATTACATGGCGATTGCATTTCATACAATAAAGCAACAACCATATAGCTCCTGCCAGTTGCCGATAACATTACAAAACATGATCATCTCATACAAAACCGTATATCTCATCATGTCTTGACCATATCACATCACAACATGCCCTGCAAAAACAAGTTAGACGTCCTCTACTTTGTTGTTGCAAGTTTTACGTGGCTGCTACGGGCTTAGCAAAAACCGTTCTTACCTATGCATACAAAAACCACAACGATGTTTCATCAAGTATGTGTTGTTTTAACCTTCACAAGGACCGGGCGTAGCCACACTTGATTCAGCTAAAGTGAGAGAGACAGACACCCGCCAGTCACCTTTAAGCAACGAGTGCTCATAACGGTGAAACCAGTCTCGCGTAAGCGTACGCGTAATGTCGGTCCGGGCCGCTTCATCTCACAATACCGCCGAAGCAAAGTATGACATGCTGGTAAGCAATATGACTAGTATCGCCCACAACTCATTGTGTTCTACTCATGCATATCATCTACGCATAGACCTGGCTCATGATGCCACTGATGGGGAACATAGTATTTTAAAAAAATTCCTACGATCACGCAAGATCTATCTACTAGATGCATAGCAACGAGAGGGAAGAGTGTGTCTACATACCCTCGTAGACCGGGAGCGGAAGCATCAAGTGACGCGGTTGATGTAGTCGAACGTCTTCGCGATCCAACCGATCAAGCACCGAACGCACGGCACCTCCGCGTTCAGCACACGTTCAGCTTGATGACGTCCCATGAGCTCTTGATCCAGTTGAGCTTCACAGGAGAGTTTCGTCAGCACGACGGCGTGGTGACGGATATGATGTATCTACAGGCGCAGGGCTTCGCCTAAGCACTGCGACGGTATGATCGAGGTGTGTTTCTGTGGAGGGGGGCATCGCACAAGGCTAAAACAATTCAACTTGTGTGTCTTTGGGTGCCCCCTGCCCCCGTATATAAAGGAGCAAGGGGGGAAGGCTGGCCGGCCCTCTATGGTGCGGCTAGGGAAGCAATCCTACTAGGAATAGGATTGCAATCCTATTCCTAGTAGGAGTCCACCAATGAAGGAGAGCGGGAAGGAAGGACAGGGAGAGGGAGAGGGAAAGAGGGGCCGCGCTCCCCTCCCCTAGTCTTATTCAGACTACCCCTAGGGAGGGGGCGCGCCACCTCCTGGCTGCTGCCCTCTCTCTCCCCTATGGCCCACCAGGGCCCATCATTCCCCCGGGGGGTTTCGGTAACCCCCCCCGGCACTCCGGTAAATTCCGAAACTTTCCAGAACACTTCCGGTGTCCGAATATAGTCGTCCAATATATCAATCTTTACGTCTCTGAAATTCCGAGACTCCTCGTCATGTCTGTGATCTCATCTGGGACTCCGAACTACATTCGGTACATCAAAACTCATAAACTCATAATACCGATCATGACGTTAAGCGTGCGGACCCTACGGGTTCGAGAACTATGTAGACATGACCAAGACTCATCTCCGGTCAATAACCAATAGCGGAACCTGGATGCTCATATTGGCTCCTACATATTCTACGAAGATCTTTATCGGTCAAACCGCATAACAACATACATTGTTCCTTTTGTCATCGGTATGTTACTTGCCCGAGATTCGATCGTCGGTATCTCTATACCTAGTTCAATCTCATTACCGGCAAGTCTCTTTACTCGTTCCGTTGTACATCATCTCGTGACTAACTCATTAGTCTTTTGCTTGCAAGGCTTATTATGATGCGTGTTACCGAGAGGGCCCAGAGATACCTCTCCAACACTCGGAGTGACAAATCCTAGTCTTGATCTATGCCAAAACCACGAATACTTTCGGAGACACCTGTAGAGCATATTTATGATCACTCCGTTACGTTGTGACGTTTAATAGCACACGAGGTGTTCCTACGGTATTCGGGAGTTGCATAATCTCATAGTCATAGGAACATGTATAAGTCATGAAGAAAGCAATAGCAGTAAAACTAAAACGATCATAGTGCTATGCTAACGGATGGGTCTAGTCCATCACATCATTCTCTTAATGATGTGATCCCGTTGATCAAATGACAACTCATGTCTATGGCTAGGAAACATAGCCATCTTTGATCAATGAGCTAGTCTAGTAGAGGCATACTAGGGACATACTATTTTGTCTATGTATTCACACATGTATCAAGTTTCCGGTTAACACAATTCTAGCATGAATAAAAGACATTTATCATGATATAAGGAAATACAAATAACATCTTTATTATTGTCTCTAGGGCATATTTCCTTCAGAGGGCACGTTCACCAAGCTTAGAGATGAAGCGTCCTAGGGATGTTACGCATCCTGCAAGCTTCTGCATCTCCTTCAGGTTTGTGGGCGGCTTCATTCTTTTGATGGCCTTGATCTTCTCCAGATTAGCTTCAATGCGCCGGTGCGAAACCAGGAACCCTAGCAGCTTGCCGGAGGGTACACCGAACACACATTTCTCCGGGTTGAGGCACAACTTCACCTTGCGCAGGTTGGCGAACGTTTCTTCTAGGTCCTGGACGAGAGTCCTAGCCTCTCTGGTTTTGACCACGATGTCGCCAACGTAGGCCTCCGTGTTCCTCCCGAGCTGAGGGCTGAGGGTGATGTGCATCAGGCGCTGGAAGGTGGCGCCCGCGTTCCTCAGCCCGAAAGGCATGTAGGTGTAGCAGTAGACTCCGCATGGGGTCAGGAACGCCGTCTTCTCCACATCCTCCACGGCCATCTTGATTTGGTGGTAGCCCGAGAAGGCGTCGAGGAAGCAGAGCGGGTCGCACTCAGCCGTCGAGTCCACGATTTGGTCGATGCGTGGGAGAGGGAATGGATCCTGAGTGCAGAACTTGTTGAGGCTCGTGAAGTCAACGCACATGCGTTCCTTGCCTCCTTTTTTCGGTACTATGACGGGGTTGGCCAGCCACTCCGGGTGCCGTACTTCCCGTACGACGCCTACTTCCTCTAGCTTCCGAACCTCCTGAACGATGAAGGCCTGCTTCTCCGAGGCTTGTCCGTGTGCTTTTTGCTTGATAGGGCGCGCGTTGGGGCACACCGTGAGGTGATGCTCGATGACGTGCCTAGGTACCCCTACCAAGTCAGCGGCTTTCCAGGCGAACACATCTTTGTTAGCCCTGAGGAAGCTGACCAGCGCTGCCTCTTGCTCAGGGTCCATGCCCATGCCGATGGTGAAGGTGGCTCTTGAGCCCTCCTCATCAACGGGCACCTGCTTTGTCTTGGCGGGGTCCTAAGAGAAGAGTTGATTCTTCTTGGCAGGCGCGGCTTCCAGTGCCTCCGGAGCCCCCTTTGCTCCTGGATGAGCCGCGGCAGCAGCCCTGTAAGCGCGCCCGAGGACCTGAAGGGCGGCCTTGGGGTCCCCTTTGATGGTGATGACGACGTTGGTCCCGGGCATCTTGACGGTGTTGTAGCCCGGGTGAGTCGCCACCATGAATTTTGCCAAGGCTGGGAAGCCGAGGACGGCGTTGTAGGGCAGGTGGATGAGCGCAATGTCGAAGTCGATGAGCTATGTACGGTAGTTAGCGGGCGTACCGAAGGTGACAGGGAGGCTGATCTGGCCGAGCGGGACGGCCGAGCCTGCGTCCCCTGAGAAGGGCTTGGTGGGGAGGAGCTGTCTGTAGGACACGGGCAGATGACCGAAGGCCTCGGGGGAGAGGATGTTGAGCCTGGCGCCACCGTCGATGAGGGTCCTCGTGATGGCCACCCCGCAGATGGTGGACGTGCATACCATGGGGAGAACGCTCGTATCGGCTGCTTCTGTGGCGAGGTCGCTAGGGCCGAAGGTGATGGCGTGCCCCTGCGCGCTCTGTGCCCACGAGGCCTCCTGCGGCTGGGCGGTGGCCCCGACCTGCTGAAAGTGTGACTTGACCTGTCGAGCTCACACTGGCGCATGGGACCCTCCGAGGATGCAGGCGACCCCACGGCGGGGCAACTCCCCGCCGGCAACGCTCCGCAGCCCGCCGCCGCGGGCCGTTCGAGCGCCGAGCTCTCCCACGGATGGCCTGTGCCGGGGCGGTCGTCGTGCCACCAAGAGCATCACCGGCGTGGCCACAGGAAGCGGGAGTGGCGGAGCAGGCCGCTCTCCGGTGGCCCGGCCGGCGAGAACTTCGTTGGGGGAGGAGGAGGAGCGCCCATGGGTGGCGCAGTCCGCCGATGCTGCTCGGACAACGGGGAGAGTGCCAGCCCCCACGCGGATGTGGAGAGCCGCGGTCATCGTGGCGAGGCGGAGCAGGAGAGGGGAGGCGAGGTCATCGGAGAGGCGAGATTTCGACACGCCCTCTACCTGGCGCGCCAAATGTCGGATTACGGGCTCCGCAAACCCAAGAAGTTCGAACACAGGGGCGTGAACGAAGATCTCTCCCACTCACGTCTACCTAGCGTCTCGCCGTCCTCCAGTGAAGAGATTCAAGCAAACAACAAGTGAAGCACGCAAGAGTTTACCCAGGTTCAGGTCACCTTGTGGTGTAAAACCCTACTTCCTGCTTTGGTGGATTGGCCTCAGGAGGGCTAGAATATGAACTAGTACAGTGATTCCTGAGCTCAGGAGGAGAGCTCAGGAGGGTCAGGAGGCAAGAGTTATTGCTCCGTTGCGTGAAGGCAGAGTTTATGGATCTGCTTCGTCTCCTCTTCTTCTTCTTGTCCCCTTTTCATGGTGGGGATCCTAGCTACTTATATAGGCGGCCAGGGTCCTCTTCCCCCGAAATATTTAGACAGGAAGGGATCCCACAACGGCCATTTTGAGCGGGAACACAAGGATGTTCCTATCCTGACAAAAGCAGTCTTCGCCTGCAACAGGATCAGGTGGTGATGCGGTGGTGGGCTCGGTGGTGACATCCTCCCTGTCGTCCTTGCCGTCTTCGGTCTTGTTACACCAATGGAGAAACCTTTGTCCTGCTCCTCGGGAACCTGCGCCTGCGCTGTCCCCCTTGCACCAAAACGGCAACTGCGCCGGTGGCACGCGCTGGCACCTGCTGGTGCAGTGCATCATTGCTTGCGTCACTGCCTCCTCCTGAGGCACGCTGGGCCTTGGATTCTCCGCCCCTCCGGAGTGACCTAGCCGAGGCCGCTCCAGAGGAGGTCTTGACGTCGTTCTCCTCGCGAGTCCTAGCCCCCTAGCGAGGGTCTTGAGCAACTGGTCGATCAGCTGGGCCGTACCAGATCGTGGCATGAGCGCGCTGCGGCCCGCAGACAGGCAAGTCTGGATACCCTGGTTCCCAGGACGCCGACAGCCATGCTCATTACTAATGTCGTTCCTACCGAAAAATCTCCCATTCATTTACTTCCACAAGCACCAACGAATAAGTGAAAATCCTTCCGGTGGGTCTTGGGCACAAGCTTGTGGGATGCCGTCCACCAGTCTTCCATCGTGGCTTGTCATGTTGGCATCACCTCTAGCGATAGCACAACCCTAGTGAGGCATTGGAACCAAACCTGCCTAGCGAACACGCATTGCAACAAGATGTGATCCACCGTGTCCTCCTCCTGCTCGCATAGGTAACAAGGAGATATTGAGTCCTGTAAGCCATGCCGGGTTCTCTTATCTGATGTCCATAACCTGTATTGGACTGCCAACCACATGAATATTTTGCAGGAGAGAGGTTCCTCACCAATGAGTATCTGGCTTGCCCTCAACATTTTTCTTTTCCAACATGAGAAGGCAGAGGAAGAAGCAAACGTTCAGACTTGCTTTTTCTAAGTTGCATTGGTTTATCTGCTTGTGATTCTAGAGCTAAGCACATGATTGTACCTTCTTGGTGACTCTCCTATGTCAACGGCCTACAGAATTCATTAGGTTGTTGCTTTTGGTTCGTAATTGCTTAATACTTCTTCTGTCTCATAATATAAGAGCGTTTTTTATACTAACACTAAACGCTTTTATATTACAGGATGGGTGGAATAATTAATAAATATGACTGCGTGCATAGCCGGGAGTTTAACCTTTTTTCAAAAAGAAAAACAAGTTTGTGCAGATAACACACTATATTAAGGTTTCTTGTAGCTGGTGAATGTTCGCTTGGGGTGATGGCAATTACGGACGTTTTTCATGGCAAGTTTAAGCAATTTTTTCTTCATATAAGCACGATAATTTTGTGGTAGAAAAGGCAATATTTTTTGAAAGAAAAAGTACCATCGTTTGAACTCAGAAGACCCACAGCCGATGTTTGGGGGTGCGTTTGCTGTGAGATCCTTCCCAGCGAATGTTTGCCTATTAGCACTAGTATATGGTTACCACGGTGATCTCAATGGAAGATGGTGAAGATTCTATCTGTAAACATAGATCACATAACGACGCTTGCTATCATCTTTTTGTGTTCAGCTCTAATCATGTCATAGATGATTTCCGCAGCCGATGGCAGTTGAATTAAATGGTTCAAGTCAGAATGTTCAGGGATCATACAAGAATCCGTATCTTCATCAAATGATTGAGGTAGACGTCTCCCAGCCCGTTTGCTGGTCTCTAGGGAGGTTACGGGACAAAACTCCGAAAAAATTAATGAGTGAATGGGAGGAACTTTTCATTTGCACTTGCGTCGTGTCTGAGCTACTCGATTATTATTTTTTTGAGCCCTAGCTACTCGATTAATTGTTAAGCGAACATAAGAGCATTGCTCATAGTAAGTTCAGACACGACGCTGCAGACTTAGGGCCCGTTCGGATCTCGTGTGGCTTCCAGATTCCAGAGAATCGTGCGAGAAGTCAGCCGAACAGTTCAGCTCCGGGAATTCAGCTTCTGGAGAACGAGCAGACCCGCGTGCAAATTTGCGGAGCAGCTATCGCCCAGCTTCGCGAAAAGGAGAAGCGGGAGTTGCTCCAAATTACGTGATAATGCCATCCCGAAGTGCTACAGTCCACCAGCGAATCGTTTTCCTATCGCTAAAGCCTCACATGAACCGTTTTCTCTCAGCGAACAGTTTTTCTATTGCTACAACCCACCAAGTCGGCAGTCGAACGCTCGCCCAGCTCACGCAGAAGCCAGCTCACCCAGCTCCCGCGAGAAGCCAGCTCGTTCGAGAAGCTGGAGAGCTTCCGAACGGGCCCTTAGTGTCCTCATTGCTTGCCGAGAATAGCAGATCTCTTATGAATATACGGAGATCTTTCTGTAAAACACTATCCATTTTTGCAATAGTTGTCAAAGAAATTTTGCAAACACTGAATTTATCTCATCAAAGAACACTCCTTTCGCAGTCGCCTCCAAACCTCCTCCTGCCCCTCCTCTCTCGCGCCGTCCCCGTGGGCGGCCCAGGGGAGCCCAGGTCCGCCGCCCCTCGCCCCTCCTCCTTCCTTCGTCCCTCCTCGCCGTCGCCGGCGCAGCTTGCCGGGCAAAGCCCGCTCGGCTTGGGCGGCGGCGGGGTCCTCCTGCCTGAGGATGGTGGCGCGTGACGCTTTCTTCTAGTGGCGGCGCGGGCATGGGGCGCGGCGGCACGACGGCACGGACTGGCGGCGGTGGCTGCTAAGCATACGTGGCGTCGTCCTCTCCTCGGTCGGCGGCGGGACCTGGTGTAGGGCTCTTCGATGTCGTGGTTGGGGCTTGTCTCGGGCGGCCCTGCTGCTCGCGCGGTGCGATTGCTGGCTGGTCAGGCGGCGGCGGCCTGGATCCTACCTCCAGTTCCAGGTAGAGATGGCGGCGATCCGTACTCAAGACTTGATGAAGGTTCTTCGAATAGATCTGGGTGAAAATCTTGCGCTTGGCTAGATGCCAAGGCCGACGATGACGGCGCTCGTCTTCTATGTCGTTATCTTCTTGAAGACATCGATGTGAAGAAGTTCCAGACCTCTATCTGTTACCTCCGAAGAAACCCTAATCGATAGATCGGATGACGGTGATGCTCTTGCGTCGTTTCCCCCCCTGTGGCGTCAGTCTTGGAGCTGTGCACGGGCTCGAAGGACCAGCAGACATAATCTTGGATAGTACTTTGTAAGGTTTATGCGAATAATTAATAAAATGGCTGCATGCATCGTTCATATGCAAAAACCGCGGGTCTTCCTTCTTTAAAAAAAAAAAGAACTCTCCTTTCTCAAGAGTCATCTGTTGTCCCCGGCAGACGTGTGTTTTTTTCCTCCATTATTTTCACTCAGGTACTCGATGTAACTCGGGAATCTGCGAGGACCGATGGCTACATAAAAATGACAGGCGTCACGGACTAGCCGAATTTTACGATATGGAGAATGCATGAGCGCTCTCGTGATCACAAACATATCACAAGAATTGAAACTCGCTTCCAAGGAACAACTATCTGGATTAATAATGCCCCATCCCAGATATTCACCATCCTCTATGCTAATATATTATCGGAAACCATGTTGGATTATTAGTCACCAGCTGCTAGGTGCATAATGCATCTGCGTGATCTGCCATGCCATGCATTAACCCCCGATTAATCCAGTAAACAAATAAGGCCACATGCTCTCTACGTCCATATGCATGATGAGTGATCCTCGTCAACCATGCATGATCTGTGATGTTTGTCAACCATCGTCCGTTGGCGCGAGGGACCGAAACAGAACTCGCCGGCCGTTGCCTATATAAGCACCATGAAACACACACTAAGGCTTCAGTATGCAACAGAGTTGGAGTTTAATCAGAGAAGCAGAGTCAGTCATGGCAAACATGGAGAATCATCTCGCGATCCTGGCGTTGTTTCTGGGCTTGTGCATGTCACAGCTCGGGGGTTCAGCGGCCCAGCAGTACTGGACGCCGGCCAACGCGACGTTCTATGGCGGCAGCGACGCGTCCGGCACGATGGGTACGTAACCGTTATTCCCTGGTTCTGCACAGATAGTACTCATTTACCAGTTTTGCTTCAAAGTAAGAGGAGAGGCTTTCAACCTATTCTGAGGATTTCTTAGATATCTGCTTCTTGCATATGCAGGTGGATCGTGCGGTTACGGAAACCTGTACGACGCCGGGTACGGGACCGACTCGACGGCGCTGAGCACGACGCTGTACGGCGACGGCAAGTCGTGCGGCGCGTGCTACGTCATCACCTGCGACGCCTACCACACGCAGTCGTGCAAGCCGGGGACGTCCATCACCGTCACGGCCACCAACTTCTGCCCGCCCAACTGGTCGCAGCCAAGCGACAACGGCGGCTGGTGCAACCCGCCGCGGCAGCACTTCGACATGTCCCAGCCCGCGTGGGAGACCATCGCCGTCTACCAGGCCGGCTTCGTGCCCATCAAGTACGCCAGGACGGCGTGCCCGCGGAGGAACGGCGGCATCCGGTTCTCCATCACCGGCAATGACTACTTCGACCTGGTCCTCATCAGCAACGTCGGCGGAAGCGGCGCCGTGTCGGCGGCGTCGGTGAAGGGCTCCAACACGGACTGGATGCCCATGAGCCGCAACTGGGGCGCTAACTGGCAGAGCAACGCCTACCTCACCGGCCAGAGCCTGTCGTTCCAGGTGCAGACGGACGACGGCAAGTCCGTCACGGCGTACAACGTGGCGCCGGCATACTGGAAGTTCGGCGACACTTACACGTCTTCCGTCAACTTCTACTAGTCGACCATATGCGCGCTAGCCTTGTACACTAGTCCAGACATCTGCACTCGCTAGTGCATATGAGCATATCCACATATTGTTTGTAGCTTGTAAGTTACTCCCTCTGTCCCAAAATATAAAAACGTTTTTAACACTATACTAGTGTTAAAAACGTTCTTATATTATGGAACGGAGGGAGTATTTTTTATGTGAATTTAATTTATTTTTTTACAAATTACACACACTGTCAATACATCTCTTATTCTTTCTCTTTTCTTCACATCAACCAAATTCTTATGTGGTATCTGTATCACTTACAAATAGCTGATATGGCCTTGAAACGCAGCAAGGCGATGTCTCACCGCACACAACCTTTCAATCACTGCCACATCACCTTAGGCACCTCCTCTCTCCTCAACATCCGCTCTCCTCGCTCATCCCCGCATTTGCAACGCCCGAAGAAACAGGTGGTGGAGGAAACAACTTTGCAACGCCCGAAGAATATCTACAGATATAGGGGTCCTCCAGATAGGGGCGGCGTGTGCAAACCCGTACATCTTAGTCCTGTCAGTTACCTCTCGAAGAGATGCTAACGGGAAGTGCAGATCCAGGAGGATCTGGAGGAGAGGTGGGCGCACCATCCGCGATTCACGCTGCAACAGCAGTGGAAATGGGTCGCGGAGCAGATCACCATGTAGAACTCAATGTTGACTTGTGATAGTCATTTTATATTATTTTTTGGTACTAACCTATTGACATAGTGCAAAGTGTCAGTTGCTATTTTCTACATGTTTTTTACATCGCAGGAAATCAATACCAAACGAAGTCCAAACGCAGCAATTTTTTTTTGGATTTTGTTGGGCCAGAAGACATCCAGTGGGCCGGAGAAGCGCTTGGCTGGAGTGCTCCGAGGGGAGCACAACCCACCAGGGCGCGCCAGGAGGCCCAGGCGCGCCCTGGTGGGTTGTGCCCACCTCGGGTGCCCCCCCCCCCCCCCCCCCCCGAACCGCCTCTTTGCTCTATAAATACCCAAATATTCTAGAAACCCTAGGGGAGTCCACGAAAATCAATTTCAGCCGCCACAAGTTCCAGAACCACTAGATCCAATCTAGACACCATCACGGAGGGGTTCACCACTTCCATTGGTGCCTCTCCGATAATGCGTGAGTAGTTCCTTGTAGACCTATCGGTCCGTAGTTAGTAGTTAGATGGCTTCATTTCTCTCGTTTGATTATCAATATAATGGTCTCTTGGAAATCCATATGATGTAACACTTTTTGCGTTGTGTTTCTTGGGATCCGATGAAATTTGAGTTTATGATCAGATCTATCCTTTTATCCATGAAAGTTATTTGAGTCTTCTTTGATCTCTTATATGCATGATTGCTTATAGCCTTGTATTTCTTCTCTGATATTTGGGTTTTGTTTGGCCAACTTGATCTATTTATCTTGCAATGGAAAGATGTACTTTGTAGTGGGTTCGATCTTACAGTGTTTAATCCCAGTAACAGAAGGGGAACCGACACGTATGTATCGTTGCTACTAAGGATAAAACGATGGGGATCTATTTCTACATAAATAGATCTTCTCTACATCATGTCGTCGTTCTTATTGCATTACTCCATTTTTCCATTAACTTAATACACTAGATGCATGCTGGATAGCGGTCGATGTGTAGAGTAATAGTAGTAGATGCAGGCAGGAGTCGGTCTACTAATCTTGGACGTGATGCCTATATAATGATCGTTACCTGGATATCGTCATGATTATTTGAAGTTCTATCAATTGCCCAACAGTAATTTGTTCATCCACCATTTGATATGTTCTCGAGAGAAGCCACTAGTGAAATCTAAGGCCCCCGGGTCTCTTTCGCATATTATTTGCCTTTGCGATCTACTTTTCATTTGCTTTTATTTTTAGATCTATTAAACCAAAAATACAAAAATACCTTGCTGCAATTTATCTTATTTGGCGTTTCTATCAATATTTACAACTCTCTCACGTCCGTTACTCGAAAGGGATTGATAACCCCTTTTACACGTCGGGTTGCGAGTATTTGTTATTTATATGCAGGTGCCGTTTACGTTGTGTTCCTTGGTTCTCCTACTGGTTCAATAACCTTGGTCTCATCACTGAGGGAAATACATACCGATGTTGTGCTACATCATCCATTCCTCATTGGGGAAATACCGACGAGCAAGCCATCAACTTGCATGGCTAGAAATGTAGGAGAGGACCGACATTGCAGTAGCAGTTCACGAGAGGTTCTGTTGGCATCAGGTGGCAGAAATATGGACAAACCCCATTATTTGATGACGGAGCACAATATTCAGGAATTGAGGTCTCTACTCGTCCCGACACCTTCACAAATCACGCTGATCACTGGGGTCGTGGGGTTGTTGGGGAAGATGCTTGCGGATTCGGGTGGTGGGAAGCCGACGAACTGCCTTACAAGCCATTATGACGTCCCGACCGCCGGTGAATGGTGGCTTTGACCTCGGCACAGCCAACGCTGTGGTGGCTTATTCTAATGGTCAAATAAGATATGGTGGTGTCAGCCTCAAAAATCTTGGTGCATGCGTTGTCATGGTGAGCCCTCATCCTTTTTATCTCTCATTGGGGTGCAAATTCACGGCTCTAAATCACTCATTTTGACCAGTGACAATGGCCATTAAGTGTGTGACTCGGTTTGGAAGTTATACTTGTCGCTCTGCTAGTGTTGCTATCAGCACCAATCCTAGTATGCTCATCTGGTTCCGTGAATGGATCCCTTTGACTGAGATCGTCCTCTGACGGAATCAAATGTATCTAGGGAGCTTAGGAGGATGCGGGAGGCGAGATTTTGAGAGGCCTATGCAGCGGAGAAGGCAAAGCGCAAGCTGGTGGTTCGTATTGCTGTCATGAACAATAATGAGGAAATGGGAAGGGTTCCCAAATGGGAGTGCTTATGCCAACGAGGTGATAGCTTGGGCCAAGGCGGAGCTGTCTTCCTCAAATCCGACATAGTGGAAACGCTGAGTTGCGTTCCAGGTGCGAGAGCCACCTACACCATGAGCTCACCCCACATTGGCTCAGGCATCTGAGGCGGCGTCTTCAGTCCGCCATGACATGTCCACTCTGTTGCAGCGCCAAATTGCTCCCCCTGCAGGCGTTCAATCGCCTATCGGTGAACATTGTAGAAAAACCATGTTTCATTGTTGACTTTCTCGGGGGTCTGTTAGTCATGGTGTCAATAGAGCTATGTGACACTGTGGCTTACGTACTTATGTCGATGTGGAGGTTTCATGACTGCACATACTGATGTGGCCACATAAGAGCTCTATGGTCAGATTTGAGACAACGAGTCCTCTGGGTATCCACCTACTCCGCACCTAGTTTTGATCAAAGAAGATGCCCCCCCCCCCTCGATGGTTAACCACCACCAACTGCTACCATGTCGATCCCCATGAGCTTTCACTTGTTGCTCACGAGATGCCAAAATAGTTTTTCTCTCTGGTGGGGGGGGTCTGGATTGGTGATCACCATAGCATCAATAAGGTACACACCATGGCCGAGGGGAGCAACATAGGCTATGAGCAAGACAAGAACGGGGACAAGGGGAACTTTCCTGTTGACGGTACTTGCTGCTTCTTGAGCTTGCGTTAATTTTTTCCTTGAAGATGAAAGGGTGATGCAACAAAGTAGAGATAAGTATTTCTCTTAGTTAAGAACCAAGGTATCAATCCAATAGGAGGCACAATCAAGTCTCCAATATATGCACCTGCACAAACTAACAAACACTTGCACGCAATGTAGAAAAGAGGTTGCCAATCCCTTCACGACCACTTGCAAGGGTGAGATCTGATAGAGATGGATGTAAAATAAAAGTAAAAGACAAAATAAAGTAAACACAAAATAATTGCAGCAAGGTATTTTTGGGTTTTTGGTTTTATAGATCTGAAAATATATGATGGAATGGGCCATAGGTTTCCCTAGAGGCTTTTCTCTCGAAGAAAGCATACGGTGGGTACACAAATTACTGTTGAGCAATTGATAGAAAAGCGCAAAGTTATGACGAAATCCATGGCAATGATCATGAATATAGGCATCACGTCCGTGACAAGTAGACCGACTCCTCACTGCATCTAGTACTATTACTCCACTCATCGACTGCTATCCAGCATGCATCTAGAGTATTAAGTTATAAAAACAGAGTAACACCTTAAGCAAGATGACATGATGTCACTACAAAAAAAGACACATCCGTGACATTTTGGCCCAAACAAATTTTTTTCCGGTCATGCTTATGCCACTTCTATGACGATAATTGTGACAAAACCCGATATCATCATAGATGTGGTGGGCTCCTACTTCTATGACAAAAAATCATGATAGAAAATGGGCTTTTCATCCTGGATGGGCCGGAGACGCAGTTGCATGACATTCTTTGGGCCGTCCATGACAGAAAAAATCATGGTAGAAGCGAGGGCGAGAAAAATATCGGGGAGTTCTCGGTTACGGTGGGTGGTCGGGTCCAAGCGATGTGCTTTGTGGTTTGCGTGTTTCTCTCGTGTACGCGCATGTGTGCGAGGCGTTGGGCTCTAACTGAACCCGAGCGTGTTGTTCGCTTACTGAACCCGAGCGATTGCACTAGCTACGTTACTGAACTTGATCGATCGATCCCTCGCTGTTAACTGAACCCGAGCGATTCCTTCGCTACTGCTGCTAACTGGAGTCGATCGAACCTGCTGCTGCCTCTTGATAAATAGTGATCATTGTTGGGGGTTGGATGAACAGTTACCAGTGGGGGTTGGATGACCAAGACCCCATGGTAGTAGAGGTCGTTGCGGCTGGAGGAACAGGACCCCGATCGAGAGGAGGCCACCACACACCCGAGCCGGTTGGGGGTGGATGAACAGGACCCCGTGGAGGGCTAGTTGAACAGGACCCCATGTGGAGGGCTGGTTGAACAGTAGCCGGTGGAGGCTGTATGAACAGGACCACGTGGATGAACAGTAGCTGGTGGAGGCAGGAGGAAGTCGATGATGGATGAATAGTAGCAGGTGGAGGCTGGAGGAAGTCGACGGTGGATGAACAGTACCCCCGTGGAGGCTGGAGTGAGGTAGTAGACGGTGGATGGACAGTAGCCTGTGGAGTCCCGTTTTGCGGTACGCCACATCCCTTCAATGAACATGACCCCCGTTTCGACCGTAGCGCTCCAACTCAAGTTTGTTTCCTCCATTTTGCGGTACGCCACACCCCTCCCGATCGACAACTCTCTGTTTCGACTGTAGGAGCTTGAACACAAGTCTATTTCCTCTGTTCTGCGGCACGCCATACCCTTCCCGATGAACATGACCCCGTTTCGACAGTACGCGGTCGAATAGAAGGTCGTTTTCATCTGTTTTGCGGTACGCCAGACCACGTTCTGGCTGTTCCGTCCAAGCAGGTTGGCTCCCGTTGAACACGATGCGTTTCGACCTAGTGGCTTCGCTTCCGATGAACAGGACGCGGTTTCTCCGTTTCGACCCAGCCGATTGGCTGTCGATGATCAGGATGCCGTTGCTGCCGTCCATTGCCTCTCCATATACACGTGCCCTGGTCGTATATATGCGCGAGTAGCTAGGCGTTCGAGACCCCGCCCGTATGTACGTACGTGACCATATTTTTTGGCATCTGGATGTATGTATGTGTACACGGTTTAGAAGGGACTGCCTGAATTGCTACGCCAGGGGCTCTGCTACTACATGTGCCGCTGCTTTCTCGGCCACGGTTCATCGTTGTAGAGAGACCGATCGACTAGTATGTACATACACGTTCGCGACCAGAATGACAACACTATGTATAATTCGACCAGGTGGGTCCCGGCTGTCAGGGAGGATAAGGAGGCACTTCCTTGCGTGCGAAGTTTTTGATGGTGGGTCTTGATACACGTATCTACTTTTCCAAACCCTTTTGCCCTTGTTTTGGACTCTAACTTGCATGATTTGAATGGAACTAACCCGGACTGACGCTGTTTTCACCAGAATTGCCATGATGTTGTTTTTGTGCATAAATAAAAAGTTCTCGGAATCGCCTGAAAATCAACGAAGAATTATTTTGGAAAATATAAAAAATACTGTTGGGGAACGTAGTATTTTCAAAAATTTCCTACGATCACGCAAGATCTATCTACTAGATGCATAGCAACGAGGGGGAGAGTGTGTCTACGTACCCTCGTAGACCGGGAGCGGAAGCGTCAAGTGACGCGGTTGATGTAGTCGAACTTCTTCGCGATCTAACCGATCAAGCACCGAACGTACGGCACCTCCGCGTTCAACACACGTTCAGCTTGATGACGTCCCACGAGCTCTTGATCCAGTTGAGCTTCACGGGAGAGTTTCGCCAGCACGACAGCATGGTGACAGATATGATGTATCTACCGGCGCAGGGCTTCGCCTAAGCACTGCAACGGTATGACCGAGGTGTGTTTCTGTGGAGAGGGGCACCACACACGGCTAAAATAATTCAACTTGTGTGTCCTAGGGTGCCCCCTGCCCCCGTATATAAAGGAGCAAGGGAGAGGCCGGCCCTAGAGGGGGCGCGCCAAGTGTGGGAAGTCCTACTAGGACTCCCAAGTCCTAGTAGGATTCCCCTTTCCTTTCCGGAGTAGGAGAGAAGGAAAGAGGTGGAGAGGGAGAAGGAAAAGGGGGCTGCTCCCCTTGTCCAATTCGGACCAGAGGGGGGGCGCGCGCCTCCTTCCTTTTGGCCTTTCTCCTCTATTCCCGTATGGCCCAATAAGGTCCATATACTCCGAAAAATACCCGAATCACTCGGAACCTTTCCGATGTCTGAATATAGTCGTCCAATATATCGATCTTTACGTCTCGACCATTTCGAGACTCCTCGTCATGTCCCCGGTCTCATCATGGGACTCCGAACTCCTTCGGTACATCAAAACTCATAAACTCATAATACCGATCGTCATCAAACGTTAAGCGTGCGGACCCTTCGGGTTCGAGAACTATGTAGACATGACTGAGACTCATCTCCGGTCAATAACCAATAGCGGAACATGGATGCTCATATTGGCTCCTACATATTCTACGAAGATCTTTATCGGTCAAACCGCATAACAACATACGTTGTTCCTTTTGTCATTGGTATGTTACTTGCCCGAGATTCGATCGTCGGTATCTCTATACCTAGTTCAATCTCGTTACCAGCAAGTCTCTTTACTCGTTCCGTAATACATCATCTCGTGACTAACTCATTAGTCTTTTGCTTGCAAGGCTTATTATGATGTGCATTACCGAGAGGGCCCAGAGATACCTCTCCGACACTCGGAGTGACAAATCCTAGTCTTGATCTATGCCAACACCACGAACACTTTCGGAGACACCTGTAGAGCATCTTTATGATCACCCAGTTACATTGTGACGTTTGATAGCACACAAGGTGTTCCTACGGTATTCGGGAGTTGCATAATCTCATAGTCATAGGAACATGTATAAGTCATGAAGAAAGCAATAGCAGTAAAACTAAAACGATCATAGTGCTAAGCTAATGGATGGGTCTTGTCCATCACATCATTCTCCGAATGACGTGATCCTGTTGATCAAATGACAACTCATGTCTATGGTTAGGAAACATAACCATCTTTGATCAATGAGCTAGTCTAGTAGAGGCATACTAGGGACACTCTGTTTTGTCTATGTATTCACACATGTACTAAGTTTCCGGTTAATACAATTCTAGCATGAATAATAAACATTTATCATGATATAAGGAAATATAAATAACAATTTATTATTGCCTCTAGGGCATATTTCCTTCAGTCTCCCACTTGCACTAGAGTCAATAATCTAGCTCACATCGCCATGTGATTTAATACCGATAGTTCACATCATTATGTGAATAACACCCATAGTTCACATCGCCATGTGACCAACACCCAAAGGGTTTACTAGAGTCAATAATCTAGTTCACATCGCTGTGTGATTAATACCCAAGAGTAATAAGGTGTGATCATGTTTTGCTTGTGAGAGAAGTTTAGTCAAAGGGCCTGTCACATTCAGATCCGTATGTATTTCGCAAATTTCTATGTCTACAATGCTCTGCATGGAGCTACTCTAGCTAATTTCTCCCACTTTCAATACGGATCCAGATTGATACTTAGAGTCATCTGGATTTAGTGTCAAAGCTTGCATCGGCGTAACCCTTTACGACGAACTCTTTATCACCTCCATAATCGAGAAATATTTCCTTAGTCATCCAGTTACTAAGGATAATTTTGACCGATGTACAGTGATCTACTCCTGGATCACTATTGTACCCCCTTGACAAACTCATGGCAAGGTACACAAAATGTTTGGTACACAGCATGGCATACTTTATAGAACCTATGGCTGAGGCATAGGGAATGACTTTCATTCGCTCTATATTTTTCTGCCGTGGTCTGGCTTTGAGTCTTACTCAACTTCACACCTTACAAGTCAGGCAAGAACTCCTTCTTTGACTGATCCATTTTGAACTACTTCAAAATCTTATCAAGGTATGTACTCATCGAAAGTCTTATCAAGCGTCTTGATCTATCTCTATAGATCTTGATGCCCAATATGTAAGAAGCTTCACCAAGGTCTTTCTTTGAAAAACTCCTTTCAAACACTCCTTTATGCTTTCCAGAAAATTCTACATCATTTCCGATCGACAATATGTCATTCACATATACTTATCGGAAAGGTTGTAGTGCTCCCACTCACTTCTTGTAAATACAGGCTTCATCGCAAGTCTGTATAAATCTATATGCTTTGATAAACTTATCAAAGCATATATTCCAACTCCGAGATGCTTGCACCAGTCCATAGATGGATCGCTGGAGCTTGCACATTTTGTTAGCACCTTTAGGATTGACAAAACCTTCTGGTTGCATCATATACAAGTCTTCTTTAATAAATCCATTAAAGAATGCAGTTTTGTTATCCATTTGCCAGATTTCATAAAATGCGGCAATTGCTAACATGATTTGTACATACTTAAGCATCGCTACGGGTGAGAAAGTCTCATCGTAGTCAACTGCTTGAACTTGTTGAAAACCTTTCGCAACAAGTCGAGCTTTGTAAACAGTAACATTACCGTCAGCGTGAGTCTTCCTCTTGAAGATCCATTTATTTTCGATGGCTTGCCGATCATCGGGCAAGTCAACCAAAGTCCACACTTTGTTCTCATACATGGATGCCATCTCAGATTTCATGGCCTCAAGCCATTTTGCGGAATCTGGGCTCATCATCGCTTCCTCATAGTTTGTAGGTTCATCATGGCCCAGTAATATGACTTCCAGAACCGGGTTGCCGTAACACTCTGATGCGGAACGAACTCTGGTTGATCTACGAAGTTCAGCAGAAACTTGATCTGAAGTTTCATGATCATCATCATTAGCTTCCTCACTAATTGGTGTAGTAATCACTGGAACTAGTTTATGTGATGTTCCACTTTCCAATTCGGGAGAAGGTACAATTACCTCATCAAGTTCTACTTTCTTTCCACTCACTTCTTGCGAGAGAAACTCCTTCTCTAGAAAGGATCCACTCTTAGCAACAAAGACCTTGCCTTCGGATCTGTGATAGAAGGTGTACCCAACAGTTTCTTTTGGGTATCCTATGAAGATTTACTTCTCCGATTTGGGTTCGAGCTTATCATGTTGAAACTTTTTCACATAAGCATCGCAGTCCCAAACTTAAAGAAATGACAGCTTAGGTTTCTCGTCAAACCACAGTTCATACGGTGTCATCTCCACAGATTTAGATGGTGCCCTATTTAACGTGAATGTAGCTGTCTCTAATGCATAACCCCAAAAGCGATAGTGGTAGATCGGTAAGAGACATCATCGATCGCACCATATCTAATAAAGTACGGTTATGACGTTCGGACACACCATTACACTGTGGTGTTCCAGGTGGCGTGAGTAGTGAAACTATTTCACATTGTTTTTACTGAAGGCCAAACTCGCTAACTCAAATATTTTACCTCTACGATCATATCGTAGAAACTCTTATTTTCTTGTTACGATGATTCTCCACTTCACTCTGAAATTCTTTGAACTTTTCAAATGTTTCAGACTTGTGCTTCATTAAGTAGATATACCCATATCTGCTCAAATCATCAGTGAAGGTCAGAAAATAATGATACCCGCTGCGAGCTTCAACACTAATTGGTCCACATACATCTGTATGTATGATCTCCAACAAATCTGTTGCTCGCTCCATTGTTCCGGAGAATGGAGTTTTAGTCATCTTGCCCATGAGGCATGGTTCGCAAGCACCAAGTGATTCATAATCAAGTGATTCCAAAAGTCCATCACTATGGAGTTTCTTCATGCGCTTTACACCATTATGACCTAAACGGCAGTGCCACAAATAAGTTGCACTATCATTATTAACCTTGCATCTTTTGGCTTCAATATTATGAATATGTGTATCACCACGATCAAGATCCAACAAACTATTTTCATTGGGTGTATGACCATCGAAGGTTTTATTCATGTAAACAGAATAACAATTATTCTATGACTTTAAATGAATAACCGTATTGCAACAAATATGATCAAATCATATTCATGCTCAACGCAAATGCCAAATAACATTTATTTAGGTTTTACACTAATCTCGAAAGTATAGAGAGTGTGCGATGATGATCATATCAATCTTGGAACCACTTCCAACACACATCGTCACTTCACGTTTGACTAGTCTTTGTTCATTATGCAACTCTCGTTTCGAGTTACTAATTTTAGCAACTGAACCGGTATCAAATACCGAGGGGTTGCTATGAACACTAGTAAAGTACACATCAATAATCTATATATCAAAATATACCTTTGTTCACTTTGCCATCATTCTTATCCGCCAACTATCTAGGGCAGTTCCACTTCCAGTGACCATTTCCTTTGCAGTAGAAGCACTTAGTTTCAGGCTTGAGTTTTAGCTTTGTGTTTCTTCACGGGAGTGACAACTTGCTTGTCATTATTCTTGAAGTTCCCATTATATCCCTTTACCCTTTACTTGAAACAAGTGGTCTTGTTAACCATCAACACTTGATGCTTTTTCATGATTTCTACCTTCGCCGACTTCAGCATCGCGAAGAGCTCGGGAATTCTTTTCGTCATCCCTTGCATATTATAGTTCATCACGAAGTTCTACTAACTTGGTGATAGTGACTAGAGAACTTTGTCAAATACTATCTTATCTGGAAGATTAACTCCCACTTGATTCAAGTAATTGTAGTACCCAGACAATCTGAGCACATGCTCACTGGTTGAGCTATTCTCTTCCATCTTGTAGGCAAAATACTGTCAGAAGTCTTATACCTCTCGACACGGGCATGAGTATGAAATACTAATTTCAACTCTTGGAACATCTTATATGCTCCGTGGCGTTCAAAACGTTTTTGAAGTCCCGGTTCTAAGCCGTAAAGCATGGTGCACTTAAACTATCAAGTAGTCATCATACCGAGCTTTTGTCAAAACGTTCATAACGTCTACATCTGCTCCTGCAATAGGTTTGTCACCTAGCGGTGCATCAAGGACATAATTCTTCTGTGCAACAATGAGGATAATCCTCAGATCACGGAACAATTCCGCATAATTGCTACTAACATCTTTCAACTTAGTTTTCTATAGGAGCATATAAAAAATAAACGGGGAGAAACATCGTGAGCTATTGATCTACAACATAGATATGCTAATACTACGAGGACTAAGTTCATGATAAATTGAAGTTCAATTTAATCATATTACTTAAGAACTCCCACTTAGATAGACATCCCTCTAGTCATCTAAATGATCATGTGATCCAAATCAACTAAACCATGTCCGATCATCACGTGAGATGGAGTAGTTTCAATGGTGAACATCTTATGTTGATCATATCTACTATATGATTCACGCTCGACCTTTCGGTCTCCAGTGTTCCGAGGCCATATCTGCATATGCTAGGCTCGTCAAGTTTAACCCGAGTATTCTGCGTGTGCAAAACTGTCTTACACCCGTTGTATTTGAACGTAGAGCTTATCACACCCGATCATCACGTGGTGTCTCGGCATGAAGAACTTTCGCAACGGTGCATACTCAGGGAGAACACTTGTACCTTGAAATTTTGTAAGGGATCATCTTATAATGCTACCGTCGTTCTAAGCAAAATAAGAAGCATAATAAGATAAACATCACATGCAATCAAAATATGTGACATGATATGGCCATCATCATCTTGTGATTTTGATCTCCATCTCCAAAGCACCGTCATGATCACCTTCGTCACCGGCGCGACACCTTGATCTCCATCGTAGCATCGTTGTCGTCTCGCCAACTATTGCTTCTATGACTATCGCTACCGCTTAGTGATAAAGTAAAGCAATTACATGGCGATTGCATTTCATACAATAAAGCGACAACCATATGGCTCCTGCCAGTTGCCGATAACTTTACAAAACATGATCATCTAATACAAAACCGTATATCTCATCATGTCTTGACCATATCACATCACAACATGCCCTGCAAAAACAAGTTAGACGTCCTCTACTTTGTTGTTGCAAGTTTTACGTGGCTGCTACGGGCTTAGCAAGAACCGTTCTTACCTACGCATAAAAAACCACAACGATGTTTCGTCAAGTATGTGCTGTTTTAACCTTCACAAGGACCGGACGTAGCCACACTTGATTCAGCTAAAGTGAGAGAGACAGACACCCGCCAGTCACCATTAAGCAACGAGTGCTCATAACGGTGAAACCAGTCTCGCGTAAGCGTACGCGTAATGTCGGTCTAGGCCGCTTCATCTCACAATACCTCCGAAGCAAAGTATGACATGCTGGTAAGCAGTATGACTAGTATCGCCCACAACTCATTGTGTGCTACTCGTGCATATCATCTACGCATAGACCTGGCTGATGATACCACTGTTAGGGAACGTAGGATTTTCCAAATTTTCCTATGATCACACAAGATCTATCTACTAGATGCATAGCAACGAGGGGGAGAGTGTGTCTACGTACCCTCGTAGACCGGGAGCGGAAGCGTCAAGTGACGCGGTTGATGTAGTCGAAATTCTTCGCGATCCAACCGATCAAGCACGGAACGTACAGCACCTCCGCGTTCAGCACACGTTCAACTTGATGACGTCCCACGAGCTCTTGATCCAGTTGAGCTTCACGGGAGAGTTTCGCCAGCACGACGGCGTGGTGACAGATATGATGTATCTACCGGCGCAGGGCTTCGCCTAAGCACTGCAACGCTATGACCGAGGTGTGAATCTGTGGAGAGGGGCACCGCACATGGCTAAAACAATTCAACTTGTGTGTCCTAGGGTGCCCCCTGCCCCCGTATATAAAGGAGCAAGGGAGAGGCCGGCCCTAGAGGGGGCGCGCCAAGTGTGGGGAGTCCTACTAGGACTCCCAAGTCCTAGTAGGATTCCCCTTTCCTTTTCGGAGTAGGAGAGAAGGAAAGAGGTGGAGAGGGAGAAGGAAAAGGGGGCTGCGCCCCTTGTCCAATTCGAACCAGAGGGGGGGGGGCGCACCTCCTTCCTTTTGGCCTTTCTCCTCTATTCCCGTATGGCCCAATAAGGCCCATATACTCCGAAAAATACCCGAATCACTCGGAACCTTTCCGATGTCCGAATATAGTCGTCCAATATATCGATCTTTACGTATCGACCATTTCGAGACTCCTCGTCATGTCCCCGGTCTCATCTGGGACTCCAAACTCGTTCGGTACATCAAAACTCATAAACTCATAATACCAATCGTCATCAAACGTTAAGCGTGCGGACCCTACGGGTTCAAAAACTATGTAGACATGACCGAGACTCGTCTCCGGTCAATAACCAATAGCGGAACCTGGATGATCATATTGGCTCCTACATATTCTACGAAGATCTTTATCGGTCAAACCGCATAACAACATACGTTGTTCCTTTTGTCATTGGTATGTTACTTGCCCGAGATTCGATCGTCAGTACCTCTATACCTAGTTCAATCTCGTTACCGGCAAGTCCCTTTACTCGTTTCGTAATACATTATCTCGTGACTAACTCATTAGTCTTTTGCTTGCAAGCCTTATTATGATGTGCATTACCGAGAGGGCCCAGAGATACCTCTCCGACACTCGGAGTGACAAATCCTAGTCTTGATCTATGCCAACACCACGAACACTTTCGGAGACACCTGTAGAGCATCTTTATGATCACCCAATTACGTTGTGACGTTTGATAGCACACAAGGTGTTCCTACGGTATTCGGGAGTTGCATAATCTCATAGTCATAGGAACATGTATTAGTCATGAAGAAAGCAATAAAAGTAAAACTAAACGATCATAGTGCTAAGCTAATGGATGGGTCTTGTCCATCACATCATTCTCGTAATGATGTGATCCCGTTGATCAAATGACAACTCATGTCTATGGTTAGAAAACATAACCATCTTTGATCAATGAGCTAGTCTAGTAAAGGCATACTAGGGACACTCTGTTTTGTCTATGTATTCACACATGTACTAAGTTTCCGGTTAATACAATTCTAGCATGAATAATAAACATTTATCATGATATAAGGAAATATAAATAACAACTTTATTATTTCCTCTAGGGCATATTTCCTTCAAATACATGCACAAAGATCCACACCAGGGGGCCTTGGGCCAGCCCACGAGGGTGGGGGGCACGCCCCCCTGCCCAGGGCGCGCCCCCTGCCTCATGCCCCCCTGGTGCTCCACCGACGTATCCCAGATCCTATATCTTCCGTTTCGAGGAGAGAAAAATCAAGGAGAAAGAATTATCGCGTTTCACGAGACGGAGCCACCGCCAAGCCCTAATCTCTCTTGGGAGGGTTGATCTGGTGTCCGTTCGGGAGGGCTTAAGAGAAAAGGCATGATGGATATTTTCCTTACAAGGAAGCAAGACCCGTACTTGTATCTCGTTTGTAATAGAAGATAAGTTAGTCCTAATCCTACTAAGACTCCATATGTAACATGCCCCTTCAACATATATAAGGAGGGGCAGGGCTCCCCAAGAGGGACATGTAACAGCAAACAATCGCTAGGGCTAGACACAAGTAGAGGAGAGCCGGCTTATGCGGTGACTCCATGATGATCTTAATGAGACCTAGCCACAAACAACATGTAGGGCTATTACCGGATGATGTTTCCCGGGGCCCGAAGCTGTCTAAACCCTTGTCTTGTGTTGCGTCTCTCGATTCCTCTCAATCCCTCTCAAGCTACTACATAGATGCGTTGGCATCACGACTAAGTCCTTACCCTAGGACATCTGCCGTGACAATTCCACGACACAACCCGACGTGTTAAAGGGGTTGTCAATCCCTTTCGGGTAACGGACGTGAGAGAGAGAGATAAATATTGATAGATTGGTTGATAGATAAGATAAATTGCAGCAAGGTATTTTGGGGTTTTTGGTTTAGTAGATCTGAAAATAAAAGCAAAGGCAAATAGATCGCAAAGGCAAATATATGAGAAAGAAGACCCGGGGCCGTAGGTTTCACTAGTGGCTTCTCTCGAGAAAATAGCAAACGGTGGGTGAACAAATTACTGTTGGGCAATCGATAGAACTTCAAATAATCATGACGATATCCAGGAAATGAACATTACATAGGCATCACGTCCAAGATTAGCAGACTGACTCCTGCCTGTATCTACTACTATTACTCCACACATCGACCGCTATCCAACATGCATCTAGTGTATTAACTTCATGGAAAGATGGAGTAATGTATTAAGAATGATGACATGATGTAGACAAGATCCGTATATCTATGGCGTTAGATATGAATCTCGTCATTTTATCCTTAGTGGCAATGATACATACATGTCGGTTCCCCTTCTGTCACTAGGATCAGGCACCGTAAGATCGAACCCACTACCGGGCCCCTCTTCCCATTGCAAGATAAATAGATCAAGTTGGCCAAACAAAACTCAATATCGGAGAAGAAATACAAGGCTATAAGCAATCATGCATATAAGAGATCAAAGAAACTCAAATAACTTTCATGGATATGAAAAGATAGATCTGATCATAAACTCAAAGTTCATTGGATCCCAACAAACACACTGCAAAAAGAGTTACATCACATGGATCTCCAAGAGACCAATGTATTGGGGATCAAAAGAGAGAGAGGAATCCATCTAGCTACTAACTACGGACCAGTAGGTCTACAAAGAACTACTCACGCATCATCGGAGAGGCACCAATGGAAGTGGTGAACCCCTCTGTGATGGTGTCTAGATTGGATCAGGTGTTTCTAGACTCTGCGGAGGCTGGATGAATATTTCGTCGACTCCCCTAGGGTTTCTGGAATATTGTGGTATTTATAGAGCAAAGAGGTGATGTGGGAGGCCGCCGAGATGGGCACAACCCATCTGGGCGTGT
>LR738711.1:255769774-255875043 GCA_902687465.1 Secale cereale | reverse complement strand
CCCCCGGCTGTCCTTCGGGCGCAAGGTAGGTTCTGGAACGCTGATTTTTTATATAATTTTTCTGGATTTTTCCTGGCAGTTCTCGTAACGTGAAAACCTGAAATACAAAAACAGCCGAAAACAGAAACTGACACGGGGGTGCACTGGATTAGTAGGTTAGTCCAAATATGATCAAAAGTGTATGGAAGTGTATGAATATCATAGCAATATCACCCAAAAGTGGCATGGAGCAAGCAGAAATTATAGATACGTTTTGGACGTATCAAATGTCAACAACGCCAACTTCTCACTGAATCATTTGTTAAAGAATTTAAATATTTTCCACAAGAGTTGAGCGTGTCGTTTATGCTTTATGATAATCCATTCACTATTCCACTAGAGAATTTTGCTTATCATTGCAAACTCCCTTTTTGGGGTTCGTTTTATGAACCACCAACGGCTAAGTATGAGTCTTTCTTAACTAGCCATTGCTATGGTGAAAATAGGGGAGTGAGACAAGGAAGAATAAAGAGCATCCACTTTCCTGTAATTCAATATTTTGCGTTATTTAACGGGAAATGCATAGTAGGCAAGCAAGACTGTAGCATACTCTGTGCCCCAGATTTGAGCCTCATCCACACCGCTCTCACTGGTGAAAGGAATTACAACCTTAGAGCGATTGTTGCACGTAGACTTCAGAATAACGCTAACAGTGGTTGGTTCTATGGTGGAATTTAGGCCACGTGTTTGACCTTTACCCTTTGATCCCATCCTACCCACACAGTATCTAGATTTTGACACCTTAAAAGAGCATAAGATTCTCAAGGGAAAGGTTTATAACCTCACTTATAATATGTTGTTTAATCAATGACATGTTGTGGACACATATTTGCCTGCTCCTGCTCTTGTTGACTATAACAATAAGGGAAGATATTTTGTTCTTGAGAGCGAGTCCCGAGCTCATAACGCAGCAGTGGAGGCAGCACCGCAGGCCGAGGCGTCCACACGGAGAGCCTTCATGAGCTACCATGCTGACTACTATCCTCCAGGCTACTGATCGACTACAAAGCTAGGCCAAAAGCCTAAGCTTGGGGGAGTACGTGTTTCTCACCGACATTACATTTATGTTTACATATCATTCTATTTGTCAGTGCTCACACTTTTTCATTGTATCATCCATGCTTAGATTTATTTTCTTACTTTCTTCTTGCGTGTTTGAAAAACTTTAGAAAACCAAAAAAATACCTATAGTAATTTACTTTCTATGCATGCTTAGTAGTAGCACCACAAAGAAAATCCAAAAATATTTCCTTGTTCTTCTTTTGCTTGTTGGGAGCTTTCTCGTGTAAATAGTTTTTCTAGTTTTTGCTTTTTCTTTGTATTTGCGTGTTCAAGAAAACCAAAAACTCTAAAAATATTTCAGTGTGTTTCTCTGAATTTCTTTTCCTTTTATTCGAGTTGTACCGAGGAGAAGACCACGATGAAAATGTTGAGTGGCCCTCATATGAATAATTGTTGAACTAATAAAGAGCACATTTACCTTGTATTCTCCTGTTGAATAAAATATTTTGCAGATTCCAGCTTAGTCCACGACACTCTTGCACTATTATTATTTTCATATCATTCGGTCGTGCAAGTGAAAGGAAATAATGACGATATACGATGAACTGGCCGTGGCAAGGAGAAACTGGTATGAACTCGACTTGTTCTATTTGTGTAAATATGTTTAACTTAGTTCCAATGATTCAACCCATTATGATTAAACATGTTTACCATGACAATTAGAGATTATAGTTTCTCATGCCATGCATAAGTAGTTAGGAGTTAATAATGATTTATCTTGGATACCAACATAGCGTTAAAATTATTGTGATGTAGTATGATGATATGGTATCCTTCTTTGAATGTTCAAGTGGCTTGACTTGGCACATGTTTATGCATGTAGTTGAATCAAAACCAACATAGCATCTATGATATTTATGTTCATGGTGTCCATATCCTACTTATGCGGGTGTCCAATGTTTATTATGCATGATGCATGTTCATGACCATTGTTGCTCTCTAGCTGGCCGCTTCCCAACTTATTTTCTAGCCTTCACCTGTACTAAGCGGGAATACTGCTTGTGCATCAAATTCTAAAACTCAAAGTTATTCCAGATGAGTCCACCATACCTACCTATATGCGGTATTACCCTGCCATCCTAAGTAAATTTGCATGTGCCACGTCTTAAAACTTCAAATAAATATCCTTTTTGTTTGTCAGGATCGTTCATGGAACGACAGGAGGTGGTCGGTATTTTCCATGCTAAGCGGGTTATTCTCAGGTTGAGTGTTTATTCACTCGCCATAACACGAGAAAATGGCGGTGATAGGGATTCCCAATCCCAAACGGCAAAAAGAAAAGGCTTACAAATAAACAAACAAAAACTCCCAATGGAGTTCAAACATTTACTTTTCTGCTTGGGAACCGCCACTAGCTCGTTTAGCATGGGAGATGTCGATAGCTGATAGTCGTGAAGTGAATGAGAAAGGTGCACCTCTCAAAATTTTCATTTACCTCTGTTTTAAAATTTTGAGCTCTGGCACCTCTGCAAATCACTGCTTCCCTCTGCGAAGGGACTTTCTATTTACTTTTATGTTGTGTCATCACCTTCTCTAATAAGCGTCAGATCTGGGAGCACTGTTGTCATGCCTATGCATTGTGTGTAGTGAATGTTGGGTGTTAGCATGCGTGAATCTTTACTACCATTAATGACAATGTTTAGTCGTTGCTTGAACTTTGGAGGTGCTCTGCATTTATGTTTTGTGGTCTCAGAAAGGGCTAGCGAGATACCACTATTGTCATATTATATCATGGTTGTTTTGACAACGTGATGCTATTTGAGATCTCTTATTATCGCTCGCTAGCTGATTATGTCATTGATATGAGTTAATATAATCTTTAAATGTTATTGTTGACATGGTTAGTTATAATGTTGGTTGAAAACCTGGGTGTTGTTTAAGCTTATTTATGCAAACAAGAGCAAATAGTTCGTAAAAGATTTTCTTTCTCACTTTCAGTTTATCAACTGAATTGCTTGAGTACAAGCAAATGTTTAAGCTTGGGGGAGTTGATACGTCTCCAACGCATCTACTTTTCCTCAGGCTTTTCCTCTTGTTTTGGACTATAATTTGCATGATTTGAATGAAACTAACCCCGGACTGATGCTCTTTTCAGCAGAACTACCATGGTGTTGTTTTTGTGCAGAAATAAAAGTTCTCGGAATGAAACAAAATTTTGCGAGGATTTTTTATGGAATAAAAGAGAATTACTTGAGCCAAGACCCACCAGAGAGGGGGGCCCTGGGTGGGCATAACCCACCAGGGTGCGCCCCCTCTCCTGGCGCGCCCAGGTGGGGTGTACCCGCTTGGTGGCCCCGCAGACGACAACCCTGGCCCTATAAATTCCTATTTTTGGAGAAAAAAATCAGGGAGAAAGAATTATTGCGATCCACGAGATGGAGCCACCGTCACCTCCTGTTCTTTCTCGGGAGGCCAGATCTGGAGCCCGTTTGGGGCTCCGGAGAGGAGGATCTTCGTTCTTCATCATCACCAACCCTTCTCCATCACCAATTCCATGATGCTCCCCACTGGGAGTGAGTAATTCCTTCGTGGGCTCGCTGGTCGGTGAGGAGTTGGATGAGATTCATCATGTGATCGAGTTAGTTTTGTTAGGGCCCGATCCCTAGCATCCACTATTTTCTTAGATTGATGTTGTTATGACTTTGCTATGCTTAATGCTTGACACTTTGGGCCCGGGTGCCATGATCTCAGATCTGAACCGTTTATGTTATCATCATTATATCCATATTCCAGATCCGATCTTGCAAGTTATAGTCACCTACTACGGTTATGATTCGACAACCCCGGAGTGACAACAACCGGGCCCACTCTCGGTGATGACCGTAGTTTGAGGAGTTCATGTATTCACTATGTGTTAATGCTTTGTTCTGGTTCTCTATTAAGAGAAGGCCTTAATATCCCTTAATTTCCAATATGGACCCCGCTGCCACGGGAGGGTAGGACAAAAGATGTCATGCAAGTTCTTTTAATAAAGCACGTATGACTATTTACAAAATACATGCCTACATTATATCGATGAACTGGAGCTAATGCCGTATCGCCTTAGGTTATAACTGTCACATGATGAATATCATCCAACAAATCACCTATCCAATGCCTACGAATTTGCCCCATATTGATCTTGCTAAGTTACTACTGCCGCTCCTACTGTTACACTTGCTACAAAATTACTGATATCACTGTTATTGTTACTATTGCTGCTGTCACCACTATCTAAACTATCAAACTACCTTGCTACTGATCACTTTGTTGCAGATAATTAATCTCCAAGTGTGGTTGAACTAATAACTCAGCTGCTAATACCTTTAAATATTCTTTGGCTCCCCTTGTGTCGAATCTATAAATTTAGGTTGAATACTCTACCCTCGAAAACTGTTGCGACCCCCTATACTTGTGGGTTATCATTTTTCTTTCTGTTTTTCAATAAATACACAATTATGCTACTGTTTTGATTGTGTTTAGTGTTTTAATTGGTGTTTGTGCTAGGCAAAGGCTTTGGGATGATTTGAGTGATAGTTGATTTGATTATGAGCATTAATAGAATTTTTGCATCTAGTAGAAGAATTCTCTGCAATTACTGGAGCGTGAATAATTTCTGAATTTTCTACACATGATTGGTATACAAAATTCCCCACGTTTTCCTAATTTTTCAGAATTTTCAGAGTTATAGGAGTATGACTATAAATTACGTATTTACAAACTGATCTGTTTTTGACAAATTTTGTCTTCTTTGAAATATGTGCTTATTTTAATGAATATATGAATTGTATCGGGGTTTAAGCCATGATAAAGTTAGAATACAGTAGAAATAACGTAATAATAAAATATGAATGAGTTTGCAATATTACTTAAAGTAAGGCTTGGTTTTGTTATGCGAACGGATCTCACGAGGTTTTGTTGAGTTTTATCATTGAAGTTTTATAGTTTTGGGTGCGATCACGATGGATGAAGAAATAAGGAGTGGCAAGAGGCTAAGCTTGGAAATGTACGAGACACCGTAATGTAATATGCAAGGACTACCAAGTAACTATGCTTGGAGATGCCCCGATAGGCATCTACTCTTTCTTCTAACGATTATCGGTAATTTTATTTGGAGCTATATTTTTATTCGTCACATATAATGAATTTTATTTGAAGTGTTTTGTATTATTTGCTTGTTTTGTTTTTCAATTTGTCAAATAATCTTTGGTGTACACACTTATTTGAGTGAGCCACACGCATATCATGATTTTCTAGAATATTCTATGTGCTTCACTTAAATGTTTTGCTTTTTTGCTTTACACACTTGTTGGAAAATATATCTTTATCTTTTATCTTTACCTACTAATAAAGCACGGAGTGCTTCCGTCCAGTTCACCGTCGCGCCGTTTTCACAAAACCCTCCTATGTTTTGTGTAAACTAACATGCAATACACGTTTAAATCACAACTTAAACGTTTTTTGTATTTTCTCAAAAAACTTCCTTAAGATTCAAGTAATCAACCCACCATCCTTATTTAAGTCAGATGAATCGTTTTTTCCGTTTTGAAAAAAACATGACTTTTTGTTAATCAATCCGTAAAAACAGATCTAAAATAAAATTATCAATATCTTTTAAACCGTAACTCCAAATTTAACATATTATATATGAAATTTGATTCAAAAAATGTGTAGAACCTAAATATGATGTTATATTTAGCTATTAATTATTTTTAAAATATATTTCTTGTGCAAAGTTAATCTTTTAAACCGTAACTCCTCTTTTTACTTTCGTATCGGCGGCGATCCGAATTGCAAATAAACATCCATTAACACCAAATTGCGAAAAAAGAAAATATCAATAATCACACATGCACATCTCTGAAAAACCTCGCGGGAGAAAACAATGTATTTCCCATCTTATTCCGAGCGAATGCATGTGTGCGCGCGCGCGCGTGAGAAAGGACTTAGGACTAACCACGTTCAAGCGTATTTTTATTCTGTGAGCACCGAGGTCACCGTCGGCGACGCAATTATGATGTCATGTGAAAATAAAGGATGTGGATCTGTTAGGCCCCTCCCAATGCTCCACCTTGTACAGGTGCTAAGGATGCCATGTAGGCAAAAAATCTGATGTGGCAAGGTAATTAAGAGGAGAGAGATGAGTGTGATGACCCCAAGAAGAAACAATGCTAAGCACGAGAACCTAGGCAAAAGACTTAAATGGAAGAATCTCACCAATGCATGAACAACTTTAGTTGCAAAATCATTGAATGAAGCATGCTTAGCACCAACAAGTTAAGCACCTATGCATTGGGGGCTTTAGTTGCTAAAGTTTTTAATATGCTTAGCAACTCATGTTAGCACCAATGCATTGAAAGTAGCCTTAGGGTGTTAGGGTCTTGAATGATGATTATTGGATTAAGAGTGTGCGTGATTTCTTCTCCGTTGTAACGCACGGGATCTTTTGCTAGTGTCCTTAATTGACTGAAACTGTTACGTGGTGCGAAATATAATCAGGGAGAAAGGAGAACCGAGCGCCCTACAATTCAGGCACGCTGGCCTCTAACAATTAGTAGCGTCATATTGAGGGTCTAACATTATTTTAGTTTCCGAAGGATTTGATATCTGAATGTTTGAATCTCACACGTCACATTGTCCAGAACTTAATGGTAATGGAGTACAGCTATAGTACACAGATCATAGAAATATATTCTACTCCCTCTGTATCATAATATAAGAACGTTTTTGATATTAGTATAGTGTCAAAAATATTTTTATATTATGGAACGGAGGAAGTACTTACTATGCAGTACACAGAGAGTACCATATATGTGCTCAAACAAAAAGGAAATATAATAGTACCACACAAGTAATATCACAGGTATAATTCACATTTCATCAGATAGTTCTTCACCTGCTCATGATTTCCATGGGCACTGCGTCGGCTGGCTCCGCTTTCTGACACAAGGCCTGCTCCTGCCAACCCTGTAGTGGCTGATGCGCCTCCACCATGTTCACCTTGCCGCGTCGCACCATGACGCTCCCGCAACTCGACACGTTCGCGTCGCCGCACCGGTCGACGCGCACGGCGCCGCAGCGGCTAACGTCCGCCGACCGGCACCGCTGGACGCCGAGCGAGCCGCACCAGTCAGCGCGCGCTTCGCGACACCGCCCCAGCGCCACGTCCGAGCAGTTGCCCACGTCCGCCTCCCGGCACCGCCCGAGACGCAGCTCCCCGGCGCCGTGCACGCGCGCGGCCCCCTTGCACCTCCGGATGCTCACCGTGCCCGCGCGCTCCACGTCCGCGGACCTGCACCGCCGCACGGCGACTTCCCCGGCCCCGTCGACGCGCACCGCGTCGCACCTGTGGAACGACACGGCGCCGCAGGCCTCGGCCGCCGCGAAGCCGCACCGGGCGAAGCGGACGTCGCCCCCGCCGCCGCCGCGCACGACCACGTGCTGCAACCTGCTGACCTCGAGGACGCCTGGGCTGACCACGGTGAGCGTGCCGCCGTTGCACCGGAGCACGCCCTCGTGGATGGCCGTCTCGGCGCCGTCGATGACCACGTTGAACTGGTGGTTCACGGCTTCGGCGGAGGGAAGGGCTTTCGGGTCGACGGCCACCATTTTCCCCTCTGAAATGTGAAATCTACCTTTATTTACTTTCTTTCGTTGAGGACAATCTAACTTGTTTTACTTCTGCGGAGTACTTGGAACTTGGAAGGCGAAGGTATTATAAAGAGACATGTTGCTTAAGGGCTAAGGTAGCAAGAAGGTAATCAATGGCTCGCTGTCGAATGAGAAGGACTCGCGATTGAGATGGGCCGTTTGCTAGTTGCAACGCGCCAACCAGCACCGCCCAACTGTACACATTAATCGGATATATTGTTGAGCTCTGGACATTAAGCGCGGATGCAAGCGTACAATCTGCCACGTGGGATAAATGCTAACGTCACGTGAACATGTCGTTGCCACCCCGACGACTCTTGCCGTGAGCTCTTCACAGGGGCTGGTTAGCACTTGAGGGACGTCCATGGCAACTGGCAATGTTAAAATCCATGCGTGAAGGCGATTGAGAAAGAGTCAATTACATAACTGGTGTTTGAATTTGACGAGAAAAGTTACTTTAATGCCACAACTTACGACATACTCCCTCCGTTCCCAAATATAAGTCTTTCTAGAGATTTCATCAAGTGACTACATACAGAGTATAATGAGTGAATATACACTCTAAAGTATGTCTACATACATCCGTATGTTGCATTCCATTTGAAATGTCTAAAAAGACTTATATTTAGGAACGGAGGGAGTACATCAAACTAGCACCATACCATGGCTCAACCATGCAAATATGATGCACATCTCATTTGTATAGGCCTGCGGTGCTGACGAGGTGTGTCAACGTCACATGGGCCCCGCAATCAGTGTTAGCGATCAGGCGATGAAGATCAAGGCATGTGGACTTTTTTTTACTATAACCCCTGGCAACTAAATAGTAATTGCACGTGTGGCATCGAGTGGGTCCCACCTAGCGGCACTAGCTACCCTCCCTCAATAGTACCATTTGATGTCTCATTCCTGCCATCCAATGGCACTTCATGTCTAAGTAGGATTGTTATATTTTATGTCTGTAGCAGACCATGCTCATGCGCTAAAATTGACTGCGCAGGTCATTTTTAACATGTTAGTCTTTTTTCATTTTTCAAAAATTGTAATAAATATTTAAATTCTAATTATTAATAATATACATATATATAAATAAATAAATTACACTAAAATATGCTTATTTAATTTTGCAAAAAATGCTCAACTATTAATTTAACAAAATCAATAAAAATAAATTAGGAACTATACAATGTTTGCGTAATTTTAAAAAGTGTTTGCATTTTACATAAAAATATTAAAGTATTTTTAGAACATATTTATAGTCAAATACATTACTATATGATTTCATTTTTTAAATTTGTAATAAGATATTCATGTAGTATATTAAAATATTCATCATTTAACTTTCTTTTTATATTTCTTTAATTGTGTTCATGTGTTTTGATAAAGATTGTGTATGAACCTAGTGTGCCAGATTCAAAAAACAAAACCTAGTGTGCCTTATTCAGATCCTCAAATGAATACATATTTACAATTATATTATTCACAATTAGGAAGTGCATATTTTATTACCATTTTCGAAAAATGTAAAGAAAACCAAAACACATGTTGAAAACGGGTGGCATTATCTGCAGTCCGTTTTATCCGAAGAGTGCGATCTGTTTACAGACATCAAAAGTAACAATCCTACGTAGATACAAAAGGGCGTTGGTTGAATATCTATATGTCGCCCAGAGCGTGAGTATCTACCACTTGCCTAAAGCTTTTCCCTTCATGCTAAAATAATGGGCCGGGCTGTTCGTTTGATTACACGTTGCGCTATGTTTCTTCGCTAATTTTTTTTTCTTTGAAAATTTTGGATTGCTTACCTTTTTTTTTCAACTTTTTATTTTTCTTTCGATTTTTTCTTCTTTTTTTTCAGTGACTTTCTCTGGTTTCCTATATTTTTTGTCGTTTTCTCCGGTTTTTATTATTTGTCATCGGTTTTCTATGTTTATTTATCGTTTTTTACTCGTTTGTTATTTTCTTTGTTTTCATTTGGTTTTCTTTGTTTATTTTCCTTTTTTCTTCATTTTTTTTCGTTTCTTTCCTTGGTTTTCTTTGATTTTCTTCGTTGTCTGTTCTTTTTTGGCACCGATTTTTCTCTAGTTTCTTGTGTTCTTTTCTTTTTCGGTTTTCTACGGGTTTTTTTGGGCTTTTTCTTTTTCCTTCGTGATTCCTTCGTTTTCTCTGGTTTTTTCTCAGCTTTCTTTCCTTTCCTTATATTTTTTTTTTGCGAGAAACTGTCGATCTATTCATCTTCAATCATGGCAGTACAATGAACACAAAAAATAATGAAAATTACATCCAGATTCATAGACCATCTAGCGACGACTACTAGCATTGAAGCGAGCCGAAGGCGCGCCACTGTCATCTCCCCTCCCTCGTCGGAGTCATCCCAAGTTCCCAACCAAAGGTGGTTGTCAAATAGCATAGGATACGATATAACGTGCATATGAAATCTCTCATGATTGACAAGTGATGAGTTGCTTGATCCAAGTCGTACGTATGCCTACGGAATTATTCGGTGAGCCAGGACTTGGTAATCTTTAGCCGGCCGGTTTTTCCGCTTGAGCATGTGCTATACGTGTAACGTACCTAACTGAGGAACATAGGCGCCGTGCATTAATTTTTTTTTCATAAAACTTCCGAGCTTTATTCAAACAAAAGTGTTCTTGAACAGTCAGCTATAAGGCTACTAACCAGAAAACTCGGCGTCGTACATAAAGAATTGCGTGAACCACGACGGTTTCGGATGGTACTAGCAGGTACGGCCCTGAAATCATGCATGACAACTTATTCTACAGCATGGAGCATGTTCTGAGCTGGATCGTCGGCACATAAAATGTCAACTGTCCAGTGTCAACCTGCTTGCACTGTACTTGTTTTTCCTTCTTTTCCGAGCACTCTTGCACTCTACTACTATTACTACACTACGCGAGAATGTGACACACTTTGGCATGGAGGGTCATCGTGTAGCACGCTTTGACTTTAGGTGCAAATTGCTATTGAGCCGTGCGATTGAAAAAACCGGAGTGGATTGATCGATATGTAGAAAGTCAGCTCGAGTAAAATACTAGTCTTCTGCAGTAGCCGTAGTAATGAGCCGTATTTTTGTTGCTGTTTTTTGATGCAGCATTTCTCTTTTTTCACGAAGAACAAGAGTATCAGAGTATTAGTGATTTTCAACGATTAAAATCCCAAAGGTGAACTTGGTTCGGTTTAGCTAGAACAGCATGTTACATGGTTGTGGTAGTGAAAGCTAAGGCGGTGTCCAAAAGCGTGTATGTGAGCATCTGCCTTTATATAGCGTTGGAAAAAACACCGTCTTGACGATGCAGTTTGCAGTGATCAAACCACAGGAGTAACTCCACCGTTCGCGCTGAAAACTCACAGGATAGGGCGGGCAAGCTATGACATGCTCATCACCTCACAGGTGACTTCATCCGCTCATAAGCAGCCGGGAGAACGCACATGCCACATGAACGCCGGCTATCCAGAATCTCATATCTCATATATTCCCTCCGTCCTAAAATACTTGTCGGACAAATGGATAAAATTGGATGTATCTATAACTAAAATACATCTAGATTCATCCATTTCTCCGACAAGTATTTCCGGACGAAGGGAGTAATAAACATCGCAAAATTTTGCTCCGCCAGACATTAGCGTTCGATCCAGTCCAATCATGAACTCAACGTGCAACTGCGCGCAAAGTCAAGAGCAGCCTACCATGCACGCAGCCGAGATACTCGCTTCTCAAAGAAAAAACACCGACGCGCGAAGCACGCTCGCATTCACACTGCAAATCTTCCCTTGCAACATGAACCCCTCTCGTGGCCCCGTCAGCCGGTCGGTAGCGACCGAATGATGAATACTGTAGCCTAGTTACAACTCCAGTTGCTTGCACCAAGGGCAGTATATATATAGGCGTGCCGGCACATGCTTCTGAAGAACACAACAAGTACAGTCAAGACATTCCAAGCAGAGTACAATCTTGCATCAGTAGTATCTTGCTCGGCGGGACCGAACGCCGTCATGGCGGTCATCAAGATGCTCGTGCTCCCGGCGCTGTGCGCGTTGCTGCTCAGAGCAGCATCGGCGGCTCAATGGACGCCCGCCCACGCGACGTTCTACGGCGGCGGCGACGCGTCCGGCACCATGGGTGAGTCAATTCGGTTCGTCGATCGGCTTCTTTTTCGCTAAATTTAGTTAGCTCCATGGCTTATGCTGACATGCATGCACCCATGCACGGATCTCATCAGGCGGCGCCTGCGGGTACGGCAATCTCTACGGCGCGGGGTACGGCACGCAGACGACGGCGCTGAGCACCGCGCTCTTCAACAACGGCGCGTCGTGCGGGGCGTGCTTCACGATCGCGTGCGACACGCGCAAGTCGCGGATGTGCAAGCCGGGGACCTCCATCACCGTCACGGCCACCAACTTCTGCCCGCCCAACTACGCGCTCGCCAGCGACAACGGCGGCTGGTGCAACCCGCCGCGGCAGCACTTCGACATGGCCCAGCCGGCGTGGGAGACCATCGCCGTGTACAAGGCCGGCATCGTCCCCGTCAACTACAGGAGGGTGCGCTGCCAGCGGAGCGGCGGGATCAGGTTCACCATCAACGGCCACAGCTACTTCGAGCTGGTGCTGGTGACCAACGTGGGCGGCAGCGGTGGCGTGGCGCAGATGTGGATCAAGGGCTCCCGCACCAACTGGATGGAGATGAGCCGGAACTGGGGCGCGAACTGGCAGAGCAACGCCAAGCTCGACGGGCAGAGCCTCTCGTTCCGCCTCAAATCTGACGACGGCCGCGTCGTCACGGCCAACGACGTCGCGCCGGCCGGGTGGTGGTTCGGCGGCACGTACACGTCCGGGGCTCAGTTGTACTGACGGATCCGTGTGCATTCATGCACACAAATTTACACGGTATTAATTAATCGATAAGGCAAAGCTTTTGCCTCCGTTTTAAAGAAAAAAAAATACACGGTATTTGTGTAAATCGCTGCTTATCGGTGGCCAAATTAACCAGATGATCGATCGAGAAGACCGCGCCGGCTGCACGAATCATGTTTTGTACGTACACAGTATGTTTCTGTGTTGTGTGTTTAATTTGCGTGTGTCGTTCCATTGATCAGTGTATTGTCTACCGGCAAGTAATGCGGTTTTTTTTCACTAAGTGTACATGTATCTGTCTATAAGCTTATTGCATTGTGGGTATCAAAAGCATACTGTTTTCTCTCTCTCTGAGTCTACATTTTCGTGCAAAAAATGAAATAAGAAATGGTTTTACTGAAACTAAATTGTCTAGATATCTATAATACTTAAATAGTTTTTTTTTGAAACTAGGCAAAAGGTTTGCCATTTTCATTGAATAAGGAGAAGAGCAAGGTTTAGTAAAATACAGTTCCGCCACAGCGAAAGAAGGGTAAAGGCATACTCTCGCGGCATGAAATTACACAAGTGTTTGGCTCCCGCCATAGCCCAGATAGACGCTTCCTCTTTAATAGATCGCACCATCACCGCCACAGGCGCCGCCTTGGTCCTGAACACGCGCGCATTTCGCTCTTTCCAAAGCTCCCAACTTACAAGGTGGAGAGCGGAGGCCAAGGCTCTCCTTGGGTGCGCATTGTTGGCGAGGACTCCATTCCACCAAAGCCTTACCGTGCCAAAGTTCAACCAATTGCCAGTATCAACATCGAGGTGCAGCCATGCGAGGATCTCCTTCCAAACCCGAATGGAGTAGCGGCACTTGAACAGAAGGTGTGCCGCAGATTCGCGCACTTAACTGCAAAGCGGGCAGCGATCACAGTTTGGCCACCCACGACGTTGAAGCCTGTCCGCCGTCCAGATCCGATTTTGAGTGACCAACCATGCGAAGAATTTACAATTTGGAGGTGCCCAAGCCTTCCAGACAATGCTTTGTAAGTTGGACTGAACTAGTCCAGCAAATTGGGCCAAGTAGGCCGTCTTGGCAGAGTAAGACCCATCACTGGAAACCTTCCATAGGATGGTGTCTGGGACACCAGGTTGGAGGTTGATAGGTAAAAGCATGTTCCACAGAGCAATGAACTGTTCAAGGTGGGCTAGAGTTAATCCTGCGCTTGTGTCAATCCAATTTACCCAATTATCATCCCTGAGAGCCAAAGCAACGGTGCCATGCTTCTTCCTGGAAAGCTCGAAGATTTTTGGAGCGATGTCTTTGGGACGGATGCCCTCTAACCAAGAAGACTCCCAGAAGGTGGCCTTGGAGTCATCCCCAATTGTGACCCTGGTGAGAGCTGCAAAGGTGTCTCGGTCTTCCTTTTTACAAGGGAGCTCAGGCCCACACCATGCCCTTGGCGGGTCATCCCACTCTAGCCAAAGCCATCTAAGGCGGAGTGCGGTGGCGAACTTTTTCAGATTAAGGATTCCCAGGCCCCCAAATTGCTTAGGTCTGCAGACGTGTTCCCAGTTAATTTTGCATTTGCCACCAGACACAGTGTCAGTTCCAGCCCAGAGGTAGGCTCTCCGCAGGCTGTCCAATTTCAGAAGAACCTCCACCAGGATGTCCAACGGGGTGATATGGTAGATGGCCACCGCCGTGAGGACGGCTTTGACCAAGGCCATTCGGCCCGCAATAGCACATGTCTCCCTCTCCAAGGTGCAAGCTTCCCAGCTGCTTTGTCTTCAAGGTGATGCAAGTGCATCCTTTTGAGCCGTCGGATCGCAAGCGGAAGGCCTAGGTAGCGAATTGGGAACGATGATCGGCAGGCCGGGAAAAGCTGCAGGATGTCATTGAGGTCCAGACTTGCACACTGGATGGGGGCAACCAAGCTCTTCGCACAGTTAGTGATCAGCCCCGTTGATTCACCAAAGGAGGAGAGCGTGCTAGCAATGAAGTTGACATCCTCCTTGATAGGGGCGCAGAATACCGCTGCATCATCAGCATATAAGGAAGCCCTAATGCCCGAGAAGCGTCTGCCGAGCGGGTGCAGCAGACCTTGGGAGGTGGCCTTTTCCAAGATGTGGTGCAAAGGGTCAATGACCAGCACGAAGAGCAATGACGAGAGAGGGTCACCCTGTCGAAATCCACATCCATGCTTGATCGGGTCCCCAGCCACACCGTTGAGCAAGACCCTGGAGGAGGCCGTGGAGAGGAGAGTCGAAACCCACCCTTTGAATCGACTCGGGAAGCCATGGTGGGTTAGCAGCTCCATTAGGTAATCCCATTTTACCGAGTCAAAAGCCTTCTTAATATCAAGCTTGAAGAGGAGCATAGGAGTTTTTTTGCGGTGAAATTTCCTTGCCAAGTTGCGGACATACAGAAAGTTGTCATGGATACTCCTTGTTTTGATGAACGCACTTTGCGCTATGGAGACAATATTGTTCATGTGACAGGCTAGCCGTGTTGCAAGGATTTTGGCAATGAGCTTTGCAACGGCATGGATCAGGCTAATGGGTCTGAAGTCTGATATGTCTTCAGCACCCTCTTTTTTAGGGATGAGGGCGATATTCGCCGAGTTGAGCCAGTGGAAGTTTTCCGCATGCAGATTTGAGAACTTGTTGATCACCAACATGACATCATCTTTGATAATGCCCCAACAGACCTTGAAATATTTCCCGGTGAAACCATCAGGTCCCGGGGCCTTGTCTCCGGGAAGAGCCGAGAGTGCATCTTTGACTTCATCCTCTGTGATGGGCTCTCCAAGGTCGGAGAGGTCATGGGTCGTAGGGGGAAAGGCGGCCCAGTTGATAGTTTTGGAGCGTGGCGAACCCCTTTTTATAATGTTGGCAAAATGGGTCTGGAGAATGGTGCTTTTATCATCATGGCTAGTCACCCAGCCACCTCCGTGCTTGAGTTTAGGGATAAGTTTTTCCGGCGTCTCCCATTGATCCGGAGGTGAAAGAAACGGGTGTTTGCATTGCCCTCTTTGACATTTTGTATCCGAGAGTTTTGCTTTTTCCTAGCCCTTTCCATTACAGCCAACCCGATCACATTTTTCTTAAGTCTTCTACAAAGGTCCACCTCCTCCGCGCTAAGCTCTCTATGGTCTTGTGCCTCATCAAGACACAAAATGATCTCCAGAGCCATGTGTAGTTGTACTTTGGCCTGAGAGAAGAGGGTCTTGCTCCATGACCTTAGCCTCTGACTAGTACGCTTAAGCTTGTGGAAAAGCCTTTGGTACGCTTCGGAGTGCATGGAGGGCTCATTCCAGGCCGCATGGACGGTTTGGTGGAAGCCAGGCATACTTGTCCAGAAGTTCTCAAATCGGAAAGTCTTCGGTCGTCGGGGCCCATCATCATTAGCTAGCAGAAGCGGGCAATGATCCGAGAGGGAGGATGACAGGGCCTGGAGGATATGTTTATCAAAATTAATGTCCCAATCCTCATTGCAGAAGAAGCCATCAAGCTTGCACATGGTTGGGTTGTTTTGTTCATTGCTCCAGGTGAACTTCCTGTTTTGTAGGTGTATTTCATTGAGCTCACGAAAATTGAGGGCGCCCCGGAAGCGAGTGATGTGGCTACGGTTTGCATTGGAGCGGTTCTTGTCTTGAGCTCGATAAATTTGATTGAAATCGCCGGTGACTAACCATCCAACACCGCTAGGCGGCTTCTCAGCCATCAGCTCATTAAAGAAATCGTCTTTCAGGTTGTATCTCGTTGGTCCATAGACCGTGGTGAAGTTGAAACATGCACCGGAGTTAATGATGGTGATATTTGCCGATAGGGTGTAGGTTCCAAAATGCACGTTTTCAAGCAGCAATAGTTGATTCCCACTATCATATTTCTCTCAACATGCAGCCTATCCACATCAGCAACATAGTCACATCAGCGTTTTGTTAGAGACTTGCATGGGAGGCCACCATGGTATGAAATAGCCACGTTAGAACCCACCATAGGCTGTCCACATGTGTGTTTTGGTAACCGAGGAGTCAGGCAACGTTTATACTGCCGAACCAAAGGTCCAAGAAATCACAACCAGCCGTGTGCAACCGAGGAGTCAGTCTAGGACCGCCGCATCCCTCTGTCCCTCTATATTTTCAATCTCTTCGCCTCCTCTGCACAACCTTCGTTTATCCCGTCTGTCCATCTCCTAGCGCCCCCTGCGGTGTGCCTTGCTTCGGGCTGAGAGCTTGGAGATGACCTACCGCCGCATTATGGCCTGCCCGGAGAAATCACTGGCGTTGCCAACTTGTCGCCATCGCCCGTGTGGAAGGTGGGAGGATCCCCAATCTGAAGTTGGGAAGCCAAACTTAAGATTTTGTTTTATTGTCTTCGTGGGATACGTAGTGTTCACATCAGTTAGTGGCCCTGCTTGAGAGGATTTGCCAATCAAGTTTCGCCCATATAAAATCAATTTGCTGGAGCGATGAATTTGAAGCCTCCCGCTCCTTTACCCATGATGAATAGGGAGGAGGCTTTTATATCTCCAGGTCGTTCTGTATGCCATGATCGTAGTTGTGGTGCCATCTCCGGCCGTCCGATGTTTGATGCTTCAGGAGCAAAGCCCCCGACTTTCTTTCCTTCTCCAAAGCCGAAGACCACGCCAGTGAGCAGGTAACTGATCGCTTACATTGATCCCCCTTTATATCTCTCAAATAAACATTGTTGTGCTATCGATTTCGTGTCAGTTTGTTCTTGATTCTTTTTTTTGGCGAGAAGTTTGTTCTTGATTCCTCCATGGATCCAGTCCTAAGCCTATACTCTACTATATTGCTACTTTGCCCCGAGGTTATCTTACATGATTTGCTGATTAATTATTTTTGTCATGCTTTCTGTAATTATTTTCAGCAAGATCGGTGGCCGAAGGGAGCAGATCACGCATCAGGATTTCGCCAGTACGCTGCAGCCTCGGACCTCCACCACCGCCCTCGACCCTTTAAACAACTCAGGTTGGTGTTTGTGCATCCATGACTATCTTCAAATATCTACAAATACATCTATTGTGATCCTTTTTTGCAATCATGCATCCCCAATGACGCATGTTTATTGATTTGTTCTTCTGTATTATTTTCAAATTGTGCTGTCCGAAGTATAGATGGTTATGACACTACGAGGGTTGGAGCTCTGATATTTACTTTGACATGAACTATATCACAGGAAACATATTAGATCAGATTGTCAAGCGGTTCAAGCAATTCTTGAGGGCGATAGCCGGGTATGCTAAACGTGTGTTGTTATTGGATTGCATCTGAGTTTCATTTTGTATTTTATCATTTTACTATTGTATCCAGCATGCATTCTCACATTGGAATCACATGTATATATGCAGTCTTCTATGTAGCCTACTGTTGGTACAATTTCTCTTGGTATGTCCACTACTTTTTTTAATGAGTGTCTACTGTTCTTCTCTATCTTTTTGCCGGGGCCATCTTCTATTCAACCAAATACAATTCAAAGTGTTCTATATAATCTCACAAAAAGGATTGCTCCATATAATGTACAAGGGATTCCCGCAGCAACGCGCGGGGCATCTTCTAGTTTTCTCTGTGTCCAAGTTGATATCTGCCCACGTGTGAGCACAATGCTAGCGATCATCGTCCATGAGCGTAGTTCCTAGGCAGCCATGTTTTTCTTTAGGCATGAAAGACTTTATTTATTCATCAAATACCACAATATGTGGGATACAAAGAGGATTATGGGGATGAGTAAGCCACACATGGCGCACCTTAGCTAAGGAAAGCGAAAATTTAGCTAAATTATAAGCATCATCGTTTGAACGGCGCCTTTCAAAGACGATCTCGCAGTTGAACACATATGCTCTTGCTTTGATCTCTGTAATAACCTTGCCATACAGACCCTTGCTATTGTTGGAGATATCTTGCACTACTTGCTTTGCATCGGAGGCCACAACAACATTCTGGATGGTTAAGTCCTCGGCCAGTGCAAATGCTTCCCGACATGCTATACTTTCTAGCATTGCAGCGTCATATATTCCTTCGACCACCAATGCGGAACTCCCCAAGTAGTTGCCCGTATTATCACGGCACACTACCACTGCCGCCCCTCTTTTGTGGCGAGTTGATACTCTGGCATCTACATGGATTTTTACAAAGCCCACCGGCGGAGCCTTTGGCCTAGCACTTCCTGGTTGTACCGGGGTATGCGCTGCCGTTGTGTTCGTACTTTGCTGCTTATCCCTGGTCACATCCAAATCTGTCAAAAAACGATTGATGAACGAGTGTGTTATATCTTTCCATCCAGGCTGTCTAGCAAGCAAGGCTAAGCTAAAGAGTTCAAAATCCTTGAACCCTAGCCCCCATGTCCATAGGTTATGTCATATATTTCCATGATACCTAGCTCGGTTTCCTCTTTCCATCTCTGCTTCCCCACTAGAACTTTCGGATTAGCATGTTCAGATGTTCACATAATCCTCTCGAAAGTTTAAAACATGACATAGAATAAACATGCATGGCTGTAGCAACAGATTTGACCAACACTTCTTTACCTGCCGCTGACATAGTTTTTTCTATCCACCCCTAAACTTTGCTCCACAGTCGATCTTTAAGGTACTTGAAAGCACCATTCTTTGAGGAGCCTACATCAGATAGCATCCCCAAGTATTTATAGCTAAGTGTTTCATTTGGAACATTGAGCAAACCTTTCTGTTCTGACACTACCTCGAACACCCATGCTGAAAAAGATTGATGATTCATCAAAATTTATTCTCTGTCTTGCAGCTTGATGATACGTCCAAAATGCATCACTATTTTATATCGTAATTCATCCTTATTCATTGATATATTTCACATTACGATGATGTTCTTATGTTGTTTTGGCCTATTTTACACAGTTTGCAACTTTCCGGTGCCGAAGCAGCAGACGCAGGATTCAGCGGTAAAAAGTGGACGCTGAGTTGCTGAAGAAGAATACCTCCAAATTACCTGAAAATCGACGGAGGGTATTTTCCAGAAGGATCACGAAGATACGCAAAAGAGCAACCAGAGGGGGGCCACAGGGTGCCCAGGCGGCCACCTGGCGCGACCCCCACCCTGGCCGCGCCGGGAGGGCGCCTGGAGCCCCTGGCCCACTCCAGGCTCCCCCTCTGGCCTATATACTCCTCGTCATCCAGAAACCCTAAAAGGGGGAGAGTTTACGGAGTTCCGCCGCCGCTCCGTGGCGGAAACCTACAGAGAAGAAAAGCCATCTCCGGCGGGCAGATTCCGCCGGGGAGATCACCTCCCGGAAGGGGAGATCATCGTCATCGTCATCACCATCGTCACGGGCATCATCGAGATCATCATCAACATCATCCCCAACATCAGCACCATCTCCATCTTCATCCAATCTCATCTCACAATTGCAACTTGTGTTGTAATCCGTACTATCTATCCTCTCTACTCTATCGGTGTTGATTACTACTTTGTGGTGAATGCTATTGAGTTTTGTAGGAGAAATATCATTGTGTCCAGATTGTTTATCATCCATCTATCTCCACTGATCATGATCTCTTTTATGTCTTGTGAGTAGTTACTTTAGTTCTTGAGGACATGGGAGAAGTCTTGTTGTTAGTAGTCATATGATGTTGAAGTAATATGTGTTGTTTGATACTTAAGTTGTGTTGTTATTTTCCTAGTGGTGTTGTGTGAGTCGAACAATCAACACTTCGCCTTATTAAGGACCTAGGGGAATACATTGTGTACAAAGAATGCTTACGGTGGATTGCTGGAGTGACAGAAACCTGAACCCAGTTCGCACGCTTTTGCCCAAGGGAACAATGGATCATAGATCGTATTGCTATGGTTAGGCTTTTGCCTTAAATACTATCTTGTATTTGCGTATGCTTGCAAGGTGTTTAATCATAAGAGTGCACTCATCTTAGTCTAGAGGGTGTACTAGCATAGATCCACCCACTCAACACTTATCAACACATCACATAGTACCAATACGGAATATGGCGAAAGCACATGACTACCTCTCCCGTGTGCCCTCAAGAACACTTTAACCTTTATAAGTTCAGTTGCTAGGCCTCTCCTTTGCTCAGAAAGGATTGGGCCACTTGTTATTCTCCAGTGCCTTTTACTTTGCTCGCTTTTACTTTCCTGTTGCTTATATCAAGAAAACCCCTAAAAAGTTATCTTTCAGTGCTTGCAGTTATTCCTTGCTCAGAATCACTTACCAATACCTTCTGCTCCTCGTTGTGTTCGACACTCTTACTTATCGAAAACGCTGCAATAGATCCCTTACGGTTGTGGGTCATCAAGTACCGTTTTCTGGCGCCGTTGCCGGGGAGTGTAGCGCTATTGGTAAGTGAAGCTGGTAAGGAAGTTTTTATATTTCTGTTTTTATTTTGCTGTTGCTGCTCTTTGTCCTTATGGACAATCTTGCTATTGGATCATTGCTTGTGGGAAGACGCCCCACATCTGTGGTGGTTGCTCCTTCCCCTACTGAAATTGTGCCCTATAAAATACCAGCTGGTATTATCGATTATGTTTTGGCTAATCGTTATGCAGGAGACAAGCATCCCGGTGAACACTTGCTATATCTGTCACAACTATGTTCATTATTTAAGCTTGCAGGGGTATCAATGGAGTTTGTCATGAGGAAATTGTTCTCTGTATCGCTTATAGATAAAGCTTCAGATTGGTATAAGCTTCTCGATAACTCACACTTGCTTGATTGGCAAGAGCTTATGTCTCTCTTTTATACCAAGTTTTATCCTCTTCATGAAATTCATCGAGACAGGAACTATATCTATAACTTTAGGTCTCGTGACGGAGAAAGCATTGCTCAAGCTTGGGGGAGATTGAAGTCCCTAATGCTCAAATGTCCTATTCATGAGCTCCCCAAGAAAATTATACTTACAAATTTTTATGCCAGGCTTTCTCGTCAGGATAAGGAGATGCTGGATGCCTCCTCTAGTGGGGTATTTCAGACAAAGAGCGTTGAAGAAAGGTGGGATCTCATTGAAAGGATCCAGAGGAATACCGAAGATTGGGAAATCGATAAAGGTATTGAACCCGCTATAAATTATGAGCATGATTATATTGAGAGCTATGTGAAAACTGATTACTTCAATACCTTTTGCTCTAAGATTGGTCTTGATTCCCATCTAATGATTGATTTCTGTAAGGATTTTGCCTCTCACGTTGATTCTTTTAAAAAGAAGAGAGATCAGCATCATGAACCTTTCAAAGAGTTACCTGTTGATATTCATGTTGCTGACCCTATTTTTCCCGGAGTTATATATGAAAAGCCTCCTTTTCCCGAAAGGATAAGGGAGCACTCTCTTGTGACAGGCATAATAAATAAAAGTGAGAGAAGAATTGATGAGCCTGAGAACCAGATCAAGGTCGATCCTCAAGTTGCATTGGTTAAAGACCTTGTTACTAATGATGTTTTGGATTCCAATGTAAAATTTTGTGCTGTTTCCACTAACCTTGTCACAGCCAAGAATAAAGGCCCAATTTCACGTACTCCAGTAGTATCTGTTAAAATAGGAGATCACAATTATTATGGGCTATGCGATTTGGGATCGAGTGCTAGTGCTATCCCCTATTCACTTTATTAAGAGATCATCGGTGAGATTTCACCTTGTGAACTTGAAGAAGTTGATGTTACCATTCATCTTGCAAACAGAGCAACTATCTATCCTATCGGAATTGTGAGAGACGTTGAAGTCCTATGTGGAAAGGTAAAATACCCTACCGACTTTCTAGTACTTGGTTCAGTGAGGGACAATTTTTGTCCTATTATTTTTGGTAGACCTTTTCTCAGAACTTGTGGAGCTATAATAGATTGCAAGAAAGGTAAAGTTTCTGTTGAATTCAATGGTGAGCCATATGGATTTAACTTTTCTAAGTTCTCTAAGCAGCCTCGTGGTACCGATTTACCTAGTGATGATAAAATTATTGAAAGTATTGCTTCTATTGCTATTCCCCCTAATGATCCTTTGCAGTAATATATGGAGGACCACGAGAATGATTTGCATATGCAGGAAAGAAATGAACTAGATGAAATATTCTTGAGACAACCTGCTATCCTGAAGCACAACCTTCCGGTTGAACCTTTGGGAATTTTATCAAAACCAAAAGAAGACCCGGTGTTCGATCTTAAACCTCTTCCCGATACGCTCAAGTATGCTTATTTAGATGAAAAGAAAGTATATCCTGTTATTATCAACTCTAACCTTTCAGGATATGAAGAAGAGCGACTATTGGAAGTACTTCGTAAACACCGAGGTGCAATTGGCTATACCCTTGATGACCTTAAGGGGGTTAGTCCATCTATCTGTCAACATACTATCAACCTTGAGCCTGATGCTAAACCAGTTGTTGATCATCAACGACGGTTGAACCCGAAGATGATGGATGTTATAAGAACTGAGATTCTCAAGCTTCTAGCCGCATGTATTATCTACCCTATAGCTGATAGTAAGTGGGTAAGCCCGGTACATTGTGTTCCTAAGAAAGGAGGTACAACTGTGGTTCCTAATGATAAGAATGAACTAATACCTCAGAGAATTATTATTGGATATAGAATGTGTATTGATTACAGGAAGCTGAACAAGGCAACCTGGAAGGATCACTACCCGTTGCCGTTCATCGACTAAATGCTTGAAAGGTTATCCAAAAATACCCACTTTTGTTACCTCGATGTGGTTATTCTGGCTTCTCTCAAATTCATGTTAACACTGCTGATCAAGAGAAGACCACTTTTACTTGTCCCTATGGTACTTATGCTTACAGGCGTATGCCTTTTGGTTTATGTAATGCCCCTGCTACTTTTCAAAGGTGTATGTCTGCTACCTTTCATGGTTTCTGTGAGGAGATTGTGGAAGTCTTCATGGACGATTTCTCCGTCTATGGAACTTCCTTTGACCATTGTCTCCACAACCTTAATAAAGTTTTGCAGAGATGTGAGGAGACAAATCTGGTACTCAACTGGGAGAAGTGCCACTTCATGGTTAACGAAGGAATTGTTCTTGGTCACAAGATTTCCGAAAGGGGAATTGAGGTGGACAAGGCCAAGATCGAAGCAATTGAGAGGATGCCCTATCCAAGGGACATCAAAGGTATTCACAGTTTTCTCGGTCATGCTGGTTTCTATAGAAGATTTATTAAAGACTTTCCTAATACTTCGAGACCCCTCACTAATCTTCTCCAGAAGGACGTTCCTTTTGTATTTGATGAAGATTGTAAGGAGGCTTTTGAAGTTCTTAAGAAAGCTTTAATAACCGCTCCTATAGTACAACCACCTGACTGGAATTTACCTTTTGAGATTATGTGTGATGCTAGTGATTTTGCTGTTGGAGCTGTTTTAGGGCAAAGTGTTGATAAAAAATTGAATGTTATACATTATGCTAGTAAAACCCTTGATAGTGCTCAAAAGAATTATGCTACTGCTGAGAAGGAATTCTTAGCTGTAGTGTTTGCTTGTGATAAGTTTAGGCAGTATATTGTTGATTCCAAAGTTATTATTCATACTGACCATGCTGCCATTAAGTACCTTATGACAAAGAAGGATGCCAAGCCAAGACTTATCAGATGGGTACTCCTTCTTCAAGAATTTGATTTGCAGATTGTTGATAGGAAAGGAGAAGACAATCCGGTGGCGGACAATCTTTCAAGGATGGAAGATATACCGCATGATCCCATCCCAGTCAACGACAGTTTTCCAGATGAGCAACTTGCCGTTGTAAAAGTACAATCTCTTTCCGATCCTTGGTTTGCAGATTATGCTAATTTTATCGTTGCGAAGTATTTGCCTCCAGGTTTAACATTTCAGCAAAGGAAGAAGTTCTTTCATGATTTGAGGCACTACTTTTGGGATGACCCACATCTTTTCAAAGAAGGTCCAGACGGGATCGTGAGAAGATGCATACCGGAACATGAGCAGAAGGACATTCTCAGACAATGTCATGATAGTCCCTATGGAGGACATCATGCCGGTGAGAGGACTGCACATAAGGTTCTTCAATCAGGTTTTTATTGGCCTACTCTCTTTAAGGATGCTAGAAATTATGTTTTAGCCTGTGATAAATGTCAGAGAGTTGGTAAAATTAGTAGAAGGAATGAGATGCCTATGAATTACTCACTAGTGATTGAACCTTTTGATTGCTGGGGTTTTGATTTTATGGGTCCTTTTCCTTCTTCGCACAAGTACACTCACATTTTAGTAGCTGTTGATTATGTGACCAAGTGGGTTGAAGCAATCCCCACTGAAAGTGCTGATCACAAGACATCTTTGAAAATGCTCAAAGATGTGATTTTCCCTAGGTTTGGTGTACCTAGGTATCTCATGACTGATGGAGGATCACCCTTCACGCATGGAGCTTTTAGAAAAGCTTTAGCCAAGTACGATGTCAATCATAGAATTGCTTCACCATATCATCCTCAAACTAGTGGGCAAGTTGAGCTCACCAATAGAGAGATCAAGTTGATCTTACAGAAGACAGTAAACAGAAATAGAAAGGACTGGTCAAATAAGTTAGGAGATGATGGCTTCTCGCCCCTCGTTGGTTACCCCAAGTGGAAGGTTTGAGATGTAGCGTAGCAGCAAGTTTCCCTTGCCAAAGGTACCAAGGATCGAATCCCGTGAGACTCCGAGGGTCGACAAGAAGGTGTCAACGGCGCCAGAAACTTAGCGGTTGACAGGACCTGCACACAGATACAAATAACTTTGCTCCCAACGAGTACAGAGAGGTTGTCAATCCCTCCGGCCTTGTCGTTTACAAAGGATCAAACACAAGAGATAATAATGATAGGTATGACTGCAACTAGGAAATAAAGACAGGAAGTAAATAGCGAGTGTGATCAGTGGTGGTAATATGGACCGGGGTCCCATGATGTTCACTAGTGATGTCTCTCTCCCAAAAGACGATAAAACAGCAAAGCGAGGTAAACAAATTACAGCTGGGCAATTGACAGGATTATGTGCGCAAACCAATGCTAACTATGCTGTAAAGAAAGGTAGAGGCTCAAAAGCATGGGCGGTACGCCAAGGCAAGTAGACCGAAATCCATCTGCATCTACTACTAATCATCCACCTTGAGAAATCTATCCAGAACATCTCGCTGGTATTAAGTTGCGAATCCCACCCAAAGTGTAAACTCAAAGCAACAGACAACTACATTAAAAGAACTTTGCGTAAAGTAAACAATCCTTGCACCCGCAAGTACAAGCACCGTTGTTTTCCCCCTTGTGGCAACAACACATCCCCTAGACTCATGTTTCTGTCACTCAAGCTAGTCATCAAGGGGCATGAACCCACAATCAAGCATAACGTTCCCTCTTGGAGTTACTACCTACTACTCGGCCAAAGCAATAAACAGCAACGGAGAACATGCAAGAATTACTCAAGAACATAAATATAAAAGAGGTGAATCAAATATATTACTCACACACAATCTGAACATAATCTCATAATCCATCGGATCCCAGCAAACTCAGCAGAGCAACATCATAAAGATTACATATGTGCCTCGATCATGTAGGGCATCTCACGAGGTCTAAACCATGAAGAACAAAGAGGGGAGGAGAACATCACATAGCTACTGGTCATGGACCCATGGTCCAAGGTGTACTACTCACGACTCATCCGGGAAGCGTCCATGGTGGTGGAGAAGCTCCCGGTGGTGGTTCTCCCCTCCGGCAGGGTGCCGGGAAGAGTTCTCCTGGTGCTCCAGATCTTGGAAGCGCGGCGTCGGTGGAACAGAGGCGAGATCGCGAAAAAGGGTTCCGTCCTCGAGGGTTTCGGGATGCGAGGAATATATATGCGAAGGGGGGTCACCAGAGGAGGAGCCGGGGCCCCAGGCGCCCCCCTGGCGCGGCCAGGGGTGGGGCTGCGCCGGGTGGCCCCCTGGGCCACCCCTGGCACCCCTCTGGCCCTGCTTTGGTTTTTCTCGAAGCTTCCTGTACGCTGATTTTTCCTATATTTTCCCGGGATTTTTGGAGCACTTTTAATATGGGGGAAACCTGAAATAGAAAAACAGCAGAAAACAGGAACTGGCACTGTGGTGCACTGAGTTAATAGGTTAGTCCAAATATGATCAAAAGTGTATGGAAGTGCATAAATATCATAGCAATATCACACAAAAGAGGCATGGAGCAAGCAGAAATTATAGATACGTTTTGGACGTATCAACATCCCCAAGCTCAATTCCTGCTCGTCCTCGAGTAGGTAAATGATAACAAGCATAATTTCTGTGGTGACATGCTATCAACCATATAAGAACTTTTAAGTAAAGCAATCAAGGCATGTAATTCAATTCAAGTCATAACAAGCAAGAGTCTATATTAGCATTGTAACAAGCAACCTAAGAACATAAAGGTGCAAGAGCTCTCGCTGTCCGTGACTCGAATGTCTCCAAATGGTGTTTGCGTGCAAGAAAGGGGATAGGGATATATGAGAGAGTAAAACATAGTTTTTGTATTGTTGAGAACTTAATCTACTAAAGTTTCACACTCGGTCTTCTTTGGAATCTTATCTTGACTCATCCCCAGACCGTCAGCCAGGTACAAGTCAAAATGGTCCACTCCCTTTCGATATTTTGAGCACTCATGCAATGGATGAGCGTAAGCAAGAAAGTTGACACTTAGGATGGCAAAGAGAGAAAAATGATGAAGGGGGAAGACAAAAAATGTGTGAAAGGCTCACATCAATGAGGACAATCATCGGCGAGAGAAAGCCAAATGATAGATATGATGTGAGGAGTAGGGATTGCCATGCAACGGATGCACATATGAGCTAAGGTAAGCTCTCCAATGGAACTAGTGGGGGTGCATCCAACTTGCTTGCTCAAGAAGACCTAGAGCTCTTTTGAGGAGGCTCATCATTGGAATATACAAGCCAAGTTCTATAGTGTGAAGGTCCCCACATAGCTATATGCATGAATGATAATCTCTATGGAGTAAAAGGTATAAGACGGAGTACGAGTGTGGATCTCTCAAAAGGAATAGTAGTGTGCCCCCTTCTCTCTTTTTATTTCTTTTTCTCTTTTTTTCTATTTTTTCTATTTTTTTGTGGCCTCAATGGCTCTTTCTATTTAACTCTCATTTGTCCTCTTTGGGATCTTTTGATTTTGTCCTCTTTGGGATCTTTTCCTCACTTTAGGGGCAACACTCTACAAATTACAAGAAGTATAGAAGATCTTTCACACTTTACAAAAGTACTCAACATAAAGAAAATGAAACTATCATGATGTATGCAAATGTATGCCTCTGCCGGTGTAGCAGGATATGCAATGATACTAGCACGTCATGTAGCAATGATTAGGGCAAGGTCCAACTAGCATGCAGCTCATCGATCAAGCAAAAAGCATGTATGACATGAAGATCAAGTCATGAGAAGATGGATGTTGCATGGCAATGTATCTCGGAAAGGCTATGGAAATGCCTTGATAGGTAGGTATGGTGGCTGTTTTGAGGAAGTATATAATGAGGCTTATGATGACAGAGCGTATCGTGCCAAGGATTTGGATGCACCGGCGAAGTATGTGCCAACTCTCGAGGTGAGAAAGGGCAATGCTCGGTACCGAAGAGGCTAGAAAAATATGGCTAGGTGGAAATGTCAACTTTCGAATACTCATATTAGTCCGAAGAACTCATGCACTTATTATCGGTAACTCTCAATCTAATTAGGAGGTTCACAAAGAGACAAGTACCCCGAGGAGGAGTGTATGGGGGTTTGGTTATCCTTGCGCATCCTCGACTCATGGTACGTGAGTGTACTCTAATATTCGATCCCTCCAAAGATTAGTGATCCATTTAGTAGCTAAAGTTCTCAACTATTTGTAGGTTTTCGAAAATAAACACGGATTGCCCAAAATACGACATCTATCACTAATAGGCTAAAGCTCTTGACACCAAAAGTTCAGACATTACTCATGGCAATACCTCAAAACTATTGCAAGTTACTACTAAAATTAAATAGCAACCTCAATTACCTACTTTAAGTTAAGACACACAACTCAGTGCAACAGGCAAAACTCTCTTAACAAGATAAATATGAAAACTCAAGAGAGTTCAACAACCAACTAAACAAAAGCTCTTTAAAAAGAAAAGCATGAAAACTAAGAGCTAAACATGACAGCAGCTATGGAAAGACAAAGAACACACACATCAAAGATAAGCATGAAAATCCTATGTTGTGTTCTATGTTGAAGTGGAGCGTGTTTCTCTCCCACACAAAGAAAGCTGGGTTCTAACTTGTTATGAACAGCAAGCAAAGCTAAAGAAAACTAAAAAGGAAACTAAGAGCAAGACGCTCCAAGCATAGCACATAATACATGAAGTGATAATTATAGTGGAACGAAAGACGAACTGATGATTGTTGATGGAGAAGGGGATGCATGGGGGCATCCCCAAGCTTAGACGCTTGAGTCTTCTTGAATATTTCTTGGGGGTGCATGGGGGCATCCCCAAGCTTGAGCGTTTGACCCTCCTGAATCTTCTTTTATCATCTTCCCTCGCACACTTGAAAAATCCCTTCATACATAACTCATCATAATCTGATTAGCAAGGTTAGTACCCACAATAAAATAACTTTTACCTACTGGAAATAAAGATAATCTTGAAGAGCTACTGTTTCTCAAGATTGCCAAAAGGTTTTTGCAAAGAAAAAGCAAGCTCAAGGTTTGCAAAACGAAGAAAAGGCAAAACAGGACAGAATCTGTGAAAAACAGACCAGCAGGTAGTAAATAATTTTTTCGGGGCACTTCTGCAACTCAAATAAAAAAACTCAGAACAGACGCCCTAAAGCCAATTTTATAGAGCACCCTGTAAAAACAATTCAGATCAAAAAGATGATCTGGTGATTTTATATGAATTTTTTTGTCCAAGGACAGAATCTGTTTTCTGGACAGCACGTCACAACTTTTGAACTTTCTTGCAATCGGAGGCTAAACTTGGCACAAAGCTGAAAAGAAAAGATACAATGATGATGCTACTATAGTAACAAACATCAAGACACAACAAAAGAAAAATAAAACCTAATTCGTTGTGGGCTGCCTCCCAAAAGCGCTTTCTTTTATGCCTTTAAGCTAGGCATGATGCAAAAAGAGAAGATCAAGTTTTATCAAGAGTAAGAGAATAGCTAGCCCGTATAACGGACTCAAAAGGCAACTTAATATTCTTTCTAGGGAAGTGTTCCATTCCTTTCTTGAGAGGGAATTGGAATTTTATATTCCCCTCTTTCATGTCAATGATAGCACCAACGGTGCGAAGAAAAGGACGTCCCAAAATAATTGGACATGAAGGTTCACATTCAATATCCATAATAGTAAAATCAACGGGAACATAATTGTCATTGACAATGATAAGAACATCGTAGATCTTCCCCAAAGATTTCTTTACGGAAGAATCAATAAGACGAACACCAAAAGAACAAGGATCAAAAGATTTCAATTTAAACATATCATATATTCTTTTGGGCATAAAGGAGGTACTAGCTCCAACATCACATAAAGCATAGCAAGAGAAGTTATTCAACTTAATTTTAATCATAGGATTCCAACCATCTTCTAGCTTTCTAGGTATGGAGGCTTCTACCCTAAGCTTCTCCTCCCTCTCCTCCCTAGCTTTGATGAGAGCATTAGTGATATGCTCTGTGAAGGCAAGATTAAGTGTGCTAGTGTGGGGATCTCTAGACATTTTGTGAAGAAAATCAATAACTTCTGAAAGGGTGCAATTATCAAAATCAAGGTCACTACTATCAAGTAAAGTGGTAGTGGTGTCCTTTAGGCTCACTTGTTTGGTAGCTTCTATGGTCATAGGAGTTTCTACGGTTGAGGTCATAGCATCACCATTAATAGGTCCAATGGGACTAGGAGTGCATTGGGTGCTAAGAGTTTGGATATCCTCAACAACTTGGATAGTAGCAATAGTGTGGTGGGTAGGAAGGCTCTTAATTCTATCTTCTTCCTCCTTTAGGGGTGCAACCACTTCAGGTTTAGTTGCCATTTGGTTTATCAAAGTGACTTGTGTGTGGGACATATTGGAAACTTGGGTCTCAGTGATGGTGAGCCTAGTCTGGAGGTTAGAAATCTCAATATTTAGGCTCTCCAGTTGTCTACCAATGTCTTACAAGATAGAAATATGCTCATCTAATTGCCTCGAGAAGGTCTTGTTTTGTTCATATTGGGTGTGCATGTAGTTCTTAGTGGCCTTCTCTATTTCTAGAAGTTTCTCATAACTAGGCATGTCTCTATCTCTTTGGGTGGAGTTCTTGGTGCTAGGATAAGCATTGTTGTTCCCATAGGAATTAGAGGGAAACGGTCTAGGGTTGCTACCAAAATTACTCCTATAAGCATTGTTATTGAAATTGTTTCTAGAGATAAAGTTCACATCTACTTGATCTTGAGAAATCAAAGAATTTAAAGGAACATCATGAGGATCAATAGAAGGTTGCTTGGAAAGTAGAGACATGATCAAGTCAACTTTTCCATTTAGGGAGGAAATCTCCTCGACAGAGTTTACCTTCCTACCTGTTGGAGTGCGTTCGGTGTGCCATTGGGAATAATTGGTCAACATCTCATCGAGAAGTTTCGTGGCAGCACCAAGTGTAGTTGACATAAAGGTTCCTCCCGCGGCCGAATCTAACAAGTTCCGCGAGGTAAAGTTCAAGCCTGCATAAAAAGTTTGGATAACCATCCAAGTAGTCAAACCATGAGTAGGGCAGTTCTTGACAAGAGATTTCATGCGTTCCCAGGCTTGGGCAACGTGTTCATTATCCAATTGTTTAAAATTCATTATGTTACTCCTTAATTGGATAATTTTAGCAGGGGGATAGTACTTCCCAATAAAGGCATCCTTGCACTTGTCCCAAGAATCTATACTATTCCTAGGCAAGGATTGAAACCAGATTTTAGCTTCTTCTCTCAAGGAGAAAGGAAAAAGCTTAAGCTTAACAATATCACCATCTACTTCTTTGTACTTTTGCATATCACAGAGCTCAACAAAATTATTTAAGTGCAAAGCAGCATCATCTCCAGCACCGGAGAATTGATCTTTCATAACTAGGTTCAGTAAAGCAGGTTTAATCTCATAAGAAGGTGCTGAAGTGGCAGGTGTAGTAATAGGCGTGCAGATAAAGTCATTGTTGTTATGACTAGTGAAGTCACACAACTTGGTGTTCTCGGTAGAACCCATAGCAACAGCAAGCAAGATAACTATTTTTGTGATTTTTGGTAAGGGACACTAAAGCAAAAACTGAAAGGTAAACTAACAAGACTAAAAAGCAAAGATAAAAGATAGCATGCAACTCCCCTATCTTGAAGAGTGGAGTCCCCGGCAACGGCGCTAGAAACTTTGCTTGATGGCTTCTCGCTCCTCGTTGGTTACCCCAAGTGGAAGGTTTGAGATGTAGCGTAGCAGCAAGTTTCCCTTGGCAAAGGTACCAAGGATCGAATCCCGTGAGACTCCGAGGGTCAACAAGAAGGTGTCAACGGCGCCAGAAACTTAGCGGTTGACAGGACCTGCACACAGATACAAATAACTTTGCTCCCAACGAGTACAGAGAGGTTGTCAATCCCTCCGGCCTTGTCGTTTACAAAGGATCAAACACAAGATATAATAATGATAGGTATGACTGCAACTGGGAAATAAAGACAGGAAGTAAATAGCGGGTGTGATCAGTGGTGGTAATATGGACCGGGGTCCCATGATGTTCACTAGTGATGTCTCTCTCCCAAAAGACGATAAAACAGCAAAGCGAGGTAAACAAATTACAGCTGGGCAATTGACAGGATTATGTGCGCAAACCAATGCTAACTATGTTGTAAAGAAAGGTAGAGGCTCAAAAGCATGGGCGGTACGCCAAGGCAAGTAGACCGAAATCCATCTGCATCTACTACTAATCATCCACCTTGAGATATCTATCCAGAACATCTCGCTGGTATTAAGTTGTGAATCCCATCCAAAGTGTAAACTCAAAGCAACAGACAGCTGCATTAAAAGAACTTTGCGTAAAGTAAACAATCCTTGCACCCGCAAGTACAAGCACCGTTGTTTTCCCCCTTGTGGCAACAGCACATCCCCTAGACTCATGTTTCTGTCACTCAAGCTAGTCATCAAGGGGCATGAACCCACAATCAAGCATAACGTTCCCTCTTGGAGTTACTACCTACTACTCGGCCAAAGCAATAAACAGCAACGGAGAACATGCAAGAATTACTCAAGAACATAAATATAAAAGAGGTGAATCAAATATATTACTCACACACAATGAACATAATCTCATAATCCATCGGATCCCAGCAAACTCAGCAGAGCAACATCATAAAGATTACATATGTGCCTCGATCATGTAGGGCAGCTCACGAGGTCTAAACCATGAAGAACAAAGAGGGGAGGAGAACATCACATAGCTACTGATCATGGACCCATGGTCCAAGGTGGACTACTCACGACTCATCCGGGAAGCGTCCATGGTGGTGGAGAAGCTCCCGGTGGTGGTTCTCCCCTCCGGCAGGGTGCCGGGAAGAGTTCTCCTGGTGCTCCCGATCTTGGAAGCACGGCGGCGGCGGAACAGAGGCGAGATCGCGAAAAAGGGTTCCGTCCTCGAGAGTTTAGGGACGCGAGGAATATATATGCAAAGGGGGGTCACCAGAGGAGGAGCCGGGGCCCCAGGCGCCCCCCTGGCGCGGCCAGGGGTGGGGCCGCGCCGGGTGGCCGCCTGGGCCACCCCTCTGGACCTGCTTTGGTTTTTCTCGAAGCTTCCTGTACGCTGATTTTTCCTGTATTTTTCCCGGTATTTTTGGAGCACTTTTCATATGGGGGAAACCTGAAATAGAAAAACAGCAGAAAACAGGAACTGGCACTGTGGTGCACTGAGTTAATAGGTTAGTCCAAATATGATCAAAAGTGTATGGAAGTGCATAAATATCATAGCAATATCACACAAAAGAGGCATGGAGCAAGCAGAAATTATAGATACGTTTTGGACGTATCAGGAGATGCTTTGTGGGCGTATAGAACTGCTTACAAAAACCCCATGGGCATGTCCCCCTATAAGATGGTTTATGGCAAGGCTTGCCATTTGCCATTAGAATTAGAGCACAAAGCTTTATGGGCTGTTAGAGAGCTTAATGCTGACCCAAAGTTAGCTGGTGAGCAGCGTCTCATGAACTTGACTTCTCTAGATGAGTGGAGAAGTGAAGCTTACGAGAGCGCTAAAATGTTCAAGGAAAAGGTAAAGAAGTGGCATGATAGGAGGATTCTGAAACGTGAATTTAATGTTGGTGATAAAGTTTTGTTGTTTAGATCCCGTTTCAGGTTTTCTCCAGGCAAACTACTTTCCAGGTGGGAAGGGCCATTTCATATTGAAGAAGTCTATCGGTCTGGTGCAATCAAGATTAACAATTTTGAAGGCACCAAACCTCAAGTTGTGAATGGGCAAAGACTTAAGCATTACTGAAAGTGCAACTAATCCCCGGGTGGTTTTGGCAATTAATAACAACATATATATCATTGAACTAATAATTACTTGAGAATCATTTCAGAGAAGTTCAGTGATATGGGTATGGCAATGACTGAAGAAGTGGACCCCTCAAAATGCTAAGGCAAGCATTGGCCAAAGCTCAAGACTCCATTTTTGGTTTAGTGATCCAAGATCACATTGAGTCCATAGGAAAAGCCAATACTATTAAAAGGGGATGAGGTTATGTTGATGATCTGGTTGCTCAAGTGCTTAGTGATATATCTCCTCAAACTATCAGCAACCTTCACTACAAAATACACTCATAAGTAATCTCGGTCCCACCGATTATTCCAACTCAGTCACACCGAGATGAACCACCTCAGCCATAAGCCAAACCCTAGAAAAATTGGATATTCTGAGTTTGAAATCGGTTTCACCGAAACATGGGCTGCCAAGCTTCTGTAACCGTTTGTCATCAAATCGGTGTCACCGAGTTGATGAAGTCGGTCCCACCGAAACTGGCATGTTCCTGTCTTTGCTCAAATCGGAATAACCGAGATGGTATTTTCGGTCCCACCGAAAACCCCAACGTTCACATTATTTGAACTTTCGGTCTGACCAAGTTGTCCACTTCGGTCTCACCGAGATTGCTCAATTATGTGTGTAACGGTTGGATTTTGTGTGGAGGCTATATATACCCCTCCACCCCCTCTTCATTCGTGGAGAGAGCCATCAGAAAGAACTACCACTCCTACCTTACACTTTCTGAGAAGAGAACTACCTACCCTTGTGTTGAGATCAAGTTGCTCCACTCCCACCATATGAAACTTGATCTCTAACCTTCCCAAGTTGCTTTCCACTCAATCCTTTCTTCCACCATAGCCAAATCAGTGAGGAGAGTTGAGTGTTGGGGAGATTATCATTTGAAGCACAAGAGCAAGGAGTTCATCATCATCTACAACATCTATTACCTTTTGGAGGGTGGTGCCTCCTAGATTGGTTAGGTGTCGCTTGGGAGCCTCCGTCATCGAGATATGGAGTTGAACCAAGAAGTTTGTAAGGGCAAGGAGATCGCCTACTTCGTGAAGATCTACCCCGAGTAAGGCTAGCCCTCCGTGGGCGTAGGCCATGATGGAATAGACAAGGTTGCTTCTTCGTGGACCCTTCGTGGGTGGAGCCCTCCGTGGACTCGCGCAACCGTTACCCTCCGTGGGTTGAAGTCTCCATCAACGTGGATGTACGATAGCACCACCTATCGGAACCACGGGAAAAATCACCGCGTCTCCAAAATTGCGTTTGCTCTTCTCCACCTCTCTTTACTACATGTGCAATTTACTTTCCGCTGCCTATACTCTAGAATTGCATGTGTAGGGTGATTCTTGACTTGATCATAATTGTGAAACTACCAAAAAACTGTTCTTTGTCAAAAGGCAAATTTTTTATATTTACAAGTAGTCTAATCACCCCCCCTCTAGACATACTTTCGATCCTACAATTACATAGCAGGAGACCCTGTCAATGTTGATGTGAATATGATATACACAACAACTCACGAAGAACATGTTGCAGCCCTGTTTCAGACACCAGCTGAAGCAGAATAAGAAAAGGTATGTATTACGGTAAGGAAACATCGCGAACCGCCATAAAAGTTCCATATTATGAGTTTTTGCAAAATTAGGAAAATTCTAAGCCTAAGTGGAGCCGGAGACAAGTTCCAGGGGGGCCAGGCGCCCCCCTGGCGCGGCCTACCTCCTGGCCGCGCCGGGAGGCCGCCTGGGCACCCAGGAGTCCGTCTCCGACCCCACTTTAGCTTGTTACCTTCCTTTCTGTGCAGAAATTTTTGCTATATATTTGCCCGGATTGTTCCGGCAACGTATCTCGCGATTTCGTGTGTTTTCTTTTCGATCTGTTTCTGCCAGGGTAAAAAGTTATTGTTAGAGATGTTTTCTTGTGGCTCGAGCGGAGAGGACTTCTTGGGATGGCGTCTACGTCAAGTCCAGAAGGACCTTAATCAAGGGAAGCACGTTGCCTGGGCTACCGAAGAAGAGGTTGCCGCAAGACAAGCGGAGATGGAGCGCTCCGTGAGGGAGGAAGTCAAGACTATCACTGCCCAACAACAAGGAGGCCCAAGCAATCCCATCATGGTGGGATCTGTCCAACCTCATTATGATCTTTCTCTTAACCTTTCAGGGCCCTCTACTTCACTTGAAGATCAACGTACGCTCTCCACCATCTCCGAGGCTTATCGCATCACCAATCAGCTGTGCGAAAATTTCCGTGTACTAAAGGTACAAGTGGAGATCTTGGAGAAGGAAAACCATACCCTTCGCCGTGTCATAAGAGATTTGAAGAATCAACGTCAACAAGAATGAGGAGTGAAATCTCCTTGGGTAATGGCATCCCCTTGGCTTGTTCCAAGCTTGGGGGAGTGCCCGGTATCTTTATCTTTATCTTTTGTCTTTTAGAGTCAAGTAGAGTCGTATCTTGTCTAGGGAGGTTATTATATGAAATAAGTGTGTGCATTGAGGTCTATCACTCCTTCTGTGGAGAGATTGTATCCGTGAGTGTGGAGTCGTCTATGATGGAATATTAATGAGAAGTCTATTGGTTCCTTTGCTGCACTCGGTATTCTCTTCACGCAATCGACCTTATATGATGATTCTTATGGGGAGTATTGACCTTATATCAGGTATGGATTTTAAAACTTTATTTAATCTTGGCAAACATAGCTTTGGTCATAACAACAAGCATGCTTTTCTTAAAGTAGCGACATAGCCAAAACCTTTATGTTATTATGCTTGAAGTGTTATGCTAACAAGGAAGACAACTTGATGTGTTATGCTTATTTTAATGTTTATGCTTTATATTGCTTTGCATCTTAGTCATCATCAATTGTCCGTTCTCTCAAAGCCTTTGCTAGCCTAAACTCTGTACTAAGTGGAATTCTGCTTGTGCATGCATACCCTTAAACCAATACCTTCCATATGAGTCCACCATACCTTCCTATTCGTGGTATTCCACTACCACCTCCTAAAGTATAGAATTTATGTGTTATCCTTAAATGTTCAAAATCTTCTATTTTGTGCCCCTGTTTTAGCTCATGAGGAAGTAGTAGTTAATTCATGATCATTTTAAGTTGGACAAGTTTTACCCCGGGATTGCATGTCTAATCTGCAAACCCCTAATACGAGGAGGAACTGGCATGAGTGCGCCCGGCTCATAAAAGATAATACAACAAACAAACCCTCCTTCACGCTTTGTTCATGAGAAATCAGAAAACTTTTGGCAGTGATAAACAAAGGAGATTAAGGGGATGTGATCGTCCCCGTGCGGGAGCCGTTCCTCGAAACTTGTCCAGTTTGAGAAGTAATTGAGTTATCTATTAGCATTCGTTGACAAATCATGCACCTCTCAAAACTTGTTTTCATTCTGTTTGATTCAAGGATAGCACATGAGTTTTTCCTACTTCCCTAGAGCAGGGCCTATCTCTTAGTTTTAGGTTGAGTCAGTTATTCCTACTTCCTTCTATTCTTAAAGAGAGCAGACATTTGATGTTGACGAGGATTCATTCATATAAAGTTGCATTAAGATTTGTCATATCATATCCTTGTTGACATTATCATTTGATAAGTAAGTTGTTTGTCAAGCCCAGCTAAAGCAAACATCTTCCTTTGTGTTAACACTTTTACTTCTTGCCTAATAACATGTTCTTTCAAAAGCTTCAATTAATCTCATCAAAACATAAAGAGAAAGAGCAAAAGTAAAAGCTATTAGTTGTTCTTTGACCAAAGACATGTTTGCCATGATTTGATGAGTTTCCTTAGCCCTACTTTCGATTATAAGTGTTACCACTCTTTTATAAGGGCCTTATGAGTTGAAGATTGCTGTTGAGGATATTTGAGTTTGGTGAAGAAACTGTGATGCTTCTTGTCAGTATTCTATTTATCGACACTTCACTCTCTAAACTTGTGGACAGGTTTACCGAGCTCAGTATTCGCTTGGGGACAAGCGAGGTCTAAGCTTGGGGGTGTTGATACGTCCAAAATGCATCACTATTTTATATCGTAATTCATCCTTATTCATTGATATATTTCACATTGCGATGATGTTCTTATGTTGTTTTGACCTAATTTACACAGTTTGCAACTTTCCGGTGCCGAAGCAGCAGACGCAGGATTCAGCGGTAAAAAGTGGACGCTGAGTTGCTGAAGAAGAATACCTCCAAATTACCTGAAAATCGACGGAGGGTATTTCCAGAAGGATCACGAAGATACGCAAAAGGGCAACCAGAGGGGGGCCACAGGGTGCCCAGGCGGCCACCTGGCGCGGCCCCCACCCTGGCCGCGCCGGGAGGGCGCCTGGAGCCCCTGGCCCACTCCAGGCTCCCCCCTCTGGCCTATATACTCCTCGTCATCCAGAAACCCTAAAAGGGGGAGAGTTTACGGAGTTCTGCCGCCGCTCCGTGGCGTAAACCTACAGAGAAGAAAAGCCATCTCCGGCGGGCAGATTCCGCCGGGGAGATCACCTCCCGGAAGGGGAGATCATCGCCATCGTCATCACCATCGTCACGGGCATCATCGAGATCATCATCAATAGGGATGGCAATGGGGACAATCCCCTATGGGGATACCTACAACATCCCCATCCCCATCTATTCCCTATCATCCCATCCCCATCCCTGTTTACATGACTGGGGATGAAATTTCCCCATACCCATGCCCCACTGGGGAACGGGGCCCCATTAGGGTCCCCATCCCCATAAACAAATACTCATATACATAATATGACACCCTATAATCAACATACATAAATGGTGTTGTCCTTGTGCTGCTAATGCATATCTAGGCCGTACTAACTTCGTGGTCATGGTGGCAGTTGAGATGAGGACGTGAGATAGGTTTAAGGTTTTTTTCAGTGCTATTTTTGTTTTCGCAAGTTTGTTTGTGAACATTTTAAGGTTGACCGCGGTGTCACAGTTACTAACTGGGTCCCCGATGGGTATTGGGTCTGGGGAATAGGATATCGTCCCCATCCCCATTGTAGCCTATGGGGAATAAATTAGTTTGGTAAATATCCCCATGGGGATGTTTTTCGCCCACCCCCACCCCCTAATAGATGAAATCCCCATGGGTTTGGCGGGTATGGGGCCCCGTTGCCATCCCTAATCATCAACATCATCCCCAACATCAGCACCATCTCCATCTTCATCCAATCTCATCTCACAATTGCAATTTGTGTTGTAATCCGTACTATCTATCCTCTCTACTCTGTCGGTGTTAATTACTACTTTGTGGTGAATGCTATTGAGTTTTGTTGGAGAAATATCATTGTGTCCAGATTGTTTATCATCCATGTATCTCCACTGATCATGATCTCTTTTATGTCTTGTGAGTAGTTACTTTAGTTCTTGAGGGCATGGGAGAAGTCTTGTTGTTAGTAGTCATATGATGTTGAAGCAATATGTGTTGTTTGATACTTAAGTTGTGTTGTTATTTTCCTAGTGGTGTTGTGTGAGTTGAACACTCAACACTTCGCCTTATTAAGGACCTAGGGGAGTACATTGTGTACAAAGAATGCTTACGGTGGGTTGCCGGAGTGACAGAAACCTGAACCCCAGTTCGCACGCTTTTGCACAAGGGAACAATGGATCATCGATCGTATTGCTATGGTTAGGCTTTTGCCTTAAATACTATCTTGTATTTGCGGATGCTTGCAAGGTGTTTAATCATAAGAGTGCATTGATCTTAGTCTAGAGGGTGTACTAGCATAGATCCACCCACTCAACACTTATCAACACATCACATAGTACCGATACGGAATATGGCGAAAGCACATGACTACCTCTCCCGTGTGCCCTCAAGAACACTTTAGCCTTTATAAGTTCAGTTGCTAGGCCTCTCCTTTGCTCATAAAGGATTGGGCCACTTGTTACTCTCCAGTGCCTTTTACTTTGCTCGCTTTTACTTTCCTGTTGCTTATATCAAGAAAACCCCTAAAAAGTTATCTTTCGGTGCTTGCAGTTATTCCTTGCTCAGAATCACTTATCAATACCTTCTGCTCCTCGTTGGGTTCGACACTCTTACTTATCAAAAACGCTGCAATAGATCCCTTACGGTTGTGGGTCATCACTTGACAAAAAGTATTCAACAGTTGGTGCACCTCCAATGCTCCCACTCCATTTGCTCTAAAAAACAATAGCATGTGATCTGCAAAAAGTAAATGGTTAACAGGCGGCGCCAACGGTGCCACTTGTACTCCAACAAGATTTGTTGATTGTTCCCTTGATTTTATCAGGCACGAGAGGCCCTCTGCTGCTAACAAAAACAGATAAGGAGAGATTGGGTCCCCTTGTCGAATCCCCCGTGTAGGTTTAAATTCATGTAGTCTTTTCCCATTGAACAAAACTGAAAACTTGACTGATGTGATCGTACTTATGACGATGTCCACCCATCTTTCTGTGAAGCCAAGTTTCAACATAATAGCCTGAAGATAATACCACTCTACTCGGTCATATGTCTTCATCATATCAAGCTTCAAAGCACGGTGCTGATTTTTCTTAGCTTTATTGCTCTTCATAAGATGCAAACACTCATAGGCTGTTATAATGTTATCAGTAATCATTCTCCCTGGAACAAAGGCAGACTGTTCCTCTGATATGATATCTGGTAATATAACTTTAAGGTGATTGGAGATCTTTTTTTGAGTAAATTAAGGCGATTGGAGATGACTTAGGCAGCCATGTGCCCATCCTTTACTACTCCCTCCGTCCAGGTGCATAGGGCATCTAAGGGCATCTTCAATAGGTTGTATGTTAGCCTTGTTGGTAAAATGTCCATGTCATCAACCAACAAGCTATCATACAACTACTCCAATAGATTGTATGTAAGCTATCCAATAGATGATAAGAAAATTAATGTGATTGCTCTCTATTTTACCTTGGAGCTTGTGCACAGATTGTTGGTTAATCTACATACAACTTTGCTCTCTCTCCACATTTATTGCATGCCACATCATCATTATGTCCTATGTGGCAAATTTACCAACACCTATCTTAGGCTACTTCCAATGCATTGGTGCTTGCATGAGGTGCTAAGCACATTAAAATTTTAGCAACTAAGCCCCAAATGCATAGGTGCTTAACTTGTTGGTGCTAAGCATCCTTCATTTAATGATTTTGCAACTAAAGCTCTTCATGCATTGGTGGGATTCTTCCATTTAAATGTTTTGCCTAGGTTCTCGCGCTTGGCATTGTTTCTTCCTGGGGTCACCACACTCATCTCTCTCCTCTTAATTACCTTGCCACATCAGACTTTTTGCCTACATGGCAGCCTTAGCACCTGTACAAGGTGGAGCATTGGGAGAGGCCTTACAACTATTGGAGATGCCCTAAGAAGGGGCACTGTGATTTAGGCGCGTAGAGATTGGGTGAGATGAAAAATTAAATGATCTATTTTATGGACAGTTAGCACGCCATCCTAACATGACAGCCAACCAACGCGCTTGTTAATAGGTGAATTGCATGCATACACACTTATTGCTCGCTGCATGCACGGGAAGATGGATAGGCTATTTGCATGCAGTGGACGTATATGTCCCGTTCTATCTATGATTGGTCACGTAATTAATTAACACCTCTTGTGAATTGATAATAGTGACTTATATTATTAGAAATTCTGAATTCTCTTAGGCGCCCTATGCATCTGGACGGAGGGAGTAACACGAGACGATGAATGCCCGTTAAAATTAAAAGCCCAACCCACAATTTGGGTGACTTAACGCCCGTGGCCCTATGATAAATACTAAACATCTTGGGTCATTAGGCCCGGGTGGTACTACCCATTTATGGCCTTGGAATGTTTGACCCAGTAACGGTCCTAGTTCGTTTGATTAACTAGCGGCACATGTACATATGACTCATTAACGGTTCGGATTCGTCCAGCTCATTAGTGGTCCTTGTTTGTATGACCCATTGGGAGGATATATTCGACTAGCCCGCCAGTGGTCCGTGTTCATCTAACCCGCTAGCAACCAATACTAATGAAGTGGATGCAATAAATTATCTTTAAAAAAGGACAAGCTAACGCACACACGTGTGGTAGGAGCTAAATCCGCCCACACGATCCTATACCACATAGACTACGCCAAGTCATCACATGCATGCATGTGTTTTTTTTTGGATTTTCTGTTTTTAAAATATTTTATCTCTTAAATGAAAAATCCAATTGAAGATCCGTTTTCACCATTAAATCCCTCACGACGAGATCTTCGAAACTAGATCTCATATCAATATATTTCGACGAATTTTTTGGGTTAAAAGTTGCCGTGTCTATTGCACATGAATTGACATGATGTTTACACTGAACTTGCCATGATATTTTCAGCTATTTTCTTCTACATTTAAAAATAATTTTTGACATATTATAAAACGGAGAATTAAGAAACTAGACTTGCCATGCGCCATAAATTAAAATTTCCATGATACATGCACTTAAAATTGCCATGGTTCATACAAAAAAATACATGATCAAAGTACCGGAATTGCCATCATCGAAACACTAAAATTGCCATGATCTACAAACTAAAATTGCCACATGGCAACTTTAGTTTAAGCATTATGACAACTACAGTGTAAACATCATGGCAACTTTTGGGCAAAAAAATAATTTCGTCGAAACATATCAACATGGGGTCTAGTTTTAAAAATCTTGTCGAGACGGATTTAATGGTGAAGATGAATTTTTAATTCACTTTTTTAAATAGAAGATAAAATATTTTTAAGCCGAAAACCAAAAAGATTTCTGCTGATGTCATCTGTTCATACGTGGCAAAATGAGTGGTGATGGAGGCGTGTGGACGATATGCAAACGCCCACACGTGTGGGCGTTAGTTTTTCCGTTAAAAAATAAAATAAACATTATGCGACGCGTGTGCGCGATTAAGCACCCGCGAGCGGCCGCACACGAGCCGTCCATCACAGCAAAGGATCACGCCACGCCGACCGGAAGGGAAGAGAGAGCGGTGGGTTTTGTCGTTTCCGTTACTTGTCCTCTCCATTCCCCTCTTTTCCTCACCTCTCAACTCGAGCAGAGGGAAGAGAAATCCTAAGGTCGTCGGCGACTGCGACCGGCGAGAGCCCGACGACGACGATGAACAGACGCCGCAGTGCGCACAGGTGAGGAGCGCAACAACACATACCACCATGCGAAGGCGAGGCATCACCAATTCGATCGAGCAACGGGTGTGCGACGAGAGAAGGGAGGGAGAAGGGGCAGGCGGACCTCCGGTGAGGAAAGGGACGATGAAGGGCGGCGAGCTGCTATTTCCTTGGGGGAGAGAAGGTAAGTCACGCGCCTACCCCCCGCGCCCCTCTCTAATTCCTAGCTCGTGAATGGGGGCAGTCGGTTTTCACCGGCGCGGCCGCATCATCTACATCGACGAACGGGGAAGGACAGAACAGCGGAGGAGCAGAGGGAGAGGGAAAATCCTCAGTGAGGGATTTGCTGGGGAATCGATGTGTGCCAGCCCCTGTTGCACATAAATCCCCACATGATTTGATTGTGCACAATAGCAAGCGGAGTAATCCCGCCAAGATGTGTGTAGCGACTCAATAAGCAATCGATTAACCAATGGATGAAGTACCGATTAACGATTTGTCACAACATGTGTTAAGCATCCATGGCAGGGTTTTCTGCGTGTGTAGATGTAGAATTTGCTTTCACAGGGAGATAGGCAATTCAACCCACAGATTGGCACTTACGCAACAATTTTTCTCCAATAGTAGGCAAGTTTTACAATATTTTTTCCCCAAGAGTAGGCAAGTTTTACAACATTTTTTCCCCAGAAGTAGGCAAGTTTTATAACACTTTTTCCCCAGGAGTAGGCAAGTGTTTTTACAACTTACAGTGATTATAGGCTATTCTTTTGCCACATAGTTTTTTGGGGTCAGGCAAATACTGACAAAAGAAGATGATTCCTCCCAGGCAATAGAGCAGTGCGCGAAAAAATAGTTCCCAAATAGTTGGATCCTATTTTATTTAGCCTATCTTTTTGATACATCAGCGACTATGAAATTTGAAAGAGTACGTGTATAGACATTTTTTATACTACTGTTAGCTCTTTTTTCATTGATCGGTTAAAGAGCCATGCATGTGTTCCAGTATAGGGATTGCCAAATGACCATGTTCCAATATAGAGTATGGTCTCGTTCCTTTCCCCGTAATTCTGCTATTAACTACTCCCTCTGTACCATAATATTTGTTTTTCTAGCAGCTCAATTTGAACTGCTAGAAAGACAAATATTATGGTACAGAGGAAGTAGAAGCAAGCTCAAATTTTTGTGTGACAGAAATCTCCTAAGACTGTATGCACATCAAACATCAAGCACATATTGTTCTGAAACAACATAGAAGGGTTGGAGACTTAAAAGGATGCATATGTTGTTCTCTATGCCCTGAATACTAGAGAAACAACAGTGCCATTTTCAGTACTTAAGGTGTATCTTCAAAATAAAATGAATGACAGATATAAGTCGGTACCATCCTATCTCCTACGGAAGCAGTTGAGATTGATCTAGGAAGACTAGGAGCAAGTTATGACATGGTCTCAGAATTGAACGATCGTTGACATCTGTTGAAATTTGCATTAGTAGAGTTAGTCCCAGTCTCCATTAGCCTTGTTTTTCCTCTTTTTTTTTACAATATGTGATACAGTGATTGCAGCACAAATTCAGTCCAAGGGTTTACTGATTTGAGAGTAATGAACAAATCACTCACATACCCTGAGATTGATGTTCTATTTGTTGTCCCTAGGAGAAGAAACGCAGGAGAGGGCAAAATGTAGCATTGTTTCGTCCAAAACTAGGCAAGTTTTTCACAATACTCGGGTTCCACCAGTAGGCGATTTTTTATCTATGTACATTTTTTGCACTGGGGTGCCACCAGTAGCCAAGTTTATACACAGTACAGACACATTTGCGTAGGCAAGTTTGTTTTTCACATGCAGAGAGGGCAAATTGTAGTATTGTTTCGTACAGAGCTAGACAAGTTTTCACAATACTTGGGTTCCACTAGTACGCAGGTTTGTATATAAGACAAAAAACACTAAGTAGGAAAGTTCGTTTGTAGACGTTTTTTGTGTACATTTTTCTCCTCCAGTAGGTGGGATTTGAGCATTTTTTGTGATTTTTCTGCTGCAGTAGCCAGTTCATAGACACCTGAAACCAGAACAATCCATTTAAACTCACCTGCACATATCTTTCAGAAGAGGGGGGGGGGGGACATGATGAGTTGGTTAATGTAGTCTAAAGCACCTGAGTTGGGTTCTTGGCATAGCTTACTCCAATCTCTTCGATCCTATTTCATGAGTGGTTGGAACTGCGTAGATGACATTTTAGAAAACAAACATCTTCCTGGAGCAGAGTTTTCTTCTCAAGGGGACATGAACAGCCAAGTTTTTTGTGCAACGGTTTCAGAAAATGGTATCACCTTGGTGAGGAACTCGGGAGTGTACGTATTTCCCCCGAGGACCCCGGGAGGGTACAATTTTATCTACTGCATTATGTCGACTTTCGCTGCAGCATTTTTAATATCTTTTTTGAAGTAATTTCCTTTTTTGTCGCCTAAAATGACAAGCTATGCCACTTGTAGCAAAAGGCTTTTGTCACATACAGCAGCAAATGGCCGCACACTTTTTTATTCATTTACACCATGTGCGTGCCTTCAATGCAAAAAATGCTTTAGCATCTAGGCAGTAGGCAAGGTTTTTACATTGCTTATAACACATTTTTTTCATGCAGGCCAAACAAAAGTGAAGAACTAGGGAAGGCCGTCTTTTTAGTATCTCTGGACGGACAGTTTAAGATGAAGGACTACCTAGATCAACACAACGGCGAGGTAGATACACCCCTTTTTTCTTGCCATGATATAGGCAGAGAATCACAAAAACCCCTTCTTATTTTTCTTCAGGTTTTATTTTATCAGGGTGCAGCAAGAACAAACACGACGGCGGAGAACAACGATGAGGGTTTACAAGTCCTTGGGTGACCAAGGAAGAAGCATCAGGAAGGAATAGAGCATCGCGTGCAAGGCTAGTAAAGTTAACCAAGAGCTTGGAGCAACCACAGGTATATGCAAGTTTACTCTCATAGATAATCGTAGCAGGTTTTCACCTCCCATACGCACTTCCCACAGCCATCGGAAATCGAATTGAGCCGGCAATACCAGCTCACCTATGCCCGGCGTGCTAGATCGCCAAACCAGTCGAATTAGTCGCCCCCGTGGGACACCCCCCACACCCCATCGGAAATCGACCTCAACCGACAATACCAACTCGCCCACTCCTGGTGTGCTAGATCCCCTATCCAATCGACCTAGTCGCCCACACGGGACCCCCCCAATCAATCGGAAATCGACCTTAGCCAGCAATACGAACTCGCCTACGCCCGGCATGCTAAGTCGCCTAACCCGTCGGCCTAGTCGCCCACACGAGACCCCCACACCCCTCAGAAATCGACCTAAGCCGGCAATATCAACTTGCCTACCCCCGACGTGCTAGGTTGCCTAACCCGTCGACCTAATCGCCCACACGGGACCCCCCACACACACCATCGGAAATCGACCTCAGCCGGCAATACCAACTCGTCTACCCCAGCATGCTAGGTCACCAAACCAGCCGACCTAGTCACCCACACACACCCCCCACACCCCTCGGAAATCGCCTAAGACGGCAATACCAACTCACCTATCCATGGCATGCTAGGTCGTCCAACCTGTCGACCTACTCTCCCATGCTACTTCTCGAGCTTGCGTTGTGTTCCCTCGAAGAGGAAAGGGTGATGCAGCACAATAGCGTAAGTATTCCCCTCAGTTTTTGAGAACACATGTATCAATCCAGTAGGAGACCACGCGCGAGTCCCTCGCACCTACACAAACAAATAAGAATTTCGCAGCCAATGCGATAAGGGGTTGTCAATCCCTTTACGGTCACTTACGAAAGTGAGATCTGATAGAGATGATAGTTTGATATTTTTGGTATTTTTGGATATAAGAATAGAAAGTAAAAGCAGAAAAGTAAAGTAGATTGTAGATATATATGTTGAGAATAGACCCGGGGGCCATAGGTTTTGTGACACACCGAGACTGGTGCGCCAGGTGTCAGCCAGTTATTCATTGCCGTTGCCATGCCATCTGCTTGCATGTTGCACTTTTCCTTGTCAGCATGTGCATTGCATCCTCATGTTTTCAAAACTTGCGTCCGCCCGCCGTCGCGCCATCTCCTTCCCTCCTCCACCTCTTCCCTGCCTCTCCCTCTCACCCCGTTGGCCTCCTCTCGCAGGTGCTCCACCGCTGCCATGGCCTTCAACCGCCGCCGCCCCGCACCACGGCTCGCCGTCCAGGCCACCTTCGGCCAGATCCCGGCGAGGTGTGCCCAGGGTCCTCCGGATCCGCATGTCTGCCGCCCTGCCCTGGCTCCCTCCGCACGCCGCCGGCGCCATGGAGCTCCGCCCCGGCCATGGCCATGACCTCGTCTGCCATCGCCGCGTCGGACATGTCCGGAGAAGCCGGACATGTCCAGGCCCCATCTGTCCGGGCCACTGACATGTGGGCCTAGCCCGTCGGTTGTGTCCGACTCCCTCCGGACGTGTCCGTCCAGTCATCTCCCCGGGAGGTAGTTTTTCGACTAAGTCCCCAGAAAACTTTAAACATGTTGCTTACTTTGTGTTACTATAACTTCTTGCATGTGTGTCCAAATTGTGCATATAATATGTCAACATGTTTGCTGTGATATGCTCTTCATATTGTTCTATTGTGGCATGCTTGTTTGAGTTCATCTTGATGCCCTAATCATCGTTGCAAGAGTGCTATATGTTTAAAACTGCTGAAAACTGTTATTATGTTAGCATGTTTGTGAGGTGATAACTTTGTGCATGTTGGTCCAAATGGAGTGAATGATATGTCAAATTGTTCATTGTGAAGTGCTCTACATGATGGTTGCTGTAGCGTTCATGTTAGGTGCCAAATTGCCATGTTTATCTCTGTTGCAAAAGTGCATTTGGCTGTTAAGTGCTGAAACTTGTTATGAGATGCTGATTTTCTTGTTCATAGCTATTGGTGTGATTGTCTTTTATGCCACATGTCTATATGTTTTAGAAGCACAATCATGCCATTTTTGCTGTGGTGCAATCCATTTGTCATGATATGCCTTGTGGTGCTTGCAACAAGCTTGTAAAGTAGCCTACTCGCTGTTGTTGTTTCCTGAGACTTGTTGAAAAACTGCTAAGTCTGAAACTGTTAAACCTGATGCCATGTTCGCTTGATGCCCCACTCAAATCCATGGTTGTTTTGGGATATCCAATGATCATGTATTGTTGTCCATGTTATGCTATATCCATCCATGCCCTTGTTTGCATATATGGCCTGATGTAGCTTATTTATTTCTTACTCTCAAGTTGCTATAAAATGTTTCTGTCAGCCTGTTATCATCAAGTTCAGTTTTGCCATGTCAATTGTTAGTGATCTATGCATCCTATGACTATGTTCTTGCCATCAGTAGCTTCATAAACATGTCTTCTTGTTGTTGGTTATCTTATTATGCCATGATATGCTTTGAGTTGAGTTGCACAAGTTTTCAAATATGCCTACTTGTCGTTGTTTCTGTCATGCTCTTTTTTTCCACTAAGTCTGAGAAATTAGTAAACTTCTTGAATCTTGCCATGCTAGTTTAATTGTGTTCCAGCAAGTGTTTGGGTGTGCTCTGAGTTCATGCTTGTTAAGTATCATGTCTATTTCACATCCATCTTGTTATCATGTTTGTGTGTTGTAGCATATATATACCTTGCTCCAAAGTTGATATGTTGTTGTTTTTGGACAGCTTGTTGTTATATCTTGTTTCATGTGTATGTGTTGAACCGTTGCTCCGTTTTGAGCGTGTCCTATATGAAACTTGTGTGTTTTTGCATGTAGATGAATAATATCATGTTGTTTACATGCTTGGAGTGTGTTTGGTTGTTGTTTGGATGCATCTTGCATCGTTGCCATGCTTAACTTGTTTTGCACATATCTTTTAGGCCGTAACTCCGAATTAAACAAACTTTATATGAAACTTGACTAGAATTTCGAGTAGATCATCATGGTGCATGTAAACTTGCTGTTTAACAACTTGAACTTAAGGTTTGTTCAGATCTGGACCAATTTCGAAATGTGCATATGAGGACTTACCGGAATTGCTATATGTTGTTTCCGGCCTCATTTAACCTTGCTTGGTTATGTTGTTCTTTCATGCTTCATCCCTTGCTATGTTTTGCATCATATAGACGTGTCTTTCATCATACTTGGTTGAGCATCTTGTCATGTTCTTGGGTGGTGTGTTTACTATGTTGTGTGCTTCTTCTCGCTAGTTCATATTCCGTTGCGATCGTGAGGATTCGTTCGGCTACACGTGGTTCGTCATCGTGGCTTCTTCTTTGTCTTCTTCATGGATTCACTCTTCTTCCTTACGGGATCTCATGCAAGATGACCATCCCCTTGGATACCTTTACTACCATTGCCATGCTAGTTATCTCGATGCTTGTAGCGACCAGACCTCAAACAGTCCGATCTCCGTGCATCAGTGTCATCCCTGGATCAGTAATGCTGACACGCACGGTACTTGAAGGATTTATAACAGAGTAGCAATCACACACTTATTACATCGATAGTCCAACGATGAATTTATTACAAAAATCATGGCTGAAGGCCATCTAACACGATAACAACGGAAGGCTTGGAAGATAAGTGAGTCCATCAACTCCAGCGGCATCACTGAGTATAGAACCACGACCTAAAAAGGGCATCTTACTTGTCGTCTGAAAAGTCTGCAACATGAAACTTTGCAGCCCGAAAACGGGTCAGCACATGGAATATGCTGGCAAGGTAACACAAGAGAATGCAATGAAAATAAGGCTATACTATATGCAATATTTGGCTGGTGGAAAGCTCTATGATTAAGTTTTTGCGTAAAGCCAATTTTTCCCTACTTCAAAGGAATGTATTTTAATTAACTATCATGGTAGTTGAAACATCGTTGAGAAGATAGACATCCTCTCAACCCCAATTAAAAGTAATCATTAAACCCAACAAAATTAAGTTAAAGTAACATGTTGAGATGCACATGATAATCCAAGTACCAGATACTCAAGACGTCCATAACCGAGGACACGGCTAATCATGATCAGTTTGTACACTCTGCAGAGGTTTGTGCACTTTCCCCACAAGACTCGATCGCCTCCGTTTGGTTTCTCGCACTGCATGGTGTTTGAGAAATGGATGACCGAGACACAGTCTTTCCGAAGAGGTCCCCTTAACCAGATAGATAGGCCGGTACACCTACAAAACCCAACTACATCTGCTAGCCCATCATGGAAAGGTTTCCCACAACTTACTCAACTATGCCAGAGCCCATATTGGCATGTGGCTGCACACGGAAGTTTGTAGCATGAAAAATCTCATGATCCCTGTGAGCCTGGGTGGCGGTCCAAAAGAAAAACAGGCAATCACTGGAATACCCAGATGCCTCAATCCACCCAGATGTGTATTAAAGTTGCCACCTTAAGTTGAACCATTAATTAACAACTCACATCTGTCATGGATTTCACTCAAACCCAACCACGTCTACGAGCATAGCATGTCCTAACAACAAACGTATAAGTAACTCCCAAGGGTTTGAATGTAATGCAGGTAATAGGTTCTACCTCAATCTACTTCCCAATCCCACAAGTTTATTGATCTTACTCATGCAATGTGTGAGGGTTTGACTAATGCAATGAAAACTGGGTAATTGGAAAGCATGATCAAAGTGTTACTTGCCTTGCTGATGACCCACAAAACCTAGAGACTCAAAGTAGCAAGCGGCGCACTCCGGGTACTCTATCGCAATCAAACAAACAAGCATACAATAAGTACTTAACTAATGCACGGGTAAAACTCAAATAAGAGATCTAACCAGAAAGTTCAACTTAAGAACTCCGGTTTGCAAAAAGAATCAACTCGAAAGAAGTAACGAAACTCAAACTGCAAAAGAACGAGCTCCGAATTACTAGTTGGCCTAAAGTCAAATTTTACAGTAGCCAAAACTTTGTTCAAGTTGTTCTAACGTAAAGAGGGCTTCGAGACAAAGATCTGGGATTTTGAATCACCTGATTCCGACTCTCGAGGGAAAAGAAAAACGAAAAACAAGATCAGGGCAGAAATCGCGATCGGAATAACCGCGGATAAATACCCCGAAAAAGAAAAACGACGAACAGGCTAACGAACGAACGTTCGCTGTCTGTGGCTAACTAACGAAAACCGTTCGTTAAAATGAACATACGGACGAACGTCCGCTATTTAACTAAACCGACGGAAAAATAAAAAAAACCAAACCGATCTAATCTAAAAAACGAATCTACTAGTTTATTTCTAAACCGATCGATTTTCTAAAAAAACTACCTCGACGAACTCCGGCGACTCCGGCGGCGGGTAATCCGGCGGGCGGGGCGGCGGTGCGGCGGCGGCTCCGGCGGCGGCGGCGTGCGGCGGCGCGGGGCGGCGGCGGCGCGCAGGAGGCGACGGCGGCGGGCGAGCGGGCGGCGGCGCGGCAGGAGGCGGCGGCGGCTGGCGGCGGGCACGGGCGATGGGGCGCTAGGGTTCGGGCGACGGGGCGCTAGGCTGGGCGAAACGGGCCGGCTCTGGAGCTAATTAAAGCCCAGAGTCCTGGTCCTTTACTAGTCCTAGTCGGTTTCTGTTTTTTTAAAGAGTCCTGGCGCAGAAAAACTAACGAAAGAAATACCAAACGGACTCCAAAATTGCCGAAATAAATTTTCACCGTCCTCTAATAATATTTAGGACAAAGTGAATATTTTTCCCGGACCTAAATGCAATTTTGAAAAACGCGTATTTTTCCTATGCAAATAAATCCGAAAATAAATCCAGAAAAATACCAAAAGTGATTTTAATATTTTTCCTCCAATATTTCTGTTATTTTGGAGAAGTCATATTATCTCCGCTCATATATTTTGTATTTAGAAATATTTTAGGGGAGAGAAAAATAATTAGAATCACACTGTCCTCGTACCGGTACTCGAGCGAACTGAAATACGAAAACGGTAAAATTCCCAACTCTCTCCGTAGGTCCTTGAGTTGCTTAGAATTTTGAGAAACTCCACGAACAAAATGCAAAAACATGCAAATGCAATATGATCTATGTATAACATTCCAAATTGAAAATTTGGGATGTTACAAACCTACCCTCCTTAGAATGAATCTCGCCCTCGAGATTCGACTTGGCTAGAGAACATGTGTGGGTGGTCCTTGCGTAGATCATCTTCTCGCTCCCAGGTGGCTTCTTCCTCGGTGTGGTGACTCCACTGAACTTTGCAAAACTTGATCACCTTGCTGCGAGTAACTCTGCTCGAAAATTCGAGAATCTTAACGGGCTTCTCCTCGTAGGTCAGATCACTGTCCAACTGAATTGCTTCCAGGGGTACTGTGTCTCTAAGCGGTATATCGGCCATCTCCGCGTGGCACTTTTTAAGCTTCGAAACATGAAACACGTCATGCACTCCTGACAATCCTTCGGGCAATTCCAAATTGTAGGCAACCTCTCCCATGCGTTCCAAAACACGGTAAGGTCCCACAAATCTCGGGGCTAGCTTCCCTTTAACTCCGAAACGTTTAACTCCTCGCAGAGGCGATACTCTCAGGTATGCTCTGTCTCCGATCTCATAGGTTATCTCTTTGCGCTTCGAGTCTTCATAACTCTTCTGCCTGGACTGGGCTACCTTCAGTCTATCTCGAATCAACTTAACCTTCTCCTCAGACTCTTTGATTAAGTCTGGTCCAAACAACTGTCGGTCTCCAACTTCGTCCCACGACAACGGTGTTCGGCATCTCCTTCCATACAATGCCTCGAATGGTGCCATCTTCAAACTGGCTTGGTAACTGTTGTTGTATGAAAACTCCACGTAGGGCAAGTTGTCATGGAGGCAACGGGAGGACACGGGGACGGCGGAGCTCGTCGGAACGGAGCTCGCGGCGGCGGCCACGATCGGGCGCCGTCGAGTTAGGTGCTGCGGGGCACGAGGTGGTGAGCTGGTGGGTGCGTTAGCTTGCTGCGGAGCTGCTGAGGACGGTGACATGCTCGGTTCCGAGCTTGCGCGTCTGTGGCCACGACGGCGACAAACTCAGCGGCGGCCGGAGTTCTGCCGCGGCGGAGCTATGGCCTAGAGGTCATGCGCGGCTAGGGGAGAAGGGGGAAACGGCTCGGGGGCTCACGGTGGGTGCAGAGGCGTCGACGTGGGCTCGGGGGAGGCTCGGAGCAGAGCAGGGTGTTGCTAGGTGGCTTCTCACCCCTCGTTGGTTACCCCAAGTGGAAGGTTTGAGATGCAGTATAGCAGAAGTTTTGCCTTGGTATTACCAAGGATCGATTTCCCAGAGACTCCCAGTTTCAACAAGAAGGTGTCAACTGCTAACGGCGCCGGATATTAGCAATCAACGTGGACCTGCACACAGATACAAATAACTTTGCTCCCAACGAGTACAGAGAGGTTGTCAATGTTGGGGAACGTAGTATTATAAAATTTTCCTACGATCACGCAAGATCTATCTACTAGATGCATAGCAACGAGAGGGAAGAGTGTGTCTACGTACCCTTATAGACCGGAAGCGGAAGCGTCAAGTGACGCGGTTGATGTAGTCGAACTTCTTCGCGATTCAACCGATCAAGTACCGAACGTACGGCACCTCCGCGTTCAGCACACGTTCAGCTTGATGACGTCCCACGAGCTCTTGATCCAGTTGAGCTTCACGAGAGAGTTTCGTCAGCACGACGGCGTGGTGACGGATATGATGTATCTACCGGCGCAGGGCTTCGCCTAAGCACTGCAACGGTATGACCGAGGTGTCTTTCTGTGGAGGGGGGCACCGCACACGGCTAGAACAATTCAACTTGTGTGTCTTTGGGTGCCCCCCTGCCCCCGTATATAAAGGAGCAAGAGGGGAGGGCCGGCCGGCCTCCTATGGTGCGGCTAGGGCAATCCTACTAGGAATAGGATTGCAATCCTATTCCTAGTAGGAGTCCATCAAGAAGGAAGAGAGGGAAAGGAAAAGAGGGAGAGGTGGCGTCCCCCCAATCCTAGTCCAACTAGGATCCCTAGGTGGGGCGCCGGCCAGCCTCTATGGGCTGCCTCTCTCCTTTCCTCAAGGCCCACTATGGACCATCACCCCTCGTAGGGGGTTCCGGTAATCCCCTCCGACAATCCAGTTAAATCCGAAACTTTTCAGGAACACTTCTGGTGTCCGAATATAGTCGTCCAATATATCAATCCTTATGTCTCGGACATTGTGAGACTCCTCTTCATGTCCGTGATCTCATCCAGGACTCCGAACTACCTTCGGTACATCAAAACTCATAAACTCATAATACCGATCGTCATCAAACGTTAAGCGTGCGGACCCTACGGGTTCGAGAACTATGTAGACATGACCGAGACTCATCTCCAGTCAATAACCAATAGCGGAACCTGGATGCTCATATTGGCTCCTACATATTCTACGAAGATCTTTATCGGTCAAACCGCATAACAACATACGTTGTTCCTTTTGTCATCGGTATGTTACTTGCCCGAGATTCGATCGTCGGTATCTCTATACCTAGTTCAATCTCGTTACCGGCAAGTCTCTTTACTCGTTCCGTAACACATCATCTCGTGACTAACTCATTAGTCTTTTGCTTGCAAGGCTTATTGTGATGTGTGTTAACGAGAGGGCCCAGAGATACCTCTCCGGCATTCGGAGTGACAAATCCTAATCTTGATCTATGCCAACACCACGAATACTTCCGGAGACACCTGTAGAGCATCTTTATGATCACCCAGTTACGTTGTGACGTTTGATAGCACACAAGGTGTTCCTACGGTATTCGGGAGTTGCATAATCTCATAGTCATAGGAACATGTATAAGTCATGAAGAAAGCAATAGCAGTAAAACTAAACGATCATAGTGCTATGCTAACGGATGGGTCTAGTCCATCACATCATTCTCCTAATGATGTGATCCCGTTGATCAAATGACAACTCATGTCTATGGCTAGGAAACATAGCCATCTTTGATCAATGAGCTAGTCTAGTAGAGGCATACTAGGGACATACTATTTTGTCTATGTATTCACACATGTATCAAGTTTCCGGTTAATACAATTCTAGCATGAATAAAAGACATTTATCATGATATAAGGAAATACAAATAACATCTTTATTATTGCCTCTAGGGCATATTTCCTTCAGTCTCCCACTTTCACTAGAGTCAGTAATCTAGCTCATATCGCCATGTGATTTAATACCGATAGTTCACATCGTTATGTGAATAACACCCATAGTTCACATCGCCATGTGACCAACACTCAAAGGGTTTACTAGAGTCAATAATCTAGTTCACATCGCTATGTGATTAATACCCAAGAGTAATAAGGTGTGATCATGTTTTGCTTGTGAGAGAAGTTTAGTCAACGGGTCTGTCACATTCAGATCCGTATGTATTTCGCAAATTTCTATGTCTACAATGCTCTGCATGGAGCTACTCTAGCTAATTGCTCCCACTTTCAATACGCATCCAGATTGATACTTAGAGTCATCTGGATTTAGTGTCAAAGCTTGCATCGGCGTAACCCTTTACGACGAACTCTTTATCACCTCCATAATCGAGAAATATTTCCTTAGTCATCCAATTACTAAGGATAATTTTGACCGCTGTACAATGATCTACTCCTGGATCACTATTGTACCTCCCTGTCAAACTCTTGGCAAGGTACACAACGTGTTTTGTACACAGCATGGCATACTTTATAGAACCTATGGCTGAGGCATAGGGAATGACTTTCATTCTCTCTATATTTTTCTGCCGTGGTCTGGCTTTGAGTCTTACTCAACTTCACACCTTACAAGTCAGGCAAGAACTCCTTCTTTGACTGATCCATTTTGAACTACTTCAAAATCTTATCAAGGTATGTACTCATCGAAAGTCTTATCAAGCGTCTTGATCTATCTCTATAGATCTTGATGCCCAATATGTAAGCAGCTTCACCAAGGTCTTTCTTTGAAAAACTTCTTTCAAACACTCCTTTATGCTTTCCAGAAAATTCTACATCATTTCCGATCGACAATATGTCATTCACATATACTTATCAGAAAGGTTATAGTGCTCCCACTCACTTCTTGTAAATACAGGCTTCACCGCAAGTCTGTATAAATCTATATGCTTTGATCAACTTATCAAAGCGTATATTCCAACTCCGAGATGCTTGCACCAGTCCATAGATGGATCGCTGGAGCTTGCACATTTTGTTAGCACCTTTAGGATTGACAAAACCTTCTGGTTGCATCATATACAAGTCTTCTTTAATAAATCCATTAAAGAATGCAGTTTTGTTATCCATTTGCCAGATTTCATAAAATGCGGCAATTACTAACATGATTCGGACAGACTTAAGCATCGCTACGGGTGAGAAAGTCTCATCGTAGTCAACTCCTTGAACTTGTCGAAACCCTTTCGCAACAAGTCGAGCTTTGTAAACAGTAACATTACCGTTTGCGTCGGTCTTCCTCTTGAAGATCCATTTATTTTCGATGGCTTGCCGATCATCGGGCAAGTCAACCAAAGTCCATACTTTGTTCTAATACATGGATCCCATCTCACATTTCATGGTCTCAAGCCATTTTGCGGAATCTGGGCTCATCATCGCTTCCTCATAGTTCGTAGGTTCATCATGGTCTAGTAACATGACTTCCAGAACTGGGTTGCCGTACCACTCTGGTGCGGAACGAACTCTGGTTGATCTACGAAGTTCAGCAGTAACTTGATCTAAAGTTTCATGATCATCATCATTAGCTTCCTCACTAATTGGTGTAGGAATCACTGGAACGAGTTTCTGTGATGTACTACCTTCCAATTCGGGAGAAGGTACAATTACCTCATCAAGTTCTACTTTCCTCCCACTCACTTCTTTCGAGAGAAACTCCTTCTCTAGAAAGGATCCACTCTTAGCAACAAAAAGACCTTGCCTTAGGATCTGTGATAGAAGGTGTACCCAACAGTTTCTTTTGGGTATCCTATGAAGATTTACTTCTCCGATTTGGGTTCGAGCTTATCATGTTGAAACTTTTTCACATAAGCATCGCAGTCCCAAACTTAAAGAAATGACAGCTTAGGTTTCTCGTCAAACCACAGTTCAAACGGTGCCATCTCCACGGATTTAGATGGTGCCCTATTTAATGTGAATGTAGCTGTCTCTAATGCATAACCCCAAAAGCGATAGTGGTAGATCGGTAAGAGACATCATCGATCGCACCATATCTAATAAAGTACGGTTATGACGTGCGGACACACCATTACACTATGGTGTCCAGGTGGCGTGAGTAGTGAAACTATTTCACATTGTTTTTTACTGAAGGCCAAACTCGTTAACTCAAATATTTTACCTCTACGATCATATCGTAGAAACTCTTATTTTCTGTTACAATGATTCTCCACTTCACTATGAAATTCTTTGAACTTTTCAAATGTTTCAGACTTGTGCTTCATTAAGTAGATATACCCATATCTGTTCAAATCATCAGTGAAGGTCAGAAAATAACGATACCCACCGCGAGCTTCAACACTCATTGGCCCACATACATCAGTATGTATGATTTCCAACAAATCTGTTGCTCGCTCCATAGTTCCCGAGAACGGAGTATTAGTCATCTTGCCCATGAGGCATGGTTCGCAAGCACCAAGTGATTCATAATCAAGTGATTCCAAAAGTCCATCACTATGGAGTTTCTTCATGCGCTTTACACCAATATGACCTAAACGGCAGTGCCACAAATAAGTTGCACTATAATTATTAACCTTGCATCTTTTGGCTTCAATATTATGAATATGTGTATCACACGATCGAGATCCAACAAACCATTTTCATTGGGTGTATGACCATAGAAGGTTTTATTCATGTAAACAGAACAACAATTATTCTCTAACTTACATGAATAACCGTATTGCAATAAACATGATCAAATCATATTCATGTTCAACACAAACACCAAATAACACTTATTTAGGTTCAACACTAATCCCGAAAGTATAGGGAGTGTGCGATGATGATCATATCAATCTTGGAACTACTTCCAATACACATCGTCACTTCATCTTTTAACTAGTTTCTGTTCATTATGCAACTCCCATTTCGAGTTACTACTCTTTAGCAACTAAACCAGTATCAAATACCGAGGGGTTGCTATGAACACTAATAAAATACACATCAATAATCTGTATATCAAATATACCTGTGTTCACTTTGCCATCCTTCTTATCCGCAAAGTATCTAGGGCGGTTCCACTTCCAGTGACCATTTCCTTTGCAGTAGAAGCACTTAGTTTCAGGCTTGAGTTTAGCTTTGGGTTTCTTCATGGGAGTGACAACTTGCTTGTCATTCTTCTTGAAGTTCCCCTTCTATCCCTTTGCCCTTTACTTGAAACAAGTGGTCTTGTTAACCATCAACACTTGATGCTCTTTCTTGATTTCTACCTTCGCCGATTTCAGCATCGCGAAGAACTCGGGAATTACTTTTGTCATCCCTTGCATATCATAGTTCATCACGAAGTTCTACTAACTTGGTGATAGTGTCTAGAGAACTTTGTCAATTACTATCTTATCTGGAAGATTAACTCCCACTTGATTCAAGCAATTGTAGTATCCAGACAATCTGAGCACATGCTCACTGCTTGAGCTATTCTCCTCCATCTTTTAGCTATAGAACTTGTTGGAGACTTCATATCTCTCAATTCGGGTATTTGCTTGAAATATTAACTTCAACTCCTCGAACATCTCATATGGTCCATGACGTTCAAAACGTCTTTGAAGTCCCGATTCTAAGCCGTTAAACATGGTGTACTAAACTATCAAGTAGTCATCATACCGAGCTTTTGTCAAAACATTCATCACGTCTACATCTGCTCCTGCAATAGGTCTGTCACCTAGCGGTGCATCAAGGACATAATTCTCTGTGCAGCAATGAGGATAATCCTCAGATCACGGAACAATTCCGCATCATTGCTACTAACATCTTTCAACTTAGTTTTATCTAGGAACATATAAAAATAAACAGGGAGAAACATCGCGAGCTATTGATCTACAATATAGATATGCTAATACTACCAGGACTAAGTTCATGATAAATTAAAGTTCAATTTAATCATATTACTTAAGAACTCCCACTTAGATAGACATCCCTCTAGTCATCTAAATGATCACGTGATCCAAATCAACTAAACCATGTCCGATCATCACGTGAGATGGAGTAGTTTCAATGGTGAACATCTTATGTTGATCATATCTACTATATGATTCACGCTCGACCTTTCGGTCTCCAGTGTTCCGAGGCCATATCTGCATATGCTAGGCTCGTCAAGTTTAACCCGAGTATTCTGCGTGTGCAAAACTGGCTTACACCCGTTGTATTTTAACGTAGAGCTTATCACACCCGATCATCACGTGGTGTCTCGGCACGATGAACTTTCGCAACGGTGCATACTCAGGGAGAACACTTATACCTTGAAATTTAGTAAGGGATCATCTTATAATGCTACCGCCGTTCTAAGCAAAATAAGAAGCATAATAAGATAAACATCACATGCAATCAAAATATGTGACATGATATGGCCATCATCATCTTGTGCTTTTGATCTCCATCTCCAAAGCACCGTCATGATCACCTTCGTCACCGGCGCGACACCTTGATCTCCATCGTAGCATCGTTGTCGTCTCGCCAACTATTGCTTCTACGACTATCGCTACCGCTTAGTGATAAAGTAAAGCAATTACATGGCGATTGCATTTCATACAATAAAGCGACAACCATATGGCTCCTGCCAGTTGCCGATAACATTACAAAACATGATCATCTCATACAAAACCGTATAACTCATCATGTCTTGGCCATATCACATCACAACATGCCCTGCAAAAACAAGTTAGACGTCCTCTACTTTGTTGTTGCAAGTTTTACGTGGCTGCTACGGGCTTAGCAAGAACCGTTCTTACCTACGCATACAAAACCACAACGATGTTTCGTCAAGTATGTGCTGTTTTAACCTTCACAAGGACCGGGCGTAGCCACACTTGATTCAGCTAAAGTGAGAGAGACAGACACCCGCCAGTCACCTTTAAGCAACGAGTGCTCGTAATGGTGAAACCAGTCTCGCGTAAGCGTACGCGTAATGTCGGTCCAGGCCGCTTCATCTCACAATACCGCCGAAGCAAAGTATGACATGCTGGTAAGCAGTATGACTAGTATCGCCCACAACTCATTGTGTTCTACTCGTGCATATCATCTACGCATAGACCTGGCTCTGATACCATTGTTGGGGAACGTAGTATTTTAAAATTTTCCTACGATCACGCAAGATCTATCTACTAGATGCATAGCAACGAGAGGGAAGAGTGTGTCTACGTACCCTTGTAGACCGGAAGCGGAAGCGTCAAGTGACGCGGTTGATGTAGTCGAACTTCTTCGCGATTCAACCGATCAAGTACCGAACGTACGGCACCTCCGCGTTCAGCACACGTTCAGCTTGATGACGTCCCACGAGCTCTTGATCCAGTTGAGCTTCACGAGAGAGTTTCGTCAGCACGACGGCGTGGTGACGGATATGATGTATCTACCGGCGCAGGGCTTCGCCTAAGCACTGCAACGGTATGACCGAGGTGTCTTTCTGTGGAGGGGGGCACCGCACACGGCTAGAACAATTCAACTTGTGTGTCTTTGGGTGCCCCCCTGCCCCCGTATATAAAGGAGCAAGAGGGGAGGGTCGGCCGGCCTCCTATGGTGCGGCTAGGGCAATCCTACTAGGAATAGGATTGCAATCCTATTCCTAGTAGGAGTCCATCAAGAAGGAAGAGAGGGAAAGGAAAAGAGGGAGAGGTGGCGCCCCCCCAATCCTAGTCCAACTAGGATCCCTAGGTGGGGCACCGGCCAGCCTCTATGGGCTGCCTCTCTCCTTTCCTCAAGGCCCACTATGGACCATCCCCCCTCGTAGGGGGTTCCGGTAATCCCCTCCGACAATCCAGTTAAATCCGAAACTTTTCCGGAACACTTCCGGTGTCCGATTATAGTCGTCCAATATATCAATCTTTATGTCTCGGACATTCCGAGACTCCTCGTCACGTCTGTGTTCTCATCCAGGACTCCGAACTACCTTCGGTACATCAAAACTCATAAACTCATAATACCGATCGTCATCAAACGTTAAGCGTGCGGACCCTACGGGTTCGAGAACTATGTAGAGATGACCGAGACTCATCTCCAGTCAATAACCAATAGCGGAACCTGGATGCTCATATTGGCTCCTACATATTCTACGAAGATCTTTATCGGTCAAACCGCATAACAACATACGTTGTTCCTTTTGTCATCAGTATGTTACTTGCCCGAGATTCGATCGTCGGTATCTCTATACCTAGTTCAATCTCGTTACCGGCAAGTCTCTTTACTCGTTCCGTAACACATCATCTCATGACTAACTCATTAGTCTTTTGCTTGCAAGGCTTATTGTGATGTGTGTTACCGAGAGGGCCCAGAGATACCTCTCCGACATTCGGAGTGACAAATCCTAATCTTGATCTATGCCAACACCACGAATACTTTCGGAGACACCTGTAGAGCATCTTTATGATCACCCAGTTACGTTGTGACGTTTGATAGCACACAAGGTGTTCCTACGGTATCCGGGAGTTGCATAATCTCATAGTCATAGGAACATGTATAAGTCATGAAGAAAGCAATAGCAGTAAAACTAAACGATCATAGTGCTATGCTAACGGATGGGTCTAGTCCATCACATCATTCTCCTAATGATGTGATCCCATTGATCAAATGACAACTCATGTCTATGGCTAGGAAACATAGCCATCTTTGATCAATGAGCTAGTCTAGTAGAGGCATACTAGGGACATACTATTTTGTCTATGTATTCACACATGTATCAAGTTTCCGGTTAATACAATTCTAGCATGAATAAAAGACATTTATCATGATATAAGGAAATACAAATAACATCTTTATTATTGCCTCTAGGGCATATTTCCTTCAGTCAATCCCTCCGTCCTTGTAGTTTACAAAGGATCAAACGCAAGTGATAATAGTGATAGGTATAATTGCAATAGTAAGTAAATAGCGGAAAAGTAAATAGCGGATGTGATCAATGATGGTAATATGGACCGGAGTGTCATGATGTTCACTAGTGATGTCTCTCTCCCAAAAGACGATAAAACAGCTATGTGAGGTAAACGAATTACAGCTGGGCAATTGACAGGACCATGTGCGCAAACCAATGCTGACTACATTGCAAGAAAGGTTGAGGTTCAAAGCATGGGCGGTACGCCAAAGTAAGTAGACCGAAATCCATCAATATCTACTACTAATCATCCACCTTGAGATATCTATCAAGAACATCTCGCTAGTATTAAGTTGCGAGCCCCACCCATAGTGTAAACTCAAAGCAACAGACAACTGCATTAAAAGAACTTTGCGTAAAGTAAACAATCCTTGCACCCGCGGGCACAAGCACCGTTGTTTTCCCCCTTGTGGCAACAGCACATCCCCTAGACTCATGTTTCTGTCACTCAAACTAGTCATCGAGGGGCATGAACCCACAATCAAGCATAATGTTCCCTCTTGGAGTCACTACCTATTACTTGGCCAAAGCAATAAATAACAACGGAGAACATGCAAGAATTACTTACAAACATAAATATAAAAGAGGTAGATCAAATATATTACTCAAACACAATCTGAACATAATCTCATAATCCATCGGATCCCAGCAAACTCATCATAGCAACAGCATAAGGATTACATATGTGCCTCGATCATGTAGGGCAGCTCACGAGGACTAATTAGTGAAGCACAAGAATGGGAGGAGAACATCACATAGCTACTGGTCATGGACTCATAGTCCAAGGGAGACTACTCACAACTCATCCGGGAGGCGTCCATGGTGGTGGAGAAGCTCCCGGTGGTGATCCTCTCCTCCGGCAGGGTGCCGGGAAGGGTTCTCCTGGTGCTCCCGATCTTGGAAGCAGTGGCGGCGGCGGAACAGAGATGAGATCGCGAAAAAGAGTTCCTGTTTCCAGGGTTTCGGGAGACGCTTTAAATATATGCCAAAGGGGGGCATCGGGGGAGCCTCGGGGGGCCCAGGCGCCCCCCGGCGCGGCCCAGGGGGGGGCGCCGCCAGGGCGCATGGAGCCCTGGTGCCCCCTCCCCCTGGCTGTCCTTCGGGCGCACGGTAGGTTCTGGAACGCTGATTTTTTATATAATTTTTCTGGATTTTTCCTGGCAGTTCTCCTAATGTGAAAACCTGAAATACAAAAACAGCCGAAAATAGAAACTGGCACTGGGGTGCACTGAGTTAATAGGTTAGTCCAAATATGATCAAAAGTGTATGGAAGTGTATAAATATCATAGCAATATCACCCAAAAGAGGCATGGAGCAAGCAGAAATTATAGATACGTTTTGGACGTATCAACATCCCCAAGCTTAATTCCTGCTCGTCCTCGAGTAGGAAAATGATAACAAGAATAATTTCTATGGTGACATGCTATTAACCATATAGGACTTTTTCATAGTCATATGACAAAAGCTTACTGAGACAATGAATCTGTAGTAATTAAGTTGCCTCATGAGAAAATCACAAAGAACTGAAAGTTTTACAATATGATACTGAAACATCAAATAGATTTGCAATGAATATGATGTGCAAATATGATAAAGTGATATCTAGCTTGCCCCCTTTAATGAAGCATAAATGCAGGGGCACCTTCAAGGTTTAAGTGATGACTAGATACAATGATTTCAGAATAAACGATATCACAATCATGCAAAAGACAATGCTACTTTGGGACAATGCACATTACACTCAGAATGACAATCATGCTCTCAGTAGTTGGTGCTTTGAAGAAAGAAGGTGGAGACTCAACATAAAAGTAAAAGAATGGCCCTTCGCAGAGGGAAGCAGGGATTACTCATGTGCTAGAGCTTTTTATTTTGAAAACATAGAAGCAATTTTGTCAACGGTAGTAGTACTTCATATGTGTTATGCATAAGACATCCTATAAGTTGCAAGCCTCATGCATCGAATACCAATAGTGCTCGCACCTTGTCCTAATTAGCTCGGATTTCCATGGATTGTCATTGCATTACATATGTTTCAACCAAGTGTCACAAAGGGGTACCTCTATGTCACCTGTACAAAGGTCCAATGAGATAGATCGCATTTGATTTCTCGTTTTTGATAGATCTCAACTTGAGGACATCCATACCGGGACAACATAGAAAATAGATAATGGACTCCTCTTTAATGCTTAAGCATATTCTCATAAGAGATTGAGGATTAATGTCCAAGCTAAAACTTCCACCATGATACATGGCTTTGGTTGGCGGCCCAATGTTCTTCTCTAACAATATGCATACTCAAACCATTCAACCCATGGCAAATCACCCTTACTTTAGACAAGACGAACATGCATAGCAACTCACATGATATTCAACAAAAGTGTAACAGTTGATGGCGTCCCCAGAAACATGGTTACCGCTCAGCAAGCAACTTATAAGAAAATAAGATACATAAGCAACATATTCTTTACCACAATAGTTTTTAAGCTACTTTCCCATGAGCTATGTATTGCAAAAACTGAAGGTTTTAAAGGTAGCACATGTAAATTTACTTGGAGTGGCGGTGAAATACCACATATAGGTAGGTATGGTGGACTCGTATGGCACAACTGGTTTAAAAGGATGTGGATGCACAAGCAGTCAGTCCGCTTAGTACAGGTGGAGGTTAGCAAAAGACTGGGAGCGACCAACTAAGAGAGCAATGACGGTCATAATCATGCAGAGCGACAAAGCAACATTGAATCGGGCATGGAAGTTATATCGCTATTCAGAAACAAAAGATCATCAAGGCTTGACAGACTTTCTTTACAGTCTTAAATATGCGTGAGCATACGCCAAGTCAATCAAAATAAATTCTTGAGGGAAGATATTACTAGACCATACCACATCATTGGCAAACAAATCATGTTGGTACTCCAATAACACATTGGGAATCCCCCAGCTATTTGAGACTAACCATAAGAAAATCTGAACTACTAAGCGCCATTATGCACGTAGCATCTTTATCATAGACATATTAACCAATGCAACGGAAGCAAACTCTCTTAATAAGGTGAGCATGGTAATTAAAGAGAGTTCAAGCAACCAACTAAACACAAGCTCTTTAAAAAGATAAGCATGAATACTAAGAGCAGAGCATGATAGTAGCTATTAAAAGACAAAGAACACACACAGCAAAGATAGACATGAAAATTCTATGTTATGTTCTAGGTAGAAGTGGAGCATGTTTCTCTCCCACATAAAGAACGCTGAGTTCCGACTCGTTATGAAAAACTAAAAAGGAAACTAAAAGCAAGACGCTCCAAGCGTAGCACATAACACATGAAGTGATTAAAATATAGTGGAACGAAAGACGAACTGATAATGTTGATGGAGAAGGGGATGCACGGGGGCATCCCCAAGCTTAGACGCTTGAGTCTCCTTGAATATTTCTTGGGGGTGCATGGGGGCATCCCCAAGCTTGAGCGCTTGACACTCCTGAATCTTTTTATCATCTTCCCTCGCACACTTGAAAACTCCCTTCATACATAACTCATCATAATCTGATTAGCGAGGTTAGTACCCATAATAAAATAATTGTACCTTGCTGGAAATAAAGATATTCTTGAAGGTCTACTGTTTCTCAAGATTGCCAAAAGGTTTTTGCAAAGAAAAAGCAAGCTCTTGGTTTGCAAAATGAAGGAAAAGCAAAACAGGACAGAATCTATGAAAAACAGAACAGCAGGTAGTAATTGATTTGTTCGGGGCACTTCTGCAACTCAAATAAAAAAACTCAGAACAGACGCACGAAAGACAATTATATAGAGAACGCTGTAGAAAAAATTCAGACCAAAAAGATGAGCTGTTGATTTTATACGAATTTTTCTATCCAAGGATAGAATCTGTTTCCTGGACAGCACCTCACAACTTTTGAACTTTCTAGCAATCAGTGGCTATACTTGGCACAACATTGAAAAGTAAAGATACAATGATGATGCTACAGTAGTAAACAACATCAAGACACAACAAAAGCAAAATAAATTTATTCATTGGGCTGCCTCCCAAAAGCGCTTTCTTTTATGCCTTTAAGCTAGGCATAATGCATATAGATCAAGTTTTATCAAGAGTAAAAGAATAGCTAGCCCGTACAACGGACTCAAAAGGTAACTTGATCTTCTTTCGAGGGAAGTGTTTCATCCCTTTCTTGAGAGGAAACTGAAATTTTATATTACCCTCTTTCATGTCAATGATAGCACCAACGGTGCGTAGAAAAGGACGTCCCAAAATAATTGGACAGGAAGGATCACATTCAATATCCATAATAGTAAAATCAACGGGAACATAATTATCATTGACAACGATAAGAACATCGTCGATCCTCCGCAAAGGTTTCTTTATGGAAGAATCAACGAGACGAACACCAAAAGAACAAGAATCAAAAGGTTTCAATTTAAGCATCTCATATATTCTTTTGGGCATAACAGAGGTACTAGCTCCAACATCACATAATGCATAGCAAGAGAAGTCATCCAATTTAACTTTTATCATAGGATCCCAACCATCTTCTAGCTTTCTAGGTATGGAGGCTTCTACTCTAAGTTTCTCCTCCCTAGCTTTGATGAGAGCATTAGTGATATGCTCTGTGAAGGCAAGGTTAAGCGTGCTAGTGCGGGGGTCCCTAGACATCTTGTGAAGGAAATCAATAACTTCGGTAAGAGTGCAACTATCAAAATCAAGGTCACTAGCATCAAGTAAAGTGGTAGTGGTGTCCTTTAGGTTCACATGTTTGGTAGTTTCTATAGTCATAGCATCACCATTAATAGGTCCATCGGGACCAGGAGTACATTGGGTGCTAAGAGTTTGGATATCCTCAACAACTTGGATAGTAGCAACAGTGTGGTGGGTAGGAAGGCTCTTAATTCTATCTTCTTCCTCCCTTTCTCTAGCCCATCCCTCTTTAAGTTTAGCCATCATCCTAATATTTTCATTAATTTGCACTTGAATAGCATTCATAGGAGTGACCTTCCTCTCCTCAAGAGGAGAAGTTCTAATTTTAAGCAATTCTACCTCATTGGCTAAATTGTCTACCTTTGAAGAGAGATCACCTAGTTTGTTTAGTTTTTCTTCTACACTATTATTAAAAGCTTTTTGGGTAGTGATGAAATCTTTAAGCATAATCTCTAGTTCAGTAGTGGAGTTCCTGGTGCTAGGATAAGCATTGTTGTTCCCATAAGAATTAGAGGGGAATGGTCTAGGATTGCTACCAAAATTACTCCTATAAGCATTGTTGTTAAAATTGTTTCTAGAGATAAAGTTCACATCTACTTGTTCTTGAGCAATCAAAGAATTTAAAGGAACATCACGAGGATCAACAAAGGATTGCTTTGAAAGTAGAGACATGATCAAGTCAACTTTTTCATTTAAGGAGGAAATCTCCTCGACAGAGTTTACCTTCCTACCTGTTGGAGCGCGTTCGGTGTGCCATTGGGAATAGTTGGTCATCATCTCATCGAGAAGTTTTGTGGCAGCACCAAGTGTAGTTGACATAAAAGTTCCTCCCGCGGCCGAATCTAACAAGTTCCGCGAGGTAAAGTTCAAGCCTGCATAAAAAGTTTGGATAACCATCCAAGTAGTCAAACCATGAGTAGGGCAGTTCTTGATAAGAGATTTCATACGTTCCCAAGCTTGGGCAACGTGTTCATTATCCAATTGTTTAAAATTCATTATGTTACTTCTTAGTTGGATAATTTTAGCAGGTGGATAGTATTTTCCAATAAAAGCATATTTGCACTTGTCCCATGAATCTATGCTATTTCTAGGCAAAGACTGAAACCAAATTTTAGCTCCTCCTCTCAAGGAGAAAGGAAAAAGCTTAAGCTTAACAATATTACCATCTATTTCTTGGTACTTTTGCATATCACAAAGTTCAACAAAATTGTTCAAATGTAAAGCAGCATCATCTCCAGCACTGGAGAATTGATCTTTCATGACTAAGTTCAGTAAAGCAGGTTTAATTTCATATGAAGGTGCTGAAGTGGCAGGTGTAGTGATAGGTGTGCTGATAAAGTCATCGTTGTTGTGACTAGTGAAGTCACACAACTTGGTGTTCTCGGTGGAACCCATTGTAGCAAGCAAGCAAGATAACTATTTTTGTGATTTTCGATAGAAGATACTAAAGCAAAACTGAAAGGTAAACTAACAAGACTAAAAGCAAAGGTAAAAGATAGCGTGCAACTCCCCTATCCTGAAGAGTGGAGTCCCCGGCAACGGCGCCAGAAATTGCTTTGCTAGGTGGCTTCTCACCCCTCGTTGGTTACCCCAAGTGGAAGGTTTGAGACGCAGTGTAGCAGAAGTTTTCCCTTGGTATTACAAAGGATCGATTTCCCAGAGACTCCCAGTTTCAACAAGAAGGTGTCAACTGCTAACGGCGCCAGATATTAGCAATCAACGTGGACCTGCACACAGATACAAATAACTTTGCTCCCAACGAGTACAGAGAGGTTGTCAATCCCTCCGGCCTTCTAGTTTACGAAGGATCAAACGCAAGTGATAATAGTGATAGGTATAATTGCAATAGTAAGTAAATAGCGGAAAAGTAAATAGCGGATGTGATCAATGATGGTAATATGGACCGGAGTCTCCTGATGTTCACTAGTGATGTCTCTCTCCCAAAAGACGATAAAACAGCTATGTGAGGTAAATGAATTACAGCTGGGCAATTGACAGGACCATGTGCGCAAACCAATGCTGACTACATTGCAAGAAAGGTTGAGGTTCAAAGCATGGGCGGTACGCCAAAGTAAGTAGACCGAAATCCATCAATATCTACTACTAATCATCCACCTTGAGATATCTATCAAGAACATCTCGCTGGTATTAAGTTGCGAGCCCCACCCATAGTGTAAACTCAAAGCAACAGACAACTGCATTAAAAGAACTTTGCGTAAAGTAAACAATCCTTGCACCCGCGGGCACAAGCACCGTTGTTTTCCCCCTTGTGGCAACAGCACATCCCCTGGACTCATGTTTCTGTCACTCAAACTAGTCATCGAGGGGCATGAACCCACAATCAAGCATAACGTTCCCTCTTGGAGTCACTACCTATTACTTGGCCAAAGCAATAAATAACAACGGAGAACATGCAAGAATTACTTACGAACATAAATATAAAAGAGGTAGATCAAATATATTACTCAAACACAATCTGAACATAATCTCATAATCCATCGGATCCCAGCAAACTCATCATAGCAACATCATAAGGATTACATATGTGCCTCGATCATGTAGGGCAGCTCACGAGGACTAATTAGTGAAGCACAAGAACGGGAGGAGAACATCACATAGTTACTGGTCATGGACTCATGGTCCAAGGGAGACTACTCACAACTCATCCGGGAGGCGTCCATGGTGGTGGAGAAGCTCCCGGTGGTGATCCTCTCCTTCGGCAGGGTGCCGGGAAGGGTTCTCCTGGTGCTCCCGATCTTGGAAGCGGCGGCGGCGGCGGAACAGAGATGAGATCGCGAAAAAGAGTTCCTGTTTCCAGGGTTTCGGGAGACGCTTTAAATATATGCCAAAGGGGGGCATCGGGGGAGCCTCGGGGGGCCCAGCCGCCCCCCCGGCGCGGCCCAGGGGGGGCGCCGCCAGGGTGCCTGGAGCCCTGGTGCCCCCCCCCCCGGCTGTCCTTCGGGCGCACTGTAGGTTCTGGAACGCTAATTTTTTATATAATTTTTCTGGATTTTTCCTGGCAGTTCTCATAATGTGAAAACCTGAAATACAAAAACAGCCGAAAACAGAAACTGGCACTGGGGTGCACTGAGTTAATAGGTTAGTCCAAATATGATCAAAAGTGTATAAATATCATAGCAATATCACCCTAAAGAGGCATGGAGCAAGCAGAAATTATAGATACGTTTTGGACGTATCAGGCGTCGAGGGGGATCTCCGACGGCCGGAGCTTCAAGACAAGGTCGGGGAAGACGCTAAGAGGCTCCCGAGCTCGCGTGCGTGGGCGTGTAGATTCACGGGTCCGTGGCGGAGCCCGTTGACACGTCGAGGGGACGAGGGGGAGGCGGTGGCTGCGGCTACGGCGAACGGCGGCGACGGCCGTGTTCGGTGGGGGGAAACGAAGGAGGGGGGAAGCATTCTGGGGAGAGAGGGAGAGGTGCAGGGGGTCCAAGGGGTGTCGTGGCGCTCGTCCAGGGCGTCGGGGAGGAGGCAGGCAGGCTGGAGGTGGCCGGCGCGTGGCTGCGGGCGCCGGACACACGCCCTTGTCCTTCTGTCACGAGGAAGACGACAGGGGAGGGCCAGGTGGGCTGGGCCGAAACTGCTGGGCCACCAGGTAAGTGGGCCTCAGGTAAGCTTCTCTCTCTCTCTCTCTTTTCTTTCTGTTTCCGTTATCTATTTCTTTTGTAACTTTGTGGCTTTTCTACAAATGCTTAGGCACTTTCAAAAATCACCAAACTGCTGATGCCCACTGTTTAGCATATAACCAACATGGAACATTTCAGTTTAGGATTATTTGAGCATTTAAAGTAATATATAAAATTTAAATGCCCAAATGCAATTAAGATGTGATTTAATTCAAAATCCAGAATGGTCCTAGAAATATGTGCAACATTTTTGGCAGAGGTTTTTAATCAATCCAAAAATGATGAACTTTTCCAAGGGGCATTTTGGGTTCATTGAAAAAGATTTTAATTTGACCCTAGTTAAATTCATTTAGTGCTAGGGTTTGAGCATCCCCATTTCCAGTTTCTGAGAAATTTAAACATGATGCACACTAAGACCAAGCAAGGCAGCAAGGGCTGGTCTAGGGCTGTGACAACTCACCCCCACTAAACAAGAATCTCGTCCCGAGATTCAAGCGTAGGGTAAGAAATCAGAGGGGACACTAACTAACACAATCTTCATGATCCAGCTGTCCTTCATATGAATGTTGATTGCTTGCATCATGTTGATCCTGACATCCTGGCTTTTAAGGTCTTTGTCCAACACAGTGACGACGAAAGAAACTCCGCAGTAGTTGATCTTGTGAAGATCGGGCAACTCAAGATCAGCTCTTGGAGTGAGACGTTGAAACATCTCTTGAGCCGAGACACGGAGTACACCTCCAGATGGATGTAGTGAAATAAATGATGAAGGTTCACCTAATGGCAATAATTCCACACCTAAGAAGAGGGTGATCGATGTCACCAGGCGGGGTACCTTAGAGAAGGTGACTCGTAGAGTTACTCCCTTAAGTGGCAAAAAGAATTACTTTTGATATAGAGATCATTGAAATTCCCTTTACCAGCCTAAGGCAAACACAATCGATAGTTTGACAGAGTTCGAGATAATGACATTCTCGGGCCAGAATGGATGATGTGGACTACCTTGTTAAAGACAACACAAGGGATGATTTTGGTTATCATCGGAAATGGATGGGACCCATGGTAAGTCCACTTTTGAGGATGATCCTGAACAGCAATTGCTGAAAAGGGCAACCCATGGTAGATGGCACAATGGTGGTGCAAGCTGGGAACAAAATGCAAATGTTGGGAATGATTTTGGTAACTGGGAGGAAACCCAACAGTAGAGAGTAAATTGCTATTTGAGAGGTTACAACATAACCAAGAACACTGGGAGCAATCCCGGTTAGTGTCGAGGATAACACCTAGTGCTTGTGCATGCTCTCAAGAACTTGAGCATTCCCATATTCATCAAGGTTTTACCAATATCCGTGTCAAGGATCCTGGCAACACAACATACTACCATGATGAATAATGATGGATAGTGCAGATGCAATTTACCCTAGCGGAGTCAAGGGGCAAAATCTGGATGATCGACCGAGAGACATTTAGCACTCCGCTTCTAATGTTCTCCTTGGTGTACTAGGTACCACGGTCAATGCTTAAAAGCATCAACATGGCCATCAAGTAAAGATCGGACTTCGGGAGCACAAAAAGTCCATAAGGAACAACTAGGGAGTAATTCCTACGAAGTCCTTATGGGGAGGTGGCCAATTTCTTCAATCAAGATACTACAACAATAGGTCTTCCGGCTAGGTGTGTTGGCCACGACATTCACTTTACCGGTAATCGAGAGACCAATATTATAGTTCTTGGAAAATGCTCCAACCATCATAGCTGCCTGAGATTCAGTTCTGGTTGGTGTCAGGATATTCCAGACGTCATGTCTGGAAACGAAAGTTTGCAACACAAATCGACGAGATGGCGTTGCGAAATTCTCGGGGAGTGAACTACGATAGCAAGCTCCAAAACATGAGCTGGTTCTGCTACAAACCTGTCAACACGTTGTCCAAGACAAGCATGACCACATAGCAGTCTTATGATAAAACACTACCGAGTTTTGGTTGGGAACCATCGTCTAGGATATCGAAGTCCTTACATAAGTCATATGATTAGCTCTTATGATGGAACTTTTCTCCTTCAACAAATCAATCAGTGGCTTGGTGTGCTAAGGATACATATGGAATGAAGATGATCAGTCTATCAGACCATGGGATACTTCGCACGTATGCATGACTGAATTGGGATGATTCCAGGGAAGTAAAACAAGCTTTCTCAAATTCACGGTTACAACTTGCACCAACTGCACATGAATTGGAGGAAGTCACTTCTTTCATCCAAACATATACTTCGCGAACGGAACACGAAGGCCATGCTTGAAAAAATCCCAATACTAACTTAAATGTTCAAACATGAATCATGGTCAAGACAAGCGATGTTGATGGGCTCAACAACGGGTCATCGAGATATCCATGGAAATGGAATTCCACAATTTATATGAACAAGGTGGTAGCATTGGTCAGACCAAGAGATATAATGTGGTATGCTCGGGGAACACCCACGAGTAAGACAACATTAAGAACATCGTTGGTTCTGATTTGATTTGAGGATAGCCCACACTCAACCAAAGTTTTGGCATGACAATAGATCCAACAACTGATCACAGGGACCAATTGATGAAGATATCATCTATCTTCAACACATGCAAATATACCCCTTGAGATGAACTAAGCTGGCAAGCTTTTATCTTCCAACTCTCCAAGTTATTGTTTTAGCTTAACCAATTAGCTCAGGGGGTAACCGACACAGATTCTTGGGGAATGGCTGGTTTACAAAAGAAAACCAACTTGATCACGAGTTCAACATAGCGGTCAGGGAACAACCTGGTAATACTTCCGAGAAGATATTCGGAAAATCACGAACCACCGATATGTTACTAAGCTCGAGAACAATCTTGCTTTTCAGGGCAAGACGATATGATCAAATGAGCGAGGACTTAACAAAATCCTAACTCATCAATCAAGAAGTGCACCAAGAAAGTGGACTAGGTAGCACGATCAATCTTAGGATGATGATTCGGTAACCATCATGCTAAGAATGAGATTATCGTCCATTAACTACCAAGCAACGAAGTTGCTAGGAGTATTGATTTCACACATCACAATTCACTTGTCAGCATTCCGGTTACAATAACACGGAAACCGAGGGATGAACAGTAATGGCAAGAGGTATTACTACATCAAGAATTCATAAGAGATAGTGCAATTCTCACGACATTCTTGACATAAAGATGGTAATACTCCAGGATAGAATAGTTTAGAAGCTGCATTAGCATTCTTCATCTGCGAAGTACAACTTCTTTGACCAAATCCGGGATATGGATAGGGTACTGGAGTTTGTTTCTCCTAGTCATTCCGAGATAGAATGAATTGACGGATCACAAGAGTAAAAAGCATCGATGAACACGAGTGCACAACTACTCCTGACTATCAATTGATAGATGAGGGTCATAATACAACTAAAAGGAGACAACTCAAGGAACATATAACTTCTGAGTTGTGGATGCATAGATTAACATGTCGAACGAGTTCAACATCTGTCTTCTGGATAACCCATGCGGAAAGTAGAATTGGCAGAGTCACAATATGAATGGAGTACTACTCAAGAGCACTCGGGTTGTGATCTTTTGGTTCAGAAGAACTTCTGCCATGATGGTTCATGGTATTTGGAAGAAGGATATACCACGGACCTCGAGGACTATCACAAGGTTACGAATATCCTAAAGGGATGAGCAAATACTACCAACATGAAGTAGGTAGAAAGAATCTTGGGTTCAAGAACCCAGGAGTAGAATGCCTACTAACTAAATGGCATCACGGGATGCTTTTGAGAATGACGGCCAGAATCATCACACTGAGGATACAACGTATTGCAGCATTACTGGGTGACCTTCTAAGACACCTAGGGTCATAATAATAAATCCAACATATATGTCGAGGTAGCAGAGTACCTCAACATACTGACTAGTGTGCTTAATCTGGCCTAAAAGGACATTAAGAACAGATAGGAATGGTTTGCAAATGCATCAGACTATTTAGAAACCTGGGATGACTCGGACAGCATAACGGCTGTAAATGCTCGAAAATATTTTTGAGACTCGTGCACAAGATAGCATAACCACTCAACATCATAATGTCAAGGTTCTGAGATCAACAATTGAACACACAGAAATAGAATAAACTGAACTAAGAGTTGAATCCACAATTAACGTGATCCTGATAGACATAAGAGAAAGCCTAGTTCTTAATCCCCGTAGAAAGAAGAAGGTGACTTAGATCAGAAGGTCATAAGGTAAAGGAGTAAAAAGAGCCTTACGTTCCCTTCCACAATCAATTCCCTTATATAACTATGAATTTCTAGACACAACTTCGACCAGTTTGGCTTACTAATCCTACAGGCAGTCAGGCTCTGATACCAAAGCAGTCAGGACCCCGATCCTAAGTCACACAGGTCTAGCCTATAACACATCATATCACTTTGCGGCCTCACGCACGGTATCCCCACGGGTGCCACCTTACCTGGCCCGGGACCGTTTGCGCATTTTGGCACACGTATATGATAGTGTCGCTAGCATCCATATGACAGAGAACCCGGGCCGACATGACTAGTTATAAACCAAAAGTGGCACTAAATTACAGAGACAGGCATACATGACCCAGCAACGAACGTGTCGGTCATCAACGTATGAACCCAAGTCGTAGCAAGCTACAAGGACTTAAAGGAACAACGTGTGACATTTCCCCTAAGGGACAGACACAAGAACGAAGAAGGACACATGCCGGCCAACCTAAGTGTTCCGAAGCTGTAGCAGGCTACCAAGGCTCAGTGGAAGCACTAGGAGACATTTCCCTGTAAGGTAGGCTACCAAAGGTAAACAACTAGGTGTCGGATCCCACACATAGCAATACACATTACACGTATGGATAACATGCAAGTATGTGCTGTACAACAAGGCATCACAACATAACTCAACAACTCATATAGATAAAGGCCCAGAAGAGCCATCATAGCATTTATTACAATCATAGGTCACATGACCCAACATACAGAGCATACAGGCAACGAAAGCATAACATGTCTGAGTACAGACAACTACAAATGAAAAAGGCTGAGAAGCCTGACTATCTACAAGACCCTCCCAAGGGTACAAGATCGTAGCTGAGGTAACAAGCTAAACGTCGAAGTCCACGCGGAACCACTAGCGAGACTGACGTCTCTCTGCAAAACATAAATTAAGCAAACGTGAGTACAAAGGTACTCAGCAAGACTTACATCAGAACTAGCTACATATGCATCAGTATCAACAAAGAGGTGGTGGAGTTTGACTGCAGCAAGCCAGCTTTGACTCGGTGGCTATCCTAAACTACGACTGCAAGTAACTCTTTTGAGGTGGCGCACACGAGTCCACATATTCACCAATCAATACACCACTATGGATCCGCTCCCGTCTCCCTACGAGAAGGCCATCCATAGCACTCACGCTTATCTTGTGTGTTTTAGAGTATCCACTTTCACTTGTCTATGAACTGTAATAGACAACCCAGAAGTCCATTTCCGCGGACACGGCTATTCGAATAGATCATATATAACCCTGCAGGGGTGTACTTCTTCACACATGTTTCCACCACTTAGCGTCTGCACACGACATGTGCTCGGCAGACTTCAAGTGAAAGCCGACGTGGGTGTAGACCACGACCTAACCAACCACTCAAGTCTCTCGTCCAGGTTTATAGCCTATTTGGGTTCCATCCGTGGGGAGATCCGGCCGGGGTGTCGCTCACGGCCCCAAACGATGTGTACAGGGTTTCCGCGTCACCAAACGGGCGACCGGTACACCGTGCCACGTACCTGCCGTGTCACAGCCCACCCCGAGGGTCAGCACTGCGCACGACCTCCAGTAAACTACAAACACCAGAAACTAGTTGCAACTCCTGGACAGAGAACAAGGGCAGTCAATAAGTCGAGCGGGGTCATATTTCAGGGCCCAATGCGTGGTAGTAGCTGTTTCATGGATCAACCAACACAGAACTCAGTTCCCGAGGACGGTTTCAATGAGACAACCCACCATGTACTCCTACATGGCCTCTCATCGCTACCTTTACCAAATCGTGTTCACACACTTAGCTCTCAACAGTAGGACATGTTCACCACATTCCAATTCATCCCCGATGAATCAGACCTGACACAACTCTAAGCAATAGCAGGCATAACCAGAAAGCATGAATGAGTAGGCACAACATGGCTCAAACAACTCCTACTCATACTAGTGGGTTTCAACTATTTACTGTGGCAATGACGGGTCATGCAGTGGAAAGGGGTTCAACTACCGTAGCAAGTAACAGTTGAAGCGTTGTTGTCCTAATGCAGTAAAAGAGAGCAAGATCGAGAGAGTGGGATTGTATCGGAATGCTCAATGGGGTTTTGCTTGCCTGGCACTTCTGAAGATAACAATGAGTCTTCATCGGTGTCATCGATCACATCGTCGGAACACGTCTACTGAAAGGGGACAAACACCGGCAACAGAGAAAGAACACAATCAATGCAATGCGACAATATGATGCATGATCATGACATGGCAATATGCTGTTGATTGAGCTAATGCAACTAGCAACCATGTTAAATGAAGTTGGTTTTAATCAAAGGTTCAAATTCAAACTCCATATGTGATTATTTAAATGCCATTTAATTGATTTGACCTGATCAGCAGGTTTAACTTGTTCAAACATGCATGAAAATGCCATAAACAGATTCCTTGGATTTTTCTGATCATTTTTCATATATAACTTATTTCCATCTGAGCTAACGGTTGATTTTATATGATTTTTAGAATTTTTAGCTATTTTCTGAAATAAATAAATCATTTCTGATTTATTTAAAATTACAGGAAATAGATACTGCATCAGCATTGAGTAAGCATGACGTCAGTAGGATAAGGGCTGCCCTGGGTCAAACCTGACCAGTGGGGCCCACTGGTCAGTGACCCACTTATCTAACCATGTTAAAAAAAGTGCTAAAATAATCCTAACTAAAAGTGTAAGTGGGGGTGGCCCACATGTCAGTCTCTCAGGGCCTAATTAAGTTTAGTTTTAAACTAAACTAATTTAACAGGGGTTGGCCCCACGTGTCAGTGACTCAAAGAGCTAAGCACAGAGATTAGTACTTAATTAAAACCTAAACTAAAACTAATCAACGGCCGGCCCCACATGTCATGGACACAAGGGGGGTCCAACCGAGGTCAAGGTGGTCAAACCCACCGGCGGCTCGACGCCGGCGAGGCCAAACGTGGCGGCGGTGCTCGGAAATCGCCCTCCGGCGACCATTTGGACGTCGGCTAGGTGCTACGCGTAGCTGGGGAGCTCGCGCATCTAATGGAGGCAACGGGAGGACACGGGGACGGCGGAGCTCGTCGGAACGGAGCTCGCGGTGGCGGCCACGATCGGGCGCCGTCGAGTTAGGTGCTGCGGGGCACGGGGAGGTGAGCTGGTGGGTGCGTTAGCTTGCTGCGGAGCTGCTGAGCACGGTGACGTGCTCGGTTCCGAGCTTGCGCGTCTGTGGCCACGACGGCGACAAACTCAGCGGCGGCCGGAGTTCTGCCGCGGCGGAGCTATGGCCTAGAGGTCATGCGCGGCTAGGGGAGAAGGGGGAAACGGCTCGGGGGCTCACGGTGGGTGCAGAGGCGTCGACGTGGGCTCGGGGGAGGCTCGGAGCAGAGCAGGGCATCGAGGGGGATCTCCGGCGGCCGGAGCTTCAAGAGGAGGTCGGGGAAGACGCTAAGAGGCTCCCGAGCTCGCGTGCGTGGGCGTGTAGATTCACGGGTCCGTGGCGGAGTCCGTAGACACGTAGAGGGGACGAGGGGGAGGCGGTGGCTGCGGCTACGGCGAACGGCGGCGACGGCCGTGTTCGGTGGGGGGAAACGAAGGAGGGGGGGAGCGTTCTGGGGAGAGAGGGAGAAGTGCAGGGGGTCCAAGGGGTGTCGTGGCGCTCGTCCAGGGGGTCGGGGAGGAGGCAGGCAGGCTGGAGGTGGCCGGCGCGTGGCTGCGGGCGCCGGGCACACGCCCTCGTCCTTCTGTCACGAGGAAGACGACAGGGGAGGGCCATGTGGGCTGGGCCGAAACTGCTGGGCCACCAGGTAAGTGGGCCTCAGGTAAGCTTCTCTCTCTCTCTCTTTTCTTTCTGTTTCCGTTATCTATTTCTTTTGTAACTTTGTGGCTTTTCTAAAAATGCTTAGGCACTTTCAAAAATCACCAAACTGCTCATGCCCACTGTTTAGCATATAACCAACATGGAACATTTCAGTTTAGGATTATTTGAGCATTTAAAGTAATATATAAAATTTAAATGCCCAAATGCAAGTAAGATGTGATTTAATTCAAAATCTAGAATGGTCCTAGAAATATGTGCAACATTTTTGGCAAAGGTTTTTAATCAATCCAAAAATGTTGAACTTTTCCAAGGGGCATTTTGGGTTCGTTAAAAAAGATTTTAATTTGACCCTAGTTAAATTCATTTAGTGCTAGGGTTTGAGCATCCCCATTTCCAGTTTCTGAGCAATTTAAACATGATGCACACTATTACCAAGCAAGGCAGCAAGGGCTGGTCTAGGGCTGTGACAAGGCCCCAAATTGATTTGAACCTGTTCATGTCAATCTTCAACGTCTTGCAAAGATTTCACTTCCGGTAGCTTCAAGTGCTTCATAAACCGCCGTGACGTCATCTTCCCAGATCATATTAAACCGTCGTGACGTCATCTGCCCACTTAGCACTTGTAACTGTTTTTTATCTTTTATTCATTAAAGGCTTCGAAGATCGAGGCAACAATATCTTGCCATATCCGCTTTTATGGCTCCTTGATTCCCGCGCCTGCCGTTTCATTTTGCGGCTTATAAATAGGGCAGAGGGGTATCTCCTTTTCCCCCCTTGCCCCCTTGCCTCTTCTTCTTCCTCGCGCCCGTTTGTGCTCAAACTCCGCCGCCGCCATCGAGCTCCGCATCTTCATCAAGCCTTGGCCGCTGCATCAACCTGGTTGGTTCAGAAACTCGCCGACGCATCCCCGCACTCGTTGATTCGGGTAAGTCTTTTCCTTATCCCGCACACAGATCTCGTTTAGGGTTTCTTCTTCATACGAGCTTGCGGGTAGGCGCTGTTCTTCATAGTTCTTCCTCACGACCCGATGGGTAGTGTAGATATGATCTTCCTGTATTATAGCTATATGAGTAACTCCGCTTCCTCACTGCGCCTTTATCTTTCCCAATAGTACTAGTTTAGATTGCATCTGTTAGAACCTTTGTCGCATCAGTGGGATATAAACTGATTATCTCTGAATTTCCAACATGCTATAGATCCATATTTTCATTACTGTCTGTACGAAAATTGTTTCTTCATAACTTCAGATCTGTATCTTGTATACTCTTGTTGGCGGTTTATCTATTTCATACATTATAAACCGGTAGATACCATTAGGCCCCTGCCTATACCGCCGTTAGACAAGTACCTTTGGAGATGCTGCCGGTTTAAGCTTGCTTAGATCATAAACCGGCTCTTCATTATATTTTTCAGACTTTCCCTTCAAAAATGGCAACTCAAGCCAAGCAGTTTACCTCCTGCAACTAGGTCCAATCCCGGGTTACTGAGGAAGATTTGGAGAAACTGGCTGAAATTGGTGCTTTAGGTCCGAAAAATGTCCTTCACTGGAGGGCCCACGGATCAGAGTGTCCTCCAGAGCCCAAGGAGGGAGAAGTTATCGTCTTTCTTGATCACTTAGCCCGGGGATTCAATCCTCCCGGGTCGAAGTTCTTCCGTGATGTGCTAGCCAATTTTCAACTTCATCCGCAAGATATTGGTCCCAACTCTGTGTCAAACATTTGCAACTTCCAAGTCTTTTGTGAAGCTTATCTGCAAGAGGAGCCGTCAGTTGAGTTGTTCCGGGATTTCTTTCATCTAAACCGTCGCATAGAATTTCATGACGGTCCAAACACTGAGCTCGGCGGGATGTCTATTCAGGAAAGAAAGGACGTTAGTTTTCCTCACGCCACTCTCCACAGCCATCCAAAAGAATGGAATCAGACTTGGTTCTACTACCTAGATACTTCCCCGGAAGAGGAGAATCCATTGCCGGGTTATCGCCCCCACCGTCTTTTGGAGAACCATCCCTTTCCACAGCGGCTAAGTGCCCAGGAACGAGCTCATTACGCTCCTCAGCTCTCAAAGCTCAGGGCCTTTACGGCCAATGGTTTGACTTCGTCCGTTGCTGGATTTCTTGGATTATTCTCCCCCTAAGCCGCCGTTCCGGTTTAATGTGCGAGTATACTGAGAACCCCAAAGATCCTTTGCACCATACAGAGGCGGTGCTATCAGAAAATGAGATCAACGAATCTGTCAAGAGGCTGCTGAATGAACCTATAGAAACTTGCAGCCAAACCGGATTAGCTCCCTTCTGTGAGCTCAACAAACCACCATCGGTAAAAAATTATTTCATATTGCTTTGCTCTGTTTTAATCCACCTTCAGTACTTGTCTTGAATGTCTTCATTCTTTTCAACAGGGCAATGACCCATTCTAGAAGAGGAAGGCCCGGGATAAACCGGCGAAGGTGCCTCGCCAAAAAACCAAAGCTATTAAGAAGACCGTCAAGAAGAAAACCACTGGCGTGTCTGAATCCAATCCGGAGGATGATGAACCGGCCTCCGAGGTACTACCTGATTCTCTTGATTTCTTTGACTCTCTTTATTTGCATTTTATTAACAATGATTGTGCCCAGGGACGTGCTAAAGGCAGCAAAGCGGATGATGTTGAGGTAATTACTCTTTCTTCCGGTTCAGAACCTCTGCCAACACCAAAAATTCGTCGAGCAAGCCGAAAAGTACAGTTTTCCCATCCTTTCGCTTACTTGGATCCGAACTTTATTTTGAAAAAACAGCAACATGAAGCTTGCCGCACCACACGGCATAGTGGTCACGCCATTGAATCCAGCGGATTAACACACACTCCAGCTCGGAGGAATCGTTCCGAGGTTTTACACACTCCAGACGCTCTTTATCCCAAAGCAGGTTTTATTCGACAACCTCTTAATCCGTCTGATTCGAATTATCAGGAAACTCCTCATTCATCTTCTGGCAAATCAACAGCCACGCAGATTCCTCCCCTCAAGACTGTTCCTGGGTAAGTTGTTTTTCCCTTGGCCGGTTTAACTTCTGTCTTGACTCTTCTGATTTTCACCATCTTGAACTTTCGCAGTAAACCCAGGCCTAGCAAAAAGGCTAAGCTAAGTAAACCGGCAGGTGATAACACAATTCCTGAACCGGCCAAAGACCCTGAATTTGCTGAACCTGCCGAAGACAATGCTGATATTCTGCATGACGATCCTCCTCCCATGGATCACAAAGTCTTTGTTGATCAAGGGAGTGATCCAATGGATCGTGACCTTGAACCGGCCAATCCTACCCAAGCCAGCACTGCTCCCGCTAATCCGGCTAAGCTCACGGCCGCTTCAACTGAAGATGTTGAAATCACTGGGATCGGCTATACTACTCCTGGTGAACCTGTCGCTTTGTCCAAGCATACTGCAAAGGATGAAATTCCCAGCAAGGATAAAGGAAAATGGAGTACTGATTTGTCCAATTATGCTCAGCTCAGTGCCCAAGAACTCCATTCCGGCTATTTAAACCGGTTGTACACTAGCCGTGATCATGAGGCCGGCTTGGTAAATATGATGAAGGAGTGCTATGAGGTAACCTTTCTGCTTTTTGACTTGTACTATATTCCTGCTTACATCTTGTATCTTTGTCTTTACTCCATCGTAGCCCCCAAGTGCCGGTTTAGCTTTTTAAGATGAACCGGGACTTCAGTAGATCCAGTAGATAGTTTGTTTTTCACATGTGTAGTCCCCAAGGGCCGGTTTACTCCTTTAGGATGAACTGGGACTTCAACTTGTATTCTGTTCTGAATAATGTCACATTAGCCCCCAAGTGCCAAGCATATAACTTGTTATGTGCTTGGGACTTTGACTGAGCAAAGACCTGTTTAACTGCAAATACACATTAGCCCCCAAGTGCCAAGCGTATAACTTGTTATGTGCTTGGGACTTTGCTGAAAAATGTCTCATGAATATATAATGTGTTCTCCTCTTGGCAGACTGACTTAAACCGAAAAAATTCTGAAGTGGCCGAGCTCCAGGATACTTTGAAGTTTCAAGAAACCGCCGCTATCAAAGTCAAAGATGAGCTGACACTTGCTTTAGCAAATATAGAAAAGCTGAAGAAGGACTTTGAAAAGGAACGGTCGGATTGGGATGCTGAGAAAGCTATCTTGGAGAAGAAAGCAACTGATGGAGCGACTGCTCTTAATACGGTGACAGAAGAGTTGTCCAGTTTAAAGCAGCAGATAGATGCTATGACCACTACTGTCTTTGGTAAATACACTTAACATAATCCTGAATATGATATTTCTGCCTTTCCCGGTTTAACTCAAATTCTTTGCTGCAGGAAAACACATTGCTCATCTTGGCACGGATATGCGAAGGAAATTGAAGGCCGCATACACTCTCATAGAGCAGTTGTATTCCGGTGCTCAACGGATTGTCTGCGCTGCGTCGCGCAATAGACCGGCTCCCACAATGATCAAGGGAACTTTAGACAAGTTATCAATTCTTCCTGCACGTCTCGTCGAGCTGAAGAAATCATCTGCAAGGGCGGGTGCCTTGATGTCTTTAACTCGAGCGAAGGCTTAGGTGCCTGACTTTGATCCGGCGGAAGCAATGAATGGCTATCCCAGCATGAAAGAGGACGGATCGGCTTTCGCAGACAGTGATTTGCGCGCTCTCACGAAGGAAATGCTGTCTCTGGGTTGTAAACTATCTAATGAGGCTGATCTATCTCGTTATCATCCGGGATACAATGTTGAGAACATGCGGGTCGACCCTCCGGCTTATGAGATTGAAAATCTCATCCCGCTCGTCCGTAAGTACACTTATGCTCCTGATATTGATCCGTCTGAACTCGTGAACGATGAAGTTGTTTTCAGAGCGCTGACCAAGATCGATTAGACAACCACTGACTTCCAGCAGCTAGAAGAGAACGACGGGGAGTCGGAGCATGGCGATCCGCAACCTTCAAGCCAAGCTGATGCAGAGGCCTAAACCGGTGCCAGTTTAAATTTTATCTCCCAGCACTTTAGGAAAAAACTGATATTCTTTTGGGCTATCTAGCGCCTTGTAATAGGGTACCTGAAATACTTTATGTTGTCGCAGATACTGTCCTTTGTGTGAGATTGCTTCAGCTGTCAAGTTTCACAATTATTTCTTACTTACAATGCTTTTGACGGTTTACTCCACCTGTTTCTGCATAAAACAATGTTTAAAGTGTCCTGGCGGTTTATCGCCGGACGGGTCATGATGCCCAAACACATGGTCTAGATTTATAACCTGAACTGTATATAAAATATAAAGTATATATCATACCTGTGATTAAGATTTTCACGAGTAGCCTTAATCAATATTCGATAGTAAAGACAATGATCCAAGTTGCAAGTGTTGATGACTCCCTTGATCATTTGCCGGTTCATGATGGAACCGTATCGGGCTATGATAAACTCCGGTTTAACTGTAGACAACACTTGGCGATTTGTAATCAAACCAGAATAGGTTCTATAGACGCAGGTGTAGTGGCAACTTATAGTCATCCACTCCCTGAATCAATGGACTTGGATGAACACCAATGATCGTGAAGATAAAAATTGCAAGGAAACATCAAAAGAGACATTGTCAAATAAAAACCGTGTAGTCGAGGCTTTTTACGAGCTGCCAGGCTCCAAATTCGAGGCTTTTTATGAGCTGTCAGGCTACTGACATTAACCATTTCACAAAGCCTGTTAAGATGGTCCTCAATCCTTAACCAAATCATCAATGTTAACGTTACCAAGTTCAGGGTATGTAAAGATTGACTTGTGTATACATTCGATGATCGTCAATTTAACGTTACCAAGTTCCGGGTCTGTAAAGATTGACTTGTGTATACGTTCGACGGGTCGTACCAGGTTTACCTAGGCAGAGTGACTTACTTAATGCAGGCAGGCTAATCCGGGGTTTTAGGTGTATACACCAGGCTTCCAAGCCATGGCTTGGTAGCCTACTATAAGGGTTGTCAACTCGTTGATGCTATGCATCCGGAGCCCCAGGTAGCATTTGAGCTATGCTCGTCGGGGCCTATGTTTGAGTTGTGCTATGCATCAAAATCTCTTTTGCCCCTCATCATCATGTGATATTTAATAGCTGGATTGCCGAAGCAACCAGAGCTATGCTCTTATCATGGCCTTGGTGTAACCATCGGTTTAAGAGGCCATAGGAACTCCCTTGCACACAGAAGCCCCCATGTGACAAACTCTTATGAAAAAAGGCGGCAGATACCCCGCTTTATCGGGGACGCCGGTTTATTATATTGATCATAATATATACATTGCAAATTTATGTACATAAAGCGGAGCCTATGGCTCAGGTGTAGTAAGGTCGAAGAAGAGCGATGTTCCATGGCTGTCGTGTCTCCTCCTTCGCAGTACGTGAGTCCTTATGTTCTTGAACGTCGACAAGGTAGTATGATCCGTTGTGTAGGTTCTTGCTGACCACAAAGGGTCCTTCCCAAGGCAGGGATAGCTTGTGCATGTCTGTCTGGTCTTGGATGAGCCGGAGCACGAGATCTGCTTCTTGAAATGTTCTGGTTTTAACCCGGCGACTGTGGTACCGGTGCAGATCTTGCAGATAGATCGCCGATCGAGCTACTGTCGTGTCACGTCCCTCATCCAGCCGGTCCAACGCATCTTGCCGTCCCTTTTCGTTATCAGCTTTGACGTAAGCCGCCACCCATGGCGAATCATGACAGATATCACTAGGGAGGACCGCTTCAGCTTCATATACCATGAAGAAAGGCGTGTACCCTGTAGATATGTTAGGTGTAGTGTTGATGCTCCATAACACAGAGGGTAATTCCTCCACCCAACAACCCGGTGTCCTCTGCAAAGGGACCATAAGCCGGGGTTTGATGCCTCTCAAGATCTCTTGATTGGTTCTCTCCGCTTGACCATTGGATTGAGGATGAGCTACTGATGATACATCAAGGCGGATGTGCTCTCGTTGACAGAACTCCTCCATAGCCCCTTGGATAGATTGGTACCATTATCAGTGATAATGCTATGTGGAAAGCCAAACCGGAAAATCACCTTCTTGATGAATTGAACCGCCGTTGCTGCATCACACTTACTGACTGGTTCCGCCTGAACCCATTTGGTAAACTTATCCACTGCCACCAAAAGGTGGATCTTCTTATCCGGGGATCTCTTGAAGGGTCCAACCATGTCAAGCCCCCAAGTTGCAAATGGCCAAGTAATTGGAATCATCATTAATTCTTGAGCCGGTATATGAGCACGCCGTGAGAATTTCTGGCAAGCATCACATTTTCTGACCAAGTCCTGTGCATCGGCATGAGCCGTCAACCAGTAGAACCCACGACGAAAAGCTTTAGCCACCAAGGATTTTGAATCGGCATGATGACCACAATCTCCTTCCTGGATCTCTCTAAGAATATCACGGCCTTCATTTGGCGATACACACCGTTAAAATGCCCTAGAAACACTGCAATGATGTAATTCTCCATTGACAATAGTCATTGATTTTGATCGCCGGACTATCTGTATAGCCAAGACTTCGTCCTCTGGTAACTCACCTCGGTTCATGTACGCCGAGTAAGGGAGCGTCCAATCCGGAATAACATGAAGCTCCGCCACCAATTGAGCCTCCGTATCAGGGATAGCTAAGTCCTCTTCTGAAGGTAACTTCACCGACGGGCTATGCAATACGTCTAGAAAAATATTGGGTGGAACCGGTTTACGCTGAGAGCCCAGCCGGCGTAACGCATCAGCCGCTTCATTCTTTCGCCGGTCTATATGGTCCACTTGATAACCCTTGAAGTGTCCAGCAACAGCATCCACCTCTCGTCGATATGCTGCCATAAGTGGATCTTTTGAATCCCACTTACCCGACACCTGTTGAGACACCAGGTCTGAATCGCCGAAACATTTAACCCGGCTTAAATTCATCTCCTTAGCCATTCGCAGACCATGGAGGAGAACTTCGTACTCAGCTGCATTGTTAGTACAAGGGAACATTAAACGAAGGACATAACAGAACTTATCACCTCGTGGGGAAGTTAATACGACTCCATCCCCCGAACCTTCCAATTGCGTGGATCCATCAAAGTGAATAGTCCAGTACGTGTGATCCGGCTTTTCCTCTGGTGCTTGCAACTCTGTCCAATCATTGATGAAGTCCACTAGTGCTTGGGATTTGATTGCAGTACGGGGCACATACTTCAATCCGTGAGGACTAAGCTCAATGGCCCACTTTGCAACCCGACCAGTCGCCTCTCTGTTCTGAATTATATCGCCCAGAGGGGCTGAACTGACCATAGTGATTGGATGACCTTGAAAGTACTGCTTCAGCTTCCGGTTTGCCATGAAGACTCCATATACCAACTTCTGCCAATGCGGGTATCTCTGCTTTGACTCAATGAGCACCTCCCTGATGTAGTAAACCGGCCGTTGAACCAGATATTCCTTTCCCGCCTCCTTGCACTCTACCATGATGGCAACACTCACTGCGTGGGCGTTAGCAGCCAAGTATAGCAACATTGGCTCATTATCAATTGGGGCAGAAAGGACCGGCGGCTCTGCCAATTGCTACTTCAAATCTTCAAACACAGCATCAGCAACATCACTCTAGACAAAACGGTCTGTCTTTTTCATCATCTGATAAAGCGGGATGGCCTTCTCCCCCAAAACGGCTCATAAACCGGCTGAGCACTGCAATGCGACCCGCTAAGCGTTGGACGTCGTTGATGCATGCCGGTTTAGCCAAGGATGTAATCGCTTTGATCTTCTCCGGGTTAGCTTCAATTCCTCTGTTTGACACCATGAATCCCAAGAGCTTGCCTGCCAGAACACCAAAAGCACACTTGGACGGATTAAGCATCATTTTATAGACCCGGAGATTATCAAAAGTTTCCTTCAAGTCTGTTATCAACGTCTCCTATTTCCTGGATTTTACCACAATATCGTCCACATAAGCGTGAACGTTCCGCCCAATCTGCCCATGAAGACAATTCTGCACACATCGTTGATAGGTCGCCTGGGCACTCTTGAGCCCAAAAGGCATAAACACGTAGCAAGAGGCCCCAAACGGAGTTATGAAGGCCGTTTTCTCCTGGTCCTTAACTGCCATCTTGATTTGATGATAACCAGAATAAGCATCCAAAAAACTTAAGCGTTCACAACCCGTCGTAGCATCAATGATTTGATCAATACGAGGGAGGGCAAAGGGATGAGTTGGGCAAGCTTTGTTTAGATCTGTGTAATCAACACACATTCGCCAAGTGCCATTCTTCTTAAGCACCAGCACCGGATTAGCCAACCACTCCGGATGAAACACCTCAATTGTAAAATCTGCCGCCATGAGCCTAGCCACTTCTTCACCGATAGCCTTGCGCCTTTCTTCATTGAAGCGGCGAAGAAATTTTTTAAGTGGTTTAAACTTGGGATCAATATTAAGAGTGTGCTCAGCGAGTTCCCTCGGTACACCTGGCATGTCAGAAGGTTTCCATGCAAAGATGTCCCGATTCTCACGGATGAACTTGATGAGCGTGCCTTCCTATTTCGGATCCAGGTTAGCATTGATAGTGAACTGCTTGGATGAATCACCAGGGACAAAATCAACTTGCTTGGTCTCATCAGCTGATTTGAACTTCAGGGCCGGATCATGCTCTGTGGTTGGCTTTTTCAGCAGGGACATATCTGCCGGATCAACATTATCTTTATAAAACTTTAGCTCCTCAGTTGCACAAACCGCCTCGGCATAGGCTGCATCACCTTCTTCACACTCCAAAGCAATCTCGCGACTCCCATGGACCGTAATAGTTCCCTTGTAGCCCGGCATCTTCATGTCACATCCCTAGTTTAGTACTTGCATTAGGACTAGCTAGAGTGTGCATCATGTTTACTTATCAAAGAAACTTGAAATGGGAATGACAGAAACCCCAACACCCCTCTTCTAACAACTAGGGTTTGATAAAATCTTTTCCAATGTACCCAAAATGCCCTTCAAAAATGTTCATCATTTCTGCCTTGGTCCTAAACCTCTGCCAAAAATGGTGCACAATTTTCTAGGACATCTAAGGGCTCTGGATTAAATCATATGGTATTTGAATTTGGGCATTTAAATACTATAAAATATTTTAAATGCTCAAATAATCATAAACTATAATGTTCTATGCTGTTCATAATATATACAGTGGGCATGACAAGTTTTATGAGTTATAAAAATGTTCTGGCATTTTTATTAATTAAACAAAGTTGCAAAAGAAATGAAACAGAAAAGAAATAGGAAAAAGAAAAGAGAGAGAAAGAACTTACCTGAGCCCAGCACTGTTGCAGGCCGGCCCAACCCACCAGCCCCGTTCTGTCACCTTCCTCCTCGCGCCAGAAGGCAGCGCGCGTGGCCACCGCGCGCCGGCACGCGCCCGGCCACCTCCACCCTGCCTGCCTGCCTCCCCGACGGCCTGGAAGTCTCCTGGCGTCGCCACGCGGCTACCCGACCCCTCTCGCACTTTCCCCTCGTCCCCGTCGCCTTCCCCTGGCTCTCTCCCTCTCACCACCGAGCCGCTCGTCGCCGCCGCTCACCGTTGCCGCACCTAGAGCCTGCCCCTCGACCCGTGACCGTATCCAGAAGATTCTCCACGACGCCCTCTACCTCCTCGCTGAGCCACGGATCGCCGGGAGCCCTGCAACGCCTTCACGCCGTCGTCCCCAACCTCGGATCGCCGGAGCACCTCGCCGTCGATTAAGAAGCTGCAGAGCATCCCCAACCTCTCCGTCGAGCTCGCTAGCACCGCTGTGAGCTCCTACGCCGTGTCCCTCTCTCCTCCGCTTCATTTGCGTCGTGTAGCTGCCGCTCCGTTGATCACCGAAACCCACCGCCGCCGTGCTTGCCGCCGGCGATGCTCCGATGACCATTTGGTCACGGGCACCTGTCCATCTCGCTCGCCGCAGCACGTAAACGAGCTAGGTACCACGCACGCATCGCCTAGGCCATCGTAGCTGCGTCTCCACACACACCCGAACGCCGGCCGCCGCTGTCGAGCTCGTTGCCGTCGTCTCCGGCCACCACAGGTCCGGCGACCACCACTGTTCGACGTGCCTCGGCAAGGGCTCTCCAACGCGCCCAACCACGGCTCCAACCGAGCCCTGTGGACGTTTTCCGAAGCACGCCGCCGTGTCTGGCCTCGCCGGCGTCACTTCGCCAGCGAGTTTGACTCGTTTGACCGGGGGGGTTGACCACCCCTGGGTCGCTGACGCGTGGGCCACCCCTCCCCTAATTAGCTAGTTTAATTAAATAAATGTTAATTAAATTAGTTAGTTAGTTTAGTCACTGACCCGTGGGCCCAGACCCCACTGACAGCTAATTAGTTCACTAATTAATTTTGTTAGTTAGCTATGACACTGACATGCCGGGCCCACATGTCATGTTTGACTTGGACTAGCTCCTGTTGACTGACTGACGTCAGCATGATGTCATGCTGATGCAGTAAAGGATTTTCTGGGATTTTAGATTTAAAAATAATTCAGGAAATTCCAGAAAATGCCTAAACTTCAAAAAATCATATAAATTCAACAGTAGCTCAGATGGAAATAATTTATATATGAAAAATGATCAAAAAAATCCAATCTTTCCAATGGCATTGGTTTCATGCATGTTTGAGCAAGTTAACCTTGTTGTATACTTTAAAACATGATAATGCACTTATTTAAATAATAGCTAAATTGCCATATTGAATCTTTGATTCAAATAGGCTCAAACCCTTCTGGTTATAGTTGCATTAGCCCAACACACATGCATCTTGCCATGTCATGAGTATGCATCATATTGTTGCATTTGTTTGTTTAATGATTGTATCGCCGGTATTCTCTGTGTTAGGTCCTGCTCCCGAGGATACTGCTGCGTATCCAGTTGAAGAGCAGTACCCGACAACCACATTGTCAGGCAAGCAATCATTGATCATTCCAATACAAACCCAATCTCCTCGCTCCTGCTCTCTTTTACTGCATTAAGGCAACAGCGTGTGAACTGCTACTTGCTGCGGTAGTTGAACCCTATTCCCTTGCATGACCTGTCATTGCCACAGTAAATAGTTGAAACCCACTAGCATGTGTAGGAGTTGTTTGAGCCATGTGATGTGTGATCCACCATGCTATTTGTTTATGTTGCCTGCTATGCTTAGAGTTGTGTCTGGTCTGGTTCATCTGGGTGATGGATCAGAGTGAAATGATCATATCGATAAAGAGAAGGAAGTGTGGAATACGCTTGGTAAAGGTATCGATGAAAGGCCATGTAGGAGTACGTGGTGGGTTGTTTCATTGGAATCGTCCATAGGACCCGAGATCTGTGTGTGTGATTCAAGTTACAGTTACTACCACACATTGGGCCCTGAAATATGACCCCGCTCGACTTATCGACTGCCATGTTCTCTGTCCAGGAGTTGCAACTAGTTTCTGGTGTTTATAGATTACTGGAGGTCGTGCACAACGCTGACCCTCGGGGTGGGCTGTGATGCGACAGGTACGTGGCACGGTGTACCGGTTGCCCGTTTGGTGACTCGGGAACCCTGTACACATCGTTTAGGGCCGTGAGCGACACCCCGGCCGGATCTCCCCACGGATGGAACCCAAATAGGCGATAAACCTGGACGAGAGACTTGAGTGGTTGGTTAGGTCGTGGTCTACACCCACGTCGGCTTTCGCTTGAAGTCTGCCGAGCACACGTCGTGTGCAGACGCTAAGTGGTGAGAACATGTGTGAAGAAGTACACCCCTGCAGGGTTATCAATCTATTCGAATAGCCGTTGTTCGCGGTACGGACTACTTGGTTACTCTTACAGTTCATAGATAAGTTGATGGATACTACTAAAAGCCTCAAGATAAGTGTGAGTGCCGTGGATGGCCCTTTCGTAGGATGACAGAAGAGGATCCTCGGTAGTGTATTGTTGTGGTGAGTAGAGGACTCGTGTTCGTAGTAACATCTTGCAATCTGTTGAGAGTTGTAGTATAGGTTAGCCAAGAGTCAAAGCTGGCTTTCTGCTATGAACTCCACTACCCCCTTTGATAATGTTGCATGTATGATAGGTTCTGTGGTAAGACTTGCTGAGTACCTTTGTACTCATGTTTGCTTAATAACTGTTGCAGAGGAGAACCCTGCCCCTGCTGATGGGTTCTACATAGACGTTGACGTTGACGAGTAGCTTGACACCCAGACGGAGATCTGGAGCTTGTGAAGGGCCTTGTAGATAGTCAGGCTACATCAAGCCTGTTTTACTTTCTAAGTTGTCTGTACTCAGACATGTAGCTTCCTCCTGTGCTTGTATGACTGTATGACTTGAGTGTTGGGTCATGTGACCCCTACCTGTATGGATATGTTATGTATGGCTCTTGGAGCCTCTTAAATAAAGTACTTTGAGTCATAGAGTTCTGTTGTGATGCAATGTTGTATTTGCACATATTGAGCATATTGTGTGTATGGTTGAAATGCTTGGTATGTGTGGGATCCGACACCTAGTTGTTTTCCTTTGGTAGCCTACCTTACAGGGAAATGCCTCCTAGTGATTCCAATGAGCCTTGGTAGCTTGCTACTGCTCGGAACACGTAGGCTGGCCGGCATGTGTCCTTCTTCGTTCCTGTGTCTGTCCCTTAGGGGAAATGTCACGCGTTGTTCCTTTAAGTCCATGTAGCTTGCTACGACTTGGGTTCATACGTTGATGACCGACACGTTCGTTGCTGGGTCATGGATGCCTGTCTCTGTAATTTAGTGCCACCTTTGGTTTATAACTAGCCATGTCGGCCCGGGTTCTCTGTCATATGGATGCTAGCGACACTGTCATATACGTGTGCCAAAATGCGCAAACGGTCGCGGGCCAGGTAAGGTGGCACCCGTGGGGTTACCGTGCGTGAGGCCGCAAAGTGATATGACGTGTTACAGCTAGATCGGTGTGACTTAGGATCGGGGTCCTGACACTTCAGCTGCAGATAAACATAACAAGGCCTCGCCATGAACTTAGCGTAAACCGTCCGCCCGAACAGGGCGTGATACGGGCTCTTGATCTTTACCACTTCAAAGGTCATAGTCTCAGACCTAGAATCATGCTCATCTCCAAAAGTGACCTCCAAGTCTATCTTACCGACTGGATATGCTGATTTATCAGGCACCACGCCATGAAAAACTGTGTTGGACTGCCGAAGCTTTTTATCTGTCAGCCCCATGCGCCAAAAAGTCTCGTAGTATAGAATGTTAATGCTGCTACCTCCGTCCATAAGCACCTTGGTAAATTAATAGCCCCGCACCTGAGGTGCCACAACTAGAGCCAGCTGACCCGGATTATCAACCCGGGGCGGATGATCCTCTCGACTCCACACAATGGGTTGTTCTGACCAACGCAGGTAGTGTGGCACCGCCGGTTCAACGGAATGTACCGCCCTTTTGTAAACCTTCTGGTCACGTTTACATAGGCTTGTGGTGAAGACGTGATACTGCCCACTACTCAACTGCTCCGGGTTATTCTGATATCCTGATTGCTGCTGTTGATTGCCCTGATTGTTATAACCACCCTGGCCGTGCTGCTGGTTATGCTGATTGTGCCCATTTTGGTTGTTGTGATTACCTTGGAACCCTGAACCGGATCCACTGCCTTGATAACCCGGCCCATGAGAACCAGGACCTGATCCGTCGGACGGTCCATGATCGTACTGGGACCGGCTCATGATTTCCTGCATAATAAAACAGTCCTTCCAGAGGTGCGTAGCTGGCTTTTCCGGCGTGCCGTGCCTTGGGCAAGGTATGTTCATCTGGCATTCCAGATTAATAGGCGATCTCCCATTTTGCGGGGCGGTCTACCCTTGCGGCACTGGCCGTTCTCCTGAGCATTGGTGTTGGCCACAAAATCTGAGTTACTATCCGCTTTACGCTTACCGTTGTATCCTTGATTCGCCGGGTTGGGCTGCGGCGCTTTACCATTCTTCTTTGCTTTCCCTGACTTCTCATCATCAGAATCTGGGTACTTGGCACTATCTGAATCTGCATATTTCACCCAGGCGCCCATGAGCGTCCCCATGTCATCACAATTACGTTTAAGCCGTCCCAACTTCAGTTTCAAAGGCTCAAACCGGCAATTGCCTTCCTAGGTTATAACTGATGTGCCCGGGTTGATGCTGTTGGAAGAATGTAGGATCGCCGACACTCGACGCACCCAATGGCTTGTTGACTCGTGCTCTCCTTGAACACAGGCAGCTAAATTGATGATAGACATTGGCTGTTTGCATGTGTCTTTGAGGTTATTAATGAACCGGCGGCGCAATTCGGCCCATGATCTGATGGAATGGGGTGGCAAGCTTTTCAGCCAAGTGCGAGCCGTACCCTCCAACGTCATAGTGAAGTACTTAGCACACGTTGCATCATCTACGTCCAGCATCTCCATTGCCATCTCATAGCTTTCAACCCATGTCTCAGGGGATAAATCCGCAGTATAGTTGGGCACCTTGCGCGGTCCTTTGAAGTCCTTTGCTAGTTTTACGTTGCGAAAAGCGGGAATAAGGCACGGTACCCCTAAGGAGCTGGACATGACTCCCGGTTCAATCGTGGTAGATGGACGAACTGGCGTTGGCTGATGGTTTTCGTACTGTGCTGCTAACTTGGCCTCCCGGCGTCTGCCTGCCCTGATCCACCACGTCTTGAGCGTTCACGTCTCCCCCTGCCGGATTATCCTTCCGCGGCGGGTTATGTCTTCGCGCGCTGCTTGACGCAGCCAGCTTCTCCAGGTGCCTATTATAACTCCGGCTTGGGTGAGGGGTGGAGTGAATCCTCTCACGGCTGTGAGAATAAGCTTGCTGTTGAGTTAGAGCCGTCTCCAAAAACTCCCTGATCCGTCGTGCTGTTGGAAATATGCCCTAGAGGCAATAATAAAAGGATTATTATTATATTTCCTTGTTCATGATAATTGTCTGTTATTCATGCTTGAATTGTATTGTGCGGAAATAGCGATACATGTGTGAATACATAGACCACAACGTGTCCCTGGTAAGCCTCTAGTTACTAGCTCGTTGATCAACAGATCGTCACGGTTTCCTGACCATGGACATAGGATGTCATTGATAACGGGATCACATCATTGGGAGAATGATGTGATGGACAAGACCCAATCCTAAGCCCAGCACGAGATCGTATAGTTCGTAATGCTTAAGCTTTTCCAGTGTCAAGTATTTGTTCCTTAGACCATGAGGTTGTGCAACTCCCGGATACCGTAGGAATACTTTGGGTGTGCCAAACGTCACAACGTAACTGGTTGGCTATAAAGGTACGCAGCGGGTATCGCCGAAAGTGTCTGTTGAGTTGGTACGAACCGAGACTGGGATATTGTCACTCCGTATGACGGAGAGGTATCTCTGGGCCCACTTGGTAAGACATCATCATAATGAGCTCAAAGTGACTAAGGGGTTAGTCACGGGATGATGGATTACGGAATGAGTAAAGAGACTTGCCATGACGAGATTGAACAAGGTATCGGGCATACCGACAATCGAATCTCGGGCAAGTACCGTACCGATAGACAAAGGGAATAACATACGAGATTGAGTGAATCCTTGACACAGTGGTTCATCCGATGAGATCATCGAGGAACGGGTGGAAACCAACATGGGTATCCAGATCCCGCTGTTGGTTATTGACCGGCGAGTTGTCTCGGTCATGTCTGCGTGTCTCCCGAACCCGTAGGGTCTACACACTTAAGGTTCGGTGACGCTAGGGTTGTAGAGATATATGCACACGGAAACCCGAATGTTGTTCGGAGTCCCGGATGAGATCCCGGACGTCACGAGGAGTTCCGGAATGGTCCGGAGGTGAAGAATGATATATATGAAGTCCAGTTTCGGCCATCAGGAGAGTTCCAGGGGTCACCGGGAGTGTCCCGAGACCACCGGAAGGGTCCCGGGGGTCCACCGGGTGGGGCCACCCATCCCGGAGGGCCCCGTGGGCCGTAGGGGGAAGGGGGGCAGCCCCTAGTGGGCTGGCGCACCCACATGGGCCCCCCTTGCACCTAGGGTTCAAACCCTAGGGGGTGGGGGCGCATTCCTATGCCTTGGTGGGCAAGACACCCCCCTGGCCGCCGCCCCCCTAGTAGATTGGATCTCCTAGGGCCGGCGCCCCCCTGGCCCCCTATATATAGTGGGGGGAGAGGGCAGCCGCACCCCAAGCCTCTGGCGCCTCTCCCCCCGTCACACCTCCAACTCCTCCAGCAGGGCATCGGCGAAGCCCTGTAGCTTTTCCCGTTGCATCCACCACAACGCCTTCGTGCTGCTGGATCTCCGTCAACCTCTCCTCCCCCCTTGCTGGATCAAGAAGGAGGAGACGTCGCTGTACCGTACGTGTGTTGAACGCGGAGGTGCCGTCCGTTCGGCGCTGGGATCATCGGTGACGAGGATCACGAAGAGTACGACTCCATCATCCACGTTCCTTCGAACGCTTCCGCACGCGATCTATAAAGGGTATGTAGATGCACTCCTTTATGCTCGTTGCTAGATGACTCCTTAGATTGATCTTGGTGAAGTGTAGGAATTTTTTTGAATTCTGCTACGTTCCCCAATAGTGGTATCAGAGCTAGGTCTTTGCGTAGCATCTTGCACGAGTAGAACACAAACAAGTAGTGGGCGTTGATTTTGTTCAATTCTCTTGCCGTTACTAGTCCAATCTTGATTCGGCGGCATAGTGGGATGAAGCGGCCCGGACTGACCTTACACGTATGCTTACGTGAGATTGGTTCCACCGACTGACATGCACTAGTTGCATAAGGTGGCTGGCGGGTGTCTGTCTCTCCCACTTTAGTCGGATCGGATTCGATGAACAGGGTCCTTATGAAGGGTAAATAGAAATTGACAAATCACGTTGTGGTTTTGGCGTAGGTAAGAAACGTTCTTGCTAGAAAACCTATAGAAGCCACGTAAAAACTTGCAACAACAATTAGAGGTCGTCTAACTTGTTCTTGCAGCATGTGTTATGTGATGTGATATGGCCAAGAAGATGTGATGAATGATATATGTGATGTATGAGATTGATCATGTTCTTGTAATAGGGAATCACGACTTGCATGTCGATGAAAATGACAACCGGCAGGAGCCATAGGAGTTGTCTTAATTATTGTATGACATGTGTGTCACTGAATAACGCCATGTAAATAATTTACTTCATTGCTAAACGTTAGCCATAGTGGTAGAAGTATTAGTTGGCGTGACGACTTCATGAAGACACGATGATGGATATCATGATGATGGAGATCATGGTGTCATGCCGGTGACAAAGATGATCATGGTGCCCCGAAGATGGAGATCAAAGGAGCAAAATGATATTGGCCATATCATGTCACTTTATTTGATTACATGTGATGTTTATCATGTTTATGCATCTTGTTTACTTAGAACGACGGTAGTAAATAAGATGATCTCTCACTGAAAATTTCAAGAATTGTGTTCCCCTTAACTGTGCACCGTTGCTAAGGATCGTTGTTCCGAAGCACCACGTGATGATCGGGTGTGATAGGCTCTACGTTCGCATACAACGGGTGTAAGCCAGATTTACACACGCAATACACTTAGGGTTCACTTGACGAGCCTAGCATGTACAGACATGGCCTCGGAACACGGAAGACCGAAAGGTCGAACATGAGTCGTATAGAAGATATGATCAACATGAAGATGTTCACCATTGATGACTAGTCCGTCTCACGTGATGATCGGACACGGGCTAGTCGATTCGGATCATGTATCACTTAGAAGACTGGAGAGATGTCAATCTGAGTGGGAGTTCATTAAAATTTGATTAGATGAACTTAATTATCATGAACTTAGTCTAAATTCTTTACAATATGTCTTGTAGATCAAATGGCCCACGCTCATGTCACCCTCAACTTCAACGCGTTCCTAGAGAAATCCAAGCTGAATGACGATGGTAGCAACTATACGGACTGGGTCCGTAACCTGAGGATCATCCTCATAGCTGCCAAGAAAACTTATGTCCTAGAAGCACCGCTAGGTGACGCTCCTGCCCCGGCAAACCAAGATGTTATGAACGCTTGGCAGTCGCGTTGTGATTATTACTCCCTGGTTCAGTGCGACATGCTCTACAGCTTAGAATCGGGGATCCAAAAGCGTTTCGAGCACCACGGGGCATATGAGATGTTCCAAGAGCTGAAAATGGTTTTCCAGGCTCATGCCCGAGTTGAGAGATATGATGTCTCCAACGCTTTCTACAGCTGTAAGATGGAGGAAATTAGTTCTGTCAGTGAGCACATACTCAAGTTGTCTGGGTTGCACAACCGCTTGTCTCAGTTGGGAATGAATCTCCCATACGAAGCGGTCGTTGACATAATCCTTCAGTCGCTCCCACCTAGCTACAAGAGCTTTGTGTTGAACTTCAATATGCAAGGGATGGAGAAGTCCATTCCCGAGGTGTATTCAATGCTGAAATCAGCAGAGGTGGAGATCAAGAAAGATCATCAAGTGTTGATGGTCAATAAAACCACTAAGTTCAAGAAGGAAAAGGGTAAGAAGAACTTCAAGAAGGACGGCAAAGGAGTTGCCGCGCCCGGTAAACCAGTTGCCGGGAAGAAGCCAAAGAATGGACCCAAGCCTGAGACTGAGTGCTTTTATTGTAAGGGAATGGGTCACTGGAAGCGGAACTGCCCCAAATACTTAGCAGACAAGAAGGCCGACAACGTCAAAGGTATATGTGATATACATGTTATTGATGTGTACCTTACCAGTGCTCGTAGTAGATCCTGGGAATTTTATAACGGTGCAGTTGCTCACATTTGTAACTCAAAGCAGGAGCTGCAGAATAAGCGGAGACTGGCGAAGGACGAGGTGACGATGCGCGTCGGGAATGGTTCCAAGGTCGATGTGATCGTCGTCGGCACGCTGCCTCTACATCTACCCTCGGGATTAGTTTTAAACCTTAATAATTGTTATTTAGTACCAGCTTTGAGCATGAACATTGTATCTGGATCTCGTTTGATGCGAGATGGCTACTCATTTAAATCCGAGAATAATGGTTGTTCTATTTATTTGAGAGATATGTTTTATGGTCATGCCCCGCTGGTCAATGGTTTATTCTTGATGAATCTCGATCGTGATGATACACATATTCATAGTGTGAATGCCAAAAGATGTAAAGTTGACAATGATAGTCCCACATACTTGTGGCATTGCCGCCTTGGTCATATTGGTGTCAAACGTATGAAGAAGCTCCATGCAGATGGACTTCTGGAGTCTCTTGATTATGAATCATTTGACACGTGCGAACCATGCCTCTTGGGCAAGATTACCAAGACTCCGTTCTCCAGAACAATGGAGCGAGCAACCAACTTATTGGAAATCATACATACCGATGTGTGCGGTCCAATGAGTGTTGAGGCTCGCGGAGGCTATCGTTATGTTCTCACCCTCACAGATGACTTGAGTAGATATGGGTATGTCTACTTGATGAAGCACAAGTCTGAGACCTTTGAAAAGTTCAAGGAATTTCAGAATGAGGTTGAGAATCAACGTGACAGAAAAATAAAGTCCTTACGATCGGATTGTGGGGGTGAATATTTAAGTCATGAATTTGGCACGCACCTTAGGAACTGTGGAATTGTTTCACAATTGACACCGCCCGGAACACCTCAGCGTAATGGTGTGTCCGAACGTCGAAATCGCACCTTGTTGGACATGGTGCGATCTATGATGTCTCTCACCGACTTACCGCTATCTTTTTGGGGATTTGCTTTAGAGACTGCTGCATTCACTTTAAATAGGGCTCCGTCGAAATCCGTTGAGACGACACCGTATGAACTTTGGTTTGGTAAGAAACCTAAGTTGTCGTTTCTAAAAGTTTGGGGTTGTGATGCTTATGTCAAGAAACTTCAACCTGAAAAGCTCGAACCCAAATCGGAAAAATGCGTCTTCATAGGATACCCAAAGGAAACGATAAGGTACACCTTCTACCTCAGATCCGAAGGCAAGGTCTTTGTTGCCAAGAATGGATCCTTTCTGGAGAAAGAGTTTCTCTCGAAAGAAGTGAGTGGTAGGAGAGTAGAACTTGATGAGGTGACAGTCACCCCTCCCGAACCGGAAAGTAACGCAGCGCAGGAAATTGTTCCTGAGGTGCCTGCACCGACAAGGGAGGAAGTTAATGATGATGATCATGAAGATACAGATCAAGTTACTACTGAACTTCAAAGGTCCACAAGGACACATTCCGCACCAGAGTGGTACGACAACCCTGTCATGGAAATCATGTTGTTAGACAACGGTGAACCTTCGAACTATGAAGAAGCGATGGCAGGCCCGGATTCCAATAAATGGCTTGGAGCCATGAAATCCGAGATAGAATCCATGTATGAAAACAAAGTATGGACTTTGGTGGACTTGCCCGATGATAGGCATGCCATAGAAAATAAATGGATATTTAAGAAGAAGACAGACGCGGATGGTAATGTGACCATCTATAAGGCTCGACTTGTCGCTAAGGGTTATCGACAAGTTCAAGGGATTGACCACGACTAGACTTTCTCTCCCGCAGCGATGCTGAAGTCAGTCCGAATCATGTTAGCAATTGCCGCATTCTATGATTATGAGATATGGCAAATGGACGTCAAAATGGCATTCCTTAATGGTTTCCTCAAGGAAGAGCTATATATGATGCAGCCGGAAGGTTTTGTCGATCCAGAGAATGCTGACAAGCTATGCAAGCTCCAGCGCTCGATCTACGGGCTGGTGCAAGCATCTCGGAGTTGGAATATTCGCTTTAATGATGTGATCAAAGCGTTTGGCTTTATACAGACTTATGGAGAAGCCTGTATCTACAAGAAAGTGAGTGGGAGCTCTGTAGCATTTCTCATATTATATGTGGATGACATATTGCTGATGGGAAATGATATAGAATTCTTGGAGAGCATAGAGGCCTACTTGAATAAGAGTTTTTCAATGAAGGACCTTGGAGAAGCTGCTTACATATTAGGCATCAAAATCTATAGATATAGATCAAGACGCCTCATTAGTCTTTCACAAAGCACATACCTTGACAAGATATTGAAGAAGTTCAATATGGATCAGTCCAAGAAGGGGTTCTTGCCTGTTTTGCAAGGTATGAGATTGAGCACGGCTCAGTCCCCGACCACGGCAGAAGATAGAGAAAAGATGAGTGTCGTTCCATATGCCTCAGCCATAGGTTATATCATGTATGCCATGCTGTGTACCAGACCTGATGTGAACCTTGCCATAAGTTTTGGTAGGGAGGTACCAAAGTGATCCCGGTATGGAACACTGGAGAGCGGTCAAGAACATCCTAAAGTACCTGAAGAGGACTAAGGACATGTTTCTCGTTTATGGAGGTGACAAAGAGCTCGTCGTAAAGGGTTACGTCGATGCTAGCTTCGACACAGATCTGGATGACTCCAAGTCACAAACCGGATACGTGTATATTTTGAATGGTGGAGCAGTCAGCTGGTGCAGTTGCAAGCAGAGCGTCGTGGCGCATTCTACTTGTGAAGCAGAGTACATAGCTGCTTGCGAAGCAGCGCAAGAAGGAGTCTGGATGAAGGAGTTCATCACCGACCTAGGAGTCATTCCAAGCGCGTCAAGCCCGATGACTCTCTTCTGTGAGAACACTGGAGCTATTGCCATTGCCAAGGAGCCCAGGTTTCACAAGAAGACCAAGCACATCAAGCGCCGTTTCAACTCCATCCGGAATTATGTTCAAGATGGAGACATATATATTTGTAAAGTGCATACGGATCTGAATGTGGCAGACCCGTTGACTAAACCTCTTCCACGGGCAAAACATGATCAACACCAGAACTCTATGGGTGTTCGATTCATCACAATGTAACTAGATTATTGACTCTAGTGCAAGTGGGAGACTACTGGAAATATGCCCTAGAGGCAATAATAAAAGGATTATTATTATATTTCCTTGTTCATGATAATTGTCTGTTATTCATGCTTGAATTGTATTGTACGGAAACAGCGATACATGTGTGAATACATAGACCACAACGTGTCCCTGGTAAGCCTCTAGTTACTAGCTCGTTGATCAACAGATGGTCACGGTTTCCTAACCATGGACATAGGATGTCATTGATAACGGGATCACATCATTGGGAGAATGATGTGATGGACAAGACCCAATCCTAAGCCTAGCACGAGATCGTATAGTTCGTAATGCTTAAGCTTTTCCAGTGTCAGGTATTTGTTCCTTAGACCATGAGGTTGTGCAACTCCCGGATACCGTAGGAATACTTTGGGTGTGCCAAACGTCACAATGTAACTGGGTGGCTATAAAGGTACGCAGCGGGTATCTCCGAAAGTGTCTGTTGAGTTGGTATGAACCGAGACTGGGATATTGTCACTCCGTATGACGGAGAGGTATCTCTGGGCCCACTCGGTAAGACATCATCATAATGAGCTCAAAGTGACTAAGGGGTTAGTCACGGGATGATGGATTACGGAACGAGTAAAGAGACTTGCCATGACGAGATTGAACAAGGTATCGGGTATACCGACGATCGAATCTCGGGCAAGTACCGTACCGATAGACAAAGGGAATAACATACGGGATTGAGTGAATCCTTGACACAGTGGTTCATCCGATGAGATCATCGAGGAACGCATGGGAACCAACATGGGTATCCAGATCCCGCTGTTGGTTATTGACCAGAGAGTTGTCTCAGTCATGTCTGCGTGTCTCCCGAACCCGTAGGGTCTACACACTTAAGGTTCGGTGACGCTAGGGTTGTAGAGATATATGCGCACAGAAACCCGAATGTTTTTCGGAGTCCCGGATGAGATCCCGGACGTCACGAGGAGTTCCAGAATGGTCCGGAGGTGAAGAATGATATATAGGAAGTCCAGTTTCGGCCATCGGGAGAGTTCCGGGGGTCACCGGGAGTGTCCCGGGACCACCGGAAGGGTCCCGGGGGTCCACCGGGTGGGGCCACCCATCCCGGAGGGCCCCGTGGGCCGTAGGGGGAAGGGGGCCAGCCCCTAGTGGGCTGGCGCACCCACATGGGCCCCCTCATGCGCCTAGGGTTGAAACCCTAGGGGGTGGGGGCGCCTCCCTATGCCTTGGGGGGCAAGACACCCCCCTGGCCGCCGCCCCCCTAGGAGATTGTATCTCCTAGGGCCAGCGCCCCCCTGGCCCCCTATATATAGTGGGGGGGAGAGAGGGCAGCCACACCCCAAGCCTCTGGCGCCTCTCCCCCCGTCACACCTCCAACTCCTCCCGCAGGGCATCGACGAAGCCCTGCAGCTTTTCCCGTTGCATCCACCACCACGCCGTCGTGCTGCTGGATCTCCGTCAACCTCTCCTCCCCCCTTGTTGGATCAAGAAGGAGGAGACGCCGCTGTATCGTATGTGTGTTGAACGCGGAGGTGCCATCCGTTCGGCGCTGGGATCATCGGTGACGAGGATCACGAAGAGTACGACTCCATCATCCACGTTCCTTCGAACGCTTCCGCACGCGATCTACATAGGGTATGTAGATGCACTCCTTTATGATCGTTGCTAGATGACTCCTTAGATTGATCTTGGTGAAGCGTAGGAAATTTTTTGAATTCTGCTACGTTCCCCAACACGTGTCTCCACCGCTATGGGGGATGTTCCTTCAATGGGAAGGGCGACCAGTCGTGAAGCGGCGGCAACTATGTTATCCAATGGGTTGGAGTAATGACCGGGAGGGGTAGGTACATGCTGTGATGGGACAACCTGGCGGGTTGGCTCCGCGGCTTGTGGCTGGACTGACGCTCCTGTGCCCGGCTCTCCTCCCGGGTTTACCTCCGACTGGTTACTGTTTCCTTCTCCTGGCGTGCTAAAGAGGTTCCTCGCTTCGTAAACCGGCGGGAAACGAGATCGTTGCCTTCTTCTCATTACCTCGTGTGAAGCGGTCTGATCCAACATGAGTCGATAAGCCTGAGCGTCCAGCTCGGCTTGCTTTGCAACCATCCTGGTATTCTTAGCAGCTAGGTCCAATTTGGCTTGATCTATCTGGCTCTTCACCTGAGCAACTTCCGCATCATGTTGTTCCTTATCGGCCTGGGCTACCTCTGCTGTCAACAGTGCTGTCAGAGTATCAACCAAGGTGGACAAAGTTTCGGCCGGCGACGGGCCAGGGCCTCCAGCCCTAGCTCCCGCAGTATTCGATGTTAACGCCACCGCAGTTGACGACTGCTGCACAGGTTGTGATCTGGCCATGAAGACGACGACCCGGTTTGGCGGATCAAGGGGGTCTGGAATACTATCACCATCGGAATAGCCCCCCGACCGGCCATCCTGCAATAGGTATAAATATTATGTCTCTCCAGAGGACTACTCGGCGCCGGAATAGACAACAGTCTCACCGCCAGAGTCCAATCCATCTTCAGCTTGCACTCCATGAACTGCTCCGACGAAGACGTGCTTCACGGCGGGCCGAATCCGGGCGGGTCTCGCTCGCTGAGCCGGCTCGACGATGTTGGGGAAGATGTCCGGCTCAGGGCCCGGTTCACCGATCCTGTCGATGAAGACATGGATGCCGCCGAAGGGGACCCGGTACCCGTATTCGATTGAATCGGCCTCGGGGCCCCAGCCTGCATCATCAATGTAGATCTTGCCGCGACGACTCTTAGTCATCCGGCCCACTACATAGCCCTTGAGTCCTTCAAATCTGCCCTTCAAGAACTCGAAACCATCGTGCGATAGCCCCACGGTGGGCGCCAACTGTCGTGGGTTTGTCACGGCAGATGTCCTAGCAAAAGGACTTAGTCGTGAGGCCATCGCTACGGGTTAGCTTAAAGGGGTTAAAGCGGACAAGGACGGAAGGGTTTTATACTAGTTCGGCCCCTTCGATGAAGGTAAAAGCCTACGTCTAGTTTGGTGTAATATTGCTAGGGTTTCGATGACCAGGGAGCGAATCCGCTTTGCCTGTGTCTTGACTTGTTGTTGTCTGCCTTGAACCGTCGCTGTGCCGTCCCTTTATATACACGAGGTGACGCCCGGTCCGGTTTACAGAGTCCCTGAGCCGGTTCATAAATGTGTCCGGCTCGGTCTCTATCTTTCCTATCTTACATCGCAAGTTACACACCGTATGGCGATTTACAAATTATGGGCCCTAATGCTTCATGGGCTTTAAGCTTCCTGGACTAAAGCGTCTTGCTCCATGCTCTGTTGGGCTTCAGTAGAAGTAATCTCGATAGGCAGAAACCGGCCCTCCTGGACGGTTTGTACCTAGTAATAATATCCCTGACACCCACACCCATCGGAAATCGACCTGACCCGGCAATACCAACTCGCCTACCCACAACGATTAGGTTGCCTAACCAGTTGATCTAGTCGCCCACACGGGACCCCCCATACCATCAAAAATCGACCTCAGACAGCAATACCAACCCTTACGCCCGACATGCTAGGCCGCCTAACCCGTCTACCTAGTTGCCCACGCGAGACCCCCGCACCCCTCAGAAATCGACTAGAGCCGGCAATACCAACTCGCCTACCCCCGTCGTGCTAGGTTGCCTAACCCATTGACCTATTCGCC
>LR738711.1:255717798-255769556 GCA_902687465.1 Secale cereale | reverse complement strand
CCCACACCCCTCGGAAATTGCCTAAGCCGGCAATACCAACCCGTCTACCCATGGTGTGCTAGATCTCCTAACCAGTCCCTAGCCGCCCACATGGGACCCCCACACCCATCGGAAATCGACCTGAGCCGGCAGTACCAACTCGCCTACCCACGACGACTAGGTAAGCAACAACTATGTGGAATGTTTTTTTGTAAGCAACTACCCACGACGATTACCCACACCTATCCACGGCGACTACCCACGCCTACCCACGGAAATTGACCTGAGTCGGCAATACCAACTTGCCTACCCATCGCAATGTTTTTGTAAGCAACTAGACTTTACTACAAGTTTTTTTGTAAGCAACTACAAATAAATTATTCATCACTTTTTACTATACACAGATTACTAACACAAATAACTCGGATTCCTTTCTTTTCTTTTTAGCAGAAGCAAGGTGCAAGATAGTAGAGAGGATACAATTCAAGATTCAACAACTTTTATCAAGCATCCAGTTCTACAGGGTACAGAAATCCACTAGTTCTAGAACTAAAAGAAGTTCATGGCCAAAGTAATTGGAACAACCCTTTTACCTTTGATGTTTTTTACTGGCAGAAACTTGCCCAACTCTGCCAATATTTTTGCCCACAATTCACCAGAAATTTTGCCTGATCAGTAAGAAGAGTTGCAGACACAATTACGTTTTCAGAATTTTTCCCACGATTTTTTGCCTTGTTTTCGTCTCTATTTTACTCAGTTTTTTCGCTGCGCGAGGAGAGCTCCCCAAAGCTAGGCCATGGCGTCCGGCGGTGGCTGGGGAAGTGGTGGCTGGGGGAAGGAGTTGCACGGGGGATCCGGGCTGATGGGCGTAACATTTTCTGCTGCTGGGTGGAGGGGAAGGATCACGTGGCAACAAGATGGGCAATCTGGACTTTCCTGTTTTAGCGCATGTGTACTTTCCTGTTTTAGCGCATGTGTGGGGGACCGACAGGGCACTTTCCTTAATTGCCGGCCGCGAGATACGCCGGCATAGCGCGCCGGCGCTGTATAGCAACATACATACATCTCATAGTTCATGCATACACATCACACAATATATTGTGTATACTAACATAATGACTGTTGAAACTGTGATCTTTTTAACACAGGGAATTATTCTGGGATTAAGACAGTAGAAACCGCAGAATCTGCTTGTCTTTGTGTTGGGATCAAGTATACGAATGGCCTAGGTATATAGATGGCCCACCAGAGGCCCATGACCCTTACAGACTACGGTCAGACAACCATGGACCAAGGGGTTTCATCGTCAGCACATCAAAGATAAAGAGGGAAAATCCTATTCGCCGCTTCGTTCGGCGAACTGTCGAGGGATCGCACAGAAGAGTGTCGCGAGCGACCCACATGGGCCGGCCCACTTATACTTGCATCCAACCGGTTTTGGGAACCTTCTAGAAGGTTCCCTGAACCGGGTTTTTTTTCTGTATCGTTTTTTTTCTCGTTCTTTTCGGGTTTTTGTTTTTTTTCTATTTCGTTTTTTCCTTCTCGGTTTCTTTTTTTTAGTTTATGTTTCTTTTCTTTATGTTTTTTTAAAATTTCACAACTTTGCAAAATTTGTTCGCAAATTTAAGAAAAAAGTTCGTTTTTCAATTTTTGTTCATGAGTTCCAATAAATGTTCCTATTTTTCAAAATTGTCCATGTTTTCAAATTTTGTTTGCATTCGAAAACAGTTTAGGAATTTCAAAAGGTGTTCCAGCTTTCCAAATTTGTTCACAAATTTATAAAATGTTCATGTTTCCAAATTTTGTTCACAAATTGAAAAATGTTCGTAAATTCCATAAATTTGTTTGGGAGTTTGAAAAATGTTCCCGTTCCAAAATTTGTTCGCAAATTTGAAAAAATGTTCTTATTTACGAGTTTGGTTTGGAGTTTCCAAAATTGTTCTGTTTCCAAAATTGTTTGCAAATTTGTAAAAATGTTCGTTTTTTCAAATTTTGTTCTGGAGTTTCAGAAAATGTTCACCTGCAAAAGTTGTTCGTGTCTCCAAAGTTTGTTTTCAAATTTGAAAAATTGTTCCTGTTCAGTTTTTTGGGTAGTTTAAAAAAATGTTCCATTCTAAAGAATATGTTTGCGTCTCCAAAATTCGTTTGTGTGTCGAAAAATGTTCGAATTTTCATAAAATTTATGAAAAAAAATGTTCGCATTTGACAAAACATTCAGGTTTTGTTTTTGAAGAAAATAAGTTTTGTGTTCGGATTTTTGAAAGATGTTCGGATCGGCGTTTGAGTTTTCTTAAGGTTTTGCAATGTTTTGTGATCAAGAAAGCTAGCTAGCTCAACTGGTTCGAATCATCTCTCGGAAGCAGCGGGTCTACTGTTTGAGTCATGGCAATGCATCTTCTTTTTTTATTACAGCGTGAGCTACTGTTCGCGAGATAGATGGGCCGGCCCAGTCTCTCGATCCCCTATGCGATCGCTCGACTGCTTGACGCAGAGAGCGTCACATAGGAGCTCTCGATAAAGAGGGCAGGTCCTCGGCCGTGTGCGTCCATTTGTCGCTACTGGGCTGTGCGATCGCTCGACTGCTTGACGCAGAGAGCGTCACATAGGAGCTCTCGATAAAGAGGGCAGGTCCTCGGCCGTGTGCGTCCATTTGTCGCTACTGGGCTGAAGCGAAGCGAGCGAACGAGGCGCACGGGCCGGTCCCATTTTGAGCGAACACCTGGTATTCGGAACCTTCTAGTAGGTTTCGTGAACCCTTTCTTTCATTTCATTGTTTTTCGTTTTTATTTTTATACTTTCCTTTCATCAAAATGGTTTGAAATCCCAATTGTTTTCATGATTTCAAAAATCATTCATGGATTTCAATTTTTTTTCACTTTTTTTAATCCCCAATTTTAAAATTGTTCAGTGTATAGCACAAAATGTGCAATATCTATTTAATATTTGTTTAGTGTATATAAAAAATTGCTCAATGTGTAGTTAAAAATTGTTCAACGTCTGTTTACAAAAATTTAAAATATATATTTGAAACTTATAAAATTCAACAAATGTTTGGATTTTCAAATTTAGTTTGTGGTTTCAATAATTATTCACGTTTTTTTCTTTCTAAAAATCACGTTATAAAAGTTTGTTGGAGTTTCAAAATTTGTTCGAGAAAACACTATTCATTTCTTGAATAAATGATTAAAAATGGATCTGTGGTTGTATATAATACCTACCTTTGAGCGTTGTAATTTAGCACATATTCAGTTGGTAGTGCAGTTTCACTCAACGCGCCTATATATCATTTGGTCGTGTGTTCGACTCCATCGAATGCTGTATTTTTCGTGGCATTTCTTTCTTTTTTACGCTTGCTCGTGGGAATGGGCAGGCCCATTTTGCGTGAATCCTTCAGCGGAAGATGATCGTTTCGACGCTAATGAGCGTCGAGCAGGACCTCTCAAACCTCCTATGTGACGCTCTCTGTGTCAGAGAGTTGTGGTTTCGCACAGGGCTTGGCTCATCTGGGTCGGCCCATAAGTGGCACGCGCTGGCACTTCGTGTGGTCGAAAAACCCGCCCAAAAATGGTTGGCTAGACCTGTGATTTGAATCCTATACTTAACACATACTCAATTGCTAGTGCAATGGCGCACAATGCGCCTATATATCATGAGGTCGTGTGTTCGACTCCATCGAACTCTCTATTTTTCATGACATTTCCTTTTTAGGTTCGCTTGTGGGAATGAGCCGACTCGTTTTGTGCGATCTTAAGCGAAAGTTGCTTGCATTGACGCTAATGAGCGTCGAGCAGGACCTCTCGGACCTCTTATGTGGTGCTCACTGCATTAAAGTCGAGGTTTCGTACAGGGCGCGGCTCACCTGGGTCGGCCCGTAAGTGGCACGCGTTGGCACTTCGTGTGGTCGAAAAACTCCAAAAAATAGATGGCTAGACCTGTGATTCAAACACTAGAATTAACACATAATCAGTCGCGAGTGCAGTGGCGCGCAACGCTCCTATATATCATTAGGTCACGTGTTCGACTCCATCGAACGGTCTATTTTTCGTGACATTTCTTCTTTATGTTCACTCGTGGGAATGGGCCGGCCCGTTTTGCGTGAATACTTCAGCGAAAACTGCTCGTTTTGACGTTAACGAGCGTCGATCAGGACCTCTCAAACCTCCTATGTGACGCTCTCTGCGTTAGAGAGTCAAGGTTTCGCACAGGGCACGGCTCACTTGGGCCAGCCCATTAGTGGCACGCGGTGGCACTTCGCATGGTCGAAAAAACACCAAAAAATGGACGATTCGAGCCCTAGACTTAACAGATAGTAGCAACGCAGATGTTAAAGAAACAACGACAGCGGCAAAATCAAACATTCGGAATCAAGGCGTGCTGCGAGTGAACCAAAATCGGTAGCCATTGTAGTTTGTAACTAAAAACTAGCAACCCGATGCTTTTGAACTATAAGTTGCAACATACTTAATTTTTTTAGAAATTTAGAAATTTATTTTATTTTTAAAAAATGTAAATATTTTTTGGAGGTGAACAATTCAAATTTATCAATTTTTTTTGAAAACACAAAAAATTCATGAAACAAGATGAACATTTTCTAAGTTTGTCATCTTAAGAAGGAACAAAATTGAAAACGCTACAATTTTTGAAATTACGAACAATATTTTAAAAACAGAAACGTTTTCCGAAAGTTAGGAACATCATTTGAAAGTGTGAACATTTTATGAAATTATCAACAACTTCTCCAAAATGCAAATATTTTCCAAAAATTATCTGAATATTTTTTTTTTGAATTTAGGATCAAAATTTGAAAACATGAATTCAAATATGCAATTTATTTTTTGGAAAAGCAGGAAACTCTCAAACATTATTTTAATTTGTGGCTTTTCTCGAAACACGATCATTTTCTGGAATTGGGAACAATTGTTTCAGAATGAAAACAATTTTGGAAATTACAAACAATAATTGCAAACATGATTTTTTCCAAATAATCAAGAACATTCTTTGAATCTGCGTACAAAATGAACGTGAACATTTTCAGAATATGTGAACAAATTTGGAAATGCGGAACATATTTGGAAATTACAGAACATTTTTGGAATTTATGTACACAACAAACAAATGCGCATATTTTTTAAAATTCTCTGAACATTTTAAAAATTTGTGAACAAATTTATAAAAACATGAACTGTTAGTGAAATTTGTGGACAAATTTTGAATGTACGAATATTTTTTGATATTCCGCGCATTTTTGACGTGGGACCAAAAAATGCAAACATTTTTAAATTTGAAATGATGTTTTAATGAATATTTCATTTTTTTTGTTTGAGAACCAAACAATATTTGAAATCTTTTTTTAATTTCGGAATTAACTTTCAAATCAGGAACATTTTTGAAAAAAATGAAATGAACAATTAAAAAATCAACATTTTTAAAATTCATGAACATTTGATGAAAAAGAGAAAAAGAATAAAAATTCAAAGAATTGAAGAAGAGAAACTGAAAAATGGAAAATGTAAGAAAAATAAAAAAAGGGAAATGGGAGAAAAAAATAAAAAAGGTTCAAGAACCTTCTAGAAGGTTCCCAAAGCCGAAAAAAACGGTCGGGGACCTTTAGAACGTTCCCAAAACTGAGATATGGGGATGCATGTCTCGCTACTGAATGGGTTGGACCGTGTCGGGTTGATCGTTCGATCCCGCATGCAACGCGTCGACAATTTGACGCAGAATGCGTCAAATAGGATTTTCTGATAAAGAGGGTGGCCTAGGGTCACACTGTGTCCCTATAGTCGGATACTGGGTCATCCGACAGTCGGGCGCTGGCAATCGAACAGAGAAGAAGGGAGCGGTTGGCTAGACTTCTAGGCGGTGCCTACGTGGGATGCCACCCGCCTACCATGTCTTAATGAAGTCAGTTACCCAACGCTGAAATAATCTAAGTAAATTCGATAGTTACGAGTAGTAGATGCCATGGAACAGTCGGCCACACCCCAGGCCATGAACAACATTAATACCAACCTATTATGTACCCTCACCTGGCGCACTCTATAAATTGGGTGGGGAGCTCTGGGCCGAGGGTTTGAACATCCACGCATTGTACCTTATGCCAAGAGCGAAGAGCGCTACAAGAGTAGGGTATTACCTCCACCGCGGAGGGACCGAACCTGTATAAATCGTTGAGTGTACTCCCATCTGCACCCTTGAGTAGATATGATTGCCTGCACACTCATAATCCCCCTAATATTGTCAGGATTATATCCACGACAAACGATTGAAAGCATCTTCATCTTTGGATTTTAAAGCTTTACTATGAAAAGGCATAGGTTTTTGGACCCACGGCTCTCTTTCCCTACTATGTTTTTTAGCAACAAATTCTTTTTTATCATATCTTTTATTCTTAGGAGGTGGGTCATCAAGTTCTACTTCAGGTTATATTTCTACTTCATTTTTAAATTCATTATTATCATTAGGTGGAGGATCAATATGATTATCATTAACATCATCGGTATCATTAACACTATGTACATGCCCATCACAAGATTGTGTCTTAGTATCAGTAATATTACACACTATTAGGATTCTCAACATGTTTTTCTATAACAAGTTCACAAGTAGCATGCAATATTTTTTTCTTACTCTTTTTCTTCTTAGGTGAACTAGGTACTAGGTGCACTATAATTAACTCTTTGAGAATCTTGTACGATACTTTTAGGATGACCCTCACGATACAAAGGTTCCTCAGTCATTCTACCACATCTGGTCATTACTCTAACTGACCATTTAGTTTACTATTCATGTCCTTAAGCAAATCATTTTGTGATGTAGATACTTGTTCAAGTTGAGTAATGAACCATATAAGAGTGTTTACATAAACCTTTAACATCAATGGAAATTCTAAATAGCACATCACTCAAGCGTTCAATCAAAATAGCATCCTGTTTCAATTGATCACTTATGTGCCTATTGAAGTTTTCTTGCTTAACGGTAATATTATTAAATTCATCTAAGCGTTGTCTAGGAGATTTATTATAAGGAATATCACCCTCATCGAACGTATAAAGAGAATTTACCTCTACTACCTGTGTCGGGATATCGAGTCCATGAATTTCTTCAATAGGTGGTAGATTCTTAACATCTTTAGAATGAATACCTTTCTCTTTCATAGATTTCTTGGCTTCTTGCATATCTTTTGGATTGAGGAATATAATACCCCTTTTCTTCGGAGTTGGCTTTGGAGGTGGTCCGGGAAGTGTCCAATCATCAAAATTTCTCAATAATTTATTCAATAATTCTTGAGCTTGTTCAACTGTTCTTTCCCTGAAAACACAACCAACACAACTATCTAGGTGGTCCCTAGAAGCATCGGTTAATCCATTATAAAAGATATCAAGTATTTAGTTTTCCTTAAGAGGATAATCAGGCAAAGCATTTAATAATTGGAGAAGCCTTCCCCAAGCTTGAGGGAGACGCTCTTCCTCAAGTAGCACTAAGCCATATATTGTTGGAAATATGCCCTAGAGGCAACAATAAAAGTGTTATTATTATATTTCCTTGTTCATGATAATTGTCTGTTATTCATGCTTGAATTGTATTGTACGGAAACATCGATACATGTGTGAATATATAGACCACAATGAGTCCCTGGTAAGCCTCTAGTTACCAGCTCGTTGATCAACAGATGGTCACGGTTTCCTGATCATGGACATAGGATGTCAGTGATAACGGGATCACATCATTAGGAGAATGATGTGATGGACAAGACCCAATCCTGAGCATAGCACGAGATCGTATAGTTCGTAATGCATAAGCTTTTCGGTGTCAAGTATTTATTCCTTAGACCATGAGGTTGTACAACTCCAGGATGCCGTAGGAATACTTTGGGTGTGCCAAACGTCACAACGTAACTGGGTGACTATAAAGGTACGCATCGGGTATCTCCGAAAGTGTCTGTTGAGTTGGTACGAACTGAGACTGGGATATTGTCACTCCGTGTGACGGAGAGGTACCTCTAGGCCCACTCGGTAAGACATCATCATAATGAGCTCAAAGTGACTAAGGAGTTGGTCATGGGATGATGGATTATGGAACGAGTAAAGAGACTTGCCATGACGAGATTGAATAAGGTATCGGGCATACCGACGATCGAATCTCGGGCAAGTACCGTACCGATGGACAAAGGGAATAACATACGGGATTGAGTGAATCCTTGACACAGTGGTTCATCCGATGAAGATCATCGAGGAACACGTGGGAACCAACATGGGTATCCAGATCCCGCTGTTGGTTATTGACCGGAGAGTCGTCTCGGTCATGTCTGCGTGTCTCCCGAACCCGTAGGGTCTACACACTTAAGGTTCGGTAACGCTAGGGTCATAGAGATACATGCACATGGAAACCCGAAAGTTGTTCGGAGTCCCGGATGTGATCCCGGACGTCACGAGGAGTTCCGGAATGGTCCGGGGGTAAAGAATGATATATAGGAAGTCCAGTTTCGGCCATCGGGTGAACTCCGGGGGTCACCGGGAGTGTCCCGGGACCACCAGAGGGGTCCCGGGGGTCCATCGGGTGGGGCCACCCATCCCGGTGGGGCCCCTAGGCCGCAAAGGGGAAGGGGCCAGACCCTAGTGGGCTGGCGCACCACATGGGCCTCCCCTCCATGCGCCTAGGGTTGAAACCCTAGGGGGAGGGGGCGCCCCCATGCCTTGGGGGGCAAGTATACCCCCCTGGCCGCCGCCCCCCTAGAGATCTGATCTCCCCAGGGCCGGCGCACCCCCCTGGCCCCTATATATAGTGGGGGGGGGGGGCGGGAGAGGGCAGCCGCACCCCAAGCCTCTGGCGCCTCTCCCCCCTCCCGTCACACTTCATACTCCTCCCGCAGGGCGCCGGCGAAGCCCTGCAGGTTTTCCTGCTGCATCCCCCACCACGCCGTCGTGCTGCTGGATCTCCGACGACCTCTCCTCCCCCCTTGCTGGATCAAGAAGGAGGTGACGTTGTTGTACCGTACGTGTGTTGAACGCGGAGGTGCCGTCCGTTCGGCGCTAGGATCATCGGTGACGAAGAACGCGAAGAGTACGACTACTTCATCCACGTTCCTTCGAACGCTTCCGCACGCGATCTACAAACGGGTATGTAGATGCACTCCAGTATGCTCGTTGCTAGATGACTCCTTAGATTGATCTTGGTGAAAGCGTAGAAAATTTTGAATTCTGCTACGTTCCCCAACAGTGGTATCTGAGCTAGGTCTTTTGCGTAGCATCTTGCACGAGTAGAACACAAAGCAGTTGTGGGCGTTGAGTTTGCTCAATTTGCTTGCCGTTACTAGTCTAATCTTGATTCGGCGGCACTGTGGGATGAAGCGGCCCGGACCGACCTTACACGTACGCTTACGTGAGACTGGTTCCACCGACACACATGCACTAGATGCATAAGGTGGCTGGCGGGTGTCTGTCTCTCCCACTTTAGTCGGATCGGATTCGATGAACAGGGTCCTTATGAAGGGTAAATAGAAATTGACAAATCACGTTGTTGTTTTGGCGTAGGTAAGAAACGTTCTTGCTATAAAACCTATAGAAGCCACGTAAAACTTGCAACAACAATTAGAGGTCGTCTAACTTGTTCTTGCAGCATGTGCTATGTTATATGGTATGGCCAAGAAGATGTGATGAATGATATATGTGATGTATGAGATTGATCATGTTCTTGTAATAGGGAATCACGACTTGCATGTCGATGAATTTGACAACCGGCAGGAGCCATAGGAGTTGTCTTAATTATTGTATGACTTGCGTGTCACTGAATAACGCCATGTAATTACTTTACTTTATTGCTAAACGTTAGCCATAGTAGTAGAAGTAATATTTGGCGTGATGACTTCATGAAGACACAATGATGGAGATCATGGTGTCGAGCCGGTGACAAAGATGATCATGGTGCCCCGAAGATGGAGATCGAAGGAGCAAGATGATATTGGCCATATCATGTCACTTTATATGATTGCATGTGATGTTTATCATGTTTATGCATCTTGTTTACTTAGAACGACGGTAGTAAATAAAATGATCTCTCACTAAAATTTCAAGAATTGTGTTCCCCCTAACTGTGCACCGTTGCTAAGGATCGTTGTTCCGAAGCACCACGTGATGATCAGGTGTGATAGGTTCTAACGTTCGCATACAATGGGTGTACGCCAGATTTACACAAGCAATACACTTAGGGTTCACTTGACGAGCCTAGCATGTACAGACATGGCCTCGGAACACGGAAGACCGAAAGGTTGAACATGAGTCATATAGAAGATACGATCAACATGAAGATGTTCACCGTTGATGACTAGTCCGTCTCACGTGATGATCGGACACAGGCTAGTCGATTCGGATCATGTATCACTTAGATGACTAGAGAGAAGTCAATCTGAGTGGGAGTTCGTTAAAATTTGATTAAGATGAACTTAATTATCATGAACTTAGTCTAAATTCTTTACAATATGTCTTGTAGATCAAATGGCCCACGCTCATGTCACCCTCAACTTCAACGCGTTCCTAGAGAAATCCAAGCTGAAAGACGATGGTAGCAACTATACGGACTGGGTCCGTAACCTGAGGATCATCCTCATAGCTGCCAAGAAAACTTATGTCCTAGATGCACCGCTAGGTGATGCTCCCGTCCCGGCAAACCAAGATGTTATGAATGCTTGGCAGTCGTGTTGTGATGATTACTCCCTGGTTCAGTGCGGCATGCTTTACAGCTTAGAATCGGGGCTCCAAAAGCGTTTTGAGCACCACGGGGCATATGAGATGTTCCAAGAGCTGAAAATGGTTTTCCAAGCTCATGCCTGAGTCGAGAGATATGACGTCTCCGACGCATTCTACAACTGTAAGATGGAGGAAAACAGTTCTGTCAGTGAGCACATCCTCAAGATTTCTGGGTTGCACAACCGCTTGTCTCAGTTGGGAATGAATCTCCCAGACGAAGCGGTCGTTGACAGAATCCTTCAGTCGCTCCCACCAAGCTACAAGAGCTTCGTGTTAAACTTCAATATGAAGGGGATGGAAAAGTCCATTCCCGAGGTGTATTCAATGCTGAAATCAGCGGAGGTGGATATCAGGAAAGAACATCAAGTGTTGATGGTCAATAAAACCACTAAGTTCAAGAAAGGCAAGGGTAAGAAGAACTTCAAGAAGGACGGCAAGGGAGTTGCCGCGCCCGGTAAGCCAGTTGCCGGGAAGAAGCCAAAGTATGGACCCAAGCCTGAGACTGAGTGCTTTTATTGCAAGGGAACGAGTCACTGGAAGCGAAACTGCCCCAAATACTTAGCGGACAAGAAGGCCGGCAACGTCAAAGGTATATGTGATATACATGTTATTAATGTGTACCTTACCAGCGCTCGTAGTAGCTCCTGGGTATTTGATACCGGTGCAGTTGCTCATATTTGTAACTCTAAGCAGGAGTTGCGGAATAAGAGGAGACTGGCGAAGGACGAGGTGACGATGCGCGTCGGGAATGGTTCCAAGGTCGATGTGATCGCCGTCGGCACGCTGCCTCTACATCTACCCTCGGGATTAGTTTTAAACCTTAATAATTGTTATTTAGTACCAGCTTTGAGCATGAACATTGTATCTGGATCTCGTCTTATGCGAGATGGCTACTCATTTAAATCTGAGAATAATGGTTGTTCTATTTATTTGAGAGATATGTTTTATGGTCATGCCCCGCTGGTCAATGGTTTATTTTTGATGAATCTCGATCGTGATGATACACATATTCATAGTGTGAATGCCAAAAGATGTAAAGTTGATAATCATAGTCCCACATACTTGTGGCATTGCCACCTTGGTCATATAGGTGTCAAACGTATGAAGAAGCTTCATGCTGATGGACTTCTGGACTCTCTTGATTATGAATCATTTGACACGTGCAAACCATGCCTCTTGGGCAAGATGACCAAGACTCCGTTCTCCGGAACAATGGAGCGAGCAACCAACTTATTGGAAATCATACATACCGATGTGTGCGGTCCAATGAGTGTTGAGGCTCGCGGAGGCTATCGTTATGTTATCACTCTCACAGATGACTTGAGTAGATATGGGTATATCTATTTGATGAAGCACAAGTCTGAGACCTTTGAAAAGTTCAAGGAATTTCAGAATGAGGTTGAGAATCAACGTGACAGAAAAATAAAGTTCTTACGATCAGATCGTGGGGGTGAATATTTAAGTCATGAATTTGGCACGCGCCTTAGGAACTGTGGAATTGTTTCACAATTGACACCGCCCGGAACACCTCAACGTAACGGTGTGTCCGAACGTCGAAATCGTACTCTGTTGGACATGGTGCGATCTATGATGTCCCTCACCGATTTACCGCTATCTTTTTGGGTTATGCTTTAGAGACTGCCGCATTCACTTTAAATAGGGCTCCGTTGAAATCCGTTGAGACGGCACCGTATGAACTTTGATTTGGCAAGAAACCGAAGCTGTCGTTTCTGAAAGTTTGGGGTTGCGATGCTTATGTCAAGAAACTTCAACCTGAGAAGCTCGAACCCAAATAAGAAAAATGCGTCTTCATAGGATACCCAAAGGAAACGATTGGGTACACCTTCTACCACAGATCCGACAGAAAAGTCTTTGTTGCCAAGAATGGATCCTTTCTGGAGAAAGAGTTTCTCTCTAAAGAAGTGAGTGGGAGGAAAGTAGAACTTGATGAGGTGACAGTCGCCCCTCCCGAACCGGAAAGTAGCGCAGCGCAGGAAATTGTTCCTGAGGTGCCTGCACCGACAAGGGAGGAAGTTAATGATGATGATCATGAAGAAACAGATCAAGTTACTACTGAACTTCGAAGGTCCACAAGGGCACGTTCCGCACCAGAGTGGTATGGCAACCCTGTCATGGAAATTATGTTGTTAGACAACGGTGAACCTTCGAACTATGAAGAAGCGATGGCGGGCCCGGATTCCAATAAATGGCTTGGTGCCATGAAATCCGAGATAGAATCCATGTATGAAAACAAAGTATGGACTTTGGTGGACTTGCCTGATGATAGGCACGCCATAGAAAATAAATGGATATTTATAAAGAAGACAGAGGCGGATGGTAATGTGACCATCTATAAGGCTCGGCTTGTCGCTAAGGGTTATCGACAAGTTCAAGGGATTGACTACGATGAGACTTTCTCTCCCGTAGCGATGCTGAAGTCAGTCAGAATCATGTTAGCTATTGCCGTATTCTATGATTATGAGATATGGCAAATGGACTTCAAAACGGCATTCCTTAATGGCTTCCTCAAGGAAGAGCTGTATATGATGCAGCCGGAAGGTTTTGTCGATCCAGAAAATGCTAACAAGGTATGCAAGCTCCAACGCTCGATCTACGGGATGGTGCAAGCATCTCGGAGTTGGAATATTCGCTTTAATGATGTGATCAAAGCGTTTGGCTTTATACAGACTTATGGAGAAGCCTGTATCTACAAGAAAGTGAGTGGGAGCTCTGTAGCATTTCTCATATTATATGTAGATGACATATTGCTGATGGGAAATGATATAGAATTCTTGGAAAATGTAAAGGCCTACTTGAATAAGAGTTTTTCAATGAAGGACCTTGGAGAAGCTGCTTACATATTAGGCATCAAAATCTATAGAGATAGATCAAGACGCCTCATCGGTCTTTCACAAAGTACATACCTTGACAAGATATTGAAGAAGTTCAATATGGATCATTCCAAGAAGGGGTTCTTGCCTGTTTTGCAAGGTATGAGATTGAGCAAGGCTCAGTCGCCGACCACGGCAGAAGATAGAGAAAAGATGAGTGTCATTCCCTATGCCTCGACCATAGGTTCTATCATGTATGCCATGCTGTGTACCAGACCTGATGTGAACCTTGCCATAAGTTTGGTAGGGAGGTACCAAAGTGATCCCGGTATGGAACACTGGACAGCGGTCAAGAACATCCTAAAGTACCTGAAGAGGACTAAGTATATGTTTCTCGTTTATGGAGGTGACGAAGAGCTCGTCGTAAAGGGTTACGTCGATGCATGCTTCGACACAGATCTGGATGACTCAAAGTCACAAACCGGATACATGTATATTTTGAATGGTGGAGCAGTCAGCTGGTGCAGTTGCAAGCAGAGCATCGTGGCGCATTCCACATGTGAAGCGGAGTACATAGCTGCTTGCGAAGCAGCACAGGAAGGAGTCTGGATGAAGGAGTTCATCACCGACCTAGGAGTCATTCCAAGCGCATCAAGCCCGATGACTCTCTTCCGTGACAACACTGGTGCTATTGCCATTACCAAGGAGCCCAGGTTTCATAAGAAGACCAAACACATCAAGCGCCGTTTCAACTCCATCCGGAATTATGTTTAAGATGGAGACATAGATATTTGTAAAGTGCATACGGATCTGAATGTTGCAGACCCGTTGACTAAACCTCTTCCACGGGCAAAACATGATCAACACCAGAACTCTATGGGTGTTCGAGTCATCACAATGTAACTAGATTATTGACTCTAGTGCAAGTGGGAGACTGTTGGAAATATGCCCTAGAGGCAATAATAAAAGTGTTATTATTATATTTCCTTGTTCATGATAATTGTCTGTTATTGATGCTTGAATTGTATTGTACGGAAACAGCGATACATATGTGAATATATAGACCACAATGAGTCCCTGGTAAGCCTCTAGTTACCAGCTCATTGATCAACAGATGGTCACGGTTTCCTGATCATGGACATAGGATGTCAGTGATAATGGGATCACATCATTAGGAGAATGATGTGATGGAGAAGACCCAATCCTGAGCATAGCACGAGATCGTATAGTTCGTAATGCATAAGCTTTTCGGTGTCAAGTATTTATTCCTTAGACCATGAGGTTGTACAACTCCCGGATGCCGTAGGAATACTTTGGGTGTGCCAAACATCACAACGTAACTGGGTGACTATAAAGGTACGCATCGGGTATCTCCGAAAGTGTCTGTTGAGTTGGTACGAACCGAGACTGGGATATTGTCACTCCGTGTGACGGAGAGGTACCTCTGGGCCCACTCGGTAAGACATCATCATAATGAGCTCAAAGTGACTAAGGAGTTGGTCATGGGATGATGGATTACAGAACGAGTAAAGAGACTTGCCATGACGAGATTGAACAAGGTATCGGGCATACCGACGATCGAATCTCGGGCAAGTACCGTACCGATGGACAAAGGGAATAACATACGAGATTGAGTGAATCCTTGAAACAGTGGTTCATCCGATGAAGATAATCGAGGAACACATGGTAACCAACATGGGTATCCAGATCCCGCTGTTGGTTATTGACCGGAGAGTCGTCTCGGTCATGTCTGCGTGTCTCCCGAACCCGTAGGGTCTACACACTTAAGGTTCGGTAACGCTAGGGTCGTAGAGATACATGCACATGGAAACCCGAAAGTTGTTCGGAGTTCCGGATGTGATCCCGGACGTCAGGAGGAGTTCCGGAATGGTCCGGGGGTAAAGAATGATATATAGGAAGTCCAGTTTCGGCCATCGGGTGAACTCCGGGGGTCACCGGGAGTGTCCCTCCGGTGGTCCCGGGAGTCCACCGGGTGGGGCCACCCATCCCGGTGGGGCCCCCTAGGTAGCAAAGGGGAAGGGGCCAGCCCCTGGTGGGCTGGCGCACCACATGGGCCTCCCCCTCCATGCGCCTAGGGTTGAAACCCTAGGGGGAGGGGGCGCCCCCATGCCTTGGGGGGCAAGTATACCCCCTGGCCGCCGCCCCCCTGGAGATCTGATCTCCCCAGGGCCGACGCACCCCCCTGACCCCTATATATACTGGGAGGGAAGAGGGCAGCCGCACCCCAAGCCTCTGGCGCCTCTCCCCCCTCCCGTCACACTTCATACTCCTCCGCAGGGCGCCGGCGAAGCCCAGCAGGTTTTCCTGCTGCATCCACCACCACGCCGTCGTGCTGCTGGATCTCCGACGACCTCTCCTCCCCCCTTGCTGGATCAAGAAGGAGGTGACGTTGCTGTACCGGACGTGTGTTGAACGCGGAGGTGCCGTCCGTTCGGCGCTAGGATCATCGGTGACGAAGAACGCGAAGAGTACGACTACTTCATCCACGTTCCTTCGAACGCTTCCGCACGCAATCTACAAAAGGGTATGTAGATGCACTCCAGTATGCTCGTTGCTAGATGACTCCTTAGATTAATCTTGGTGAAAGCATAGAAAATTTTGAATTCTGCTACGTTCCCCAACATATATTTCCTGTAAGGCAGCTTGTTTCTTATAAGTAGGAAAATAGTTCTCAATGAAGTAATAAATCATATCCTGGGGGCTACACACAAAACTAGGAGCAAGATCATTAAACCATATTTTAGCATCGCCCTTTAATGAGAAAGGAAACAACTTAAAAATATCATAATAGCGAATCTTTTCCTCTTGAGCAAACAAGGTGGCAATTTCATTCAGTTTAGTAATATGTGCAACAACTATTTTAGATTCATAACCATGAAAAGGCACTGGTACAACTACGTCCTAAACAAACGGTTTAAAACCCCTTTCCGCGACAACATTTGGAACCGTCGCCAAGTGAGTGTCGGCGATAGGGGTGTCCTTCCCACACGACCCAGAAATCGTCGGGGATAGGCCCTCGTGGGACCTAGGCTGGGGCCGTGTGCGATTGGGTGAGACATGGAAACCCAATCATTTCCGTAGGTATGTACATCCCACACGGTGAACCCCATAAATCATTTCCGTAGGTGTGTACATCCCACATGGTGAATCCCAGAAACTATTTCCGTAGGTATGTACATCCCACATGGTGAATCCCAAAAATCATTTCCGTAGGTATGTACATCCCACACGGTGAATCCCAGAAATCATTTCGTAGGTATGTACATCCCACACGGTGAATCTCAGAAAATCATTTCCGTAGGTATGTACATCCCACACAGTTCTTTGTGTGGAAACATTTGTGCAAGGTGGCCTAACGCAAACAGTTCGCTGCCGGAAGCCGTGTGCGATTCTTAGTTGATCGAACACGCCTACTTTCTAGAAACCGCGCGGGTTGTGGAGTTCATTGCCCACGGTGCTGTCTGATTAACCGTTTGCAATAGAAAACCCCAATAAGCAGGGTAATTAGCCTATTATTGATAATACATGTACTAATCAAACTGATATTTCTTATAAAACATGCTAGATATTTCTTATCCGTATAAAAGCAACCATGATTTCATAATCGAATTACGTCAGATAGCTTCGGCACTCAGTTACGCCATTACACAAGAGCACCAAGTTTCACATGCATCATCAAAAACCTTTGGAAAGTAGCATCATACATGGTAAATAGACAGATGAATCTCATCTGGGAAACTGCAGAAGCGGAAGGCAAATATTGAGCCTTCAGTGATGTTGAATGTCCTTGCAAGTTTAGGCTAGTGGCTATGGATAATTGCCCGCCCAACCTTCGTCCTCTTTAGCAAGACTTCAATATTGTACAGTGGGTGTTGAATGTATACCTTCCTCGCCTCTTGACCATGCAGGTGGTTTGAGAGGTAATCATCGATGAACTGCTTTGAAAAGTACTGAAAACAATGCTATGTATAAATCGCTGTTGTAAATTTTGAAATGGCGCAAGGGGTAAAAACAAGGTAAAAGAGTTGGTACCATCCTATAGTTGACTGATGTCTTCGTCATTGTGCAAACAAAGATCTTGCTGTTATTCATCGCAAATTTCTTCATAATAACAATCTTTCTGAGTTTCTTGACTTGACTGATATTCATGGACATCTCATTTCCCCATATGCAAAATGGGTCGAACAGTGGGTCTAAGCCTCTGATAGCAGGACCTACATGTGCAAGACCAAATTGTAAGAAACCTAAATATTAGAATGATTCCTGCAACTGCACAAAAATGTGCTATTAGCCAAAGGACCTTGCTTGAACAAACCTCGATGGTAAACCGCAGTGTCACCCATTGTTTCCCTGCAACACACGTAAGGAAGCTCTTGATCAGGTTAACTGAGAGTTGCCATACTATCAGTAGAATATGTATTGAGTACAACCAAATTCGATTGGTGTCACATGCATAACAATACAAAATTGTACCCATAGCAAATGAAAATCAAATTGCAGAACTGAACCAAATAGTTAAATGGACAGCAGACCAAATGAACCAAAATAGTTAACTGAGCACGACATTGCAGAATAGAAACATGTACTAGAAGATAAGATAGTTAACAAAACAAAGAATGCTTGAGAACAGTACTACGAAATGTAGCAATTGTTGGCCCAAAGTGTTAACTGAACATTACATTTCACAGGACCAAACTGTTAACTGAACATCATATTGCATATTAACATTACAGAGGACAATCACTAGAAAGCACTGGCGGTGGCCTCGAGAAAACACCACGAACTGTATTTTAAAGTAGACAACCGCGAGGCGATGTCGATGGTGGCCTCGAAGACGAGGTGCTCCTCCAAGATCTGTCGGTCGACACGCATGTCATCCATAGCGACCTCGTTCGCGCGTGCGGCCGCAATGCTACTCAGCTCCACGTTATACTGCATGTAAAATGGTTGTGGGCGGCGCTTAATTGGAGGAGGGGGAAGTGATTTTGGTGGAAGGTGTCGCTCCGTCAGTCGGGGCATGTGGGACGGGAAAGGAAGAGGATGGTGTGGGTGGGGTGCAGATTACCTGACCATATTGCTACCTCTTGAGCATGCGTTGGTTTTCCCTTGAAGAGGAAAGGGTGATGCAGCAAAGTAGTGTAAGTATTTCCCTCAGTTTTTGAGAACCAAGGTATCAATCCAGTAGGAGACTACACGCAAATCCCTAGTACCTGCACAAACAATTAAGAACCTTGCAACCAACGCAATAAAGGGGTTGTCAATCCCTTCACGGCCACTTGCAAAAGTGAGATCTGATAGAGATAATAAGATAAATAGTTTTGGTATTTTTGTTGTATAGATTGAAAAGTAAGGATTGCGAAATAAACTACGATAAAAATAGCTAGTTGACGGAAGATTAATATGATGGAAAATAGACCCCGGGGCCATAGGTTTCACTAGTGGCTTCTCTCAAGATAGCATATTTTACGGTGGGTGAACAAATTACTGTCGAGCAATTGATAGAAAAGCGCATAGTTATGAGAATATCTAGGCATGATCATGTATATAGGCATCACGTCCGTGACAAGTAGACCGAAACGATTCCGCATCTACTACTATTACTCCACACATCGACAGATATCCTGCATGCATCTAGAGTATTAAGTTCATAAGAACAGAGTAACGCATTAAGCAAGATGACATGATGTAGAGGGATAAACTCATGCAATATGACATAAACCCCATCTTTTTATCCTCGATGGCAACAATACAATACGTGCCTTGCTGCCCCTGCTGTCACTGGGAAAGGACACCGCAAGATTGAACCCAAAGCTAAGCACTTCTCCCATTGCAAGAAAGATCAATCTAGTAGGCCAAACCAAACTGATAATTCGAAGAGACTTGCAAAGATATTAAATCATGCATATAAGAATCCAGAGAAGAATCAAATATTGTTCATAGATAATCTTGATCATAAACCCACAATTCATCGGATCTCGACAAACACACCGCAAAAAGTATTACATCGAATAGATCTCCAAGAAGATCGAGGAGAACATTGAATTGAGATCCAAAGAGAGAGAAGAAGCCATCTAGCTAATAACTATGGACCCGAAGGTCTGTGGTAAACTACTCACACATCATCGGAGAGGCTATGGTGTTGATGTAGAAGCCCTCCGTGATCGATTCCCACGCCCGGCAGAGCACCGGAAAAGGCCCCAAGATGGGATTCATGGGTACAAAAGGTTGCGGCGGTGGAAACAGGGTTTCATAGTGCTCTCAGATGTTTTCAGGGTATATGAGTATATATAGGCGAAAGAAGTATGTCGGTGGAGCTACGAGGGGCCCATGAGGGTGGGGGCACACCCTCCTACCTCGTGGCCACCTTGTGGCTTCCCAGACTTGTACTCCAAGTCTCCTGTATTGCGTTTGTTCCAAAAATGATCCTCACGAAGGTTTCATTCCGTTTGGATTCCGTTTGATATTCCTTTTCTGCGAATCACTGAAATAGGCAAAAAAAACAGCAATTGGCACTAGGCCTTTGGTTCGTAGGTTAGTCCCGAAAATAATATAAAAGTGCATATTAAAGCCCATTAAACATCCAAAACAAATAATATAATAGCATGGAACAATCAAAATTATAGATACGTTGGAGACGTATAAAGCATCTCCAAGCTTAATTCCTGCTCGTCCTCGAGTAGGTAAATGATAAAAACAGAAATTTTGATGTGGAATGCTACCGAACATAATTTTTAATGTAATTTTCTTTATTGTGGCATGAATGTTCACATCCGAAAGATTCAAGACAAAAGTTTAATATTGGCATAAAAATAATAATACTTCAAGCATACTAACAAAGGAATTATGTCTTCTCAAAATAACATGGCCAAAGAAAGTTCATCCCTACAAAATCATATAGTCTGGCTATGCTCTATCTTCATCACACAAAATACTTAAATCATGCACAATCCCGGTTTCAGCCAAGCAATTGTTTCATACTTTAATTTTTTCAATTTTTTTCAACTTTCACGCAATACATGAGTGCGAGCCATGGATATAGCACTATAGGTGGAACATAGTGGTGGTTCTGGAGAAGACAAAAAGGAGGAAGATAGTCTCACATCAACTAGGAATATCAATGGGCTATGGAGATGCCCATCAATAGATATCAATGTGAGTGAGTAGGGATTGCCATGCAACGGATGCACTAGAGCTATAAGTGTATGAAAGCTCAACTCAGGATACTAAGTGGGTGTGCATCCAACTTGCTTGCTCACGAAGACCTAGGGCATTTTGAGGAAGCCCATCATTGGAATATACAAGCCAAGTTCTATAATGAAAATTCCCACTAGTATATGAAAGTGACAAAACAAGAGTGTAACGCCCGGATAATTAAGCTACAGTAATCCCAAGTTAATGGTGCCACGTCATCGTTTTCACTGTTGCTAAACCCCTCTTGGATTTCGTCCGGTTTAAATTCCAATTTAAGTTGAAGTCAAAATTTAAAGTTTTCAAATGTCACAACTAAAATGTTCAAACTGTGGAAAATATTCCATAACTATTTATGATGGTGACCCAACACTTTTGTAAAGTAATTGAATGCCTTCTTGTGAATATAACAGTGGCTAAAACATTTGTTTAAATGCTTTTTTAAATAATAAACAAATATAAACTAATTTATTTTAGTGCCAAAATAGTTGTGGCAGTGGCATAAATGCTAATGCTAAATTAGGGGCTAGTGCTATATTTTATAAAAGCTAAAATTAAATAAAACAAATAAACAGAAATATGAAAAGACAATCAAAGACAAAAAAGGGGTTAACATTCATAAAAAGACAACAATAACGAAGAGGCCTCACCCCTCCCCTGGGCTTTGGTCCAACTCGCCACTAGGCCGGCCCATCACGCCCCTGTTTTCCCCTTCCCCTGTTCATTGCAGCCGTGGCTGCCATCGATGTCCGCCACGGCCGCGGCCATCCGTCGGCGCTGCCCCACCTATATAGCTGGCGCCTCTCCCCGGCGCCCGAACCCTAGCTACCTCCCCCGTTCCCCCACATCTCTCTCCTCCCACGCATCGTTGCTCTCTTCCCCATCCCCACCGGACGTCGTCGTTGCCGTGCCGCCGTCGTACACGCGGTCACCGGCTGCCCCGCACTGCACCGCCGTGTCCAGAGGACCGCCGTCTTCTACCTCACCCTTTGCGCCACCAGATTGGAGCCGGGAGCCCCCATCTCCGTTGCCCACATCGTCTTCGTCTCGGGTCATCACCGTCGGCCGTCTTTGATCCGCGCCACCTCGAGCTCCTCCAGCGTCCCCGAGCCTCCTCGTCAACGCTGTGAGCACACGCCCACGCTCCCCTCCGCCCTCTCCAATTTGCTGTCGTGGCTAGCTCCGCCATCGCTACGTAATCGCCGTCCGCGAGTTTCGTCTGAGCTCGCGCTCACCGCACCTCGCCCGTGCGCAAGCGCCCGAGGGCCACACCCCGTCTTCTCGCTTGGCCGCCCCACAACACTGCACTCGCCGCTGCAGCCCCGCCTCCGCTCCAACTGCGCCACCCTGCGCACCGCGCCCCTGGCCAACCCTTCCCCTCGTCGGCGCACCTCCGGCCGCCTCGCCCCGCTGCCTTTCCCGCTGCCCGCTGCTACCTGCAGCCACCGCGCCGCGTCGCCCAGTCCAGCCGGCTGCGCGCCCGCGCCGTGCCTGGCTGCGCTCTCCTCCCGCCGGCCTCCCCATGCGTGCCGCCGTCGCCGGTGTCCTGCTGCCGCCGCCCGCGGCCGCGGCCATCACCGCCTCTGTCCCCTAGCCTCGCCACCCTCAGCTCCGCTGCGCCCCGCCTCGCACCGGCCCTGCTGCGTTTCTCGCCTGTGGCTCTGCCACTGCCCTTTGCGTCCCTTGTAGCTGACCGCGACCACCGCCGCCCGCGCGTCCGGCTCCTACCACCGGCGACCGCCCCATCCCCGACGCGCCTAATCCGGCCGGCCGGGGTCGCCGGCCGTGCTCTCCGCACCCGTCGGCCTCGCCCCGCCCCGGGCAGGCTACGGCCTATGCGGCCGCCCGCCCTATTTGTGCCCGATAGCAACCGCCCACTATGGCCGTGGGCCATTGGCCTTTGGGCCCCACGCCAAAAAAGGGTTCTAAAAAAATAGTTAAAAAATTAAATAAATAAATAATAAATATTAATTAATTAATTTTTTAATCAACTTAATTAATTACGTTTAACTAAACTAATTAACTAGATTAGTTAGTTAATCTGCAGTTAGTCAATGAGTCTATGACAGGGGCCCCCACACCCTGTTGACCAGTCAGCGTTGACTGGTCAACTGGGACCCCCTGGACCCACATGTCAGCATGTGTATACTTATGTGTACACAGTGCTGTGTGCACATAGCATTTTACTATTTATTTTCGAATTAATAATAATTTCAGAATATTAATAAAACTTTGAAAAATCATATAAAATAATCCGTAACTCGGATGAAAAAGTTTTATATATGAAAGTTGCTCAGAATTTCGAGACGAACCCTGTTACGTGGTTCGTTCGTCCGCCACACATTCCTAGCATAGCGAACATGGAACTTTTCCCCTCCAGTTCGTCTGCCCGAAAATGTCTAACACCGGGAATGCTTTCCCGGCTGTTTTCCCTCTTCGCCGGTATCGTGTAGCACTGCGTTAGAACACGCCTAGTACCGCTTATTGTCATGTCATGCATCTGTGTGCTATGTATTTATTGTTTCTTCCCCCTGTTCTCTCCGGTAGACCCCGAGGCTCCTGTTGATGCCCTGGTGATCGACTACGTCGACGACGACCCCCCTTCCGTTTCAGCAGAGCTTCCAGGCAAGCCCCCCCCTTTGATCATCCCGACATCGCCCATTCCATTCTCTCTTATGCTTGCATTAGATTTTGCTACTGTTATTGTTTGATCCTATTCTGATACATAGCCTGCTTTTGTACCTGCTATTGTTACCTACATGCTATGCTAAACTGCTTAGTATAGGTTGGATAGTGATCCACCAGTGAGCCCCACCTTGTCCTTGTTGCCCCTGCTTCATCATCGACGACTTGAGCAACGTGATCGAAGACCGGAGCCCGACACTTCACATCACATCACACCCCTTTGTTGCTCGACTCTGCAGAGGTACTATCGGGTGCCGAGGGTGAAACCTCGTAACGCACTCATGATGATAACTCTGTAGTGTAGCTATTCGGTCGTGGTCATCGAGGGTGATTCCTCTTTCTCCATTCCCGATACGACTCTGTCGTGCAACCCCTCAAGTGTGAACCTCGGGGGTGAATCCTCATTGTTCACCTTGACGGACACATCGAGTGGAATTCATCGGGGGTGATTCCTCGGGTTTTCCACCTTGATGTTTTGGACACACGGTTACTTGGACTTTACTTGAGACCTTTGTGAAAGGCGGACGGGCCCGGTGAGCACCCAGGGGAGTTGTTACGGTGGCGGTTGGCTGTTTAGCGGTATCACCCAGGAGGTGTGATAGCTCCGGACTTGTCCCGACAGCCATCACTTCTGTCAATAATGCACTAACAGATTTGGGTATTTGTTCTGAGTTGGCCTCTGGCCTTTATGCACTAACCGCCATGCGAGAATAGTTATGGGCCTCGGCGTCGTGGTATCAGCCGATGCTTTGTCAGACGTCCAGTTCAGCATTGCGGCACGGCTGGGCCGGCGCCATCTAGTATAGAGGTGGTGCATGGTCCGCCCTGCTCGCAATGACCCGGAGTGCAATGGGCGATGGCCCATGACCCCGGAGTGCTTAGGATGTAGACCGGCGGGGACCTCTCTGCTGAGCCTAGGTAGGGCTGCGACGTGTTGATCTTCCGAGGCCGGGCATTGACCCAGGAAGGTGTGTCCGGCCAGAGATGATCGAGCGTGAGGGTAACGTGGTGCACCCCTACAGGGAAGTTATATATTCAAATAGCCGTGTCTACGGCAACGGACATTCAGTCTTATATCCTGATCTATTATAACTAGAAATGGATACTTGAGATATGTGATGGATATGTGGCTGCGAGGTTACTTTCTCGCAGAGAGTCGAGGAAGGATCTCTAGGCCGTTAATACTACAACATGCTTGTTAATTATAAACTGCTATTTTGTATCCCCTTCTACTGCTGCAAGATGGTTCTTTCCAGAAGATGCTTGAAGATGCTAGTCTTTGATAGGCTAGGCTTTCCCCTCCTCTTCTGGCATTCTGCAGTTCAGTCCACATATACAGCTTATTCCTCTGATACCGATGCATACTTAGTATAGATCTGATGCTTGCGAGTACTTTGGATGAGTACTCATGGTTGCTTTGCTCCCCCTTTTCCCCCTTCTTCTTCTTTCTGGTTGTCTCAACCAGATGGCGGATCCCAGGAGCCAGATGCCACCCCAGTCGACTACTACTACTACCCCGACGGAGCCTACTACTACATGGAGACAGCTGACGACCAGGAGTAGTTAGGAGGTCCCAGGCAGGAGGCCTTGCCTCTTCGATCGTTGATGTTTGTGCTAGCCTTCTTATGGCAAAACTTGTTTAACTTATGTCTGTACTCAGATAGTGTTGCTTCCGCTAACTCTGTTGCTTTCGAGCTTCTGTATTCTATCCCTCGAGGCCCCTGGCTTCTAATATGAAGCTTGTATTATTTTATTTGTGTCTAGAGTTGTGTTGTGATATCTTCCCGTGAGTCCTTGATCTTTGCCGTACACATTTGCGTGCATGATTAGTGTACGGACAAATCGGGGGCGTCACAAAGAGACTCTGTATCATGAAGGTAATGGTGCTACTTTGAAGCACAAGTGTGGAAAAAGGATAGTAGCATTGCCCCTTCTCTCTTTTTCTCTCATTTTTTTGGTCCTTCTCCTTTTTTTATATGGCCTCCTTTTTTCGTCCGGAGTCTCATCCCGACTTGTGGGGGAATCATAGTCTCCATCATCCTTTCCTCAATGGGACAATGCTCTAATAATGAAGATCATCACACTTTTATTTACTTACAACTCAAGAATTACAACTCTATGCTAGAACAAAATATGACTCTATGTGAATGCCTCCGGCGGTGTACCGGGATGTGCAATGAATCAAGAATGACATGTATGAAAAATTATGAAGGGTGGCCTTGCCACAAATACGATGTCAACTACATGATCATGCAAGGCAATATGACAATGATGAAGCGTGTCATAATATATGGAATGGTGGAAAGTTGCATGGCAATATATCTCGGAATGGCTATGGAAACGCCATAATAGGTAGGTATGGTGGCTGTTTTTAGGAAGGTATATGGTGGGTGTATGGTACCGGCGAAAGTTGCGCGATACTAGAGAGGCTAGCAATGGTGGAAGGGTGATAGTGCGTATAATCCATGGACTCAACATTAGTCATAAAGAACTCATATACTTATTGCAAAAATCTACAAGTTATCAAAACCAAGCACTACACGCATGCTCCTAGGGGAAGGGTTGGTAGGAGTTAACCATCGCGCGATCCTGACCTCCACACAAAAGAAGACAATAAATAAATAAATCATGCTCCAACTTCATCACATAATGGTTCAGCATACGTGCATGCTACGGGAATCACAAACTTTAACACAAATATTCCTCAGATTCACAATTACTCCACTAACATGACTCTAATATCACCATCTTCATATCTCAAAACAATCATCAAGTATCGAACTTCTAATAATATTCAATGCACTTTATATGAAGGTTTTTATTATACCCATCTTGGATGCTTATCATATTAGGACTAATTTTACTGGCAAAGCAAATTACCATGCTGTTTTAAAGGGCTCTCAAAATAATATAAGTGAAGCATGAGATATCAATAATTTCTATAAAATAAAACGACCACCGTGCTCTAAAAGATATAAGTGAAGCAGTGGAGCAAAATTATCTAGCTCAAAAGATATAAGTGAAGCATATAGAGTATTCTAATAAATTCCGATTCAAGTGTGTCTCTCCCAAAAGGTGTGTATAGCAAGGATGATTGTGGTGAACTAAAAAGAAAAGACTCAAATCATACAAGACGCTCCAAGCAAAACACATATCACGTGGTGAATAAAAATATAGTCTCAAGTAAAGTTACCGATAGACGAAGACAAAAGAGGGGTTGCCTTCCCGGGGCATCCCCAAGCTTGGGCTTTTGGTTGTCCTTGAATTTTACCTTGGGGTGCCTTGGGCATCCCCAAGCTTTGGCTCTTGCCACTCTTTATTCCATAGTCCATCAAATCCTTACCCAAAAACTTGAAAACTTCACAACACAAAACTTAACTGAAAATCTCGTGAGCTCTGTTAGTATAAGAAAACAAACCACGACTTTAAGGTATTGTATTGAACTCATTCTTTATTTATATTGGTGTTAAACCTACTGTATTCCAACTTCTGTATGGTTCACACCCCCTGATACTACTCATAAATTCATCAAAACAAGCAAACAACACACGCAAAATAGAATTTGTCAAAAACAGAACAGTCTTTAGTAATCTGTAACTTTTGAATACTTCTGTAACTCTAATAATTCTGAAATAAATTGTTGTACGTGAGGAATTTGTCTATTAATCATCTGCAAGAAGAATCAACCTAAAATCACTCTTCAGTTAAAAATGGCATCTAATCTCATGAGCGCAAAAGTTTCTGTTTTTTACAGCAAGATCGCAAAGACTTCACCCAAGTCTTCCCAAAGGTTCTACTTGGCACAAACACTAATTAAAACAAAAAACTGAGGCAAATATGCCCTAGAGGCAATAATAAAGTTGTTATTTGTATTTCCTTATATCATGATAAATGCTTATTATTCATGCTATAATTATATTAACCGGAAACTTAGTACATGTGTGAATACATAGACAAAACAGAGTGTCCCTAGTATGCCTCTACTAGACTAGCTCATTGATCAAAGATGGTTATGTTTCCTAGCCAAAGACATGAGTTGTCATTTGATCAACGGGATCACATCATTAGGAGAATGATGTGATGGACAAGACCCATCCATTAGCTTAGCAACTTGATCGTTTAGTTTTACTACTATTGCTTTCTTCATGACTTATACATGTTCCTATGACTATGAGATTATGAAACTCCCAAATACTGGAGGAACACCTTGTGTGCTATCAAACGTCACGACGTAACTGGGTGATTATAAAGATGCTCTACAGGTGTCTCCGAAGGTGTTTGTGGTGTTGGCATAGATCGAGAATAGGATTTGTCACTCCGAGTGTCAGAGAGGTATCTATGGGCCCTCTCGGTAATACACATCATAATAAGCCTTGCAAGCAAATGACTAATGAGTTAGTCACGAGATGGTGTATTATGGAACGAGTAAAGAGACTTGTCGGTAACGAGATTGAACTAGGTATGATGACCCCGACGATCGAATCTCGGGCAAGTAACATACCGATGACAAAGGGAACAACGTATGTTGTTATGCGGTTTGACCGATAAAGATCTTCGTAGAATATGTAGGAACCAATATGAGCATCCAGGTTCCACTAATGGTTATTGACCGGAGATAAGTCTCGGTCATGTCTACATAGTTCTCGAACCCGTAGGGTTCGCACGCTTAACGTTCGATGACGATCAGTGTTATGAGTTTATGTGTTTTGATGTACCAAAGGTATTTCGGAGTCTTGGATGTGATCACGAACATGACGAGGAGTCTCAAAATGGTCGATACATAAAGATTGATATATTGGACGACTATATTCGAACAACGGAAGTGTTCCGGGTGATTTCGGAGAAAATTGGAGTACCAGAGGGTTACCGGAACCCCCTGGAGACATAATGGGCCACATGGGCCTTAGTGGAGAGAGAGAAAGGGTCGGCCAGGGCAGGCCGCACGCCCCTCCCCCTATGGTCCGAATTGGACTAGGGAAGGGGGCGGCGCCCCCCTTTCCTTCTCCCTCTCCTCCTTCCTTTCCCCCTCCTAGTAGGAGTTGGAAAGGGGAGTCCTACTCCTACTAGGAGGAGGACTCCTCCTCTCTCCCGCGCGCCCTAGGGCCGGCCGGCCTCCCCCTTGCTCCTTTATATACGGGGGCATGCGGCACCCTAGAACACAAACATCAGTTTTAGCCGTGTGCGCCCCTCCACAGATACACACCTCGATCATATCGTTGCAGTGCTTAGGCGAAGCCATGCGTCGGTAGCTTCATTATCACCGTCACCACGCCGTCGTGCTGACGAAACTCTCCCGTGACGCTCAACTGGATCAAGAACTCGTGGGACGTCATCGAGTTGAACGTGTGCTGAACGCGGAGGTGCCGTACGTTTGGTGCTTGGATCGGTTGGATCGCGACGATGTTTGACTACATCAACCGCGTCACTAGACGCTTCCGCTTTCGATCTATGAGGGTACATAGACACACTCTCCCCACTCGCTGCTATGCTTCTAGTAGATAGATCTTGCGTGATCGTATGATTTTTTTTGAAATACTACGTTCCCCCACAGTGGCATCATGAGCCAGGTCTATGCGTAGTTGATATGCACGAGTAGAACACAATGAGTTGTGGGCGATAATAGTCATACTGCTTACCAGCATGTCATACTTTGATTCGGCGGTATTGTGAGATGAAGCAGCCCAGACCTATATTACGCGTAAGCTTACGCGAGACTGGTTTCACCGTTATGAGCACTCGCTGCTTAAAGGTGACCGGCGGGTGTTTGTCTCTCTCACTTTAGTTGAATCGAGTGTGGCTATGCCCAGTCCCTGTGTAGGTTAAAACAACACACTTGACGAAAAATCATTGTGGTTTTGTATGCGTAGGTAAGAACGGTTCTTGCTAAGCCCGTAGCAGCCACGTAAAACTTGCAACAACAAAGTAGAGGACGTCTAACTTGTTTTTGCAGGGCATGATTGTGATGTGATATGGTCAAGACGTGATGAGTTATATGTTATTGTATGAGATGATTATGTTTTGTAAAGTTATCGGCAACCAGCAGGAGCCTTATGGTTGTCTCTTTATAGTATGAATTGCGAAGGCCATGTAATTGCTTTACTTTATCACTATGAGTTAGCGATAGTAGTAGTAGCAATAGTTGGCGAGACGACCACGACGCTACGATGAAGATCATGGTGTCAAGCTGGTGACAATGGAGATCATGACGATGCTTTGGAGATGGAGATAAAAAGCACAAGATGATGATGGCCATATCATGTCACATATTTTGATTGCATGTGATGTTTATCTTATTATGCTTCTTATTTTGCTTAGTACGGCGGTAGCATTATAAGACGACCCTTACAAAATTTCAAGGTACAAGTGTTCTCCCTGAGTATGCACCGTTGCGAAAGTTCATCGTGTCGAGACACCACATGATGATCGGGTGTGGTAAGCTCTACGTTCAAATACAATGGGTGTAAGATAGTTTTGCACATGCAGAATACTCGGGTTAAACTTGACGAGCCTAGCATGTACAGACATGGCCTCGGAACACTAGAGACCGAAAGGTCGAGCATGAATCATATAGTAAATATGATCAACATAAGATGTTCACCATTGAAAACTACTCCATCTCATGTGATGATCGGACATGGTTTAGTTGATTTGGATCACGTGATCATTTAGATGACTAGAGGGATGTCTATCTAAGTGGGAGTTCTTTAGTAATATGATTAATTGAATTTTAATTTATTATGAACTTAGTCCTGATAGTTTTTGCATATCTATGTTGTTGTAGATTAATGGCCCATGCTATCGTTCCCTTGAATCTTAATGCGTTCCTAGAGAAAGCTAATTTGAAAGATGATGGTAGCAACTACACAGACTGGGTCCGTAACTTGAGGATTATCCTCATTGCTGCACAGAAGAATTATGTCTTGGAAGCACCGCTAGGTGACAGGCCTGCTGGAGGAGCAACTCCGGACGTTATGAACGTCTGGCAAGCTCATTCTGATGACTACTCGATAGTTCAGTGTGCCATGCTTTACGACTTAAAATCGGGACTTCAAAGACGTTTTAAACATCATGGAGCATATGAGATGTTCCAAAAATTGAAGTTAATATTTCAAGAAAATGCCCGAATTGAGAGATATGAAGTCTCCAATAAGTTCTATAGCTGCAAGATGGAGGAGAACAGTTCTATCAGTGAACACTTGCTCAAAATGTCTGGGTACTACAATCATATGAGTCAACTTGGTTGCAAAGTTGACGAAGATAGTGTTATTGATAGAGTTCTTCAATCACTGCCACCAAGCTATAAAGGCTTCGTGATGAACTATAACATGCAAGGGATGCAGAAGACAATTCCCGAGCTCTTCGCTATGCTCAAAGCTGCGGAGGTAGAAATCAAAAAGGAGAATCAAGTGTTGATGGTTAATAAGACCACTAGTTTCAAGAAAAAGGGCAAGGGAAAGAAGGGGAACTTCAAGAAGAATAGCAAGACAGTTGCTACTCCCATGAAGAAACCCAAGTCTGGAGCCAAGCCTTAAACTTAGTGCTTCTACTACAAAGGAACTAGACACTGGAAGCGGAACAACCCCAAGTATTTGGCGGATAAGAAGGATAGCAAAGTGAACAAACGTATATTTGATATACATGTTATTGATGTGTACCTTACTAATGCTCGTAGTAGCACCTGGGTATTTGATACTGGTTCAGTTGCTAATATTTGTAACTCAAAACTGGGGCTACGGATTAAACGAAGATGAGCTAAGGACAAGGTGACGATGCGTGTGGGAAATGGTTCCAAAGTCTAGGTGATGGCCGTCGGCACGCTACCTCTACATCTACCTTCAGGATTAGTTTTAGACCTGAATAATTGTTATTTGGTGCCAGCGTTGAGCATGCACATTACAACTGGATCTTGTTTGTTGCGAGACGGTTATTCATTTAAACCAGAGAATAATGGTTGTTCTATTTATATGAGTAATATCTTTTACGGTCATGCACCCTTAAAAAGTGGTCTATTCTTGTTGGATCTCGATTGTAGTGATACACATATTCATAATATTGAAGCCAAAAGATGCAAGGTTAAGAATGATAGTGCAACTTATTTATGGCACTGCCGTTTATGTCATATTGGTGTAAAGCGCATGGAAAAACTCCATACTCATGGACTTTTGGAATCACTTGGTGCTTGCGAACCATGCCTCATGGGCAAGATGACTAAAACTCCGTTCTCCAGAACAATGGAGCGAGTAACTGATTTGTTGGAAATCATACATACTGATGTATGTGGACCGATGAGTGTTGAGGCTCGCGGTGGGTATCGTTATTTTCTGACCTTCACTGATGATTTGAGCAGATATGGGCGTATCTACTTAATGAAACACAAGTCTAAAACATTTGAAAATTTCAAAGAATTTCAGAGTGAAGTAGAGAATCATCGTAACAAGAAAATAAAGTTTCTACGTTCTGATCATGGAGGCGAATATTTGAGTTACGTGTTTGGTCTTCATTTAAAACAATGTGGAATAGTGTCACAACTCACGCCACTCGGAACACCATAGCGTAATGGTGTGTCTGAACGTCGTAACCGTATTTTATTAGATATGGTGTGATCTATGATGTCTCTTACCGATTTACCACTATTGTTTTGGGGTTATGCTTTAGAGACAGCTGCATTCACGTTAAATAGGGAACCATCTAAATCCATTGAGACGACGCCTTTTGAATTGTGGTTTGGCAAGAAACCAAAGTTGTCGTTTCTTAAAGTTTGGGGCTCCGATGCTTATGTGAAAAAGCTTCAACCTGATAAGCTCGAACCCAAGTCGGAGAAATGTGTCTTCATAGGATACCCAAAGGAAACTTTTGGGTACACCTTCTATCGCAGATCCGAAGGCAAGTTATTCGTTTCTAAGAATGGATCCTTTCTAGAGAAGGAGTTTCTCTCGAAAGAAGTGAGTGGGAGGAAAGTAGAACTTGATGAGGTAATTGTACATTTTCCCGAATTAGAAAGTAGTACATCACAAAAACTAGTTCCAGTGATTCCTACACCAATTAGCGAGGAAGCTAATGATGATGATCATGAAACTTCGGATCAAGTTACTACTGAACCTCGTAGGTCAACCAGAGTACGTTCTGCACCAAAGTGGTACGGCAACCCAGTTCTGGAAGTCATGTTACTAGACCATGATGAACCTACAAACTATGAGGAAGCGATGATGAGCCCAGATTTCGCAAAATATCTTGAGGCCATGAAATCTAAGATGGGATCCATGTATGAGAACAAAGTATGGACTTTGGTTGACTTGCCCGATGATCGGCAAGCCATTGAAAATAAATGGATCTTCAAGAGGAAGATAGACGCCGATGAAAATGTTACTGTCTACAAAGCCCGACTTGTTGTGAAAGGTTTTCGGCAAGTTCAAGGAGTTGACTACTATGAGACTTTCTCACCCATAGCGTTGCTTAAATCTTTCCGAATCATGTTAGCGATTGCCGCATTTTATGATTATGAAATCTGGCAAATGGATGTCAAAACTGCATTCTGATACGTCTCCAACGTATCTATAATTTTTGATTATTCCATGCTTTATATATTCTGTTTTGGATGTTTAATGGGCTTTATTATACACTTTTATATTATTTTTGGGACTAACCTACTAACCCAAGGGCCAGTGCAAATTGCTGTTTTTTTTGCCTATTTCAGTGTTTCGCAGAAAAGGGATATCAAACGGAGTCCAAACGGAATGAAACCTTCGGGATAGTTATTTTTGGAACAATATCAACACAAAAGACTTGGAGTACACGTCGGGAAGCGAAGGAGGTGGCCACGAGGGCAAGGGGCGCGCCCAGGGGGTAGGCGCGCCCCCACCCTCATGGGCCACGTATTGCTTCCCCGACGCCCCTCTTCAGCCTATATATACCTACGTACCCTGAAACCATCGAGGAGCACCACGAAATCCTAATTCCACCACTGTGACCTTCTGTACCCGTGAGATCCCATCTTGGGGCCTGTTCCGGAGCTCCACCGGAGGGGGCATCGATCACGGAGGGCTTCTACATCAACACCATAGCCTCTCCGATGAGTTGTGAGTAGTTTACCATAGACCTTTGGGTCCATAGTTATTAGCTAGATGGCTTCTTCTCTCTCTTTGGATCTCAATACAAAGTTCTCCTCGATCTTCGAGGAGATCTATTCGATGTAATCTTTCTGCGGTGTGTTTGTCGAGATGATGAATTGTGGGTTGATGATCAAAATTATCTATGAACAATATTGGATTCTTTTCTGAAATCTTTTATGTATGATTTAAATATCCTTGCAAGTCTCTTCGAATTATCTGTTTGGTTTGTCCTACTAGATCTATAGTTCTTACAATGGGAGAAGTGCTTGGCTTTGGGTTCAATCTTGCGGTGTCCTTTCCCAGTTTTAGCAGGGGCAGCAAGGCACATATTGTATTGTTGTCATCGAGTATAAAAAGATGGGGTTTATATCATATTGCTTGAGTTTATCCCTCTACATCATGTCATCTTGCTTAATGCATTACTTTGTTCTTATAAACTTAATACTCTAGATGCATGCTGGATAGCGGTCGATGTGTGGAGTAATAGTAGTAGATGCAGAATCGTTTCGGTCTACTTGTCACAGACGTGATGCCTATATACAATGATCATGCCTAGATATTCTCATAACTATGCGCTTTTCTATCAATTGCTCGATAGTAATTTGTTCACCCACCGTAGAAATCTTCTATCATGAGAGAAGCCACTAGTGAAACCTATGGCCCCCAGGTCTATTCTCATCATATTAATCTTCCAACAACTATTTACTTTACTTTGCATTATTTACTTTCAATGTCTATACCAAAAAATACCAAACATATTATCTTATCATATCTATCAGATCTCACTTTTGTAAGTGACCGAGAAGAGATTGACAACCCCTTTTATCACGTTGGCTGCAAGGTTCTTATTTGTTTGTGCAGGTACGAGGGACTCGCGCGTGGTCTCCTACTGGATCGATACCTTGGTTCTCAAAAACTGAGGGAAATACTTACGCTACTGTGATGCATCACCCTTTCCTCTTCGAGGGAATACAACGCAAGCTCGAGAAGTAGCAAGAAGAATTTATGGCGCCATTGCCGGGGAGATCTTTGCAAAAGTCATATACAAAGTACCTATCACAAACCCTTATCCCTCACATTACATTATTTGCCTCTCGTTTTCCTCTCCCCCACTTCACCCTTGCCGTTTTATTCGCCCTTTTTACCGTTCGATTACCTCTTGTGTGTTCGTCTTTATTGCGGTTTGTTGCTACCATGTCTGAGATGGGGGAGGATGTCGTTGAAAAGGATAATAACACTGAGGGCAACTTTGCTTTTGTTGATGCTCCGGATGAAACTACCACTTTACATACTAAGAAATTCTGGGTTGGTAGTGGTAATATTATTGGAAAAGGAGTTCTTCAAGACTTCTTTACTTGTGTCGGTGCTTTGTCCACTATGGGTGGATCTATTCTTCATAGAACTAGTAGTCTTGCGGATGCCATATCTATGCTTGTAGTTGAAATTGAAAGGAAATTTATCCATATGCATCCTTGCATTCAGAGAATTTTTCTTCCCATATTGAGCATTCTTCTGTTAAACGCACAGCTACTATCGTTTTGGCTCACGAGTTCAGATTCATAATGAAAGAGGCCAAAGAAATATTTACGCATTATAGGGTGGACGCTAGTTGTCCTCCCATAGAAGCTATCTTATTCAATCAAGAGGACATAATGCGTTTGCAATCTTTAGATCATGTTGCTTTTAATGAAAACCTTAGGAAAACGGTTCCTACCGATATCTTAGTCGATAGAATCTCTGAATTGAATGATGATTTTTCTATTCAAAACAATGGGTTAGATTTTTCTCTCGAGCGAAGGCTCATGACCTTTTGCCAAAAAATGCTTATAATGATGAATTGGTTGTGCAATATGAAGGTTCAAAGGAGGAACCTATACCTCCTGAGCTTGATATGGGGGACTTTTGTCCTATTAAATTTAGCCCTTTTGATTACTTTTGCTTTCCACAAAGAAAACTTGCTGCTGAACGCAGGGAGTATGAGATGAGTTTTCGCGATCTACCTTATCATTATGTCAATACTTAGATTGTCACATCCCTAGCTAGCACTTGCATTAGGACCTGACTAGAGTGTGCATCATGTTTACTTTCAAAGAAACTTGAAATGGGATTAACAGAAACCCCAGCACCCCTCCCCTAACAACTAGGGTTTGATAAAATATTTTCCAATGTACCCAAAATGCCCTTCAAAAATGTTCATCATTTCTGCCTTGGTCTTAAACCTCTGCCAAAAATGGTGCACAATTTTCTAGGACACTCTAGGGCTTTGGATTAAATCATATGGTATTTGTATTTGGGCATTTAAATACTTTTAAATATTTTAAATGCTCAAATAATCATGAACTATAATGTTTCTTACTGTTCATATTATATATAGTGGGTATGACAAGTTTCATGAGTTATAAAAATGCTCTAGCATTTTTAATAATTGAACAAAGATGCAAAAGAAATGAAACAAAACAGAAAATAGGAAAAGGAAAATAGGAAGAAGTACTTACCTCGGCCCAGCCCTGTAGCAAGCCGGCCCAGCCCACCAGCCCTCCTCCTGTCGTCTTCCTCCTCGCGCCAGAAGGACGCGCGCGTGGCCGCCGCGCGCCGGCACGCGCCCGGCCACCTCCAGGCTGCTTGCCTGCCTCCCCGATGGCCTGGATGACTCCACGAGTCGACACGCAGCTGCCCCGACCGCTCTCACTTCTCCCCCCTCGTCTCCTTCGCCCTCCCCTGGCTCTTTCTCCTCCATCACCGAGCCGCCGTCGCCGCCGCTCGCCGTAGCCACACTCAGAGCCACCCCCTCGCCCCGTGAGTGTGTCCAGAGGATCCGCCGCGTCGTCCTCTTCCTCCTCGCTGAGCCATGAGCCACCGGAAGCCCTGCAACGACCCCATGCCGTCGTCCCCTTCCTCGGATCGCCGGAGTACCTCGCCGCCGTTACGAAGCTACAGCGCGTCCCCGACCCCGCCGTCGAGCTCATTAGCACCGCAGTGAGCTTCTACGTCGAACCCCTCCTTCCTCCGTTCCTTTTGCGCCGTGTAGCCGCCGCTCTGTTGATCACCGAAACGCACCGCCGCCGTGCTCGCCGCCGACGATGCTCCGGTGACCATTTGGTCACGGGCACCCGTCCATCACACTCGCCACAGCACGTAGATACGAACGGTGCTACGCACGCATCGCCTAGGCCCCTGCAGCCGCATCTCCACACACGCCCGACGCCGGTCGCCGCCGTCGAGCTTGTTGCCGTCGTCTCCGGCCACCCCAGGTCCGGCGACCACCACCATCCGACGCGCAAGAGCAAGAGCTCTCCAACGCGCCTAGCCACAGCTCGAACCGTGCACCATAGGCGTTTTCTGAAGCACGCCGCCGCGTTTGGCCTCGCCGGCGGCTAAACGCCGGCGAGTTGGACCTGTTTTGACCACGGGTTTGACCCCCTGGGTCAATGACATGTGGGCCCTGCCCGCAAGTCAAACCTAGTTTAGGTGTTAATTTAATTTAATTAGTTAATTAGTTTAGTCACTGACACGTGGGCCCTGGCCCCACTGACAGCTAATTAGTTTTAGTTTAACTCTAATTAACTCAGTTAATTAGCTGTGACACTGACATGAGGGACCCACTGGTCAGGTTTGACCTGGACTGACCCTGTTGACTGGCTGACGCCAGCATGATGTCATGCTGACGCAGTAAAGGTTTTTCTGGGATTTTTAGATTTAATAATAATTCAGGAAATTCTAGAAAATACCCAAAACTTCTAAAAATCATATAAAATCAACCATAGCTCAGATGGAAAAGATTTATATATGAAAAATGATCAAAAAAATCCAATCTTTCTAATGGCACTGGTTTCATGCATGTTTGAACAAGTTAACTTGCTGTATATATCAAAAACATGATAATGCACTTATTTAAATAATAGTTTGAACTTCAATTTGAATCCTTGATTCAAATAGGTTCAAACCCTTCTGGTTCTAGTTACATTAGCCAACACACATGCATCTTGCCATGTCATGAGCATGCATCATATTGTTGCATTTGTGTGTTAATGATTGTATCATCGCCCTCTGTTGGAAAAGGCAGTGCCTAGGAGGCGCTTAGGCACGCCTAGGCGCTAGGCAATGGCCAAACGCCTCGCCTAGGGCATAAATGGAGGTCTAGGCAGGGCAAGCAAGGAATTGTCTACCCAAGCAAGAAATCAGGCCACATACTGCACTGATATGCCAAACAACTTATATTCCAATGGCAGTAACCAATAATTAACTTATTTATGTACTACAAATAATATCAACACCCGTATAATAATCGCAAATATAGTACAAGTAAAAACAATATTACCGCCTAGGCCGCGCCTAGGGCGCTTAGGCACTGCCTAGGCACTAGGCGAAGGCCGACCGCCTCGCTTACGCCTACCGCTTTTTCCAACCTTATTCATCGGTATTCCCTGTGTTAGGTCCTGCTCCCGAGGATACTGCTGCGTATCCAGTTGAAGAGCAGTACCCGACAACTACCTTGTCAGGCAAGCAATCATTGATCATTCCGACACAAACCCAATCTTCTCGCTCCTGCTCTCTTTTACTGCATTAAGGCAACAGCGCGTGAACTGCTACTTGCTGCGGTAGTTGAACCCTATTCCCTTGCATGACCTGTCATTGCCACAGTAAATAGTTGAAACCCACTAGCATGTGTAGGAGTTGATTGAGCCATGTGATGTGTGATCCACCATGCTATTTACTTATGTTGCTGGCTATGCTTAGAGTTGTGTCTGGTCTGGTTCATCTGGGTGATGGATCAGAGTGAAATGATCTTACCGATAAAGAGAGGGAAGTGTGGAATACGCTTGGTAAAGGTATCGATGAAAGGCCATGTAGGAGTACATGGTGGGTTGTTTCATTGGAATCGTCCATAGGACCCGAGATCTGTGTGTGTGATTCAAGTTACAGTTACTACCACACATTGGGCCCTGAAATATGACCCCGCTCGACTTATTGACTGCCCTTGTACTCTGTCCAGGAGTTTCAACTAGTTTCTGGTGTTTATAGTTTACTAGAGGTCGTGCGCAGCGCTGACCCTCGGGGTGGGCTGTGATGCGACAGGTACGTGGCACGGTGTACCGGTTGCCCGTTTGGTGACTCGGGAACCCTGTACACATCGTTTGGGGCCGTGAGCGACACCCCGACCGGATCTCCCCACGGATGGAACCCAAATAGGCGATAAACCTGGACGAGAGACTTGAGTGGTTGGTTAGGTCGTGGTCTACACCCACGTCGGCTTTCGCTTGAAGTCTGCCGAGCACATGTCGTGTGCAGACGCTAAGTGGTGAAAACATGTGTGAAGAAGTACACCCCTGCAGGGTTATCAATCTATTCGAATAGCCGTTGTTCGCAGTACGAACTACTTGGTTACTCTTACAGTTCATAGACAAGTTGATGGATACTACTAAAAGCCTCAAGATAAGCGTGAGTGCCGTGGATGGCCCTTCCGTAGGATGACGGAAGAGGATCCTCGGTAGTGTATTGATGTGGTGAGTAGAGGACTCGTGTTCGTAACAATATCTTGCAATCCGTTGAGAGTTGTAGTATAGGTTAGCCAAGGTCAAAGCTGGCATTCTGCTATAAACTCCACTATCCCCCTTTGATAATGTTGCATGTATAATAGGTTCTGTGGTAAGACTTGCTGAGTACCTTTGTACTCAAGTTTGCTTAATAACTGTTGCAGAGGAGAACCCTGCCCCTGCTGATGGGTTCTACATAGACGTTGACGTCGACGAGTAGCTTGACACCCAGACGGTGATCTGGAGCTTGTGGAGGGCCTTGTAGATAGTCAGGCTACACCAAGCCTGTTTTATTTTCTAAGTTGTCTGTACTCAGACATGTAGCTTCCGCTTGTGCTTGTATGACTGTATGACTTGAGTGTTGGGTCATGTGACCCCTACCTGTATGAATATGTTGTGTATGGCTCTTGGAGCCTTTTAAATAAAGTACTTTGAGTCATAGAGTTCTGTTGTGATGCAATGTTGTATTTGCACATATTGAGCATATTGCTTGTATGATTGAAATGCTTGGTATGTGTGGGATCCGACACCTAGTTGTTTTCCTTTGGTAGCCTATCTTACAGGGAAATGCCTCCTAGTGATTCCAATGAGCCTTGGTAGCTTGCTACTGCTCGGAACACGTAGGCTGGCCGGCATGTGTCCTTCTTCGTTCCTGTGTCTGTCCCTTAGGGGAAATGTCACGCGTTGTTCCTTTAAGTCCATGTAGCTTGCTACGACTTGGGTTCATACGTTGATGACCGACACGTTCGTTGCTGGGTCATGGATGCCTGTCTCTGTAATTTAGTGCCACTTTTGGTTTATAACTAGCCATGTCGGCCCGGGTTCTCTGTCATATGGATGCTAGCGACACTGTCATATACGTGTGCCAAAATGCGCAAACGGTCCCGGGCCAGGTAAGGTGGCACCCGTGGGGTTACCGTGCGTGAGGCCGCAAAGTGATATGACGTGTTACAGCTAGATCGGTGTGACTTAGGATCGGGGTCCTGACATAGATCTATTCTTGTATCGTGCCTAGCTAGGGGCGTTAAATGATAGCGCTTGTTGGGAGGCAACCCAATTTTATTTTCTTTGTTTTTGTTTCTGTTTAGGAATAAATAATGCATCTAGCTTCTGTTTAGATGTGGTTTTGTGTTTTATTTAGTGTTTGTGCCAAGTAGAACCTTTGGAAAGACTTGGGTGAAGTTTATGCGATCATGCTGTAAAAAATAGAAACTTTAGCGCTCACAAGATTAGCTACCATTTTTTACTGGAGAGTTATTTTAAGTTGATTCTTTTTGCAGATGATTAATAGACAAATTTCTCACGTCCACTAATTTATTTCGAATTGTTTAGGGTTACATAAGTATTTGAAAGTTACAGATTGCTACAAACTATTCTATTTTTGATAGATTCTGTTTTTCGTGTGTTGTTTGCTTATTTTGATGAATCTACGAGTAGTATCGGGGGGTATGAATCATAGAGAAGTTGGAATACAGTAGGTTTAACACCAATATAAACAAAGAATGCGTTCATTACAGTACCTTTGAGTAGTGGTTTGTTTTCTTATACTAACGGAGCTCACGAGATTTTTGGCTAAGTTTTGTGTTGTGAAGTATTCAAGTTTTGAGTAAGGATTTGATGGACTATGGAACAAAGAGTGGAAAGAGACTAAGCTTGGGGATTCCCAAGGAACCCGAAGGTAAAATTCAAGGACAACCAAAAGCCTAAGCTCGGGGATGCCCCGGGAAGGCATCCCCTCTTTCGTCTTCGTCTATCGGTAACTTTACTTGAGACTATATTTTTATTCACCACATGATATGCATTTTGCTTGGAGCGTCATGTATAATTTGAGTCTTTGCTTTTTAGTTTACCACAATCATCCTTGCTGGACACACCTTTTGAGAGATATACACATGATTTGGAATTTATTAGAATACTCTATGTGCTTCACTTATATCTTTTGAGCTAGATAGTTTTGCTCTAGTGCTTCACTTATATCTTTTAGAGTACGGTGTGGTTTTATTTTGTAGAAATTATTGATCACTCATGGTTCACTTATATCTTTTTGAGAGTCTTCTAGAACAGCATGGTAATGTGCTTTGGTTATAAAATTATTCCTAATATGATAGGCATCCAAGATGAGTATAGTAAAAACATTCATAAAAGTGCATTGAATATTATGAGAAGTTTGATACTTGATGATTGTTTTGAGATATGAGGATAGTGATATTATAGTCATGCTACTGGAGTAATTGTGAATTTGAGAAACACTTGTGTTAAAGTTTGTGATTCCCGTAGCATGCACGTATGGTGAACCGTTATGTGATGAAGTTGGAGCATGATTTATTTATTGATTGTCATCCTTTGTGTGGAGGTCGGGATCACGCGATGGTTAACTACTACCAACCCTTCCCTAGGAGCATGCCTTGAATACTTTGTTTTGATAACTCGTAGATTTTTGCAATAAGTATATGAGTTCTTTATGACTAATGTTGAGTCCATGGATTATTCGCACTCTCACCCTTCCACAATTGCTGGCCTCTCTTGTACCGCGCAATTTTCGCCAGTACCATACACCCACCATATACCTTCCTGAAAACAGACACCATACCTACCAATTATGGCATTTCCATAGCCATTCCGAGATATATTTCCATGCAACTTTCCACCATTCCATTTATTATGACACGCTTCATCATTGTCATATTGCCATGCATGATCATGTAGTTGACATCGTATTTGTGGCTAGGCCACCATGCATAATCTCTCATACATGTCACTCTTGATTCATTGCACATCCCGGTACACCGCCGGAGGCATTCACATAGAGTCATATTTTATTCTAGATTCGAGTTGTAAGTAAATAAAAGTGTGATGATCATCATTATTAGAGCATTGTCCCAGTGAGGAAAGGATGATGGAGACTATGATTCCCCCAACAGTCGGGATGAGACTCCGGACGAAAGAAAAGAAAAAAAAAGAGAAAAAAAGAGGCCAAAAAAAAGAGAAAAAAGAGAAAAGCCCCAAAATAAAAAAGGAAAAAAGAGAGAAAAAGAGAGAAAAAGAGAGAAGGGACAATGTTACTATCCATTTTCCACACTTGTGCTTCAAAATAGCACCATGATATTCATGATAGAGAGTTTCTTGTTTTGTCACTTTCATATACTAGTGGGAATTTTCATTATAGAACTTGGCTTGCATATTCCAATGATGGGCTTCCTCAAAATGCCCTAGGTCTTCGTGAGCAAGCGAGTTGGATGCACACCCACTTAGTTTCTTTTGTTGAGCTTTCATACATTTATAGCTCTAGTGCATCCGTTGCATGGCAATCCCTACTCACTCACATTGATATCTATTGATGGGCATTTCCATAGCCCATTGATACGCGTAGTTGATGTGAGACTATCTTCCTCTTTTGTCTTCTCCACAACCACCACTCTATTCCACATAGTGCTATATCCATGGCTCATACTCATGTATTGCGTGAAAGTTGAAAAGTTTGAAAAAAATGAAGTGTGAAACAATTGCTTGGCTGAAACCGGGGTTGTGCATGACTTAAATATTTTGTGTGATGAAGATAGAGCATAGCCAGAATATATGATTTTGTAGGGATAACTTTCTTTGGCCATGTTATTTTGAGAAGACATGATTGTTCTGTTAGTATGCTTGAAGTATTATTATTCTTATGTCAATATAGACTTTTGTCTTGAATCTTTCGGATCTGAACATTCATGCCACAATAAAGAAAATTACATTGAGAATTATGATTGGTTAGCATTCCACATAAAAAAAATTGTTTTTATCATTTACCTACTCGAGGACGAGCAGGAATTAAGCTTGGGGATGCTTGATACGTCTCCAACGTATCTATAATTTTTATTGTTCCATGCTATTATATATTCTACTTTGGATTTTTAATGGGATTTACTATACACTTTTATATTAGTTTTGGGACTAACCTACTAACCCAAGGCCCAGTGCAAATTGCTATTTTTTGCCTATTTCAGTGCTTCGCAGAAAAGGGATATCAAACAGAGTCCAAACAGAATGAAACCTTCGGGAGAGTTATTTTTGGAACAATATCAACACGAAAGACTTGGAGTACACACCAGGAAGAGAAGGAGGTGGCCACGAGGGCAGGGGGCGCACCCAGGGGGTAGGCGCGCCCCCACCCTCGTGGGCCACCTATTGCTTCCCCGACGCCCCTCTTCAGCCTATATATACCTACATACCATGAAGCCATCGAGGAGCACCACGAAACCCTAATTCCACCACCGTAACCTTCTGTACCCGTGAGATCCCATCTTGGGGCCTGTTCCAGAGCTCCACCGGAGGGGGAATCGATCACGGAGGGCTTCTACATCAACACCATAGCCTCTTCGATGAGTTGTGAGTAGTTTACCATAGACCTTTGGGTCCATAGTTATTAGCTAGATGGCTTCTTCTCTCTCTTTGGATCTCAATACAAAGTGCTCCTCGATCTTCGAGGAGATCTATTCGATGTAATCTTTTTGCGGTGTGTTTGTCGAGATCTGATGAATTGTGGGTTTATGATCAAGATTATCTATGAACAGTATTGGATTCTTTTCTGAAATCTTTTATGTATGATTCAAAAATCCTTGCAAGTCTCTTCGAATTATCGGTTTGGTTTGTCCTACTAGATCTATAGTTCTTACAATTGGAGAAGTGCTTGGCTTTGGGTTCAATCTTGCGGTGTCCTTTCCCAGTGATAGCAGGGGCAGCAAGGGACGTATTGTATTGTTGCCATTGAGAGTAAAAAGATGGGTTTAATATCATATTGCTTGACTTTATCCCTCTACATCATGTCATCTTGCTTAAGGCGTTACTCTGTTCTTATGAACTTAATACTCTAGATGCATGCTGGATAGCGGTCGATGTGTGGAGTAATAGTAGTAGATGCAGAATCATTTTGGTCTACTTGTCACGGACATGATGCCTATATACAATGATCATGCCTAGATATTCTCATAACTATGCGCCTTTCTATCAATTGCTCGACAGTAATTTGTTCACCCACCGTAGAAATGTGCTATAATGAGAGAAGCCACTAGTGAAACCTGTGGTCCCCCGGTCTATTCTCATCATATTAATATTCTATCAAATATTTACTTTACTTTGCATTATTTACTTTCAATCTCTATACCAAAAAAATACCAAAAATATTATCTTATCATATCTATCAGATCTCCCTTTTGTAAGTGTCGGGGAAACTGATCCACGAACACCTATGGGACCGGCGGACCGAGTCCCTTTCGGTTTGGAGGGGGCGGAGATCGCACGAAGAGCAGATCGAGGCGAAGCACACGAGCAGTTTACCCAGGTTCGGGCCGCACGGATGCGTAAAACCCTACTCATGCTTTGTGGTTTGTATTGAGTTCTTACTCGGGAGCGCTGAGTGCTACAGTACGCACCAGCGGCTAACGAGACTGAGCGTGAGAGTTCTCCTCTTTCGAACCCCCTCTACGTTGCGCATGGGCCTCCTTTTATATACTCAAGGGGTCACCGACAGGTGGCAACGTAGACAAGGGTAAAAATGGAAAGGTGTTGTAGTTGGTACAACTACCTATACAGCGCATCACACCTAACCTTGACGGCAGGGGACAAGAGCATTAAATGCCCATCGGCGTCGCCCAAACAGTGCAAAAAGGGACCGTCAGGGACGCCACCGTTCGCCACGATGGCAACCTTGTCAGCGCCGCTTGCCACTGCGCACCGCTGGCTGCACAGCCTCCCGCCACGTGCGTCTGGAAGGGTCCTAGAGCGACACGTTGGCGGATGTGATGGAGCGTGGGTACAGAGTGGTAGCTTGCCGCGGCAAGCGCCTTGCCGCGGTCATTGTCTTGTCGCGTCCAGGAGCTTGTCGCTCACCGGTCCTTGCCGGGACGCATGGCGCATCGCGGCAAGTTCCTTGAGATGCCTTGGTTGGCCTTCCCGGCAAGCTCCTCTCGCCGGGGTCTTGTGCCTTGAGTGGCCTTCCCGGCAAGCTCCTCTTGCCGGGGCCTTGTCTTCTCGGCTCGAATACTTTGTTCTTGAATGGCTCCAAAGGAACCACGGAGGACCTTGGCGGTCACCCGGCAAGCCTTGCCGCGGGGCGCTGCGACTGCCCGTGCACAAGTTCGGGATACTAAGGGTACCCCTACTCTAGTACACCGACAGGAGCCCCCGGGCCTGGGCCATACACGGTGCCGAGCGCTGTTGGGCCAGGCCCAAAACAGGGCACGGGCACGCGCGGCCTGGGTTACGACGTATCTTTCTCCGTATCCTCCGCACCCTCCCCGAACGGCACGCGTTGATTGCAGCGTCGTGGGAGAGATCGTGGGTGGTTTCTTTATTCGGAAAGGCGGAACGTCCCCCCTCCCTCCTTATAAGCAGGGGAAACAGGGGCAGTTCGCCCATCCGCCCGTTGCTACTCCAACCTCGAAAACCTCCGCCGCTCCCCTTCTTCCCAAAGCTGAAAGAGAGCAGCGCTCCACCCCCCATCGCCACCAGCACCACCAACGCCGTCGACCTCCCTCACCACTTCCGCCATGGCTCCGAAAACCGACAAGGGGAAGGGCGCGAAGTCGGCCGAGGCGCAGCGGCTCGCAGCGCTGCGAAAGGAGCGGGCTGTCTTCCCCCCCAAGCTTGCCGCGAGGGAGCTGAGGGAGTGCTACTACCTCTTCTGGTAGGGGGAGACGCGGGCGCACCCGCGCACGAAGGTACTTCCAGCCGTTGCTTGGAAAACGGCTCCAACTGGATACCCTTTCTTTGCCTTGTTCTTCTACTGCGGGCTCTGCCCGCCTTTCTCTGAATTTTTCTGCGACATTATGAACACCTACGGGTTCTGCCTCCTTGACTTCACCCCAACGCTGTTCTAACCATGGCAGTTTTTGCACATCTCTACAAAAACTTTGTCGGAGTCCATCCCAATGTAGCCCTTTTCCGCCACTTCTTTATGCTCCGAGTTGAGAGAGGAGAGCCTTTATCTGGCGGAGTCTCCTGGATCTCGAGGGCCGGCAAGAAGGACACTTATCTGGAGGGAGAGCTCCGCAGCAAGTGGGAGGAGTGGAGAGCAAACTGGTGCTGGATCGTCGAGGAGAACCCGCATCCATTTACTGCCTGGCGCCAAACCCCAGTAGTGCGCGGCAGCGACTGGAGCAACGTGGCCCCGGAAGACGATAGGCCAAAGATTGCCATCGCCCGGATCCTACGCCTCAGGCTCGCCGGGCTCACTGTAGGCGCAGTTGGCGCAAATTTCCTTCGCCGCCGCATCGCCCCCCTGCAGGAGAGGAAGAGACCCGCCTTGGAGTTCGAGAATGCGGCGGACATCATGAGGCCGCGCCCGGGCCTCAATTTCAACTTCACTGTCCTGGAGCTCAACGCGATGCTCCAGGAGCTGTTCAAGTATGACCCTCAGCATCCCAAAGTGTTCAGGCTGCCGGAGGGTGTCGTTCCGCTGTGCAACAACTCCGCGCTCAGCCGCATTCGCGCAATGATGCCGCTGTGCGACTCGCATGGGATCGACCCAACTTGGAAAGAGCCTGCAGATGACGCCGTGCAGGAGTTCTTTGATAGCTTGGAAGAAGTGCCGATTCGCTCCGACGAGAAGAAAGGCCTCACCCGCGACACCACCGATACGGAGCGGAAGCGCATCGCCACTAGGCTGGAAGAGGCGGCGGCAGCCGCAGCCGCGGGCGAGTTCGGATTCACCGTGGAGGAGGCAGAGGCAGCAAAGGCGGCAAGCCTTGCCGAGCGAGAGGAGTTTGTCGGCGAGGAGGAGCTTGCCGGGCAAGACGTCGAGTCGAGCGAGCCCGCCGAGCAGGGCATCGAGTCGAGCGAGCCCGCCGAGCAGGGCGTCGAGTCGAGCGAGCCTGCCGAGGATACGAGCGGCTTGTTGGAGACCGACTCCTCTTCCTCCTCATCTTCGGGCAGCTCGCCGCAAGCAGAGCCCCCAGCTCCACCAAGAAGGCGTCTCCGCAAGGCCGGGGACGTAGCGGAGCGTCAGACGAGTCAACAGCCGTCGCGCCGCGCGACATGCTCCACCGCGGCAAGTGCTATTGCCACGGGAGCACCTCGCGCTGCTGCGACAACTGGAGCAGGGTCTTCCCGGACCACCGCTTCTGCTCCTGCCGCTTCTCACGCCACGGCGGCAGCCGGAGCGGGGTCATCTCAGACCACCGCCACTGCTCTCGTCAAGTGGCCAAGGGAGCCTACTCCTCGCCTCCTCGCGCCGGGCGTGAGCCGGACTTCGACTTCTCCGCGCTCAGCTCCGACGAGGAAGAATAAGAGTAAGATCCTTGTTGTTCTTGTATTTCTTCAATTTTTTGCTGTTTTGTCTTGTATATCATTTGCTTTATTCCGGACTTATTCCTTTTCAGGACTCTGGCCCCGAGAGCGGCAAAGAGAGCCAAGGTCCAGGCGAGGAGAGAGGAGGTGATCATCGTTGAGGACGAACCCACTGAGACCACCTTGCCGGTCCCGGCAACTAATCTTCAGAGCAGCCCCCAGCACAGCCCCCAGTGTAAGTGTATGGTTCACTTTCCGCTGTTAGGCGCGCGTGGGTGTTCTTTTCTTTGCTGACATTTGTTTGTTGATTTTTGTAGGAGCAGAACAGCCCCGCCAGGAGCGCCCGGAGACTGCCCCCGACATGCCATCTGCTTCGACTACGCCGCCAAGGGGGAGTTCTCCGGCAAGGGAGAGTCCTCCGGCGAGGGGGAGCTCTCCGGCAAGGGGGAGTTCTCCGGCAAGGGAGAGTCCTCCGGCAAGGGGGAGCTCTCCGGCGAGGGATAGCACCAGCGGCCCTCCGACGGCGGAGACCATGACTACTCCGCCAAGGGAGAGTTCCCCGGCAAGGGACACTGCCGAGGAGCCGGCTCGCGCAGGTAATCCCCTCGCTTCAAAACTTCCCTTGGTCTTCTTCTTTTGATCTTCTTTTTGGATATTTGCTTGACTTTTCTCCCCTTTCCGGCCGTCAGATCCATCTGCTGCGGTGCCGATGGAGACTGAGGTTGCTGGTGAAGAGAACACACGCGGCAACACCGGCGACGCCGTCGCCACCGAAGAAGCAGCCGGCGCCGACGATCCCGCCGGCGATGAGGCCGCCAAGGCTGCCGCCGTAGTAGCTGGCGAGGGGTCTGGCGATAGCACTGACGGCCCTGAGGCCGCAGGGGCGCCAGGCGCTACGCCTACCGCCGAACCCTCCGCCGCTGCCGCAGCGCCGGGCTCCGAGGAGCCCCAGCCAGGCGTCTATCTGAAGGCCGGCGATGGCGTCTTCATCAACCTCCCCTGGGCGTCCATGTCCAGGGCGCCGGTCGAAGGAGAAATCTTTGACGGAGAAGTGCTCGCCTCCGCCGGGCTTACACTGGTTGACGCGCCGAGCAGCAGCAGCGGCAAGCCCGAGGAGGAGCGGCTGCTGCGGAAGCTGTTGTCGCTTTACCGCGCTCGGCAAGCCAAGCTGGACTCCCGCGAGGCGCTTGCCGCGAAGGCGGGAGCTGACATCGAGAAACGTGCGGAGGTGCTCCGGGGTCTCAACCAGGCAGCTCTCCGGTCCCTGGCAGAGGAGCGGGAGCGACTTGCCGAGGAGCAGCAGGCCTTCTTCCTCGAGAAGGCTGAAGTCGAAGAACAGCAGCGGCTTGCCGCTGAGAAGCTATCTGCACAGGAAGGCGAGCTGGCGCAGCGGAAGGTCAACCTCGACAGCCATGAGGAGGAGCTTGCCGCGCGCGAGCAATGACTTGGCGGAGCCCTCAAGCAAGCAGAGGATGCTGCCGCAGCTGCCGAGACCGCCAAGAAGGAGTTGGAGACGAAGGTGGCGCAGCTGGAGGCCGATCTCAGGGCGAGAGGTGAAGAGCTTGCCGCACTCAAGCACGGGCGGGAGAAGGACGCCCACAACAACTCGGAGCTGCAGGTTCGCCTCGCCGAGAAGGGCAAGGAGCTCAGCGCCGCCAAGGACTCCAACGCTGATCTTGAGTTGAAGCTGACCACTTTGACCAAGACACTGGACGGCGCCAGGGAGCGGGAGGCGGCCTTGAAGGAGGAGAACAGGGCCGAGAAGGCGCTGCTGGCGAGTGCTGCTGCCGTCCTGAACACTTTCAGGGAGACCGTCGAGCACTGGACGGAGGGTCTCGTGGACGATGCCGCGGATATTGACAGGGAGCTGGCGCAGCTGGGGATGGAGGATCTCGGGTATCCCTCCGATGAGAACCTCCAACCCAGCGCCAAGCTCACTTTATTCTTCAAAGGCGTGGCGACGGCCCTCCAGCGACTCCGGGAGAGGATCCCAAAGCAGCTGGCCGATGAGTCGCGCAAGCTCTGTGCAGGAGCTCTTAAAAAGGTGTTGGTGAAGGTGGCCTTCCGCAACCCGGGCCTCAACCTCACCAACGTCCTCAAGTCCCTGCCGCAGGATGCTGATCTGGAGGCGCTCAAGGCCCTTGTCGCACCCATTGTGGACAAGGTGAGCGGGATCAAGTGGGTTGAGGGCGATCGCGTAGATTAGGCCACCCGTTTTCTTCTTCTCTTGTCGCTGCTGGTCATGTTATGAGAACAATCTATTAGAGTTGCGACAAGCTACTTTGTAATATAACTCTATTTCGGGTAGTGATTGCAACGTTATTTCCTTTACTTGATTCCTTCCTTTGTATGTTTTTGCACTACGCTTTTAGGGAACTTGCCGGTGTAGGCACCTTAGCCGCGAGCGCTGAGTGCGGGACGTCAGCAGCCTGCTGGCGGTGCCATTACCGACAAGAAACCTTGTCGCAGCTAGTCGCAACTCACTTAAGTTGTTCAGCGAACTGGAAACAAAGTTGTTGAGCGAACTCGAAACAAAGTTGTTGAGCGGGCTCGAAACAAAGTAAGGGCGCAACTAGCTACGAGTTGGTTCCTCCGCGCACAGGTTTTCCATACAAAGCACGGTCGTTCAAGGAAGATAACTTAAAATTTTAAAAAATCTGATTGCTCAAACTTTGGCAACTTAGCTTTTTCTGTTGTTTGCTTCCCGGTAGGGCGGAACTTTCTTGAACGACGCCTGGTACATACCATTATCTTCTCCTCCCCCCCGGCAAACTTGTGGGCGAGGGAACCTCCCTTTCCTTGAGAAAAAGAAAGAAGAGAAAACAAGGATATGGAGCCTTACGGCTCGTTATTGCTTACCGGGGGTAGGTGCTACACAAAGTGTCAGATAACGCATGCAAAAAATAGAAAGCATGAAATTGACAAGATGTGCGGGGCACATTAGCTTTACTTATGCAGGGGGTCTGCGCCCGGCTTTGTACAAAGGATTACATGCAACAGCGGCAAGACTTGTACAAAAGGTGGTTGCCGGAACGGGTTCTGGCAACCGCGCCTGCTAGGTGGCTTCTCACCCCTCGTTGGTTACCCCAAGTGGAAGGTTTGAGATGCAGTGTAGCAGAAGTTTTCCCTTGGTAATACCAAGGATCGATTTCCCAGAGACTCCCAGTTTCAACAAGAAGGTGTCAACTGCTAACGGCGCCAGATATTAGCAATCAACATGGACCTGTACACAGATACAAATAACTTTGCTCCCAACGAGTACAGAGAGGTTGTCAATCCCTCCGGCCTTGTAGTTTACAAAGGATCAAACACAAGTGATAATAGTGATAGGTATAATTGCAATAGTAAGTAAATAGCGGAAAAGTAAATAGCGGATGTGATCAATGATGGTAATATGGACCGGAGTCTCATGATGTTCACTAGTGATGTCTCTCTCCCAAAAGACGATAAAACAGCTATGTGAGGTAAACGAATTACAGCTGGGCAATTGACAGGACCATGTGCGCAAACCAATGCTGACTACATTGCAAGAAAGGTTGAGGTTCAAAGCATGGGCGGTACGCCAAAGTAAGTAGACCAAAATCCATCAATATCTACTACTAATCATCGACCTTGAGATATCTATCCAGAACATCTCGCTGGTATTAAGTTGCGAGCCCCACCCATAGTGTAAACTCAAAGCAACAGACAATTGCATTAAAAGAACTTTGCGTAAAGTAAACAATCCTTGCACCCGCGGGCACAAGCACCGTTGTTTTCCCCTTGTGGCAACAGCACATCCCCTAGACTCATGTTTCTGTCACTCAAACTAGTCATCGAGGGGCATGAACCCACAATCAAGCATAACGTTCCCTCTTGGAGTCACTACCTAATACTTGGCCAAAGCAATAAATAACAACGGAGAACATGCAAGAATTACTTACGAACATAAACATAAAAGAGGTGAATTAAATATATTACTCAAACATAATCTGAACATAATCTCATAATCCATCGGATCCCAGCAAACTCATCATAGCAACAGCATAAGGATTACATATGTGCCTCGATCATGTAGGGCAGCTCACGAGGACTAATTAGTGAAGCACAAGAACGGGAGGAGAACATCACATAGCTACTGGTCATGGACCCATGGTCCAAGGGAGACTACTCACAACTCATCCGGGAGGCGTCCATGGTGGTGGAGAAGCTCCCGGTGGTGATCCTCCCCTCCGGCAGGTTGCCGGGAAGGGTTCTCCTGGTGCTCCCGATCTTGAAAGCAGCGGCGGCTGCGGAACAGAGATGAGATCGCGAAAAAGAGTTCCTGTTTCGAGGGTTACGGGAGACGCTTTAAATATATGCCAAAGGGGGGCATCGGAGGAGCCTCGGGGGGCCCAGGCGCCCCCCCGGCGCGGCCCAGGG
>LR738711.1:255658071-255717753 GCA_902687465.1 Secale cereale | reverse complement strand
TGGAGCCCTGGTGGCCCCCCGGCTGTCCTTCGGGCGCACGGTAGTTTCTGGAACGCTGATTTTTTATATAATTTTTCTGGATTTTTCCTGGCAGTTCTCGTAATGTGAAAACCTGAAATACAAAAACAGCCGAAAACAGAAACTGGCACTGGGGTGCACTGAGTTAATAGGTTAGTCCAAATATGATCAAAAGTGTATGGATGTGTATAAATATCATTGCAATATCACCCAAAAGAGGCATGGAGCAAGCAGAAATTATAGATACGTTTTGGACGTATCAACATCCCCAAGCTTAATTCCTGCTCGTCCTCGAGTAGGTAAATGATCACAAGAATAATTTCTGTGGTGACATGCTATTAACCATATAGGACTTACTCATAGTCATATGACAAAAGCTTACTGAGACAATGAATCTGTAGTAATTAAGTTGCCTCATGAGAAAATCACAAAGAACTGAAAGTTTTACAATATGATACTGAAACATCAAATAGATTTGCAATGAACATGATGTGCAAATATGATAAAGTGATATCTAGCTTGCCCCCTTTAGTGAAGCAAAACATAAATGCAGGGGCACCTTCAAGGTTTAAGTGATGACTAGATACAATGATTTCAAAATAAACGATATCACAATCATGCAAAAGACAATGCTACTTTGGGACAATGCTGTCGGGACCCCGATCCTAAGTCACACCGGTCTAGCATGTAACACACCATATCGCTTTGCGGCCTCACGCACGGTATCCCCACGGGTGCCACCTTATCTGGCCCGGGACCGTTTGCGCATATTGGCTCACGTATATGATAGTGTCGCTAGCATCCATATGACAGAGAACCCGGGCCGACATGACCAGTTGTAAACCAAAAGTGGCACTAAATTACAGAGACAGGCATTCATGACCCAGCAACGAACGTGCCGGTCATCAACGTAAGAACCCAAGTCGTAGCAAGCTATAAGGACATAAAGGAACAACGCGTGACATTTCCCCTAAGGGACAGACACATGAACGAAGAAGGACACATGCCGGTCAGCCTAAGTGTTCCGGAGCAGTAGCAAGCTACCAAGGCTCAGTGGAATCACTAGGAGACATTTCCCTGTAAGATAGGCTACCAAGGGTAAACAACTAGGTGTCGGATCCCACACATACCAAGCATTTCAATAACATACACACAATATGTGCAAATACAACATGGCATCACAACAAGACTCTAATAAACAAAGTATTTATTCATTAGGCTCCGAGGAGCCGGATATTACAAACATGGGTCTCACGACCCAACATTCAGAGCATACAAGCAACAAGCGGAAGCACTACATGTCTGAGTACAGACATCTACAAATGAAAAAGGCCGAAGAGCCTGTCTATCTACAATACTCGTCCAAGATCGTAGCTGAGGTAACAAGCTACTTGTCGAAGTCCAAGCGGAACTACTAGTGCGACATCAATCCTATCTGCAAAACATAAATTAAGCAAACATGAGTACAAAGGTACTCAGCAAGACTTACATCAGATCCTATCATACATGCACTTGTATCAGGATGGCAAAGTGGGGTTTAGTTGCAGCAAGCCAGCTTTGACTCAGTGGCTATCCTATTCTACGAATGCTGGTAACTCTTTTGATGTGGCGCACACGAGTCCACTAAGCACCACACAATACACCACTATGGACTCATCCCCGTCTCCCTACGAGAAGGCCATCCATAGCACTCACACTTGTCTTGAGTATTTTAGAGTATCCACTTCAAGTTGTCTATGTACCACGTAAGCATCCAAGAAGTCCATATCCACGGACCCGGCTATTCGAATAGATCATGTTAACCCTGCAGGGGTGTACTTCTTCACACACGCTCTCGCCACTTACCGCCATGTACAACTCGTGTATCTCGGCAACCTTCAAGCGGAAGCCTGGCGAGGGTGTCGGCCACGACCTGACTAACCACACAAGACTCTAGTCCAGGTTTATCGCCTATTCGGGTTCCATCCGTGGGGAGATCCGGCCGGGGTGTCGCTCACGGCCCCAAATGATGTGCGCAGGGTTCCCAAGCCCACCTCGCCAAGTGGATCTTCGCTTGGTACACCGTGCCACGGTGCCTAGTCTGTCCCAAGCCCACTGGCCGAGTGCCACTTGGTAGACTACTAACAGTACCTACAAACACCAGAAACTAGTTGCAACTCCTGGACAGAGACCAAGTCGGTTAATAAGTCGAGAGGGGCACTTAAGCATTCCAATGCGTGGTAGTAGCTGGTCATTGGACAACATACACAGAACTCAGTTCTTAGGGACGGTTCCAGTGAGACAACCCACCATGTACTCCTACATGGCCTCTCACCACTACCTTTACCAAAACGTGTTCACACACTTAACCCTCAGCATCAGAACATATCATTGTACTCCAATTCATTCCCGATGAATCAGACCTGACACACTCTAAGCAATAGCAAGCAAGGCATGGTAAGATCACAACATGGCTTCAATCAACTCCTACACATGCTAGTGGGTTTTAACTATTTACTGTGGAAAGACAGGTCATGCAGAGGAATGGGTTCAACTACCGCAGCATAAAGTAGCAGTTGAAATCGTTGTTGTCCTAATGCAATAACAGGGAGCAGGAGCGAGAAAGGGGTTGTATCGGGATGAACAAGGGGGTTTGCTTGCCTGGTGAAACAACGTGCAGAGCACTGCTCCTCTGACAGGTACTCTGGATCGGTCTCTGGAGCTGGACCTATCGAGAAGAACGGTGCCGACAATCAAACACAAGCATATGCAACAATATGATGCATGAATATGGCATGAAGTTATGATGTTGTTTGAGCTAATGCAACTAGCATTTTGATTTGAAAGAAGTCTATTTGAACCAAAGGCTCAAATGCAACTTTAAAATAAGCATTTTAAATGCCAATTATGTGTTTTCATATAAACACTAGGTTTAACTTCATTTTTCATGCATGAAAATTGTACAGATGGATAGATTGAATTTTTCTGATAATTTTTCATATATAATTTATTTCATTCTGAGCTACGGTTGAATTTCTGTGATTTTTTTGAAGTTTAAGCCAATTTCTGAAATAAATAAATCATTTAAGATTTATTTAAATACCAGAATTGGTTTACTGCATCAGCATGACACACGCATGACGTCAGCAGGTCAAAGGGGCTGGTCCAGAGTCAAACCTGACAGTGGGGTCCACTCGTCAGTGACTCAGTTAATTAACTGAGTTAATTAACACTAAACTAATCCTAACAGAAAAATCAGCAGGGCTGGGCCCACATGTTAGTGGCTAAGCTAATTAACCAAAATTAATTAATTAACTTAACGGTCAACTAACTAAAAGGGGTGGGGGCCCACCTATCATTGACCCAGGGAGTCAAATCCGGGTCAAATCGCAGCTAACACGCTGGCGTTGAGGCGCCGGCGGCATCAAACGCGGCGGAGGGCATCGGGATTTCTGTTCCGGGGGTCTTCTGCGCAGGTGAGACCATCTACTGGGAGCTGGAGCTCACCCGCATCCATCCCAGCCAGCGGCAGCAGCTAGGGCGGCCGGAGCTCGCCGGAAACGAGCTCGCGACGGTGCCGGAGTTCGGGCCTCGTCGGAAAAGGGGCTACAGGGCACGGGAAGGCTAACAGAGAGGTGCTATGGGCTCCTAGCGAAGCACTAAGTGCAGTGACGTGCTCGGATTCGTGCTTGGGTGGCTGTGGCCACGGCGGCGGCATCGCCGACGATGGTGAGGTCAGGCATCAGCGGAGAGTAGACCTAGAGGTCGCAAACGACTAGGGGAGAAGGGGAAAACGAACCGGGAGCTCACCGCGGTTCTGCTGGGGGGTTCAGTGGCTCGGGGAAGCTTCTGCTGCGGCGAATTCGTCGCCGGCGGTCGGCGGTGTCCGAGGAGGAAGACGATGACGACGGCGGCTCCACAGGGCATCCGGCGTCTGGTGGCTTGACGAAGAGGATGATGGAGTCGTGGCGGAGCTCGTGGGCTCTACGGAAGGGCGAGGGGACGGCTCTGGCAACGACTACGGCGATCGACGGCGACGGCGGCGTTCGGGGGTTGCGAGAGAGAGCGAGGGAGAGGAGGGGAGAGGTCCAGGAGAGTGCGAGAGGGTCGGGGAGGTCGCGTGGCGCCTCCAGAAGCGACCAGGCGGCGAGGGGGAGTGAAGCAGGCAGCTCGGGTGGCGCTCCCGCCGTGTGCGCGCGCCGGCCACACGCCTCGGCCTACTGGCGCGAGGTAGGTGATGACTGGCTTGGCCAGTGGGCCGGGCTAGCTCTGCCTGGTGGGCTGCAGGTAAGCCAGGTAAGCTATTTCCTTTTATTTGCTTGTAAGCTATTTCCTTTTATTTGCTTTTCTATTTTTCTGACATTTGTTTTGATTTAATTTCTAAATTAAAACAATTATTTTCTGCTGACATATTTATTTTGCAGGGACCTAGGAATTAATCCAAGCCCCTAAAAATAAAGAATCAGAATTTTGGACATATATAAAATATATAATATATATATATCCAATGCAAATAACTATTGCATTAATTCCAAATGCCCAAAATAAATACTTATGAGCTCCTAATAATATTGGTTTGATTTTTATCTCTAACCAATATTTTTAGAGGGCCACATGAACATTTTCTTGGACCTTTTTGGAGAAATTTTTATTTGGGTCATTTTCAAAAAGGGTTTCTGAGGGTTTCACAAGTCCTCAACTCAATTTCATTTGAAATTTAAACATGATGCAAACCACAAGACTAACCAAGTGCATACCAGAACTAGGGTTGTGACAACTCGCCTCCACTCGAAAGAATCTCGTCCCGAGATTCAGGAGTAGGCGGAAAGAAGGTGGGGTATTCCAGTCGGAGACGATCTTCTCGCTCCCAAGTAGCTTCTGTCTCGGAATGATGAGACCACTGAACCTTGAGAAACTTGATGTTATGACGTCGAGTGACACGCTCTGCTTGATCCAAAATGCGAACGGGATACTCTCGTTATGTGAGGTTATCTTGGAGATCAAGCGTTTCGTGGTCCACTCCACGGATGGGATCCGAGAAGCAACGTCTGAGTTGAGAGACGTGGAAGACATCATGAACTCGAGAAAGATGTGGGGGTAGTTCCAATTGGTAGGCAACGTCTCCTCGTTTAGCAAGAATGCGAAAAGGACCAATGTAACGAGGAGCCAACTTGCCCTTGATACCAAAACGATGGGTACCCTTCAAAGGAGTAACCCGAAGATAAGCTTTGTCGCCAACTTCATAAGACACTTCCTTATGATGACGATCATACTGGCTCTTTTGACGAGACTGGGCTGTTTTCAAATTCTCACGAATGATGCGAACTTGCTCTTCTGCTTCCTGGATCATATCCGGTCCAAAGAATTGTCTTTCACCGGTTTCTGACCAGTTCAAAGGTGTTCGACATCTTCGTCCATAAAGAATCTCAAAAGGAGCTTGCTTAAGAGTGGATTGATAGCTATTGTTATAAGCAAACTCGGCGAAAGGAAGACATTTCTCCCAATCCATACCGAATGAGATAACGCAAGCTCTAAGCATGTCTTCGAGAATTTGGTTAACCCGTTCCACTTGACCACTTGACTGAGGGTGGAAAGCGGTGCTGAAAGAAAGATGGGTGCCCATGGCAGTCTGGAAACTCTCCCAGAAATGAGAAGTGAAAAGACTACCACGGTCTGAATTGATCTCTAGTGGGACACCATGAAGTGACACTATTCGAGAAATATACAAGTCAGCAAGCTGACTAGTAGTGATACTCTCTCGAACAGGTAGGAAGTGAGCCACTTTGGAGAGACGATCAATGACTACGAAGATAGCATTATTCCCTCTCTTGGTCCTGGGAAAGCCGGTGATGAAGTCCATACCAACTTTATCCCATTTCCACTCAGGAATAGCTAGAGGCTGAAGGGTGCCAGCAGGTCTTTGATGTTCTGCCTTAACGCGACGACAAACGTCACATTTAGCAATGAACTCAGCAATTTCTCTCTTCATCCTAGTCCACCAGAATCTCTGGCGTAGATCCTGATACATCTTAGTACTACCGGGATGAATCGTGAGAGGAGATTCATGAGCCTCTTTAAGAATCAATTGCCGAAGATGTTGTTTCTTGGGAACTACCTAGCGATTCTCAAAGAAAAAAACACCTCGATCATCCATAGAGAAACATCCACCAACTCCCTTTTTAATGTTTCTCTTGATGCGGATAACACCCCTATCAAACTTTTGGTCAGAAATGATCTGATCCTCCAGGGTAGGTTTCGCCACCAAGGTAGAAAGGAATCCGTGAGGAGCGATGTGAAGGTTAAGCTTACATAATTCCTCATGGAGAAGTGGTTGGCCCTGCTGCAACATGAGATTGTTGCAATAGGATTTACGACTTAGCGCATCAGCCATGACATTTCCCTTGCCTGGGGTGTAGGTAATCCCTAAGTCGTAATCGGAGATCAACTCCAACCAACGTCTTTGCCTAAGGTTCAAATCTGGTTGGGTGAAGATATACTTGAGAGTCTGCTGATCGGTGTAGATCTCGCAACGATTACCAAGGAGGTAATGCCGCCTGGTCTTAAGTGCATAGACTACGGCTGCAAGCTCTAGATCATGTGTAGGATAATTCTCCTCATGTGAATGCAACTGTCGAGATGCATAGGCAATCACACAACGATCCTGCATAAGAATGCAACCTAGTCCCTGTCGTGAGGCATCACAGTAGATAACAAAGTCCTTAGTGAAATCCGGTGGCACAAGTATGGGAGCAGAAGTCAGGCGTCTTTTCAGTTCCTGAAAACTGTGCTCACACTGTGGGGACCACTCAAACTTTTTATCTTTCTTAAGAAGTTCCGTGAGAGGTTTGGCCACTTTAGAGAAGTTCTCAACAAAGCGGCGACAATAACTGGCTAGACCAAGGAAACTCCTAACTTGTTTAACTGTTTCAGGTGGAGTCCAATCAAGAATGGCCTGAACTCTCTCGGGGTTGACAGCAATGCCCTTACCAGAGATTACATGGCCGAGATAGGTCACTTCTGGCAACCAAAATTCGCACTTGGAGAACTTGGCATAAAGGCGGTGCTCTCTGAGTTTTTCTAGAACAAGTCTAAGATGTTCGGCATGCTCTTCCTCGTTTTTCGAGTAAATAAGAATATCATCGAGGTAAACCACGACGAACTTATCTAAGTACTCCATGAAGATCGAGTTCATCAAGCGGGAGAAGGTGGCTGGAGCATTTGTTAAACCGAAGGACATGACGGTGTACTCGTACTGACCATAACGAGTGACGAAAGCCGTCTTGGGGATGTCCCCATTTCTAATCTTGATTTGATGGTATCCTAACCTCAAATCCATCTTGGAGAAGACTGAGGATCCAGCGAGTTGATCATATAGGTCGTTGATCCTGGGAAGCAGATACTTGTTCTTTACCGTGACCAAATTAACGGGACGATAGTCTACAACCATCCGATCCGTACCATCCTTCTTCTTAACGAAGAGGACGGGGCAAGCCCAGGGAGAAGAACTAGGACGGATGAAACCCTTTTGCAAGGACTGATCAAGTTGTTTCTTAAGCTCGGCTAGTTCTAAGGGTGCCATTTTGTAGGGTCTCCTAGAGATTGGAGCGGTTCCTGGAATAAGCTCTATAACAAACTCTACATCTCGGTCGGGTGGAACACCTGGCAGTTCCTCTGGAAAGACATCCGGAAAGTCACGGACTACCGGAACATCTTCAAGATCTGGAAGAGGGCTGGCATTAAGAGAATAGAGTTGACGCTTTGCAACTCTAGTGGTGACAGTGACTATCTTACCAGATGGATGTGTAAGCTGAACAGACCTAGTGAAGCAATCAATCCTGGCATGATGAGCTGTCATCCAGTCCATACCCAAGATGATATTAATATCTGAAGACTTGAGGGCTACAAGTGATGCAAGGAACACAAGTCTGTCAACAAGGATTTCATTACCATGGCTTACACTAGAAGTTTGCCATTTGGAACCAGGAGTTTGAATGAGTAGTGGGGAGGGCATATCACAAAATGACATGTCGTGCAAACGGGCATAACTTTCGGAAATGAAAGAATGAGACGCTCCAGTATCGAATAGAACCGATGCTGGATGACAATTGACAAGGAGTGTACCAAGAACGACATCTGGGTCATCATGAGCGTCCTTGGCTGAGACGTGATGCACACGTCCATGTTCGATGGGAGCTGACTTAACACTGATCATCTTGCGTGATGATTTATCACGTCTAACAGATTTTTCGGACTGGGATGGAGCAACACGGGTCTAAGTGCAAATACGGGCAATGTGTCCCGGTTCTCCGCACTTGTAGCAAATCCTGGAGGTAGGACGTGGACCCGCATTGGCAAACGGTCCATCAATAGACCTGGGTGGAGCATACTGCTGAACTGGAAGAGGTACCACACAAGATGGCCTCGGAGGATAAATGGATGGAAGAACAGAGTTCGGAACCCAAATCCGGCGCTTCTGGGAACTAGAACCAGAGGAAGATCCCAAATCAAGGATGTGCTTACGAGACTCATCGTAAGTGAGCTGAGCTGTCTCTGCATTGATGGCCTTGTTCACAAGAGCATGGAATGTGTTGCAATGATGCAAGTGGAGATCACGACGCGGTTTGGGGTTGAGACCCTTCCGGAACCTAGCCTGCTTCTTGGCGTCCGTGGACACTTCTTCTGTAGCATAGCGGGCGAGGTTCTCAAACTCTCGACTATAAACATCAACAGCCATCTTAGCCTGTGTAAGACTACAGAAATCTTCTCTCTTACGATCGATAAGGGCTTGAGGGATATGATGCTCACGAAAAGCCTCGGTGAAATCTCTCCAGGTAGGAATCTGGCCAGCTGGAATCATGGCCTCATAGTTCTGCCACCAAAGACTAGCAGGACCTTCCAGGTGATAAGTGGCATAGATGACCTTGTCATCTTCAGCTACGTTCGCAGAACGCAGCTTGTGAGTGATACTACGGAGCCAGTCATCAGCATCGAGTGGCTCAATGGAATGATGGAAAGTGGGTGGTTTCAGACGAATGAAGTCATGGATGGTTGCTGATTACTTGCACTGATGTGCGGTGTTCTCCTCAATACGTGCCAACCAACGGTTAGACTCACGCTTGTTTCTCTCCATCTCTAACATTAACTCTGCCAACGAAGGCTGGTCGGGAGGATCCTCCTCATCCCTACCACCTCCGTGGTTCTGCCTACGAGCAGCTGAGCTTCGCTTAACTGAAGACATCCTGAGAAGCGAAATCGAAGACGGAAACATCAACAACTATAGGATGCATAAGGTAGAACGAGAAATTAGTATCTCTCGAACTACTAGGATAATTCCGGCAGCATAACGGCAGTAAAAAGCTCAGAATGAGACATCCTGCTAACAAAGGGTAGTTCAACATCTCAGCATCATCACTCAAGGTTCTGTGATAGTACTAAACAAACTATACTGGAAGAGCTTGAAAACAGAAGTAGGACTCTGATCAACCAATCCTAAGGGACTACGAAGTAGTAACTCGTGATCCTGATAGACGAAAGAGAAAGCCTAGTTCCTTAACCCCGTAGGAAAGGTAGGATGACTCAAATCAGAAGACATGAGGTATAAGGAGTAAAAAGAGCCTTACGTTCCCTTCCAAAATCAATTCCCTTATATAACTAAGGAATTTCTAGACTCAACTTCGACCAGTTTGGCTTGGTAATCCTACAGGCATTCAGGCTCTGATACCAACGCTGTCGGGACCCCGATCCTAAGTCACACCGGTCTAGCATGTAACACACCATATCGCTTTGCGGCCTCACGCACGGTATCCCCACAGGTGCCACCTTACCTGGCCCGGGACGGTTTGCGCATATTGGCTCACGTATATGATAGTGTCTCTAGCATCCATATGACAGAGAACCCGGGCCGACATGACCAGTTGTAAACCAAAAGTGGCACTAAATTACAGAGACAGGCATTCATGACCCAGCAACGAACGTGTCGGTCATCAACGTAAGAACCCAAGTCGTAGCAAGCTACAAGGACTTAAAGGAACAACGCGTGACATTTCCCCTAAGGGACAGACACATGAACGAAGAAGGACACATGCCGGTCAGCCTAAGTGTTCCGGAGCAGTAGCAAGCTACCAAGGCTCAGTGGAATCACTAGGAGACATTTCCCTGTAAGATAGGCTACCAAGGGTAAACAACTAGGTGTCGGATCCCACACATACCAAGCATTTCAATAACATACACACAATATGCTCAATATGTGCAAATACAACATGGCATCACAACAAGACTCTAATAAACAAAGTATTTATTCATTAGGCTCCGAGGAGCGATATTACAAACATGGGTCTCACGACCCCACATTCAGAGCATACAAGCAACAAGCGGAAGCACTACATGTCTGAGTACAGACATCTACAAATGAAAAAGGCCGAAGAGCCTGTCTATCTACAATACTCGTCCAAGATCGTAGCTGAGGTAACAAGCTACTTGTCGAAGTCCAATCGGAACTACTAGTGAGACATCAATCCTATCTGCAAAACATAAATTAAGCAAACATGAGTACAAAGGTACTCAGCAAGACTTACATCAGATCCTATCATACATGCACTTGTATCAGGATGGCAAAGTGGGGTTTAGTTGCAGCAAGCCAGCTTTGACTCAGTGGCTATCCCATTCTACGACTGCTGGTAACTCTTTTGATGTGGCGCACACGAGTCCACTAAGCACCACACAATACACCACTATGGACTCATCCCCGTCTCCCTACGAGAAGGCCATCCATAGCACTCACACTTGTCTTGAGTATTTTAGAGTATCCACTTCAAGTTGTCTATGTACCACGTAAGCATCCAAGAAGTCCATATCCGCGGACCCGGCTATTCGAATAGATCATGTTAACCCTGCAGGGGTGTACTTCTTCACACACGCTCTCGCCACTTACCGCCATGTACAACTCGTGTATCTCGGCAACCTTCAAGCGGAAGCCTGGCGAGGGTGTCGGCCACGACCTGACTAACCACACAAGACTCTAGTCCAGGTTTATCGCCTATTCGGGTTCCATCCGTGGGGAGATCCGGCCGGGGTGTCGCTCACGGCCCCAAATGATGTGCGCAGGGTTCCCAAGCCCACCTCGCCGAGTGGATCTATGCTTGGTACACCGTGCCACGGTGCCTAGTCTGTCCCAAGCCCACTGGCCGAGTGCCACTTGGTAGACTACTAACACTACCTACAAACACCAGAAACTAGTTGCAACTCCTGGACAGAGACCAAGTCGGTTAATAAGTCGAGAGGGGCACTTAAGCATTCCAATGCGTGGTAGTAGCTGGTCATTGGACAACATACACAGAACTCAGTCCTTAGGGACGGTTCCAGTGAGACAACCCACCATGTACTCCTACATGGCCTCTCACCGCTACCTTTACCAAAACGTGTTCACACAGTTAACCCTCAGCATCAGAACATATCATTGTACTCCAATTCATTCCCGATGAATCGGATCTGACACACTCTAAGCAATAGCAAGGAAGGCATGGTAAGATCACAACATGGCTTCAATCAACTCCTACACATGCTAGTGGGTTTTAACTATTTACTGTGGAAAGACAGGTCATGCAGAGGAATGGGTTCAACTACCGCAGCATAAAGTAGCAGTTGAAATCGTTGTTGTCCTAATGCAATAACAGGGAGCAGGAGCGAGAAAGGGGTTGTATCGGGATGAACAAGGGGGTTTGCTTGCCTGGTGAAACAACGTGCAGAGCACTGCTCCTCTGACAGGTACTCTGGATCGGTCTCCGGAGCTGGACCTATCGAGAAGAACGGTGCCGACAATCAAACACAAGCATATGCAACAATATGATGCATGAATATGGCATGAAGTTATGATGTTGTTTGAGCTAATGCAACTAGCATTTTGATTTGAAAGAAGTCCATTTGAACCAAAGGCTCAAATGCAACTTTAAAATAAGCATTTTAAATGCCAGTTATGTGTTTTCATATAAACAGTAGGTTTAACTTCTTTTGTCATGCATGAAAATGGTACAGATGGATAGATTGAATTTTTCTGATAATTTTTCATATATAAATTATTTCATTCTGAGCTACGGTTGAATTTCTGTGATTTTTTTGAAGTTTAAGCCAATTTCTGAAATAAATAAATCATTTAAGATTTATTTAAATACCAGAACTGGTTTACTGCATCAGCATGACACATGCATGACGTCAGCAGGTCAAAGGGGCTGGTCCAGAGTCAACCCTGACAGTGGGGTCCACTGGTCAGTGACTCAGTTTATTAACTGAGTTAATTAACACTAAACTAATCCTAACAGAAAAATCAGCAGGGCTGGGCCCACATGTCAGTGGCTAAGCTAATTAACCAAAACTAATTAATTAACTTAACGGTCAACTAACTAAAAGGGGTGGGGGCCCACCTGTCATTGACCCAGGGAGTCAAATCCGGGTCAAACCGCAGCTAACACGCCGGCGCTGAGCCGCCGGCGGCAGCAAACGCGGCGGAGGGCATCGGGATTTCTGTTCCGGGGGTCTTCTGCGCAGCTGAGACCATCTACGGGGAGCTGGAGCTCACGCGCATCCATCCCAGCCAGCGGCAGCAGCTAGGGCGGCCGGAGCTCGCCGGAAACGAGCTCGCGGCGGCGTCGGAGTTCGGGCCTCGTCGGAAAAGGGGCTACAGGGCACGAGATGGCTAACGGAGAGGTGCTATGGGCTCCTAGCGAAGCACTAAGTGCAGTGACGTGCTCGGATTCGTGCTTGGGTGGCTGTGGCCACGGCGGCGGCATCGCCGACGGCGGTGAGGTCGGGCATCAGCGGAGAGTAGACCTAGAGGTCGCAAACGACTAGGGGAGAAGGGGAAAACGAACCGGGAGCTCACCGCGGTTCTGCTGGGGGGTTCAGTGGCTCGGGGAAGCTTCTGCTGTGGCGAATTCGTCGCCGGCGGTCGGCGGTGTCCGAGGAGGAAGACGATGACGACGGCGGCTCCACAGGGCGTCCGGCGTCTGGTGGCTTGACGAAGAGGACGAGGGAGTCGTGGCGGAGCTCGTGGGCTCTACGGAAGGGCGAGGGGACGGCTCTGGCAACGACTACGGCGATCGACGGCGACAGCGGCGTTCGGGGGTTGCGAGGAAGAGTGAGGGAGAGGAGGGGAGAGGTCCAGGAGAGTGCGAGAGGGTCGGGGAGGTCGCGTGGCGCCTCCAGAAGCGACCAGGCGGCGAGGGGGAGTGAAGCAGGCAGCTCGCGTGGCGCTCCCGCCGTGTGCGCGCGCCGGCTACACGCCTCGGCCTACTGGCGCGAGGTAGGTGATGACTGGCTTGGCCAGTGGGCCGGGCCAGCTCTGCCTGGTGGGCTGCAGGTAAGCCAGGTAAGTTATTTCCTTTTATTTGCTTTTCTATTTTTCTGACATTTGTTTTGATTTAATTTCTAAATTAAAACAATTATTTTCTGCTGACATATTTATTTTGCAGGGACCTAGGAATTAATCCAAGCCCCTAAAAATAAAGAATCAGAATTTTGGACATATATAAAATATATAATATATATATATATATATCCAATGCAAATAACTATTGCATTAATTCCAAATGCCCAAAATAAATACTTATGAGCTCCTAATAATATTGGTTTGATTTTTATCTCTAACCAATATTTTTAGAGGGCCACATGAACATTTTCTTGGACCTTTTTGGAGAAATTTTTATTTGGGTCATTTTCAAAAAGGGTTTATGAGGGTTTCACAAGTCCTCAACTCAATTTCATTTGAAATTTAAACATGATGCAAACCACAAGACTAACCTAGTGCATACCAGAACTAGGGTTGTGACAAATGCACATTACACTCAGAATGACAATCATGCTCTCAGTAGTTGGTGCTTTTAAAATAAGGTGGAGACTCAACATAAAAGTAAAAGAATGGCCCTTCACAGAGGGAAGTAGGGATTACTCATGTGCTAGAGCTTTTTATTTTGAAAACATAGAAACAATTTTGTCAACGGTAGTAGTACTTCATATGTGTTATGCATAAGACATCCTATAAGTTGCAAGCCTCATGCATCGAATACCAATATTGCTCGCACCTTGTCCTAATTAGCTCGGATTTCCATGGATTGTCATTGCATTACATATGTTTCAACCAAGTGTCACAAAGGGGTACCTCTATGTCACCTGTACAAAGGTCCAAGGAGATAGATCGCATTTGATTTCTCGTTTTTGATAGATCTCAACTTGAGGACATCCATACCGGGACAACATAGAAAATAGATAATGGACTCCTCTTTAATGCTTAAGCATATTCTCATAAGAGATTGAGGATTAATGTCCAAGCTAAAACTTCCACCATGATACATGGCTTTGGTTGGCGGCCCAATGTTCTTCTCTAACAATATGCATACTCAAACCATTCAACCCATGGCAAATCACCCTTACTTTAGACAAGACGAACATGCATAACAACTCACATGATATTCAACAAAAGTGTAACAGTTGATGGCGTCCCCAGAAACATGGTTACCGCTCAGCAAGCAACTTATAAGAAAATAAGATACATAAGCAACATATTCTTTACCACAATAGTTTTTAAGCTACTTTCCCATGAGCTATGTATTGCAAAAACTGAAGGTTTTAAAGGTAGCACATGTAAATTTACTTGGAGTGGCGGTGAAATACCACATATAGGTAGGTATGGTGGACTCATATGGCATAACTGGTTTAAAAGGATGTGGATGCACAAGCAGTCAGTCCGCTTAGTACAGGTGGAGGTTAGAAAAAGACTGGGAGCGACCAACTAAGAGAGCAATGACGGTCATAATCATGCAGAGCGACAAAGCAACATTGAATCAGGCATGGAAGTTATATCGCTACTCAGAAATAAAAGATCATCAAGGCTTGACAGACTTTCTTTACAGTCTTAAATATGCATGAGCATACGCCAAGTCAATCAAAATAAATTCTTGCAGGAAGATATTACTAAACCATACCACATCATTGGCAAACAAATCATGTTGGTACTCCAATAACACATTGGGAATCCCCCAGCTATTTGAGACTAACCATAAGAAAACCTGAACTACTAAGCGCCATTATGCACGTAGCATCTTTATCATAGACATATTAACCAATGCAATGGAAGCAAACTCTCTTAATAAGATAAGCATGATAATTAAAGAGAGTTCAAGCAACCAACTAAACAAAAGCTCTTTGAAAAGATAAGCATGAATACTAAGAGCAGAGCATGATAGTAGCTATTTAAAAGACAAAGAACACACACAACAAAGATAGTCATGAAAATTCTATGTTATGTTCTAGGTAGAATTGGAGCGTGTTTCTCTCCCGCATAAAGAACGCTGAGTTCCGACTCGTTATGAAAAACTAAAAGCAAGACGCTCCAAGCATAGCACATAACACATGAAGTGATTAAAATATAGTTTAACGAAAGACGAACTGATAATGTTGATGGAGAAGGGGATGCACGAGGGCATCCCCAAGCTTAGACGCTTGAGTCTCCTTGAATATTTCTTGGGGGGTGCACGGGGGCATCCCCAAGCTTGAGCGCTTGACACTCGTGAATCTTTTTATCATCTTCCCCCGCACACTTGAAAACTCCCTTCATACATAACTCATCATAATCTGATTAGCGAGGTTAGTACCCATAATAAAATAATTGTACCTTGCTGGAAATAAAGATATTCTTGAAGGTCTACTGTTTCTCAAGATTGCCAAAAGGTTTTTGCAAAGAAAAAGCAAGCTCTAGGTTTGCAAAATGAAGGAAAGGCAAAACAGGACCGAATCTGTGAAAAACAGAACACCAGGTAGTAAATGATTTGTTTGGGGCACTTCTGCAACTCAAATCAAAAAACTCAGAACAGAGGCACGAAAGAAAATTATATATAGAACGCTGTCGAAAAAATTCAGACCAAAAAGATGATCTGGTGATTTTATACGATTTTTTCTATCCAAGGACAGAATCTGTTTCCTGGACAGCACCTCACAACTTTTGAACTTTCTAGCAATCAGAGGCTATACTTGGCACAAAATTGAAAAGCAAAGATACAATGATGATGCTACAGTAGTAAACAACATCAAGACACAACAAAAGCAAAAAAAAAATTTATTCATGTGGGCTGCCTCCCAAAAGCGCTTTCTTTTATGCCTTTAAGCTAGGCATAAAGCATAGAGGAATCAATAACCATCATAATAATCGGAGCTATAGATTGCTTCAAATGGTTCCTCAACAAGTTCACTCTTGTTCCTTCTAGGAAAGGGGTACACACCTTTTCCCTTTCCGCGCAAGCGGATTTGTCCCTTACCTATATCAATGAAGCCTTTTACTGCTCGGAGGAAGTCCCTTCCAAGCACTATATTTCCTTGGTTTGGCTCCATGATGAAGAAATCAATCATTGCAATCCCTTTAAGGAATTTAACTGGCACGTCTTTTATTCTTCCCTGGATTTCAGAAATATCCCCATTAGTGTGTTCATGATAAGATGGTAATCTATCCATGTTAAATTTTAAAGAATCATGAACAATTTTTGGCATAGTAGAAACCATAGATCCAATATCACAATAAGCAAGAAAGTCTTGATTAGAGATGCTAATCCTAACGAAAGGCTCCCAATCATTGTCTATTTCCAAAATGTCTTTCTTATTGGGTTTAGGTTTCTCTACCTTCATCAAGTCTAGAGCATCCATTCTCTTTTCAACAGTAGCAAGTCTATCTATGACAGTATCAAAGTTATGATCATAAACAAAGTAACTAGATAGACCATGTATAATTTCAAGAGCTCTAGCTTCATCACACTCTAGGAAATCTCCCTCGGCTATAATATCAAGAGAGTGTTTACACCATTTAAAAAGACCATGGTAAAAATTTCTAAGCACAATTTTTATAGGTATCCAAGGCATAATTCTCCTATGTGCATCAGAAATTCTGTCCCATGCCTTCTTCATATTTTCTCCATCCCTTTGATGGAAATCTAGAACTTCTGATTCCCTCAAAGCACCAAATCCTAACATGTTTAGCTAAACAGAAAGGACTACTAACAGGAAAGCAAAATAATTTTTTTTTCGTAATTTTTGATAAAGGATACTAAAGCAAAAACTGAAAGGTAAACTAACAAGACTAAAAAGCAAAGGTAAAAGATAGCGTGCAACTCCCCTATCCTGAAGAGTGGAGTCCCCGGCAACGGCGCCAGAAATTGCTTTGCTAGGTGGCTTCTCACCCCTCGTTGGTTACCCCAAGTGGAAGGTTTGAGATGCAGTGTAGCAGAAGTTTTCCCTTGGTAATACCAAGGATCGATTTCCCAGAGACTTCCAGTTTCAACAAGAAGGTGTCAACTGCTAACGGTGCCAGATATTAGCAATCAACGTGGACCTGCACACAGATACAAATAACTTTGCTCCCGACGAGTACATAGAGGTTGTCAATCCCTCCGGCCTTGTAGTTTACAAAGGATCAAACGCAAGTGATAATAGTGATAGGTATAATTGCAATAGTAAGTAAATAGCGGATGTGATCAATGATGGTAATATGGACCGGAGTCTCATGATGTTCACTAGTGATGTCTCTCTTCCAAAAGACAATAAAACAGCTATGTGAGGTAAACGAATTACAGCTGGGCAATTGACAGGACCATGTGAGCAAACCAATGCTGACTACATTGCAAGAAAGGTTGAGGTTCAAAGCATGGGCGGTACGCCAAAGTAAGTAGACCGAAATCCATCAATATCTACTACTAATCATCCACCTTGAGATATCTATCCAGAACATCTCGCTGGTATTTAGTTGCGAGCCCCACCCATAGTGTAAACTCAAAGCAACAGACAACTGTATTAAAAGAACTTTGCGTAAAGTAAACAATCCTTGCACCCGCGGGCACAAGCACCGTTGTTTCCCCCCTTGTGGCAACAGCACATCCCCTAGACTCATGTTTCTGTCACTCAAACTAGTCATCGAGGGGCATGAACCCACAATCAAGCATAACGTTCCCTCTTGGAGTCACTACCTACTACTTGGCCAAATCAATAAATAACAACGGAGAACATGCAAGAATTACTTACGAACATAAACATAAAAGAGGTGAATCAAATATATTACTCAAACACAATCTGAACATAATCTCATAATCCATCGGATCCCAGCAAACTCATCATAGCAACAGCATAAGGATTACATATGTGCCTCGATCATGTAGGGCAGCTCACGAGGACTAATTAGTGAAGCACAAGAACGGGAGGAGAACATCACATAGCTACTGGTCATGGACCCATGGTCCAAGGGAGACTACTCACAACTCATCCGGGAGGCGTCCATGGTGGTGGAGAAGCTCCCGGTGGTGATCCTCCCCTCCGGCAGGGTGCCGGGAAGGGTTCTCCTGGTGCTCCCGATCTTGGAAGCGGCGGCAGCGGCGGAACCAGTGTTCAAGAATTCACCCGATTAATCAGTTAACGGGCCAGTTAATCGCTACTCACCGCATGGCCGAATCGAATAACACCTATTCATCGAGTTAACTTGTCGTGCCGATTAATTGGCCAATTAGACCGATTAATCAGTTGTCATGCCAATTAATCCCTGCCGGTTCATTAATGGGTGGGCAAACAAAGCCCAAATTTTTGACCCGTAACCCCTTCCATCCCCATCCCGCTCCTTAATAGCTAGGATTAATAAGTGTACCTCCTCTTTATGATTTTCATATGTCTAAGGAAGCATGTTTTAGTATACTACTTACCTGTGATCTTGGGAGTATCGTATAATACATAAAAAATCTTGATATATGTTGGCAAGTTCCTATTCAATCTACCGATTAATGGTCGACCGATTAATCCAGTTAATAGGCTGATTCACCGATTAATCGCTATTCCCAAACCGACCGATCAGCTACCAGTTAACGATTTCTTGAACATTGGGCGGAACAGAGATGAGATCGCGAAAAAGAGTTCCTGTTTCGAGGGTTTCGGGAGACGCTTTAAATATATGCCAAAGGGGGCATCGGAGGAGCCTTGGGGGGGCCTAGGCGCCCCCTCGGCGCGGCCCAGGGGAGGGGGGGGGGGGCGCACCGCGAGGGTGCCTGGAGCCCTGGTGGCCCCCCCGGCTGTCCTTCGGGCGCACGGTAGTTTCTGGAACGCTGATTTTTTATATAATTTTTCTGGATTTTTCCTGGCAGTTCTCGTAATGTGAAAACCTGAAATACAAAAACAGCCGAAAACAAAAACTGGCACTGGGGTGCACTGAGTTAATAGGTTAGTCCAAATATGATCAAAAGTGTATGGAAGTGTATAAATATCATAGCAATATCACCCAAAAGAGGCATGGAGCAAGCAGAAATTATAGATACGTTTTGGACGTATCAGCGCCTTACGGGTAAAACTTACGAAGATGCTCGATGTTCCAGGAGTTGCTCACCGGAATGCCATCTTCGGTCTCAAGGCGGAAAGCGCTAGGCCTAGTGACTTGTTTCACCCGGTAAGGGCCTTCCCACTTTGGCGTCAACTTCTTGGAATTCTTGGCGGACTGAACGCGCCGAAGAACAAGGTCGCCTTCCTCGAGACTTTTGGCGTTAACCTTGCGGCTATGGTAGCGGCGCAAGGCTTGCTGGTAGCGAGCAGCTCGTACAGCAGCCTGAAGACGGTCTTCCTCAAGGAGCAGCGCGTCATCTTGTCACAGCTGCTCTTGCTCAAGCTCATCATAAGCGAGCACTCGAGGTGACCCGTATACGAGTTCCGTGGGGAGAGCTGCCTCTGCTCCATAGACTTGAGCGAAAGGTGTCTGGCCAGTGGCTCGATTTGGCGTCATCCTGATCGACCAAAGAACCACCGACAGCTCCTCGATCCAGTTTCTTCCGCACTTGTGCAGCCTGTCGAAAGTTCTGGTCTTTAGCCCGCGCAGCACTTCAGCATTTGCCCTCTCCGCTTGACCGTTGCTTCTCGGGTGAGCAACAGAAGCGAAGCAGACCTTGGCGCTAAGATCTTGGACGTACTGCATGAAGGTGCGGCTCGTGAATTGCGTACCATTATAGATGATGATCCTGTTAGGGATCCCGAAGCGGCAAACAATCGACCTGAAGAACTTGACTGCTGACTGTGCGGTCACCTTCCTCACTGCTTCCACTTCCGGCCACTTTGTGAACTTGTCGATTGCAACGTACAAGTACTCAAAGCCCCCGACTGATCGGGGAAAGGGGTCGAGGATGTCGAGCCCCCAGACCGAAAATGGCCAGGATAAAGGGATCGTCTGGAGAGCTTGAGCTGGCTGGTGTATCTGCTTCGAATGGAACCGGCACGCTTCACACTTGGTTACTTGTGCAGTTGCATCCTGGAGGGCTGTCGGCCAAAAACCTTGCCGGAATGCCTTGCCGGCAAGTTCTCTTGCGCCAATGTGGTGACCACATATGCCTCCATGTATCTCTGCCAACAGCTTTTGTCTGTCTTCCCGGCGAATACACTTCAATTTCACACCATTGAGTCTTCTTCTGTATAGTGTGTTGTCGACAAACTGGTACATACTTGATTGCCGGGCTACTCTTTCTGCTTCTTCTTGCTCTTCGGGAAGTTCTCCTGTTTGAAGGAAACGGACAATCTGTTGTGCCCATGCTGGAGCTTGTGGCTCGACAACAAGGACTAAAGGCATATCTGCTGCTGCGGGAACATCCGCTTCTACGACGAGAACCTGCGGCTCAGCCGGAGCTTGACGTTCCCCGGCAAGCTTGCCAGAGCAAAACTTGTCGGGAGCGTTTGCTTCAACGAAACAAACCCTAGGGCTTGCCGGAGCAGACTGCCCCTCAGCGCTCTTGGTGTTGATCTTGGGGACCTTCTTGGCGGCGGCTTCGGGAAGCTTTGCCGGAAAATAGTCACCAGAAATCAACTTCCTCTTCTTGCTTTGTCCAGTTGATGGCGTTACGGTCGGTTGAGTCAGCTTGAGCACAAAGATCCCTGGTTCCATAGGTAACTTAAGTGCGGCGCACTTTGACAGGCCATCGGCGATGTCGTTCTGAGCTCTTGGAACATGTTCCATCTGTAGGCCGTCAAAGTGCTCTTCTAGCTTTCTCACTTCATCAACGTAGGCTTCCATCAACGGACTCTGATAATTCTTGTTCACTTGGCGGACGACAAGCTGCGAGTCACCCCTGACAATGAGCTTCTTGATCCCAAGGTCTCCCGCGATCCTGAGACTGGCAAGCAAACCCTCATACTCTGCGGTATTGTTCGTTGCTTGCTCCTTGGGAAAGTGCATCTGACTACGTACTTGAGGTGCTCTCCGGTGGGTGCGACAAGCAGCATGCCAGCACCGGCGCCTTGCAGCGAGAAGGCACCATCAAAGTACATCAGCCACTCTTTGCTTGCTTCCTTGATGGGGATGCTCGTTTCTGGAATTTCTTCATCTGGTGTTGGCGTCCACTCTGCTATGAATTCTGCCAATGCTCTGCTTTGGATAGTTGAAGTGCTCTCAAACTTGAGGCCAAAGCTTGACAGTTCCAGTGCCCACTCAACAATCCTGCATGTTGCTTATGGATTCTGCAGTATCCTCTTCAGCGGAAAGCGAGTGACAACTGTGATCTCATGTGCTTGAGAGTAATGGCGCAGCTTTCTCGAGGCCATGAGAAGACCGAAAAGAAATTTCTGCACACCAGAGTACCTTGACCTAGCCCCCTGCAGAAGGGAACTGACAAAGTAAACTGGGCGCTGCACCATCCTCTTCCGTATCTCCTCGCACGTCTGCGCAGATCCAACTTTGTCGGGACCAGAGCTTGTCGGGGAAGCCCCCTGCTTGTCGCTGGATGCGCCTGCCGTGGTTGCTGGCTCATCATCTGCCTCCCTCTCCGCAACTAACGCAACACTAACCACTTGATTGGTTGCCGCTAGATACAGCAGCAACTTCTCTTGTGGCTTAGGTGCGACAAGTATTGGAGTGGAGGACAGGTATCTCTTCAAGTCTTGCAGCGCAGCCTCCGCTTCCGGAGTCCATTTCATTGGACCTGCCTTTTTCAATATTTTGAAAAACGGCAGGGCGCGCTCAGCAGACCTAGAGATAAACCTGCTGAGAGCAGCCACGCAACCGGCAAGTCTTCGTACATCCTTGACGCGCTTTGGTGCTTCAATCTGCTCAATGGCCTTGATCTTGTCGGGATTGGCTTCAATTCCCCTCTGAGACACGAAGAACCCGAGAAGCTTGCCGGAAGGGACTCCAAACACGCACTTCCCGGGGTTGAGCTTGAGGCTGATCTTGCGCAGATTTGCAAAGGTCTCGTCTAAATCTTGAATCAGGGTTGCCTTGTCCTTGCTCTTGACCACTATGTCATCCATGTAAGCTTCCACATTTCTGTGTATTTGTGACTCAAAAGCGGTATGGACTATCCTTGCAAATGTTGAACCAGCATTCTTTAAAACGAAAGGCATCCGTATGAAACAGTACGTGCCACATGGAGTAATGAATGCGGTCTTCTCCTCATCCTTTTCTGCCATGAAGATTTGATGGTATCCTGAGTATGCGTCAAGAAATGAAAGCAAATCAGATCCGGCCGTGGATTCAACAATCTGGTCAATGCGCGGCAAGGGAAATGGGTCTTTGGGACAAGCTTTATTGACATCGGTGAAGTCGATACAAAGCCTCCATTTCCCGTTTGCCTTACGCACGACTACAGGATTGGCCAACCACATAGGATGGAGCACTCCTCTGACAAGGCCTGCTGCTTCCAACTTCTTGATTTCTTCTGCGATGAATTCTTGGCGCTCCACTGCTTGCTTCCTGACTTTCTGCTTGACGGGCCGCGCATGAGGACAGACGGCAAGGTGGTGCTCAATTACTTTCCTGGGAACACTGGGGATGTCAGACGGTTGCCACGCAAACACGTCGATGTTCGCCCGCAGGAAAGCAATGAGCGCGCTTTCCTATTTAGGGTCAAGAGTGGCACTGATGGTAAAAGTACCACCAGTGCCGTCCTCCTTGGCGGACACCTTCTTGGTCTCTGGTGGAGCTTCCATCGTCTTCTTACACTTGCCGGTGGAGCTCGATGGTGCGTCCTCGACGGTAGCGCAGCACTCCGAAGAGGTGCGCTTGCCGGAGTGGGCATCAGAACTCTTGCCGGACTTGGTCTTCTTCTTCTCCCCGGGAGCTTCAGCGGCAAGTGACTTGCGATCTGTTGCGGCTGCTGCTTCCCGGTAGATCTTGTCGGCGCAGATAAGAGCATCCTTCTTGTCGCCAGGGACAGAGATGACGCTTATCGGGCCTGGCATCTTCAGCATATTGTATGCGTAGTGAGAGGCTGCCATGAACTTGGCGAGTGCCGGACGGCCGAGTATCCCATTGTAAGGCAATGGAAAATCGGCAACGTCAAAGGTGACCCTCTCAGTCCTGAAGTTCAGCTCGCCGCCAAATGTCACCGGCAGTGTGATCTTCCCCTTCGGCTTGCTCCTTCCCGGGTTGATTCCTTGGAATGTGCCGGTCTCTTCGAGCTCACTGTCAGGGATCTGGAGCTTCTAGAGTACAGCGGAGGAGATCAGGTTCGAGCCGGCCCCGCCGTCAACTAGCATATTGGTGACCTTGAGGTTGCGGATAGTTGGTGAAACCAACATCGGCAAGCACCCGACCGCCGTTGTGCGATCAGGGTGGTCCTCAATATCAAAGATGATAGGCGTGCTGGACCATTTCAGAAGCTTGCATGACTCGACAGGTGGTTCTGCCGCATTGACTTCCCGCACCCACTGCTTGAGTTGGCGGTGTGGAGTATGCAGAGGAGCACCGCCGTCAACACACAAGACCTCTGTGGCTTTCTGGAACTCCTGCTCACTGTTCTCAACATCATCCATGTCTTCATCGTCGTCGTCATCTTCATCCTTGTCGTGGCCGCGGGGAGGTCTGTCTCCTTGCCACTGATTGGCCTTGCCGCGGCGTCCTCCCCGGCCAGGGCACTTCGTGCCGGATCCTCCAGCACCTCCTTGGGCCATCTCCTTGTCGCGTCGCTCGTATTCAGCCTTTTGCTGCTCAACAAGCTGCTCGACCCTCTTGCAGTTCTGGAGGTCATGACCCTTGGTGCGGTGGATCTTGCAATACTGTTTGTCGGTGCTGTCCTGCTTGTCAGCGGCCGCCACAGCCTGGCAGTTGGTGCATGCGGCAATCTCCTTGCCGGAGCTACCAACTTTGGCTTTCTTGGCGCCACCTTCGTTGCCGGACTGCTCAACGACTAGCACGTCTTTGCCTTTCTTCTTCCTGTTGTTCCGCCGCCGGTTTTTCTTTGCCGGGGCAGCATCCTCACTGTCAGATCCCCCTGCTCCTGTATCCTCTCCGGGGAGTTTCCTCCCTTCCTCAGCACGTGCACACTTGTCCGCTAGGGCATAGAGCTCACTGACGTCTGTGATCTTGCACATCGTCATCTCCTCCCGCATCCTGCGGTTACGCACGTTCTGATGGAACGCGCTGATGACCGTGGCAGGGTGGACATCTGGGATGTTGTGCTGTACACGGCTGAATCTCTGAATGTACTTGCGCAGGGGCTCTCCTTCCTTCTGGGCGAGCAGATGAAGATCACTTTCTTGGCCATGTGGTTTGTGGCCGCCTGTAAAGGCGCGGACAAACTGATGGCATAGGTCTGCCCAGGAGGATATGGAGTTGTCCGGCAAGTGCATGAGCCAGGACCTGACGTTGGGCTTGAGTACTAGCGGGAAGTAGTTGGCAAGGATCTTGTCGTCCCGCCCCTCGGCAGCTTGCACCGCGATGGTGTAGATGCTGAGGAACTCCGACGGATGCGTCTTGCCGTCGTACTTCTCTGGTATGTCTGGCTTGAAATTCTTCATGCTGGGCCACTGGACTTACCGCAGCTCACGAGTAAAGGCAGGACAACCTACCGCGTACGGCAAGTCGCCTGGTTCCCCTGGCGCATGCATGTCGACAGCGGGCCCAGCGTGCTGGTCTGATTGCCGCCGCGCTTCTCTTCGGCACTCGATGCGGGTACGAGCGTCTTCTTGCCGTCGTTCGTGAAGAACTTGGCGCTGATCGCGACGAGCTCGCGGATCTGATGACGCGGTAGAGTCGCTGTCGAGGTGGATCCGGCGAGTCGGCGATCTTGGCCTTCGGGGCGGAGAGTGCACGGTGGTTGCACCCCCACCGGTCTTGTCGCCATCGGCTCGTGCCTGGATGACTTGCCACGGCTGCGATGTACTCGGCTGCCGTGGAGTGTCGCCGTTGGCGAAAGCGATGAGACTCTGAATGGTGGCCCTCCAGTCGTCAATCTTGTCTACTGCTGGAGGGTAGTCTAGGAGCAGTTGAGCTCGTGCCAAAGCTTCTGCTGGAGTGGCGGGTAGTGGTGGCGAACGGTGTGAGGAGCGGGATATGCTCGGACTTCTAACTATGTTAGAAGGAGCAATATCCTGTCCAGGCGACCGTGCCTTGCTCGTGCCGGCATGTTGGCGTGCATGCTGGTCTTGAGCATTCCGAGACCCACCAGCTCGATCTTGGTCCAGCAAACGTATGGTAGCGTGAGTACCATGACGCTGCCGATCCCGCGCCTCCTGAGATGGGCGCGGTGCATGTACGGACGCCGAGGTCTTGGAGTGCGCCCGGTCGCTGTGGGAGTCGACTAGGCCGCTGATGGGCAGCACAACTTTGTCCTTGGACTTGGCGGCACCGTGAGCTCCCTCGTCGACGCCCGTTCTTCCTCCGACGTCTACCCCACCAGCCGTTTGCTCCGGTGGTGGTGGGATCAACGCGGATGGAGCAGCTGCCTCCGAAGCCTTCTTCTTCGGCGGCATGTTGATGAAGATGATAAAGATCTAGCTCGTGTGAACGCCGGATCAGGTTCACACAACCTCGATGCACCCCTACCTGGCGCGCCAAAGATGTCAGGGAAACTGATCCACGAACACCTATGGGACCGGCGGACCGAGTCCCTTTTGGTTTGGCGGGGGCGGAGATCGCATGAAGAGCAGATCGAGGCGAAGCACACGAGCAGTTTACCCAGGTTCGGGCCGCACGGATGCGTAAAACCCTACTCCTGCTTTGTGGTTTGTATTGAGTTCTTGCTCGGGAGCGCTGAGTGCTACAGTACGCACCAGCGGCTAACGAGACCGAGCATGAGAGTTCTCCTCTTTCGAACCCCCCTCTACGTTGCGCATGGGCCTCCTTTTATATGCTCAAGGGGTCACCGACAGGTGGCAACGTAGACAAGGGTAAAAATGGAAAGGTGTTGTAGTTGGTACAACTACCTGTACAGCGCATCACACCTAACCCTGACGGCAGGGGACAAGAGCATTAAATGACCATCGGCGTCGCCCAAACAGTCAAAAAGGGACCGTCAGGGACGCCACCGTTCGCCACGATGGCAACCTTGTCAGCGCCGCTTGCCACTGCGCACCGCTGGCTGCACAGCCTCCCGCCACGTGCGTCTGGAAGGGTCCTAGAGCGACATGTTGGAGGATGTGCTGGAGCGTGGGTACAAAGTGGTAGCTTGCCGCGGCAAGCGCCTTGCCGCGGTCGTTGTCTTGTCGCGTCCGGGAGCTTGTCGCTGACCGGTCCTTGCCGGGACGCGTGGCGTGTCGTGGCAAGTTCCTTGAGATGCCTTGGTTGGCCTTCCCGGCAAGCTCCTCTCGCCGGGGTCTTGTGCCTTGAGTGGCCTCCCGGCAAGCTCCTCTTGCCGGGGCCTTGTCTTCTCAGCTCGAATACTTTGTTCTTGAATGGCTCCAAAGTAACCACGGAGGACCTTGGCGGTCACCCGGCAAGCCTTGCCGCGGGGCGCTGCGGCTCCCCGTGCACATGTTCGGGATACTAAGGGTACCCCTACTCTAGTACACCGACAGTAAGTGACCGAGAAGGTATTGACAACCCCTTTTATCACGTTGGCTGCAAGGTTCTTATTTGTTTGTGCAGGTACGAGGGACTCGCACGTGGTCTCCTACTGGATTGATACATTGGTTCTAAAAAACTAAGGGAAATACTTACACTACTGTGCTGCATCACCCTTTCCTCTTCGAGGGAATACAACGCAAGCTTGAGAAGTAGCACATTCCTTAATGGATACCTCAAAGAAGAGTTGTATATGATGCAACCAGAAGGTTTTGTCGATCCTAAAGAAGAGTTGTATATGATGAAACTAGAAGGTTTTGTCGATCCGAAATGTGCTAACAAAGTGTGCAAGCTCCAACGATCCATCTATGGACTGGTGCAAGCATCTCGGAGTTGGAATATATGCTTTGACGAGGTGATCAAAGCATATGGTTTTATACATACTTTTGGAGAAGCCTCTATTTACAAGAAAGTGAGTGGGAGTTTTGTAGCATTTCTAATATTATATGTGGATGACATATTATTGATTGGAAATGATATATAATTTCTGGATGGCATAAAAGGATACTTGAATAAGAATTTTTCAATGAAAGGCCTTGGTGAAGCTGCTTATATATTAGGCATCAAGATCTATAGAGATAGATCAAGACTCTTAATTGGACTTTCACAAAGCACATACCTTGATAAAGTTTTGAAGAAGTTCAAAATGGATCAGTCAAAGAAAAGGTTCTTGCCTGTGTTACAAGGTGTGAAGTTGAGTAAGACTCAATGCCCGACCACTGCAGAAGATAGAGAGAAAATGAAAGTCATTCCCTATGCTTCAGCCATAGGATCTATCATGTATGCAATGCTGTGTACCAGACCTGATGTGTGCCTTGCTATAAGTTTAGCATGGAGGTACCAAAGTAATCCAGGAGTGGATCACTCGACAACGCTCAAGAACATCTTGAAGTACCTGAAAAGGATGAAGGATATGTTTCTCGTTTATGGAGGTGACAAAGAGCTCGTCGTAAACGGTTACGTCGATTCTTGCTTTGACACTGATCCGGATGAATCTAAGTCACAAACCGGATATGTATTTTTATTGAATGGTGGAGCTGTCAGTTGGTGCACTTCCAAGCAGAGCAAAGTGGCGGGATCTACGTGTGAAGCGGAGTACATAGCTGCTTCGGAAGCAGCAAATGAAGAAGTCTGGATGAAGGAGTTCATATCCGATCTAGGTGTAATACCTAGTGCATCGGGTCCAATGAAAATATTTTGTGACAACACTGGAGCAATAGCCTTAGCGAAGGAATCCAGGTTTCACAAGAGAACCAAGCACATTAAGAGACGCTTCAATTCCATCTGCGATCAAGTCAAGGAGGGAGACATAGAAATTTGCAAGATACATACGTATCTGAATGTCATAGACCCGTTGACTAATCCTCTTCCACGAGCAAAACATGATCAGCACCAAGACTCCATGGGTGTTAGAATCATTACTATGTAATCTAGATTATTGACTCTAGTTCAAGTGGGAGACTGAACGAAATATGCCCTAGAGGCAATAATAAAGTTGTTATTTGTATTTCCTTATATCATGATAAATGTTTATTATTCATGCTAGAATTGTATTAACCAGAAAATTAGTACATGTGTGAATACATAAACAAAACAGAGTGTCCCTAGTATGCCTCTACTAGACTAGCTCATTGATCAAAGATGGTTATGTTTCCTAGACATAGACATGAGTTGTCATTTGATCAATGGGATCACATCATTAGGAGAATGATGTGATGGACAAGACCCATCCGTTATCTTAGCAACTTGATCGTTTAGTTTTACCGCTATTCCTTTCTACATGACTTATACATGTTCCTGTGACTATGAGATTATGCAACTCCCGAATATTGGAGGAACACCATGTGTGCTATCAAACGTCATAGCGTAACAAGGTGATTATAAAGATGCTCTACAGTTGTCTCCGAAGGTGTTTGTGGTGTTGGCATAGATCGAGAATAGGATTTGTCACTCTGAGTGTCGGAGAGGTATCTCTGGGCCCTCTCGGTAATACAGTCATAATAAGCCTTGCAAGCAAATTACTAATGAGTTAGTCACGAGATGATGTATTACGGAACGAGTAAAGAGACTTTTCGGTAACGAGATTGAACTAGGTATGATGATACCGACTATCGTATCTCGGGAAAGTAACATACCGATGACAAAGGGAACAACGTATGTTATTATGCTGTTTGACAGATAAAGATCTTTGTAGAATATGTAGGAACCAATATTAGCATCCAGGTTCCGCTATTGGTTATTGACCGAAGATAAGTCTCGGTCATGTCTACATAGTTCTCGAACCCGTAGGGTCCGCACGCTTAACGTTCGAGGATGATCGGTATTATGAGTTTACGTGTTTTGATGTACCGAAGGTAGTTAGGAGTCCCGGATGTGATCACGGACATGATGAGGAGTCTCGAAATGGTCGAGACATAAAGATTGATACATTGGACGGCTATATTAGGACATCGGAAGTGTTCTGGGTGATTTTGGAGAAAACCGGAGTACCGCAAGGTTACCGAGACCCCCGGGAGAGGTAATGGGCCACATGGGCCTTAGTGGAGAGAGAGAGGGCCGGACAGGGTAGGCTGCATGCCCCTCCCCCTCTGGTCCGAATTGGACTAGGGAAGGGGTGCGGCGCTCCCCTTTCCTTCTCCCTCTCCTCCTTCCTTCCCCCCTCTTAGTAGGAGTAGGAAAGGGGAGTCCTACTCCTACTAGGAGGAGGACTCCTCCTCTCTCCCGCGCGCCCTAGGGCCGGCTGGCCTCCCCCTTACTCCTTTATATACGGGGGCACGGGGCACCCTAGAACACACAATTGAACATCAGTTTTAGCCATGTGCGATGCCCTCTTCAACAGATACACACCTCGATCATATCGTTGCAGTGCTTAGGCGAAGCCCTACGTCGGTAGCTTCATCATCACCGTCACTACGTCGTCGTGCTGATGAAACTCTCCTGTGACGCTCAACTGGATCAAGAGCTCGTGGGACATCATCGAGCTGAACGTGTGCTAAACGTGGAGGTGCCGTACGTTCGATGCTTGGATCGGTTGGATCGCGAAGACGTTCGACTACATCAACCGCGTCACTAGACGCTTCTGCTTTCGGTCAACGAGGGTACGTAGACACACTCTCCCCACTCGTTGCTCTGCTTCTAGTAGATAGATCTTGCGTGATCGTAGGATTTTTTTTGAAATACTACGTTCCCCAACAAAAACCATATCTAACCAGAGGCTAGATGAATTGTTTTTTACTAAACAGAAGTAAAAGCAAAGAAAATAAAATTGGGTTGCCTCCCAACAAGCGGTATCGTTTAACGCCCATAGCTAGGCATAAAACAAGAATAGATCTAGGTATTATAATGATAGGGCAAATCGCAAAAAATCATCTCATACTCCCTACGTTCAGCAGCAAGTTTTCTTTGTGGTAGGCAAAAGTAATCAAAAGGACTAAATTTAATGGGACAAAAGTCCCCAAGATGAAGCTCGGGAGGTATTGGTTCCTCCTTTGGCCCTTCATATTGCACAACCAATTCATCGTTAGAAGCATTCTTTTGGAAAAACGTCATGAGCCTTTGCTCAAGAGAAAATCCTAACCCGTTGTTCTGAATAGCAAAATCATCATTAAGTTCAGAAATCCTATAAGCTAGAACATCGGTAGGAACCTTTTTCCAAGGTTTCCATTATAAGCAACATGATCTAAAGATCATAAACGCATTATGTCTTCTTGATTAGAAAGGATTGCTTCTATGGGAGGACGACCAACATCCACCCTATAATGCGAAAAAATTTCATTGGCTTCTTTTATTATAAATCTGAACTAATGTGCTAAAAAGATGGTAGCTGCTCGCTTAACAAAAGAATACTCAATATTGGAAAATTCTAGGAAAATTCTCTGTATGCAAGGATGCATGTAGATAAATTGTCTTTCAAGTTCAACTACAAGCAAATATATAGCATCTGCAGGACTACTGGTTTTATAAAGAATAGATCCACCCATAGTGGGCAAAGCACTGGCACAAGTAAAGAAATCTTGAATAACTCCTTTTCCAATAATATTGCCACTACCAATCCAGAACTTTTTAGTGTGTAAAGTAGTAGGTTCCTCATGAGGATTGTTAAAAAGCATCAAAGTTTCCCTCATCATTACTACTATCTTTTTCAATGATAACCTCCCTAGTTTCAGACATGATGGCAACAAACCATACTAAGGACGAACACACAAGAGGCAAGAGAACGGGAAAGAGGCGAATAAAATGGCAAATGTGAAGTGGGGGAGAGGAAAACGAGAGGCGAATGGCAAATAATGTAATGCGAGGGATAAGAGTTTGTGATGGGTACTTGGTATGTCTTGACTCGTGCGTAGATTTCCCCGGCAACGGCGCCAGAAATCCTTCTTGCTACCTCTTGAGCATGCGTTGGTTTTCCCTTGAAGAGGAAAGGGTGATGCAGCAAAGTAGCATAAGTATTTCCCTTAGTTTTTGAGAACCAAGGTAACAATCCAGTAGGAGACTACACACAAATCCCTAGTACCCGCACAAACAATTAAGAACCTTGCAACCAACGCGATAAAGGGGTTGTCAATCCCTTCACAACCACTTGCAAAAGTGAGATCTGATAGAGATAATAAGATAAATATTTTTGATATTTTTGTTGTATAGATTGAAAAGTAAATATTGCAAAATGAACTACGATAAAAATAGCTAGTTGACGTGAGATTAATATGATGGAAAATAGACCAGAGGGCCATAGGTTTCACTAGTGGCTTCTCTCAAGATAGCATATTTTACGGTCGGTGAAAAAATTAAGGTCGAGTAATTGATAGAAAAGCGCATAGTTATGAGAATATCTAGGCATGATCATGTATATAGGCATCACGTCCGTGACAAGTAGACCAAAACGATTCTGCATGTACTACTATTACTCCACACATCGACCTCTATCCAGCATGCATCTAGAGTATTAAGTTCATAAGAACAGAGTAAAACATTAAGCAAGATGACATGATGTAGAGGGATAAACTCATGCAATATGACATAAACACCATCTTTTTATCCTCGATGGCAACAATACAATACGTGCCTTGCTGCCCCTGCTGTCACTGGGAAAGGACACCACAAGATTGAAACAAAGCTAAGCAGTTCTCCCATTGCAAGAAAGATCAATCTAGTAGACCAAACCAAACTGATAATTCAAAGAGACTTGCAAAGATATTAAATCATGCATATAAGAATTCAGAGAAGAATGAAATATTGTTCATAGATAATCTTGATCATAAACCCACAATTCATCGGATCTCGACAAACACACCGCAAAAAGTATTACATCGAATAGATGTCCAAGAAGATCGAGGAGAACTTTGTATTGAGATCCAAAGAGAGAGAAGGAGCCATCTAGCTTATAACTATGGACCCGAAGGTCTATGGTAAGCTACTCACACATAATCAGAGAGGCTATGATGTTGATGTAGAAGCCCTCCGTGATCGATTCCCCCTCCGGCAGAGCGCCAGAAAAGTCTCCAAGATGGGATCGCACGGGTACAAAAGGATGCGGTGGTGGAAATAGGGTTTCGTGGTGCTCTCGGATGTTTTGAGGGTATATGAGTATATATAGGTGGAAGAAGTATGTCGGTGGAGCTACGAGGGGCCCACGAGGGTGGGGGCGTGCCCTCCTCCCTCATGGCCACCTCGTGGCTTCCCAGACTTGTACTCCAAGTCTCCTGGATTGCGTTTGTTCCAAAAATGATCCTCGGGAAGGTTTCATTCTCTTTGGATTCCGTTTGATATTCCTTTTCTGCGAAACACTGATATAGGCAAAAAAAACAATTTGCACTAGGCCTTTGGTTAGTAGGTTAGTCCCAAAAATAATATAAAAGTGCATATTAAAGCCCATTAAACATCCAAAACAGATAATATAATAGCATGGAACAATAAAAAATTATAGATACGTTTGAGACATATCACATATCGACGAGGCAACGCAGCAAGAAGAAGGGTCGGCGGCGAGGAGGCCGCGCAGCAAGAAGAAGGGTCGCTGTAGGAGGCGGCGCTGCAAGAAGAAGGGTCACCGGCGAGGACGCGGCGCTGCAAAAAGAAGGGTAGCCGACGAGGAGGCGGCTCTGCAAGAACAAGGGTCGCCGGCGAGGAGGCTGAGCTGCCAGTAAGCAACAGTGAAGGATTGAACTTGGAAAGCAAGGATGAATAGTGGAAATGTGGCTTTTGATAGGAGGGAGGGGGCGGGGAGATAGATATTTCCGCGGTGGCAAATTTTTTCGCTCGGTGCCGCGAGAAACTGGCGCGCAAGTGTGGTTCAAGCGGGGGCGGTGGACTGTAGATGACGAAGTTCCTGCGTAAGCAAGACAAGACAATGCGCCAAGATAATATATATCGCATCCCACACGCTTCCTTCTAGTAAACTATTTGTGTTATACCTGATTTTTTCATTATGTTTTGAAAGACAAAATGGTGTTACGGAGGGAAAGGATAGTGTTTGAATTTCTAGAACATTTACGTACAGTGAACATGCAACTAGTACATGAGTGTCGTGTTTAAATTTGGTATTCCGAGTTCGTTTGGCATTTTTATGCATTAATTGAGTTTTTGGGCATTTAATGTGCATAATTCAAATTTGAACTACAAGCATAGGCTCCAGTGCACCAAAGATGTTTGAAAAATCACATGTGTGTCCTTGGGTGAATTTCTAGGTCCCATGCAAGAGATTGGAATAAAATTCAAACATCTCGGCGTCGTGGCTCGACCAGAGAGATTGAGAAACTTGGTTTTTTAATTCCTGTAATTCCAAAACACGCCTAAAAATCATGAAACTTGGCTTAATATCATGACATGGCACGAACATGCTGGGGTATTTTTTTTCCCGAATTGGGACAAGCTTTGGTGTAAGCTTCTTGCAAACCAGAGCTTTCCTCAAGAAGGCTCGTGGTTCCGAGAGGGAACATGTCACCTCCTTGTGCGAAATGACATACGTACACAGCCTTCTCCCGCCATAATTTTTGTAAAAACATAGCCCAAATAGGAGTACCGTGCTAAATTTTGGAATTATTCCGGGCTTGTTTCGCCTTTTTATGCATTAATTGAGTTTTTGGGCATTTAATGTGCATAATTCAAATCTGAACTACAAGCACAGGCTCCAGTGCACCAAAGTTGTTTGAAAAATCACATGTGTATCCTTGGGTGAATTTCTAGGTCCCATGCAAGAGATTGGAATGAACTTCAAACATCTGGGCGTCGTGGTTCGGCCGGAAAGATTGAGAAACTTGGTTTTTTAATTCCTGTAATTCCAAAACACGCCTGAAAATCATGAAACTTGGCATGGAGTCATGACATGGCACGAACCTGTTGCGATAATTTTTTTGGCCGAATTGGGACAAGCTTTTGTGTAAGCTTCTTGCAAACCAGAGCTTCCCTCAAGAAGGCTCGTTGTTCCGAGAGGGAACGTGTCACCTCCTTGTGCGAAATGACATACATACACATCCTTCTCCCACCTTAATCGTTGTACAAACACAGCCCAAATAGGAGTACCGTGCTAAATTTTGGAATTATTCCGGGCTCGTTTCGCCTTTTTCATACATTAATTGAGTTTCTGGGCATTTAATGTGCATAATTCAAATGTGAACTACAAGCAAATGCTCCAGGGCACAAAAGTTGTTTGAAAAATCACATGTGTGTCCTTGGGTGAATTTCTAGGTCCCTTGCAAGAGATTGGAGTGAAATTCAAACATCTGGGCGTCGTGGCTCCGCCGGAAAGATTGAGAAACTTGGTTTTTTAATTCCTGTAATTCCAAAACACGCCTGAAAATCATGAAAATTGACATGGTGTCATGACATGGCACGAACATGCTGTGGTAAATTTTTTAGCCGAATTGGGACAAGCTTTGGAGTAAGCTTCTTGCAAACCGGAGGTTCCCTCAAGAAGGCTCGTGGTTCCGAGAGGGAACGTGTCACCTCCTTATGCGAAACGACATACGTACACGACCTTCTCCCGCCTTAATTTTTGTACAAACACAACCCAAATAGGAGTATCGTGCTAAATTTTGGAATTATTCCGGGCTTGTTTTGCCTTTTTTATACATTAGTTGAGTTTCTGGACATTTAATGTGCATAATTCAAATTTGAACTGCAAGCACATGCTCCAGTGCACCAAAGTTGTTTGAAAAATCATATGTGTGTCCTTGGGTGATTTTTCTAGGTCCCATGCAAGAGATTGGAGTGAAATTCAAACATCTAGGCGTCATGGCTCGGCCGGAAAGACTGAGAAACTTGGTTTTTTAATTCCTATAATTCCAAAATATGCTTGAAAATCATGAAACATGGCATGGTGTCATGACATGGCACGAACATGCTGTGGTATTTTTTCGGCCGAATTGGGACAAGCTTTGGTGTAAGCTTCTTGCAAACTGGAGCTTCCCTCAAGAAGGCTCGTGGTTCCGAGAGGGAACGTGCCACCTCCTTGTGCGAAACGACATACGTACACAACCTTCTCCCTCCTTAATTTTTGTACAAACACATCCCAAATAGGAGTACCGTGCTAAATTTTGTAATTATTCCGGGTTCGTTTCACCTTTTTATGCATTAATTGAGTTGATGGGCATTTAATGTGCATAATTCAAATTTGAACTACAAGCACAGGCTCCAGTGCACCAAAGTTGTTTGAAAAATCACATGTGTGTCCTTGGGTGAATTCTAGGTCCCATGCAAGAGATTGGAGTGAAATTCAAACATCTGGGCGTCGTGGCCCGGCCGGAAAGATTGAGAAACTTAGTTTTTTAATTCCTGTAATTCCAAAACACGCCTGAGAATGATGAAACTTGGCATGGTGTCATAACATGGCACGAATATGCTACGGTAAATTTTTTGGCCTCATTGGGACAAGCTTTGGTGTAAGCTTCTCTCAGGCCGGAGCTTCCCTCAAGAAGGCTCGTGCTTCCGAGAGGGAACACGTCACCTCCTTGTGCGAAACGACATACGTACACAGCCTTCTACTGCCTAAATATTTGTACAAACACAGCCTAAATAGGAGTACCGTGCCAAAATTTGGAATTATTCCGGGCTTGTTTCACCTTTTTCATACATTAATTGAGTTTCTGGGCATTTAATGTGCATAATTCAAATTTGAACTACAATCATAGGCTCCAGTGCACCAAAGTTGTTTGAAAAATCACATGTGTGTCCTTGGGTGAATTTTGAGGTCCAATGCAAGAGATTGGAGTGAAACTAAAACATCTGGGCGTCGTGGCTCGACCGGAAAGATTGAGAAACTTGTTTTATTAATTCCTGTAATTCCAAAACATGCCTGAAAATCATGAAACTTGGCATGGTGTCATGACATGGCACGAAAATGTTGCGGTAATATTTTTGGCCGAATTGGGACAAGCTTTGGTGTAAGCTTCTAGCAAACCGGAGCTTCCCTCAAGAAGGCTCGTGGTTCCGAGAGGGAACGTGTCACCTCCTTGTGCGAAACGACATACATATACATCCTTCTCCCACCTTAATTTTTGTACAAACACAGCCCAAATAGGAGTACCGTGCTAAATTTTGCAATTATTCTGGGCTCGTTTCACCTTTTTATACATTAATTGAGTTTCTGGGCATTTAATGTGCATAATTCAAATTTGAACTACAAGCACAAGCTCGAGTGCACAAAAGTTGATTGAAAAATCACATGTGTGTCCTTGGGTGAATTTCTAGGTCCCATGCAAGAGAGTGGAGTGAAATTCAAACATCTGGGCGTCGTGGCTCGGCCAGAAAGATTGACAAACTTGGTTTTTTAATTCCCGCAATTCCAAAACATGCCTGAAAATCATGAAACTTGGCCTCGTGTTATGACATGGCACGAACATGCTGCGGTAATTTTTTTGGCCGAATTGGGACAAGCTTTGGTGTAAGCTTCTTGCAAACTGGAGCTTCCCTTAGGAAGGCTCGTGGTTCCGAGAGGGAACGTGTCACCTCCTTGTGCGAAGCGACATACGTACACAACATTCTCCCGCCTTATTTTTGTACAAACACAGCCCAAATAGGAGTACCGTTGTCGGTGTACAAAAAGGGGGGGTGCACTTTTTGTACCCCTATGACTGTGCACGTGCAGTCTAAGCCACGGGCACGGCTGCACCAAGCAAGGCCAGGGAGGTAAGCCAGGGTAAGACCGGAGCTCGATGGAACTGGAGCAACACCAAAGAACAAGTCCACAAAGAGCAAAGGGACAAAGCGGGTTCCCCCGGCAAGATCCTTGCCGGGAGCCAGTTTTAGCAGCCCCGGCAAGATCCTTGCCGGGGCCGGCTTTAGCAACCCCGGCAAGACCCTTGCCGCGGCAACTCACCCCACGCCCACGGAGTGAATCACCCTTGAGTCTGTTGCCCCCATGGGGCAAGGATTCGGGAGACATCCCCGTAGTGGCATGCAGATCTTTGTGAAGACATTCAAGATCAGATACACACTAAGAAGACGACGACCCTTGGCGGGATCCCAGCCAAGGAAGACCACAAGACCTCCGGCAAGCACCTTGCCGGGGATGACAGTAGGCGCCGCGGCAAGACCCTTGCCGGGACCCCGGCAATGCCCTTGCCGAGGACATCCGCAGGGCCACCATCAGGCCCACACCAACTAAGCTTCCACCGCCCTATGTAGCTGCCGACCCAACCAGCTGGGCAGGCACCTGCGTGGCGACATGCAGATCTTTGTGAAGACCCACCATTGCGCCACCTCAGCTGCTTGCCTGCCTACATGGCATCTCAGGCATCGCTAGCCAGGGCGCGTGTCGACACAAGAAGGAGCGGCGACGGAAAAGATGGATATTTCCCCCGTCCCCGATAAAGCAAGGACACCTAAGCAAGACGCATTAAATGCGCCTTGTCATGTAATACGAGGGATAACCTCGCATCACTGTACCCGTTCCACCTCCTGTGTGTCACTGTGGCAACCCCTTTCTCTATAAAAGGAGGCCCGAGGCGAACAGGAGGAGGATTCGACTTTTTGGAGCTCCTCGCGCCCCATAGCTAGCTAAAGAACACATATATACAATCCACCAAAGCAGGAGTAGGGTTTTATGCATCCTCGCGGCCCGAACCTGGATAAACGAATCGTGTGCTATCTGTTTGATCCGCTCTTCTCTCAACCCCGCGCCCCGCAACCATAGTAGGGATTCTTGTGATCCCATAGGTGTCGTTCCCAATACACCGACATCTTTGGCGCGCCAGGTAGGGGGTGCGCAGTTGTGAGAATCGGCTTTAGCAGACAGTTCGACGCTTCTTCATCATCATGGCGCCCAAGAAGAAGACAACGGTGGCGGTTGGCCAGTCGGAAGCCGGACAGCCCGTCCCGACGCGGGCGAGCAGCGGATCGGTCGCGGAAAGGACCCGGGGTGCTGCTCGCGAACACCAACGCCGTCCCAGCAGCCGGAGTTTGGGAGGTGGTGATGTTGGTGCGCTTGGTAACGGGCCACACAGCGCCAGATCCAAAGACGGAGCCCGGCCCTTCGCGAGTGGCGCGGGCCTTCCAAGATCGTTGTCGCATCACCTGAAGGCGACGCAAGGGCCTCCAGGACTCCCACGCCGGCGCCAACAGCGCGCTCCTCTCAAGCAGCGCGCGACGAACGGCGTCGTCACGCTGAAGATCCCAGGCGTCGCCGCGGGAAGAGCCCCGAGCGCCACTCCCGGGACGTAGAAGACCTGCCCGCCCGCCGAAGCACTGGTGGAAACGGCATGCGACCGCGGGATCGCGATGGAGCTCCTCCTGACATGGTTAGGGGTCGAAGCGCGTCGCGGTCCGTGCAGGTTTCGCTACCGCTAAACCCAGCCGAAGCCCTGGCGCGCGCGCAGCTGCTCCTCGACTTTCCTCCTGTTACGAGGAAATTCGACGAATGGAGAGCCACTATCCGAAGCCTTGTCGCAGTCACCAACAAGGATGAACCAAGTCCAGTGAGGCCCCCGGGTCGACATTCCGTTGGGGTCCCATGCACCGGTGGCGGGAGGACCGGCAGCACCGTGGCCATGGTGCATTCGCCTCCTCCTCGCCCAGTACCGCGTGTGTCGACTCGTCAAGACGTCGCGGGTGACGCCATCTCCATAACGCCGTCCGACCCACGGACCCACGGCGACCAGCGTCAAGTTCTTCAGGAGCGAGCTCAGGAAGACGCTCGGACCACCATCGAGCGCCGGCGCGGAGCGCCCCACCAATTAGACAGGCGAGCGGGGCCTGCTGCCAACCGCCCAGCACCGGAGAGCCCTGGAGGTCTACCTTACGAGGTAGACTGTCGGATTTTACCCGTGAGCTGCGGCAGTTCTATTGGCCCACTCACCGCACCTTCAAGCCTGACGTTGGCGAGAAGTACAACGGCAAGACCCACCCGTCGGAGTTCCTCAGCATCTACACCATCGCGATGCAAGCTGCCGGAGCCTGCGACGATAAGGTGCTTGCGAATTACTTCCCACTGGCTCTTAAACCCAACGCCATGTCGTGGTTGATGCACTTGCCGGTAGACTCTATTTCCTCCTGGTCGGATTTGTGCCATTAGTTTGTTGGCACATTTACTGGAGGTCACCAAGCCCATGGCCAAGCAAGTGACCTCCATGTCATACCTAAGAAGGAAGGCGAGATTCTACGCAAGTATATACAGAGGTTCAGCCAGGTACAATACAATATCCCTGATGTTCACCCTGCCGCCATCATCAGCGCGTTCCATCAGAACGTGCGTAACCGCAAGATGCGTGAAGAACTGGCAATGACCAAGGTGAAAGATGTGGCGGAACTCTATGTTCTTGCTGACATATGTGCCCGGGCTGAAGAGGGAAGGAAGTACCCCGGCGAAGATGCCGACGCGGAAACCGACTCTTTAGATGAGGATACTGCCGCCCCGGCGAAGAAAGTCCAGCACCGCAACAGGAAGCGCAAAGGTAAAGCCGTGCTTGCCATCGAGGGATCTAACGACGCCGGCTCCGCCAAGAAAACCAAGGCAGGTGGCCCCGACAAGGAAATTGCCGGGTGTGTCACCTGGCGGGCCTTGGCGGCTGCCGAAAAGCCAGGAAACTCCGGCAAGCGATAGTGCAAGATCCATCACACCAAATGCCATGATCTCTAGGACTGCCGACAGGTTGAGCTCCTTGCTGAGAAGCAGAGGGCTGAATATGACAGGCGGGACAAGGAGAAGGGCCAGGACGGTGCTGTGGGGTCCGGCAAGAAGCATGACGGCCAAGCGGGCCGTCGCGGCAAGGATAAACAGCAGGAGAGGCCCGCCCGGGGCCGTGACAGAAAGCCAGAAGATGACGATCACGAAGAGGATGACGAGTCCGGTGACCAAGAGTTTCAGAAAGCGACGGAGGCCATGTGCGTCGATGGCGGCGCCTCGCTGCATACTTCTCACCGCCAGCTTAAACAGTGGGCGCGTGAGATTACGGCGGCGGAGCTGTCGTCTGGTGCCCAAAAGCCACTGAAATGGTCCAACACGCCTATCATTTTTGACGCTGAGGATCACCCTGATCGCACTACTGCGGTCAGGTGCTTGCCATTGTTGGTTTCATCGACAATACACAACCTCAAGGTAACAATGATGCTAGTCGATGGCGGGGCCGGTCTAAACTTAATCTCGCCTACCGTGGTCAAGAAGCTGCAGATTCCTGACGGAGACCTCGAAGAAACGGGCACGTTTTAGGGGGTCAACCCGGGAAGAAGTCAACCAAAGGGAAAGGTCACGCTGCCCGTGGCTTTTGGAAGTGATCTGAACTACAGGACAGAAAGGATCGTGTTCGATGTTGCCAAGATCCCCTTGCCTTACAACGGAATCCTTGGCCGCCCAGCGTAGGCCAAGTTCATGGCAGCGTCACACTACGCCTACAACACCCTGAAGATGCCAGGACCTGTGACGATCATCACCATCCACTCCGATAAGAAAGATGCGCTGATTTGCGCTGACCAACTATACCAGCAGGCAGTTGCAGCAGCTACCGCCACGAGGGCACTTGCTCCTGCCACTAGAGCCCCGGGAGGGAAGAAGAAGAAGACCGGTGAGACCTCGGACACCCACTCCGGCAAGCGCACCTCTTCGGAGTGTAGTGCTCACGTCGAGGACGTGCCAGAGAGCTCCGTCGGGGAGAAGAAGAAGAAGATCGGTGAGACCTCGGACACCCACTCCGGCAAGCGCACCTCTTCGGAGTGTAGTGCTCCCGTCAAGGATGTGCCAGAGAGCTCCACCGACAGAAACAAGAAGTCCAGGGCCACACCGCCGGGAACCAAGAAGGTTTCTGTCAAGGAGGACGGCACAGGAGTGGCTTTCACCATAAGCTCCACCCTTGACGACAAATAGGAAGACGCGCTCGTCACCTTCCTGCAAGCAAATGTCGATGTGTTTGCATGGCAAGCATCCGACATCTCCGGCGTTCCCAGGGAGGTGATTGAGCACCACCTTGCTGTCTGTCCTCATGCGCATCCTGTCAAGAAGAAGGTCAGGAAGCAAGCTTTGGAACGACAAGAGTTCATCACAGAGGAGATCCGGAAACTGGAAGCAGTGGGTTTGGTAAGAGGAGTGCTCCATCCAACGTGGTTGGCCAATCCACTGGTAGTGCGCAAGGCAAATGGGAAGTGGAGGCTTTGTATTGATTACACAGATATCAATAAGGCTTGTCCCAAGGACCCCTTCCTGTTTCCGCGCATCGACCAGATTGTTGACTCCACGGCTGGGTGTGACCTGTTGTCATTCCTCGAAGCCTACTCTGGCTACCATCAGATCTTCATGGCAAGAGAAGACGAAGAGAAGACATCATTCACCACCCCATGTGGTACGTACTGTTTCGTACGAATGCCTTTCGGGTTGAAGAGTGCTGGCTCGACGTTTGCAAGGGCAGTCCAGATTGGTTTTGAACCCCAGCTCCATAGAAATATGGAGGCTTATATGGATGATATAGTGGCCAAAACTAAGAACAGGGCAACCCTTATACCGGATTTACAAGAAACATTTGCAAACATACGCAAGATCAATCTCAAGCTAAACCCTGAGAAGTGCGTCTTCGGCATCCCGTCCGGCAAGCTTCTCGGGTTCTTTGTGTCACATCGTGGGTTAGAGGCCAATCCGGACAAGATCAAAGCTATAGAACAGATTGAAGCACCCAGACGGGTCAAGGATGTGCGCCGGCTTGCTGGTTGCGTTGCCGCCATGAGCAGATTCATTTCCAAGTCTGCCGAGCGCGCCCTTCCCTTTTTCAAGATTTTGAAAAAGGCGGGCCCAATGGAATGGACGCCAGAAGTCGAAGCAGCATTACAAGATTTGAAGAGGTGTCTTTCCTCCACGCCAGTACTTGTTGCGCCTAGGCCACAAGAACCTTTGCTGCTATACTTGGCGGCAACAAACCAGGTAGTCAGCGCCGCACTAGTGGCGCAGAGAGAAATTGATGATGAGGTGATAACAGCGACAGAGCCTGACGCCATTGGTGCAGAGACAACACTGCCGGTTGGAGTGCAGCCAAGGAAGAAAATGATGCAGCACCCGGTCTACTTTGTTAGCTCCCTCTTGCAGGGGCTAGATCAAGGTACTCCGGTGTGCAGAAATTGCTCTTCGGCCTTCTTATGGCCTCGAGGAAGCTGCGTCACTACTTCCAGGCGCATGAGATCACTGTTGTCACTCGCCTCCCTCTGCAATGGATATTGCACAATCCAGATGCAGCGGGAAGAATTGTAGAGTGGGCACTGGAGCTATCCAGCTTTGGCCTCAAGTTTGAAAGTACCTCGACGATTCAAAGCCGAGTCATGGCGGAGTTCGTTGCAGAATGGACCGCGACGCCTGATGAAGAAGCCCAGGAAACTGCTCTCCCCGGCAAAGAGGCGACTTGCGATTGGATCATGTACTTTGATGGAGCTTTCTCCTTACAGGGCGCCGGGGCTGGCGTACTGCTTGCCGCGCCCACCGGAGGGCACCTCAAGTACGTGGTCCAGATTCACTTTCCAGGGAGGTGTCGACGAACAATACTGCCGAATATGAGGGGCTGCTTGCTGGTCTTAGGATCGCGGCAGACCTTAGAATCAAGAAACTCATTGTCAGGGGCGATTCGCAGCTTGTCGTCAAAGAAGTCAACAAAGATTACCAGAGCCCGTTGATGAAGGCCTACGTCGATGAAGTGAGGAAGCTGGAAGAGCGCTTTGATGGTATACAGGTGGAGCACGTTCCCCGAGAAGAGAACGACATCGCCGATTACCTGTCAAAGAGCGCTGCCCTCAAGTTACCCGTGGAACCAGGTACCTTTGTGCTTCAGCTTTCTCAGCCATCTGTTGATCCATCAACAGAGCAAAACAAGAGGAGGAAATCAGGGTCCGGCAAGTACTTTCCCACCGAGCTCCCCGGAGCCACCGACAAGGATGTTGCCGGGGACACTGATGAGCCCGCCACGAGACGGCTAGCTCCGGCGGAGCATCGAGCTCTTGCCGTCGAGACAACCGTTCCTATGGCGGAGGAAATGCCTTTAGTCCTCGCCGTCGAGCCCCAGGCTCCAGCGTGGGCACAACATACCGTCTGATTCCTCCAAACTGGGAAACTTCTTGAGGAGCAGGAAGAAGCCGAAAAAGTAGCCCGTCGGTCTGCTATGTACCAGTTCGTCGATGACATCCTATACAGAAAGAGACCGAACGGCGTGAAATTGAAGTGTATCCCTCGAGAGGAAGGATTGGGGCTGTTGGTATAGATACATGGAGGCATATGTGGATCCCACATAGGGTCAAGAGCCCTTTCTGGCAAGGAATTTCGGCAAGGCTTCTTCTGGCCCACTGCCCTCCAGGATGCGACGACACTGGTCACCAGGTGTGAAGCGTGTCAGATCCATTCAAATAAACTTCATCAACCAGCTCAAGCCCTTCAAATCATTCCTCTCTCCTGGCCCTTCTCGGTCTGGGGGCTCGACATACTGGGCCCTTTCCCCCGCGCCGTCGGGGGCTTTGAGTACTTGTACGTCGCAATCAACAAGTTCACAAAGTGGCCAGAGGTGGAGGCAGTGAGGAAGGTCACAGCTCAGTCAGCCGTCAAGTTCTTCAAGGGACTAGTGTGCCGTTTTGGTGTACCCAACAGGGTCATCACCGACAACGGCACACAGTTCACAAGCTGCACCTTCATGCAATATACCCAAGACCTCGGCAGCAAGGTCTGTTTCGCTTCCGTTGCTCACCCACGAAGCAATGGTCAAGCTGAGAGGGCAAACGCTGAAGTACTACGAGGCTTAAGGACAAAGATCTTTGACAGGCTGCACAAGAGTGGAAGGCGCTGGATTGATGAGTTGCCGATGGTTCTTTGGTCGATCAAAACGACGCCAAATCGAGCCACCGGCTAGACACCCTTTGCCCTAGTATACGGGGCAGAAGCAGTTCTCCCCACTGAACTCATATATGGGTCACCTCGAGTGCTCGCTTATGATGAGCTTGAGCAAGAGCAACTGGGGCAAGACGACGCAACGCTCCTTGAGGAAGATCGTCTTCGGGCGGCTGTGAGAGCAGCATGCTACCAGCAAGCCTTGCGGCGCTACCATAGCCGCAAGGCCTGTGCCCGAAGCTTTGAGGAAGGCGACCTTGTTCTTCGGCGCGTTCAATCGGCCAAGAATACCAACAAGTTGATGCCAAAGTGGGAAGGCCCTTATCGGGTAATACGAGTCACCAGGCCTGGCGCAGTCCGCCTGGAGACCGAAAATGCCATTCCGGTGAGCAATTCCTGGAACATTGAGCATCTTCGCAAGTTTTACCCATAAGGCGCGTCTTGCCGGGCCCCCGGCAAGCCACCTTTTGTACAAGCCTTGCCGGCAAGGCATGTAACCCTTTGTACAAATCCAGGCACAGACCCTGAGCATAAATAAATGAAGCGCTGGCGCCCTAAGTTATAGCATGCATTCTAAGTCGAGTCTTGTCCTTGGTTAGGGTTGATAGTGCTTAGCGGCGGCTAACCCCTAGCTTAGAGGTCGAGTTTGCATCCCTTTGTCTTTCTTTTATCTTCTTTGTTTCACAGGACACACATATATCCTTGCCGAAACCACTTGGGGAGAAGAAAAAGGAACAGACCAGCATCTAGGCCCCGGCAAGCCAGTATTACCGGGGGCTGCAAGAGCAAAGATTCACCCACGGCAAACCATGGTTGCCGGGGGCTGTAGCTTCAGATAAGTTCTTCATCCCTTATCATGCATTCCATTATGGACTGAGGTATGTGAAACCTCGTTTTTTCCTTAAAACTACCGTGCTCCCATAACTCTAGGCCCCATGACTCGTTCCTGGGACCAAGTTTGGTCGTAGTCGCGGCAGCGAAGGGATGAAACAAGGAGCCTAAACCCACTTCATCCCTGCCTCCGCCAAAGGCGTGAGAAAGGTCGAGCGAAGTGGGGGGATGGCGAGGCCTGTTGCCGAGCGAGAAAATGTTTATCTTAGAGATATCATGGATTTGTTCCCTGTTGTGGGTCCTACCTGCGAACAAATGACCCGGCAAACATTTCTTTTTTCATTAAAAACTATCCACTCAGGTACAGTCCATAGGGAATGAAAAACATGAACAATGGGATTACAAGTTTTAAATTTAACAGATGCCTGAAGGCTTACAAACTAAAAAGAGATAAGATGCCCGTAATGCCTTTCTTGTCCCTCTCCTCAGGAGGTAGGTCAAGGAGGCGAGAAGGGCAAAAGGAGCGCCTAGGCGAGCTACGGGTGGCAGAAGACACCAAGAGGACATCTTGGTGGCCGCCCAAGGGCTGGATGGTGATGGCGGCGCCGGAAGCAGAGCTCAAAGACGAGGCGGCAGGACGTCAGTACGCGTCGAAGGCATCGGTGCCCGCGTACTCCGACATGACGACCTTGCCGCCCGCCCTCTTCCTCTTCCGCAGCCTCCCAACGCCAGCCGCCAAGGGGACGACCCCGAGAAGTTCAAGGAGCCAGCGACACAGATGACGGGGTCGCCGGTGCCAACAGGAGCGGCGGCCGACACCTAGTCGGACCCGTCATCCTGCCGCCTACCACCCTCGTCGTCGCTGCCGCTGTCCTCCTCGTCACTCTCTCTCGAGGAGGAGTCTTCGTCATCAGAAGAGCTCTCCACGCAGCACCTTGCGCGAGTCCCGAAGTGCCCGAAGACCTTGACGGAAAGAAGGCCATCCTCCATCAACTTAAAATGGAGAGTGAGCCCATCCGTCAAGCTGTGGATACGAGCAAACGTCTTCCATCCCTGACGAAGATACATCACATGAGGAGCAGGGAAGTCGACGCGGACTCGCGTGCCACTGATCCCGGAGCCCCTCATGTGCAGCCGCAACGACTCCGGCGGATCCAGCTCCATCTCCCGCGCAAATGGAGTCGGGAGACGAAGGCGACGGCGCGGCGGCCGACGCAACCTAACGAAGAACTCACAAGGGTCATCCCCAACATGGCCCTCCACTGGAGGAGGAGCTGCTGGCGGGGGCGAGGCCGCCGGGCCACCCCATCCTCCTCTTCCCCGAGCGCCCCGGCCTCGCCCACGGCCTCGCCCCCTCCCCCTTCCCCTCGCGGTCGGCTCTGCCACCGCAGGGGCAGGAGAAGGAGGGACGCGTTGTCGAGCGGCGACCCTCGCTGCCACCATTGAAGGGCCGGGATTTCCTCTCTCCATGACGAATGTAAGAGAGGAGTAGAAGCTGAAGGAGGAAGAAGATGGAAGAGTGCGAGACACCATCCCTCCCCCCGCTCTTTATAAAGGAACGGGGTTGGGGTTCGACCGCCCCGCTCGGCCAATCAAGACAGGGAAGGCGCAGGGAGCCAGGACCGACCCGCCACCCCAACCAGCGGCGACCCGGTTTCCCGCCTCCACCGTTTGCCACCCCGAGCGCATGGGAGACACGTGGAAGACGTGCAGAACCGAGGGGACGGGTGAGGCGACCTCTCCCCACCCCGTGATCGTGGGGAGTGGACGCCTTGAGGACCGCGCCTCGGCCCCATTCAGTAAATGGGCCACACCTCCACGCCTCCCCCCGTTTATGGGGAAGGCGCGAAACCGCCTCTTTACTACGATGTGACGCATGCCTACGGGAACCGCCCCATGCATGCCACCCACGTCACGCACGCCCCTCCACCCCGCGCCACGCGCGCGGATCGTGGGAGGCGCAGCGCGCGGAAAATCTTACCACGGCAAAAACCGTCCCGCCTGCCCGCGCACCGTTCTGGGCCTAGCCCAACAACGCGTCGCGCTTATGTGCGGCCCAGGCCCGGGGGCTCCTGTCGGTGTACAAAAAGGGGGGGGGTATACTTTTTGTACCCCTATGACTGTGCACGGGCAGTCTGAGCCACGGGCACCGCCGCACCAAGCAAGGCCAGAGAGGTAAGCCAGGGAAAGACCGGAGCTCGATGGAACTATAGCAACACCGAAAAACAAGACCACAAAGAGCAAAGGGACGAAGCGGGTTCCCCTGGCAAGATCCTTGCCGGGAGCCAGTTTTAGCAGCCCCGGCAAGATCTTTGCCGGGGCCGGCTTTAGCAGCCCCGGCAAGACCCTTGCCGCAGCAACTCACCCCACGCCCACAGAGCGAATCGCCCTTGAGTCCGCTGCCCCCATGGGGCAAGGATTCAGGAGACATCCCCGTAGTGGCATGCAGATCTTTCTGAAGACATTCAAGATCAGATACACACTAAGTAGATGATGACCCTTGGCGGGATCCCAGCCAAGGAAGACCACAAGACCTTCAGCAAGCACCTTGCCGGGGATGACAGCAGGCACTGCGGCAAGACCCTTGCCGGGGCCCCGGCAAGGCCCTTGCCGAGGACATCCGTAGGGCCACCATCAGGCCCAGGCCAACTAAGCTTCCACTGCCCTATGCAGCTGCCGACCCAACCAGCTAGGCAGGCACCTGCGTGGAGACATGCAGATCTTCGTGAAGACCCACCATTGCGCCACCTCAGCTGCCTGCTGCCTACATGGCATCTCAGGCATCGCTGGCCAGGGCGCATGTGGACAAAAGAAGGAGTGGCGACGGACAGGATGGATATCTCCCCCGTCCCCGATAAAGCAAGGCACCTAAGCACGATGCATTAAATGCGCCTTTTCATGTAATACGAGGGATAACCTCGCATCACTGTACCCTTTCCACCTCCTGTGTGCCACTGTGGCAACCCCTTTCTCTATAAAAGGAGGCCCGAGGCGGACAGGAGGTGGATTCGGCTTTTTGGAGCTCCTCACGCCCCATAGCTAGCTAAAGAACACATATATACAATCCACCAAAGCAGGAGTAGGGTTTTACGCATCCTCGCGGCCCGAACCTGGATAAACGAACTGTGTGCTATCTGTTTGATGTGCTCTTCTCTCAACCCCGCGCCCCGCAACCGTAGTAGGGATTCTTGTGATCCCATAGGTGTCGTTCACAATACACCGACAACCGTGCTAAATTTTGGAATTATTTCGGGCTCGTTTCGCCTTTTTTAAACATTAATTGAGTTTCTGGGCATTTAATGTGCATAATTCAAATTTGAACTACAAGCAGAGGGTCCAGTGCACCAAAGTTGTTTGAAAACTCACATGTGTGTCCTTGGGTGAATTTCTAGGTCCCATGCAAGAGACTGGAGTGAAATTCAAACATCTGGGCGTCGTGGCTTGGCCGAAAAGATTGAGAAACTTGGGTTTTTAATTCCTGTAATTCCAAAACACGCCCGAAAATCATGAAACTTGGCATGGTGCCATGATATGGCACAAACATGCTGCGGTAATTTTTTGGCCGAATTGGGACAAGCTTGGTGTATACTCCTTGCAAATTGAAGCTTCCCTCAAGAAGGCTCATTGTTCCGAGAGGGAACGTGTCACCTCCTTGTGCGAAACGACATGCATACACAACCTTCTCCTGCCTGAATGTTTGTAGAAACACAACCCAAATAGGAGTACCGTGCTAAATTTTGGAATTATTCCGGGCTCGTTTCGCCTTTTTTATACATTAATTGAGTTTCTGGGCATTTAATGTGCATAATTAAATTTGAACTACAAGCACAGGCTCCAGTGCACAAAAGTTGTTTGAAAAATTGCATGTGTGTCCTTGGGTGAATTTCTAGGTCCCATGCAAGTGGTTGGAGTGAAATTCAAACATCTGAGCGTCGTGGCTCGGCCGGAAAGATTGAGAAACTTGGGTTTTTAATTCCTGTAATTCCAAAACATGCCTGGAAAACATTAAACTCGGCATGGTGTCATGACATGGCACGAACATGCCGCAGTATTTTTTTTGGGGAATTGGGACAAGCTTTGGTGTAAGCTTCTTGCAAACCGGAGCTTCCCTCAAGAAGGCTCGTGGTTCCGAGAGGGAACGTGTCACCTCCTTGTCCGAAACGACATACATACACAGCCTTCTCCCGCCTTAATTTTTGTACAAACATAGCCCAAATAGGAGTACCGTGCTAAATTTTGGAATTATTTCTGGCTCGTTTCGCCTTTTTAATACATTAATTGAGTTTCTGGGCATTTAATGTGCATAATTCAAATTTGAACTACAAGCAGAGGCTCCAGTACACCAAAGTTGTTTGAAAAATCACATGTTTGTCCTTGGGTGAATTTCTAGGTCCCATGCAAGAGATTGGAGTGAAATCCAAACATCTGGGCATCGTGGCTCGATCGGAAAGATTGAGAAACTTGGTTTTTTAATTCCTGTAATTCCAAAACACGCCTGACAATCATGAAACTTGGCATGGTGTCATGATATGGCACAAATATGCTGTGGTAATTTTTTGGCCGAATTGGGACAAGCTTGGTGTAAACTCCTTGCAAATCGAAGCTTCCCTCAAGAAGGCTCATGGTTCCGAGAGGGAACGTGGCACCTTCTTGTGCGAAACGACATGCGTACACAACCTTCTCCCGCCTGAATTTTTGTAGAAACACAGCACAAATAGGAGTATCGTGCTAAATTTTGGAATTATTCCGGGCTCGTTTCGCCTTTTTTATAAATTAATTGAGTTTCTAGGCATTTAATGTGCATAATTAAATTTGAACTACAAGCACAGGCTCCAGTGCACAAAAGTTGTTTGAAAAATCGCATGTGTGTCCTTGGGTGAATTTCTAGGTCCCATGCAAGAGATTGGAGTGAAATTCAAACATCTGGGCGTCGTGGCTCGGCCGGAAAGATTGAGAAACTTGGGTTTTTAATTCTTGTAATTCCAAAACACGTCTGGAAAACATTAAACTTGGCATGGTGTCATGACATGGCACGAACATGACGCGGTAATTTTTTTGGCGAATTGGGACAAGCTTTGGTGTAAGCTTCTTGCAAACCGGAGCTTCCCTCAAGAAGGCTCGTGGTTCCGAGAGGAAACGTGTCACCTCCTTGTGCGAAACGACATACATACACAGCCTTCTCCCGCCTTAATTTTTGTACAAACACATCCCAAATAGGAGTACCGTGCTAAATTTTGGAATTATTTCGGGCTCATTTTGCCTTTTTAATACATTAATTGAGTTTCTGGGCATTTAATGTGCATAATTCAAATTTGAACTACAAGCAGAGGCTCGATCCTGTGCACCAAAGTTGTTTGAAAAATCACATGTGTGTCCTTGGGTGAATTTCTAGGTCCCATGCAAGAGATTGGAGTGAAATTCAAACATCTGGGCGTCTTGGCTCGGCCGGAAAGATTGAAAACCTTGGTTTTTTTAATTCCTGTAATTCCAAAACACGCCTGAAAATCATGAAACTTGGCATGGTGTCATGACGTGGCACGAACATGCCGCGTTAAGTTTTTCGGCCGAATTGGGACAAGCTTTGGTGTAAGCTTCTTGCAAAGCGAAGCTTCCCTAAAGAAGGCTCGTGGTTCCAAGAGGGAACGTGTCACCTCCTTGTGCGAAACGACATTGATACGTCCATTTTGCATCATGATTTTATGTTGATATTTATTGCATCATGGGCTGTTATTACACGTTATGTCAAAATACTTATGCCTTGTCTCTCTTATTTTACAAGGTTTACATGAAGAGGGAGAATGCCGACAGCTAGAATTCTGGGCTGGAAAAGGAGCAAACATTGGAGACCTATTCTGCACAACTCAAAAAGCTCCGAAACTCCACAAAACACCGTCTCAGAAAATATAAAAAATATCTGGCAAAAGAGATCTGCCAGGGGGGCCATCACCTGTCCACGAGGGTGGGGGGCGCACCCCCTTGCCTCGTGGGCCAGCCGGTGACCCCCCGATGCCCATCTCCTCCTATATTAGGTGTTTTGACCTGGAAAAAATCATAAGGAGGCTTTCGGGACCAGACGCCGCCGTCTCGAGGTGGAACCTTGGCGGAACCAATCTAGGGTTCCGGGAAGCTGTTCTGCCGGGGATACTTCCCTCCTGGAGGGGGAAATCGTCACCGCCGTCATCACCAACAACTCTCCCATCTTGGGGAGGGTTATCTTCATCAACATCTTCACCAGCACCATGTCCTCTCAAACTCTAGTTCATCTCTTGTATCCAATCTTCGTATCAAAACCTCAGATTGGTACCTGTAGGTTGCTAGTAGTGTTGATTACTCCTTGTTGTTGATGCTAGTTGGTTTACTTGGTGGAAGATCATATGTTCAGATCCATTATGCATATTAATACGCCTCTGATCATGAACAATATTATGTCTTGTGAGTAGTTATGTTTGTTCCTGAGGACATGGGAGAAGTCTTGCTATAAGTAGTCATGTGAATTTGGTATTCGTTTGATATTTTGATGAGATGTATGTTGCCTCTCCTCTAGTGGTGTCATGTGAACGTCGACTACATGACACTTCACGATTGTTTGGTCCTAGAGAAAGGCATTGGGAAGTAATAAGTAGATGATGGGTTGCTAGAGTGACAGAAGCTTTAACCCTAGTTTATACGTTGCTTCGTAAGGGGCTGATTTGGATTCACTTGTTTCATGCTATGGTTAGGTTTACCTTAATACTTCTTTTGTAGTTGCGGATGCTTGCAATTGAGGTTAATCATAAGTGGGATGCTTGTCCAAGTAAGGGCAGCATCCAAGCACCGGTTCACCCACATACGAAATTATCAAAGTAACGAACGTGAATCATACGAACGTGATGAAAACTAGCTTCACGATAATTCACATGTGTCCTCGGGAGCGCTTTCCTTCATATAAGAGTTTGTCCAGGCTTGTCCTTTGCTACAAAAAGAATTGGGCCATCTTGCTGCACCTTATTTACTTTTTCTATTTGTCACTTGCTACCAATTACCTTATCACAAAACTTTCTGTTACCGATAATTTCAGTGCTTGCAGAAAATACCTTACTGAAAACTGCCTATCATTCCCTTCTGCTCCTTGTTGGGTTCGACACTTTTACTTATTGATTAGACTATGATAGATCCCCTACACTTGTGGGTCATCAAGACTCTTTTTTGGCACCATTGCCGGGGAGTGAAGCACCTTTGGTAAGTGGAATTTGGTAAGGAAAAATTTATATAGTGTGCTGGAATTTACTGTTACTTGTTAATATGGCTCATAATCCTTTGAGGGGCTTGTTTGGGGTATCTTCACCCCGACCAGTAGAGCAAAGAGTTTCTACTCAACCTACTGAACCTACTGAAAATGTTTGCTTTCAAATTCCTTCGGGTATGATAGAGAAACTGCTAGATAATCCCTTTACAAGAGATGGAACACTGCATCCCGATTTGCACCTAATCTATGTGGATGAAGTTTGTGGATTATTTAAGCTTGCAGGTATGCCCGAGGATGTTATCAAGAAGAAGGTCTTCCCTTTATCTTTGAAGGGAGATGCATTAACATGGTTTAGGCTATGCGATGATTTTGGATCATGGAACTATAATCGATTGAAGTTGGAATTTCATCAGAAGTTCTACCCTATGCATCAGGTTCATCATGATCGTAATTTTATATATATATATATATATATATATATATATATATATATATATATATATATATATATATATATATATATATATATATATATATATAATTTTTGGCCTCGCGAAGGAGAAAGTATCGCTCAAGCTTGGGGGAGGCTTAAGTCAATGTTATATTGATGCCCCAATCATGAGCTCTCAAGAAAAATGATCATTCAAAATTTTCGTGCTTGGCTTTCTCTCCATAATCGCTCCATGCTTGATAATTCTTGTACTGGTTCTTTTATGATGAAGCCTATTGAATTCAAATGGGATTTATTGGAAATAATTAAACACAACTCTCAAGATTGGGATCTCGACGAAGGTAAGGAGTCATGTATGACCCCTAAGTTTGATTGTGTTAAATCTTTTATGGATACTGATGTTTTCCGTGAATTTAGCACTAAATATGGACTTGACTCTGAAATAGTAGCTTCTTTCTGTGAACCATTTGCTACTCATGTTGACCTCCCTAAGGAGAAGTGGTTTAAATACCATCCTCCCATTGAAGTAAAAGTAGTTGAACCTGTTAAAGTTGAAGAAAATACCATCGCTTATATTGTTAATCCTATTGTTCCTACTACTTATATTGAGAAACCGCCTTTCCCTGTTAGAATAAAGGATCACGCCAAAGCTTCAACTGTGGTTTGTAAGAGTAATACTAAACACCTACACCCTCTGAGCAAATTAACGTTGAACCTAGTGTTCTATGGTTAAAGATCTCTTGGTTGAAAATTTAAATGGACATGTTATTTACCTCCAAGAGGAAGCTGCTAGAATAGGCAAACCCAATACTAGGAATAAACATAGACCTATTGTAGGCATGCCTGTTATTTTTGTTAAAATAGGAGATCATTGCTATCATGGTTTATGTGTTGTAGGTGCTAGTGCGAGTGTAATACCTAATTCCTTATATAAAGAAATTATGCACGATATTGCACCCACTGAGTTAGAAGGGATTGATTTTACTATTAAGCTTGCCAACAGAGACACTATTTCACCAATGGAGATTGTTAGAGATGTTGAAGTCTTGTGTGGGAAAGTTAAATACCATGCTGATTTTCTTGTTCTTGGTTCCCCACAAGATAATTTTTGTCCCATTATATTTGGTAGAACCTTCTTGAATACTGTTAATGCTAAGATAGACTGCGTAAAAGATATTGTTACTGTTGGTTTAGGGGATATGTCTCATGATTTTAACTTTGCTAAATTTCGTAGACAACCCCATGATGAAGAATTACCTAGTAAGGATGAAATTATTGGTCTTGCTTCTATTGTTGTGCCTATTAACGATCCTTTAGAACAATATCTGCTAGACAATGAAAATGATATGTATATGAATGAGAGAAGGGAAACAGATGAAATATTCTTTAAGCAGGGACCCTTATGCCTGTTGAAATTCTAGGGGATCCTCCTCCACCCAAGGGTGATCCCGTGTTTGAACTTAAACCATTACCTCATAATCTTAAGTATGTTTATCTCGATGAAAAGAAGATATATTCTGGTATTATTAGTGCTAACCTTTCAGAGCAGGAAGAAGAAAAAATATTGAAAACTCTGAAGAAGCACCGTGCTGCTATTGGATATACTCTGGATGATCTTAAGGGCATTAGTCCCACTTTATGCCAACACAAGATAAAGTTGGAAGAGGACGCGAAACCAGTATCGATCATCAGTGACGGTTAAATCCTAAGATGAAAGAAGTGGTGATACGTCCAAAATGTATCTATAATTTCTGCTTGCTCCATGCCTCTTTTGTGTGATATTGCTATGATATTTATACACTTTCATACACTTTTGGTCATATTTGGACTAACCTATTAACTTAGTGCACCCTAGTGCCAGTTTCTGTTTTCTGCTGTTTTTGTATTTCAGGTTTTCCCATTACGAGAACTGCCAGAAAAATCCCGGAAAAATTATATAAAAAATCAGCGTTCCAGAAGCTTCCCAGCAGCCAAAGTACAGCCGGAGGGGGGCCACCAGGGCTCCAGGCGCCCTGGTCCCCCTGGCCGCGCCGGGGGGGGGGGGCGCCTGGGCCCCCCGGGCCTCCGCTGATGCCCCCCTTTGGCATATATTTATATCGTGTCCCGAAACCCTCGAGACGGGAACCCTTTTTCGCGATCTCATCTCTGTTCCGCCACCGCCGCGCTTCCAAGATCGGGAGCACCAGGAGAACTCTTCCTGGCACCCTGCCGGAGGGGAGGATCACCACCAGGAGCTTCTCCACCACCATGGACGCCTCCCGGATGAGTTGTGAGTAGTCTCCCTTGGACCATGGATCCATGACCAGTAGCTATGTGATGTTCTCCTCCCGTTCTTGTGCTTCACTAATTAGTCCTCGTGAGCTGCCCTACATGATCGAGGTACATATGTAATCCTTATGCTGTTGCTATGTTGAGTTTGCTGGGATCCGATGGATTGTGAGATTATGTTCAGATTGTGTTTGAGTAATATATTTGATCTACCTCTTTTATATTTATGTTCGTAAGTAATTCTTGCATGTTCTCCGTTGTTATTTATTGCTTTGGCCAAGTAGTAGGTAGTGACTCCAAGAGGGAACGTTATGCTTGATTGTGGGTTCATGCCCCTCGATGACTAGCTTGAGTGACAGAAACATGAGTCTAGGGGATGTGCTGTTGCCACAAGGGGGAAAACAACGGTGCTTGTGCCCGCGGGTGCAAGGATTGTTTACTTTACGCAAAGTTCTTTTATTGCAGTTGTCTGTTGCTTTGAGTTTACACTATGGGTGGGACTCGCAACTTAATACCAGCGAGATGTTCTGGATAGATATCTCAAGGTGGATGATTAGTAGTAGATGCAGATGGATTTCGGTCTACTTGCCTTGGCGTACCGCCCATGCTTTGAACCTCTACCTTTCTTGTAACATAGTTAGCATTGGTTTGCGCACATAATTCTGTCAATTGCCCAGCTGTAATTCGTTTACCTCACATAGCTGTTTTATCGTCTTTTGGGAGAGAGACATCACTAGTGAACATCATGTGACCCCGGTCCATATTACCATCACTGATCACATCCGCTATTTACTTTACGCTTTTCACTTACTATTGCAGCAACACCTATCACTATTATCACTTGCGTTTGATCCTTTGTAAACTACAAGGCCGGAGAGATTGACAACCTCTGTGTACTCGTTGGGAGCAAAGTTATTTGTATCTGTGTGCAGGTCCACGTTGATTGCTAATATCTGGCGCTGTTAGCAGTTGACACCTTCTTGTTGAAACTGGGAGTCTCAGGGAAATCGATCCTTGGTATCTTTGCCAAGGGAAAACTTCCGCTACACTGCATCTCAAACCTTCCACTTGGGGTAACCAACGAGGGGCGAGAAGCCATGAAGCAAAGTTTTCTGGCGCCGTTGCCGGGGACTCAACTCTTCAAGATAGGGTAGTTGCACGCTATCTTTTATCTTTGCTTTTTAGTCTTGTTAGTTTACCTTTCAGTTTTCTTTATGTCTTTTCACTAGTTTTGCTTAATGGAAAACAACAAAAATATGAGAGAGCTTTATAAGCTCTACCTTGCTTTGGGACATGATGTGTTTGAAGAGAAAATTAAAAAACCTATGGAACTTTATTATTTGCATGACATTCATGATGGTGGTGATGTTATTAGTATGCTTTCTTTGAATATCAATATTGCTAATGACATGGAAAGCTCTAAGCTTGGGGATGACACGTTTGATGAACATGATATTTTTAGTCCCCCAACTTTTGAAGAGAAAATTTACTTTGATGATACTTTGCTTCCTATACATGATGATTACAATGATGAATATGATGTTTTCAGTCCACCTACTATTGAGGATAAAATTTATTATGATTATGATATGCCTCCTAAATACAATGATTACCATGATGGTTATGATTGCTTTACTCTCACTATTCCTAATAAGAAAGATTTTGCTTATATGAAGAGTAATGACACTTTTTTGCATGTGGATCATGGTAACAATGCTTTATGTGATTCTTATATTGTTGAGTTTATTCGTGATCCCACTGAAAATTATTATGAGAAGGGAACATATGCTTATAGATATTTCAATGATATCAAGTTCCCTCTCTTTATGTTGAAGGTTTTGAAGCTACACTTGTTTTGCCTTCCTATGCTTATTGCTTTATGCTTCAATGAATTATTCTATTGCAATATTCCTATGCATAGGAAGCATGTTAGGCTTAAATGTGTTTGGTATTTCCTTCTTGATGCTCTCTTTTGTTCTTCAACTCTTATTCCTACGAGAGCATCATTAAAGTCTCATGCCTAGCTTAAAGGCATAAAAGAAAGCGCTTTTGGGAGGCAGCCCACATTAATAAATTTTATTTTGCTTTTGTTGTGTCTTGATGTTGTTACTACAGTAGCATCATCATTGTATCTTTGCTTTTCAATTTTGTGCCAAGTATAGCCTCTGATTGCAAGAAAAATTCAAAAGTTCTGACGTGCTGTCCAGGAAACAGATTCTGCCCTTGGATAGAAAAATTCGTATAAAATCACCAGATCATCTTTTTGGTCTGAATTGTTTCGACAGCATGATCTATATAATTGTCTTTCGTGCGTCTGTTTTGAGTTTTTTGATTAGAGTTGCAGAAGTGCCCCGAAAAAATCATTTACTACCAGTTGTTCTATTTTTCACAGATTCTGTCCTGTTTTGCCTTTCCTTCATTTTGCAAACCTAGAGCTTGCTTTTTCTTTGCAAAAACCTTTTGGCAATCTTGAGAAACAGTAGACCTTCAAGAATATCTTTATTTCCAGCAAGGAACAATTATTTTATTATGGGTACTAACCTCGCTAATCAGATTATGATGAGTTATGTATGAAGGGAGTTTTCAAGTGTGCGAGGGAAGATGATAAAAAGATTCAGGAGTGTCAAACGCTCAAGCTTGGGGATGCCCCCGTGCACCCCCAAGAAATATTCAAGGAGACTCAAGCGTCTAAGCTTGGGAATGCCCCCGTGCATCCCCTTCTCCATCAACATTATCAGTTCGTCTTTCGTTCCACTATATTTTTATCACTTCATGTGTTATGTGCTATGCTTGGAGCGTCTTGCTTTTAGTTTCCTTTTTAGTTTTCTTTAGCTTTTCATAACGAGTCGGAACTCAGCTTTCTTTATGTGGGAGAGAAACATGCTCCACTTCTACCTAGAACACAACATAGAATTTTCATGTCTATCTTTGCTGTGTGTGTTCTTTGTCTTTCAATAGCTACTATCATGCTCAGCTCTTATTTTTCATGCTTATCTCTTTAAAAGAGCTTTTGTTTAGTTGGTTGCTTGAACTCTCTTTATTTATCATGATTATCATATTAAGAGAGTTTGCTTCCGTTGCATTGGTTGGTATGTCTATGATAAAGATGCTACGTGCATAATGGTGCTTAGTAATTCATGTCTTCTTATGGTTAGTCTCAAATAGCTGGGGGGTTTCCAATGTGTTATTGGAGTACCAACATGATTTGTTTGCCTATGATGTGGTATGGTTTAGTAATATCTTCCTTCAAGAATTTATTTTGATTGACTTGGCGTATGCTCACGCATATTTAAGACTGTAAAGAAAGTCTGTCAAGCCTTGATGATCTTTTGTTTCTGAGTAGCGATATAACTACCATGCCTGATTCAATGTTGCTTTGTCGCTCTGCATGATTATGACCGTCATTGCTCTCTTAGTTTTTCGCTCGCAGTCTTTTGCTAACCTCCACCTGTACTAAGCGGACTGACTACTTGTGCATCCAAATTCCTTTAAACTAGTTATGCCATATGAGTCCACCATACCTTCCTACATGGTATTTACCTGCCATTCCTAACGGAGACTTTCATGTACCATCTCGAAATTATTCAAAAAGAAAAGAAAAAAATGCATTCCTATTTTGTGCCTCTGTTTTAAGTCCATGAGGAAGTAGTAGTTAATTCATGATCTTTTTAAGTTGGACAAGCTTCACCCCGGGATTGCATGTATAATGTGCAAATCCATAACACGAGAAGGAACTGGCATTGAGTGCGCCCGGCTCAAAATTAATATAACAAACAAACCCTCCTTCACGCTTTGTTCATGAGAAATCAGAAAACTTTGGCAGTGATAAACAAAGGAGATTAAGAGGATGTGATCGTCCTCATTCGGGAGCCGTTCCTCGAAACTTGTCCATCTCAAGAAGTAATTGAGTTATCTGCTAGCATTCATTGACGAAACATGCATGATATAAAAAAAATATTATTACTTCTGTTTTAAAACCAAGAGCTCTGGTACATGTTTTGTCTTTGTTTCCGACTACGGGTTTTCAACCTTGCCAACAAAATCCACAGTTCGAGAGTCTCCACCTTCTTTTAAAGCACCAACTACTGAGAGCATGATTGTCATTCTGAGTCTAATGTGCATTGTCCCAAAGTAGCATTGTCTTTTGCATGATTATGATATCGTTTATTTTGAAATTATTGTATCTAGTCATCACTTAAACCTTGGAGGTGCCCCTGCATTTATGTTTTGCTTCACTAAAGGGGGCAAGCGAGATATCACTTTATCATATTTGCACACCATGCTCATTACAAATCTATTTGATGTTTCAATATCATATTGTAAAACTTTCAGTTCTTTGTGATTTTCTCATGAGGCAACAAAATTACTACAGATTCATTGTCTCAGTAAGCTTTTGTCATATGACTATGAAAAGTCCTATATGGTTAATAGCATGTCACCACAGAAATTATTCTTGTTATCATTTACCTACTCGAGGACGAGCAGGAATTAAGCTTGGGGATGTTGATACGTCCAAAACGTATCTATAATTTCTGCTTGCTCCATGCCCCTTTTGGGTGATATTGCTATGATATTTATACACTTCCATACACTTTTGATCATATTTGGACTAACCTATTAACTTAGTGCACCCCAGTGCCAGTTTCCGTTTTCTGCTGTTTTTGTATTTCAGGTTTTCCCATTATGAGAACTGCCAGAAAAATCCCGGAAAAATTATATAAAAAATCAGCGTTCCAGAAGCTTCCCAGCAGCCAAAGTACAGCCGGAGGGGGGCCACCAGGGCTCCAGGCGCCCTGGTGGCGCGGCCCCCCCTGGCC
>LR738711.1:255530251-255657982 GCA_902687465.1 Secale cereale | reverse complement strand
GGGGGGGCGCCTGGGCCCCCTGGGCCTCCGCTGATGCCCCCCTTTGGCATATATTTATATCGTGTCCCGAAACCCTCGAGACGGGAACCCTTTTTCGCCATATCATCTCTGTTCCGCCGCCGCCGCGCTTCCAAGATCGGGAGCACGAGGAGAACTCTTCCCGGCACCCTGCCGGAGAGGAGGATCACCACCGGGAGCTTCTCCACCACCATGGACGCCTCCCGGATGAGTTGTGAGTAGTCTCCCTTGGACCATGGGTCCATGACCAGTAGCTATGTGATGTTCTCCTCCCGTTCTTGTGCTTCACTAATTAGTCCTCGTGAGCTGCCCTACATGATCGAGGTACATATGTAATCCTTATGCTATTGCTATGTTGAGTTTGCTGGGATCCGATGGATTGTGAGATTATGTTCAGATTGTGTTTGAGTAATATATTTGATCTACCTCTTTTATATTTATGTTCGTAAGTAATTCTTGCATGTTCTCCGTTGTTATTTATTGCTTTGGCCAAGTAGTAGGTAGTGACTCCAAGAGGGAACGTTATGCTTGATTGTGGGTTCATGCCCCTCGATGACTAGCTTGAGTGACAGAAACATGAGTCTAGGGGATGTGTTGTTGCCACAAGGGGGAAAACAACGGTTCTTGTGCCCGCGGGTGCAAGGATTGTTTACTTTACGCAAAGTTCTTTTAATGCAGTTGTCTGTTGCTTTGAGTTTACACTATGGGTGGGACTCGCAACTTAATACCAGGGAGATGTTCTGGATAGATATCTCAAGGTGGATGATTAGTAGTAGATGCAGATGGATTTCGGTCTACTTGCCTTGGCGTACCGCCCATGCTTTGAACCTCTACCTTTCTTGTAACATAGTTAGCATTGGTTTGCGCACATAATTCTGTCAATTGCTCAGCTGTAATTCGTTTACCTCACATAGCTGTTTTATCGTCTTTTGGGAGAGAGACATCACTAGTGAACATCATGGGACCCCGGTCCATATTACCATCACTGATCACATCCTCTATTTACTTTCCGCTTTTTACTTACTATTGCAGCAATACCTATCACTATTATCACTTGCGTTTGATCCTTTGTAAACTACAAGGCCGGAGAGATTGACAACCTCTCTGTACTCGTTGGGAGCAAAGTTATTTGTATCTGTGTGCAGGTCCATGTTGATTGCTAATATCTGGCGCCGTTAGCAGTTGACACCTTCTTGTTGAAACTGGGAGTCTCAGGGAAATCGATCCTTGGTATCTTTGCCAAGGGAACACTTCCGCTACACTGCATCTCAAACCTTCCACTTGGGGTAACCAACGAGGGGCGAGAAGCCATCAAGTGGTAAGGAAGGAAATACTAAAGCTTCTAGAGGCAGGTATAATCTATCTAGTTGCTGATAGCCAGTGGGTAAGTCCTGTCCATTGTGTCCCTAAGAAGGGATGTATGACTGTTATTCCTAATGATAAAGATGAATTGATCCCGCAAAGAATTGTTATAGGTTATAGGATGGTAATTGATTTCCGCAAATTAAATAAAACTACTAAGAAAGATCATTACCCTTTGCCTTTTATTGATCAAATGCTAGAAAGGTTATCCAAACATACTCATTTTTGCTTTCTAGATGGTTATTCTGGTTTCTCTCAAATACATGTGTCAAAAGGGGATCAAGAAAGACCACTTTTACTTGCCCTTTCGGTACCTTTGCTTATAGACGTATGCATTTTGGTCTATGTAATGCACCTGCTACCTTTCAAAGATGCATGATGGCTATATTCTCTGATTTTTGTGAAAAGATTGTTGAGGTTTTCATGGATGATTTTTTTGTTTATGGAACTTCTTTTGAAGATTGCTTGAGAAACCTTGATCGAGTTTTGCAGAGATGTGAATAAATTAATCTTGTCTTGAATTGGGAAAAGTGCCACTTTATGGTTAATGAAGGCATTGTCTTGGGACATAAAATTTCTGAAAGAGGTATTGAAGTTGACAAGGCTAAGGTTGATTCAATTGAAAAGATGCCGTGTCCCAAGGACATCAAAGGTATAAGAAGTTTCCTTGGTCATGCCGGGTTTTATAGGAGGTTCATTAAGGACTTCTCCAAAATCTCCAGGCCTTTGACTAATATCTTACAAAAAGATGTTCCTTTTGTCTTTGATGATGATTGTGTAGAAGCACTTGAAATACTTAAGAACGCATTGATCTCTGCACCTATTGTCCAGCCTCCTGACTGGAATTTACCCTTTGAGATTATGTGCGATGCTAGTGATTATGTTGTAGGTGCTGTTCTAGGACAAAGAGTTGATAAGAAATTGAATGTTATCCAATATGCTAGTAAAACTCTAGACAGTGCCTAGAGAAATTATGCTACTACTAAGAAGGAGTTTTTAGCAGTTGTATTTGCATGTGATAAGTTTAGGCCTTATATTGTTGATTCTAAAGTAACTATTCACACTGATCATTGATACGTCTCCAACGTATCTATAATTTTTGATTGTTCCATGCTATTATTTATGAAGTCTTGGATGTTTAATGGGCATTATCATTCACTTTTATATCATTTTTGGGACTAACCTACTAACCCAAAGGCCCACTCCAGATTGCTGTTTATTGCCTATTTCAGGGTTTTGCAGAAAAAGAATATCAAACGGAATGAAACCTTCGCGAGAGATATTTTTGGAGAAAATCATGCCGGAGGAACTTGAGAACCACGTCAGGGGAGCCTCGAGTGGCCCTCGAGGGTGGGGGGCTCGCCCCCTTCCTAGGGCGCGCCCCCTGCCTCGATGCCCACTCGAGCGTCCCCCTGTGCCCTCCTTCTTCCTATATAAGTCCACGTACCCCAGAAAATCCGTGAATAGAGACAAAACCCTAATTACATCGTCGTAGCCTCTGTTCCCGTGGAGATCCCATCTTGGAGCCTGTTCCGGAGCTCCACCGGAGGGGGATCCATCATGGAGGCCTTCATCATCATCATCATCGCCCTCACCATGAGTTGTGAGTAGTTTACCACAGACCTTCGGGTCCATAGCTAGTATCTAGATGGCTTCTTCTCTCTCTCCGGATCTCAATACAAAGTTCTCCTCGGTCTTCGAGGAGATCTATTCGATGTAATCTCTTTTTGCGGTGTGTTTGCCGAGATCCGATGAATTGTGAGTTTATGATCAAGGTTATCTATGAAAGATATTTGGTTCTTGTAGGTGCATCTAGTGCCCCTTAGTGATTTTGGTGTATTGAAGACTTATAGGTTAAGGGACTAATGTGTTTATGAGTGTACACAGGTCTATAAGTCTATGAGGAGTTTGATAATTATAGGGAAAGTCGACCCCTAAAAATGAAGTTCTTCGACTGAAGACTTTGGATTTCTGAAGACTTTCTGAAGACTTTGAAAGTGAAGAAATTGGTGTGACCCTGAAGACATGGTATTCATTTGAGGATCATGAAGCATGAAGACTTTTGTTTTTATAGTTTCATTTTCTCTTTCTTGAGTCATAGGAAACACTGTACTGTTAAAGGGGGTCAAGGAAATACTAAGGAAGAATCCATGTGATGCTCAACTCAAAATCCTACACCTACCAATCCCTTCGAGTGAAGCCATTGGAAATCTCATAAAGTTCAGTCATATTCTTCAGTGACAGAGACGAAGTTCTTTTGGTCTCTGAGGAATTTGTTCTGACTGAGGAGTTAGGAATTTGCCAGTGCGGATTGCCTAAACAGTGAGGAACATGATAGCCCTGAGGAATTTGATACTCAAATTTCCGACCGTTGCTGTGCTACACGCCAGCTATCCCAAAATATCTACCTACCTAACGGTCATATCATTAAAGGGCATTTATGTTTTATCATGTCGGGATGCTCCCTAGGCTATAAATAGCCCCCCTACAACCACTAGCTGGTTTGCTGCTTCGCGAGAAACTGACACTTGTCATAAGAGCAACCCATCCTCCGAGGACTTTGAGCAAAAATCATCAAGTGAGGAAAAACCCAAAACCAAACCCAAAAGTGATTGAGCATCACTGAAGAGATTGATCCTGCGTGGATCCGACGCTTGTTACCTTTGAAGACTGTGCTTCTTGCAGATGGTTAGGCGTCATGGTCTAGAGCATCCAAGAGGAATTGTGGATCGTCGAGTGACCGAGTTTGTGAAGGTTCGGAAGTCACCTGAAGACTTACCACAAGTGATTGGGTGAGGTCTATGTGACCTTAGCTCAAGGAGAATACGGTGAGGACTTGGTGTCTTGGACTGTGTGTCCTTGACTGGGTGTCCGGGACTGTGTGTCCTCAGGTTTAAATACCTAGCCGCTCCAACCAGATGTACAACTGAGACATCAGTTGGAACTAGTCTACCAAATCATTGTCTTCACCAAGCTTACTGGTTATATTTCCTCAACTCTTTCATTTCCTCATATCTGTGTTGTGTGCTTGTTCATATCTGTTTGAAGACTTTGACTGAAGACTTTCTCAATTTCCACAGTTCAATTTCTTCAGTCTGTTTGTCTTCATCCTGTGCTATCCTGTGTTTACGCTTTCTGTACTCTGTGTTTGTCTTCATATCTTCATGATGACCATGCTTGTATTCTTTCATGTTTACTTCTGAGTACTTATTCCGCTGCAAGTAGTTCTTCTCTAAGGAATTTCCTCGACAGCAAATTCCTCAGTGAAGAATTAATAAAAATCACCTATTCACCCCCCCTCTAGTCGATATAACGCACTTTCAATTGGTATCAGAGCAAGGTACTCCCTTGTTCTGTGTGATTTTGGTTTAACTGCCTGGGGTTTTAGTTATGTCGACCACAGGTATGATCAAGGTCTCAGGCGGGTGTCCTACCTTCGATGGGACAGACTACCCCTACTGGAAGAACAAGATGTGAATGAATCTTGAGGCAATTGATAACGATCTCTGGTATGTTGTGGAAAATGGTGTTCCCTCGGTATCACCTTCTCTGAATGCTGCTGATGTGAAGAGATTCAAGCAACTCGATTCTCAAGCGAAGAATATCATTTGTGGCCATCTAAGCAAAGGATAGTATGGAAGAGTGAGCGCTTTGGAAACTACGAAGCTTATCTGGGATAGGCTGTCCAAAGTCAACGAAGGAGTCTCAACGCAGCATGACTCTCGAGTTGATGTTCTTCGTAATCTCTTCAACCGTTTCAAAATAGTTGACAATGAAAATGTTCAGCAAACCTTCGATCGTCTCACTGACATCTCAAATGAACTTCAAGCACTCGATGCCACTAACATCACCGACCATGAATTGGTGAAGAAATTGTTGAGATCGCTTGACTCCTCATTTGATACTCTGGCTTTGATGATTCAAGAGCGTGGTGATTAAAAGTTACTTGATCCCGCTGATATCCTCGAAAGGCTAAACACTCATGAGTTCTAGCTTGCTAAAAAGAGAGATTTCTATGGTCCAAGCTAAGGCAGATCACGTGCCCTGAAGGCCAAGGCCGTCTCTGAATCTGAAGGTGAAGATTCTCGTAGTAGCCTTGGTGATCCTGAAGAACTGAGCCAGGAGCTAGCATTGCTTGTGAAGAAATTCCAAAGATTCTCAAGACGTGGTCGCTTTGGAAAGTTCACTAAGAGAAATGATTCCTCATCCAGTGACTACAACAAACGGCTATGTCACAAATGCAAGAAGCCTGGTCACTAGATTCAAGATTGTGCTCAGTGGGAAAAGGAATCCAAAAAGAAGAAATACAAGGATTACAGTTCTGATGATGCAAAGAAGAAGAAGAAATCGTTCAAATCTTCGTCATCAAAATCCTCAAAGTCTTCATTTCAGAAGAAGAACAACTCCAAAAAGGCTCAGGAATTCATTGGCAAGGAAATGGACTTTGAAGCTGAATCCGAGGATCATGAGGAAGAGGAGGAATCTGAGGAATCCGAATCCGGTGCGGCAAGTCTAGCTCTCGCTACTGCATTCATCAGCAAGTCTATCTTCAACACTGAAGAAAATGATCTCACCAACAAGGCTGATGAAGACTATGATGACTATGCCCCTACCTATTGCTTCATGGCAAAGGGTGCCAAGGTACTCAAATATCCCTCCTCTGAATCTAGTGAGGATGAATATGATGAAAACCTTAAGCCCAACTACTCTAAACTTGCTAAAATCGCTGTGCAACAACAAAAGGCTCTTGATAAGGTTCAAAACATGCTAGATAAAAGTGATGATATGTTGGGTGAAGAAATGGATTGAACTAAAATCTTGACTGAAAATCTTCAGAGACTTCAGTCCAAGTGCGATAACCTTCAAAGTCATCATAACACTCTCTTGTCTGACCATGAGAAGCTTTCTTATGGATTTCTTCAGAGAAAGCAAGATCTTGAAAAGCTAAGAGTGAGTTATGAAGATCTTCAGAAGGAGCGTGATTCATTACTTGCTCAACAAATCAGCACTTCTTAGGAAGAATTCATTCCTCCATGCTTGAAATGCATTGAACGTGAAACTGCAAATTCTTCACCTGAATGTTCAAATGCTTCAAATGCTACAAATTCTTCAACTATCTCTGCTATCACTAATTCCTCATCTGAGGACATTGCTAGTATCACTGACAATGCAGGGTTGAAGGAATTGTACATGACAGACATGTACAAAAGCCTCAAAGGGTATCAGACTCTTTGTGATGTGCTTAAAAAGCAGATCCTCAACAGGAACCCTAGGAAAGAGGGAATTGCCTTTGAGAGGAAACTTAATGCTGATGGTTCATATCGGAAGCCTGAGCAGTATCCCAAAACCTCATGGGTTGCTACAAAGGGACCTCCAGTTGATCCATCCAATTTATCTGGCTTTACATGTGAATCTCCTCATTCTTCTGATGAGTCATTTGACTCCAACTATAAATTGTTCAAAAATCAGAATGGTGAAGTATTTGCTAGATATGTTGGAACTAACAGCACGAATGGTCCCCCTATGGAGAAAATCTGGGTCCCTAAGAGGCACCTTGAAAATCTTCAAGTGAATGTCCTCATGACACCTCGTGTGAGGAATAGGAACCCCATATTCAATTCTTCATATGGATCAAAATCTTCAGATGGAGTAAAATCCTCATACGGACCAAATTCCTCATATGGATCAAATTCCTCAAAAGGATCAAAGTCCTCATATGAATATTATCGTGCTAACAACTCTGTTTCACAGGCAAGAGCTAAGGGCTATGAATATGAGCATTATTCTTCTAATCATTATGTTCATAAGTCCTCGAAGAATTACTCTGCTTATTCATATGCTTATCCTAACTCCTCTTATGTGAAACGAAATGGGCTAGCTTCTATGCCACCTTTTTTGTATGGAGCTCGCTGAGTGATGAACTCTTTGCCACCCCTTCAGATGTTGGTGGTGAAGAAAAGGAACTAATCTCTTCTGCAGGGTCAGGTCTCCATATGTGCTCAAACGTCTGAAGAATTTGCCAGAGACCTGAAATGTGCCTGAAAGGATGCAGGCTGATCACGAAAAAATGAACTCTCATTTCTCACGTCCTCATATTGCTTTATCTATTGCATTGTTTGATGAAATTGATTTGCTGATTTGATGTCATATTCTTCGCTGATGAAGTATATGAGTGTAAGCTGCACTAATTCATCTTCAGGATGATCAACCCAAAGCCACTGAGTGGGTCCTCGATAGTGGATGTACAAATCACATGACTGGTGACAAGAATCTCTTAATGGATGCTCCCTTATCACCATCTCATCTGAAGCACATCATCTTCGCTGACAAAGGCAAAAGTCAGGTATTGGGTCTAGGTAAGGTTGCGATCACTAGGGATCGACACATGGACAAAGTCATGCTTGTCGAGTCCTTAGGATACAACCTCATGTCTGTCTCAATGCTCTGCGATCTGGATATGGTTGTTGCTTTTGGCAAATATCGTTGTGTTGTGATCATGGAATCTGACAACTCCATAATCTTCGAAGGCTTTAGGAGAGGAGACTGGTATATTGTTGATTTCTCTAGAGGACCTCAACCAGCCGTGTGTCTACTTGCAAAAGCTTCAGAAGGTTGGCTATGGCATCGACGACTTGGTCATGCAGGCATGAGGAATTTTCACACGCTTGCGAAGAAGAAGCATGTCATTGGCATTGAGAATGTCAAATTCCTCAAGGATCACTTGTGAGGTGCCTGTGAAGCTGGAAAGATGACCAAGGCCAAGCATCCAGCGAAGACTATCATGACTACTACTCGGCCATTTGAATTGCTTCACATGGATCTCTTCGGTCCTAATCATTATTCTGCAGTTTCAAATGATGCTTCTCGATATGGCTTTGTTATTATTGATGATTACTCTCGATATACATGGGTACACATTGTTACTTTCAAACATGAAGTGCAGGAAGTCTTCAAACAATTTTCCTCGAGGGCTTCAACCAACTTTGGTGTGAAGATCAAGCACATCAGAAGTGACAATGGAACTGAGTTCAAGAACTGTGGTCTCGATGACTATCTTGATGAACTTGGTATTACTCATGAGCTATCTGCTCCTTACACTCCTCAGCAAAATGGCGTCGTGGAGCACAAGAATAGGACTCTTGCTGAGATGGCTCGCACTATGCTTGATGAGTACAAAACGCGTCGTCGTTTCTGGTTTGATGCTATTGATACTGCGTGCCACATCATCAACAGAGTATATCTTCACAAATTCTTCAAGAAGACTGCCTATGAACTCCTCACTAACAAGAAACCCAATGTGAGTTATTTCAAAGTCTTCGGTGCTAAATGTTGGATTAGAGATCCTCATCACAACTCAAAATTTGCACCGAAAGCACATGAAGGGTTTACGCTTGGTTACGGAAAGGACTCGCACACCTACAGAGTCTTCAACAACGTTCTTCACAAGGTTGTTGAAACTGTAGATGTGTGGTTCGATGAAACTAACGCCTCGCAAAGAGAGCACATGCCTACTATGATAGATGAACCAGCTCGTGAGGAAACTATCAAATTCAAGGCTACCGAGATGTCATTCCCACCGAAGAATCTCCTGAAGAATTCATTCCAGAACCTGAAGAATGTCGAGCTGATGCACCTGAGGAAAATGCTGAAGAAAATGGTGCTGAAGAAAATGCTGATCAAATTCCTCGACGACAACCAGCTCATCCTTGTGTTGCGAAAGAAGTGCAGATTGAGAAAATCATCAGCGACATCAATATACCAGGTCCTCTCACACGCTCAAAAGCTTCACATTTATCTAACTTTTGTGGGCACATTGCTTTTGTCTCTATCATAGAGCCCACTAAGGTAGATGAAGCATTTCTGGAGCCTGAGTGGATTCAAGCTATGCAAGAAGAATTACATTAGTTTGAACTCAACAACGTCTGGGAACTGGTCAAACGTCCAGATCCTCGCAAGCATAACATCATCGGCACAAAGTGGATCTACCGCAACAAGCAAGATGAAAATGGCCTTGTGGTAAGGAATAAGGCACGGCTTGTAGCTCAAGGCTACACACAGGTTGAAGGAATTGATTTCGATGAAACTTTTTCAAATGTTGCTAGACTTGAGGCTATTCGCATATTACTTGCTTATGCTAACCATCATGATATCATTCTCTATCAAATGGATGTGAAAAGTGCATTCCTCAATGGTAAGCTTGAGGAAGAAGTATATGTTGCTCAACCCCCAGGTTTTGAAGATCCAAAGAATCCTGACAAAGTCTTCAAACTCAATAAGGCTCTCTATGGCCTCAAGCAGGCCCCTCGGGCTTGGTATGATACTTTGAAGGAATTCCTCATGAAGAAAGGCTTCAAACCCAGTTCACTTGATCCTACTCTTTTCACTAAATCTTATGATGGTGAATTATTTGTGTGCCAAATTGTAGGTGTACTAAAGTAGGGGTACCTTAGTATCCCGACTTGTGCACGGGCAGTAGCAGCGTCCCGTGGCAGGGCTTGCCACGCGCCCGCCAAGGCCCACTATGGTTCCTTTGGAGCCATTCAAGAACAAAGTATTCAAGTTAAAGAAACAAGACCCCGGCAAGAGGAGCTTGCCGGGAAGGCCGCTCCAGGCTCGAGACCACCCCTCTGGCACAAGACCCTGGCAAGAGGAGCTTGCCAGGAAGGCCAAGCATGGCATTTCAGGAGACTTGCCGTGGCGCATCGCTCGCCCCGGCAAGGCCCGGAGAGCGACAAGCTCCCGGGCGCGACAAGTTAACAACCGCGGCAAGGTGCAAGCCGCGGCAAGCTCCCACTACGTGCCCGCGCTCCAGCTCATCCGGCCACACGTCACCCTGGGGCCCTTCCAGGTGCACGTGGCGGAAGGCTGTGCAACCTGGGGTACACCGTGGCGAGCCGCGATGACGAGGCCACCATCATGGCGAACGGAGACGCCCTGACGGACGCTTTTTGCACTGTTTGGGGTGACGGCGACGGGCATTCAATGCCCTTGTCCCCTGCCGTCAGGGTTAGGTATAGAACACTATGCATACATTGTTACAACTACCACCATTTTTACATTTTTACCCTCATCTGCATTGCCACCTGTCGGTGACCCCTTTCAACCTATAAAAGGAGGCCCATGCGCAACGTAGAGGGGGTTCCGATCTTCGATCACTCTCACGCTCGGTGTTGCCAGCGACAAGCATTGTAGCTATTCTCGCTCCCGAGCTAAGAACACAATACAAACCAAGGCAGGAGTAGGGTTTTACGCATCCGTGCGGCCCGAACCTGGGTAAACTGCTCGCGTGCTCTCCTCGATCCGCTCTTCGTGCATCCTCCGCTCCCTTGCCGTACCGAAAAGGGTTTCCGGTCCCATAGGTGTTCGTGGGCGATCAGTTTCCCCGACATCTTTGGCGCGCCAGGTAGGGGGCGTCGAGGTTGTGCGAAATGATCCGGCGTTCGCGCGGGCGAAATCTTCAGCAACTTCATCAACTTCATCGACATGCCGCCGAAGAAGAAAGCTTCGGAGGTAGCAGGCCGGTCCGCGTCGATCCCGCCGCCACCGGAGCCAACGGTCGGTGGGGTAGACGCTGGCGGAAGGACGGACGCCGGCGAGGAAACTCACGGCGCCGCCAAGTCCAAAGACAAAACGGACGACCGGGCGCACTCCAAGACCTCGGCGTCCGTGCACGCACCGCGCCCATCTCAGGAGGTGCCGGACCGGCAGTGGCGAGGTACACAAGGTACCATCCGCTTGCTGGGCCAAGTTCAAGTTGGTGGGTCACGGGACGCTCAAGGCCAACGTGCTGGCACGAGCAAGGCGCGGTCGCCGGGACGAGACCCTGCTCCTTCTAACACAGTTAGAAGTCCGAGCATATCTCGCTCCTCGCACCGCTCGCCACCGCTCCCCTCCACTCCAGCAGAAGCTCTAGCTCGAGCTCAGCTGCTCCTCGATTTCCCTCCAGCGGCAGACAATGCCGAAGACTGGAGGGCTACCATTCAGAGCCTCATCGTCTTCGCCAACAACGACACGCCGCAGCAGCCGACGACGTCGCGGCCGCGGCAAGTCAGCCAGGCGCGGGCTGATGGAGACAACACCGCAGGGGGTGCAACTACCATGCACTCCCCGCCCCGAAGGCCGATATCGCCGACTCGCCGGATCAACATCGACGACGACTCCATGGCGTCGTCGGATCCACGAGCTCGCCGCGATCAACGGCAAGTCCTTGACGACAGACGACAAGAAGGCGCTCGAACTCGCATCGAGCGTCGGAGAGAAGCGCGGCGGCAATCCGACCAGCGCGCTGGGCCCGCTGTCAACATGCACGCGCCTGGAGAACCAGGCGACTTGCCGTACGCGACGGGCTGCCCTGCATCCACCCGTGAGCTGCGGCAAGTCCGGTGGCCCGGCATGAAAAACTTCAAGCCCGACGTACCCGAGAAGTACGACGGCAAGACTCATCCGTCAGAGTTCCTCAGCATCTACACCATCGCGGTGCAGGCTGCCGGGGGACGCGATGAGAAGATATTAGCAAACTATTTCCCACTCGTGCTCAAGCCAAACGTCAGATCTTGGCTCATGCACTTGCCGGAGAACTCTATTTCTTCTTGGGCCGACCTGTGCCACCAGTTTGTCGGCGCCTTCACAGGCGGCCACAAGCCCCATGGCTAGGAAAGTGACCTCCATATACTCGCGCAGAAGGAAGGAGAGTCCCTGCGAAAGTATATCCAGAGATTCAGCCGCGTCCAGCACAACATCCCGGACGTCCACCCTGCCGCGGTTATTAGTGCGTTCCATCAGAACGTGCGTAACCGCAGGATGAGGGAGGAAATGGCGATGTGCAAGATCCGAGACGTCAGCGAGCTCTATGCCCTGGCCGATAAGTGCGCACGCGCTGAGGAGGGTAGGAGACTCCCCGGAGAGGATACTGGAGCAGGAGGAACAGATAGTGAGGATGCTGCCCCGGCAAGGAAGAACCGGCGGCGGAACAACAAGAAAAAGAAGAACAAGGAAGTACTGGTCGTTGAGCAGTCCGGCAAGGAGGCTGGCGCCAAGAAAGCTCAGGCTGGTGGCTCCGGCAAGGAAGCTACTACTGTAGCGGCCGCCGACAAGCAGGACGGCTCCGACAAGCAGTACTGCAAGATCCACCGCACCAAGGGCCACGATCTCCAGAACTGCAAAAGGGTCGAGTACCTCATCGAACAGCAGAAGGCTGAGTATGAGCGACGCGACAAGGAGAAGGCCCAGGGAGGTGGAGGAGAGTCCGGCAAGAAGCGGCCATTCAATGGCCAGGGAGGACGCCGCGGCAAGGCCAAGCAGCGGCAAGGAGATAGACCTCCCCGCGGCCGCGACAAGGACGAAGACGAAGACGACGACGAAGACATGGATGACGGAGACAACAGCGAGTAGGAGTTCCAGAAGGCTACAGAAGTTCTGTGCATCGATGGAGGGGCCTCTCTGCATACTTCCCACCGCCAGCTCAAACAATGGGTGCGGGAAGTTAATGCAGCAGAGCCACCCGTCGAGTCGCGCAAACTCCTGAAGTGGTCCAGCATGCCCATCATCTTCGACATTGAGGACCACCCTAACCGCACAACCACGATCGGGTGTTTGCCGATGTTGGTTTCACCAACCACCCGCAACCTCAAGGTCACCAAGATGTTGGTTGACGGCGGGGCCGGCCTGAACCTGATCTCCTCTGCTGTGGTCCGGAAACTGCAGATCCCCGACAGCGAGCTCGAGGAAACCGGCACATTCCAAGGGATCAACCCGGGAAGGAGCAAGCCGAAGGGGAAGATCACACTGCCAGTGACTTTTGGCAGAGAGCTGAACTTCAGGACTGAGAGGATCACCTTTGACGTTGCCGATATCCCATTGCCTTACAATGGGATACTTGGCCGTCCAGCGCTCGCCAAGTTCATGGCAGCCTCTCATTACGCCTACAACATACTCAAGATACCAGGCCCGATAAGCGTCTTCTCTGTCCCCGGCGACAAGAAGGACGCGCTTATCTGCGCCGACAAGATCTACCGGGACGCAGCAGCCGCAGCAGACAGCAAGACACTTGCCGCTGAAGCTCCCGGGGGGAAGAACAAGACCAAGTCCGGTAAGAGCTCTGGGGCCCACTCTGGCAAACGCACCTCTTCGGAGTGTCGCGCTGCCGTCGAGGACGCACCATCGAGCTCCACCGGCAAGTGCAAGAAGGGAATGGCAGCTCCGCCTGCAACCAAGAAGGTGTCCGCCAAGGAGGACGGCGCTGGTGGTACTTTCACCATCAGCGCCACGCTCGTTCCTAAATAGGAAAGCGCGCTCGTTGCTTTCCTGCGGGCGAATGTCGACATGTTTGCATGGCAACCGTCTGACATCCCCGGTGTTCCCAGGAAAGTAATTGAGCACAAGCTTGCCGTTTGTCCTCACGCGCGACCCGTCAAGCAGAAGGTCAGAAAGCAAGCGGTGGAGCGCCAAGAGTTTATCGCGGAAGAAATCAAGAAGCTGGAAGCGGTAGGCCTTGTCAGAGGTGTACTTCATCCCACGTGGCTGGCCAACCCTATTATCATGCGCAAAGCAAATGGGAAGTGGAAGCTTTGTATAGACTTCACCGATGTGAATAAAGCTTGTCCCAAAGATCCATTTCCCTTGCCGCGCATTGACCAGATCGTTGACTCCACGGCTGGATGTGAGTTGCTTTCATTCCTTGATGCATACTCCGGATACCACCAGATATTTATGGCAGAAGAAGACGAAGAGAAGACCGCGTTCATTACTCCATGCGGCACTTACTGCTTCATAGCATGCCCTTTGGATTGAAGAATGCAGATTCAACGTTTGCGAGGGTAGTCCACACTGCTTTTGAGCCACAGATACACGGGAATGTAGAAGCTTACATGTATGATATAGTGGTCAAGAGCAAGGACAAGGATACCCTGATTCAAGATTTAGATGAAACTTTTGCGAATCTGCGCAAGATACAACTCAAGCTTAACCTCGAGAAGTGCGTGTTCGGAGTCCCCTCCGGCAAGCTTCTCGGGTTTTTTGTGTCCCAGAGGGGGTTGAAGCCAATCCCGACAAGATCAGAGCCATTGAGCAGATCGAAGCTCCGAAGCGCGTCAAGGATGTACGAAGGCTTGTCGGCTGTGTGGCTGCACTCAGCAGGTTCATTTCTAAGTCCGCAGAACGCGCCCTACCATTTTTCAAAATCTTGAAAAAGGCGGGTCCAATGAGATGGACTCCGGAAGCGGAGGCAGCGTTGCAAGACTTGAAAAGGTACCTGTCCTCCACTCCAATACTTGTCGCACCTAGGCCGCAAGAGAAGATGCTGCTATACTTAGCAGCAACCAATCAAGTGGTTAGTGCTGCGTTGGTAGCGGAAAGGGAGACAGATGAGGAGCCTACAGCCCCGGCAAGCACATCCAGCGACAAGCAGGGGGCTTCCCCGACAAGCTCTGGCCCCGACAAGGATGAGTCTGCGCAGATGCAAGAAGAGGTGCGGAAGAAGATGGTGCAACGCCCAGTTTATTTTGTCAGTTCCCTCTTGCAGGGGGCTAGGTCAAGATACTCTGGGGTGCAGAAGCTACTCTTCGGCCTCCTCATGGCCTCGAGAAAGCTGCGCCACTACTTCCAAGCACATGAGATAACGGTGGTCACTCGCTTTCCGCTGAAGAGGATATTGCAAAATCCAGAAGCAACAGGCAGGATTGTCGAGTGGGCACTGGAGCTGTCAAGCTTTGGCGTCAAGTTTGAAAGTACTTCAACCATTCAGAGCAGAGCCTTGGCAGAATTCATAGCAGAGTGGACACCAACGCCAGACGAAGAGATTCCAGAGACAAGCATTCCCGTCAAAGAAGCGAGCAAAGAATGGATAATGTACTTCGATGGTGCCTTCTCGCTGCAAGGCGCCGGCGCTGGCGTGCTGCTTGTCGCGCCCACCGGAGAGCACCTCAAGTACGTTGTCCAGATGCATTTTCCCAAGGAGCAAGCAACGAACAATACTGCAGAGTATGAAGGTCTGCTTGCCGGCCTCAGAATCGCAGCGGAACTTGGGATCAAGAAGCTCATTGTGCGGGGTGATTCGCAGTTGGTTGTCCGACAAGTAAACAAGAGCTACCAGAGTCCGTTGATGGAAGCATACGTCGACGAAGTGAGGAAACTTGAAGAACACTTTGAAGGCTTGCAGATGGAGCACGTTCCAAGAGCTCAAAATGACGTCGCAGACGGCCTGTCAAAGTGTGCTGCACTAAAGCTACCTGTGGAACCAGGGATCTTTGTGCTCAAGTTAACTCAACCATCCGTTACACCATCAATTGGACAAAGTAAGAAGAGAAAGTTGGTCTCCGGTGACTACTTGCCGGCAGAGCTTCCCGAAGCCGCCGCCAACAAGGTCCCCAAGATCAACGACAAATTTGCTGAGGAACAGTCTGCTCCTGCAGACCCAAGGGTTTGTACAGTTGAAGCAGGCGTTCCCGACAAGCTTTGCCCCGGCAAGCTTGCCGGGGAACGTCCAGCTCCGGCCGAGCCACAGGTTCTTGTCGTAGAAGCTGACGTTCCCACAGCAGCACTGATGCCTTTAGTCCTTGTTGTTGAGCCTGAGGCCCCAGCATGGGCGCAGCAAATTGTCCGTTTTCTTCAAACTGGAGAACTTCCCGAAGAGCCAGAAGAGGCAGAAAGAATAACCCGACAATCAAGTATGTATCAGTTCGTCGGCAATGAACGGTGTTAGACTGAAGTGCATTCCCCGGGAAGATGGGCAAAAGATGTTGGCAGAGATACATGGGGGCATATGTGGTCACCACATTGGCGCAAGAGCACTTGCCGGCAAGGCGTTCCGGCAAGGTTTCTTTTGGCCAGAAGCCCTCCAAGATGCAACTGCACAAGTAACCAAGTGTGAAGCGTGCTAGTTCCATGCCAAGCAAATACATCAGCCAACTCAAGCTCTCCAGACGATCCCTTTGTCCTGGCCATTTTCGGTCTGGGGGCTCGACATCCTCGGCCCCTTTCCCCGCGCAGCCGGGGGCTTTGAGTACTTGTACGTCGCCATCGACAAGTTCACAAAGTGGCCGGAAGTGGAACCAGTGAGAAAGGTGACCGCACAGTCAGCAGTCAAGTTCTTCAGGTCAATTGTTTGCCGTTTCGGGATCCCCAACAGGATCATCACTGACAACGGCACGCAATTCACAAGTCGCACCTTCATGCAATGCGTCAAAGACCTTGGCGCCAAGGTCTGCTTTGCTTCTGTTGCTCACCCGAGGAGCAACGGTCAAGCGGAGAGGGCAAACGCTGAAGTGCTGCGCGGACTCAAGACGAGAACTTTCGACAGGCTGCATAAATGCGGAAGAAACTGGATAGAAGAGTTGCCGGCGGCTCTTTGGTCAATCAGAACAACACCAAATCGAGCCACTGGACAAACACCCTTTGCTCTTGTCTATGGAGCAGAGGCAGTTCTCCCCACGGAACTCGTATACGGGTCGCCTCGAGTGCTCGCTTACGATGAGCTCGAGCAAGAGCAGCTGCGGCAAGACGACGCACTGCTCCTTGAGGAGGACTATCTTTAGGCTGCTGTACGAGCTGCTCGATACCAGCAAGCTTTGCGCCGCTACCATAGCCGCAAAGTTAAAGCCAGAAGTCTCGAGGAAGACGACCTTGTTCTTCGGCGCGTTTAGTCCGCCAAGAATTCCAACAAGTTGACGCCGAAGTGGGAAGGCCCTTATCGGGTGAGACAAGTCACAAGGCCCGGCGCTGTCCGCCTTGAGATCGAAGAGGGCTTACCGGTGAGCAACTCCTGGAACATTGAGCACCTTCGCCAGTTTCACCCATAAGGCGCGGTTGCCGTGATCCGCTCCGGCAACCACCTTTTGTACAAGTCTTGCCGATGTCGCATGTAAACCTTTGTACAAAGCCGGGCGCAGACCCCATGCATCAGTAAAACTTTTGTGCCTCGCACAACTTGTCGTTTCATGCATTTTCCTTTTTTTTTTCTTGCATGTAGTATATGACACCTCGTGCAGCACACACCCCCGGTAAGCAATAACGAGCTGCAAGGCTCCATATCTAGGTTTCCTCCCTTTTTCTTTTCCTCTCAAGCAGAAAGAAGTTTTTCCTCGCGCACAAGTTTGCCGGGGGGGAAGGAGACAGTGGTATGGACCAAGTGTGCCGTTCAAGAAAGCCTCGCCTTGCCGAGAAGCAAACGACACACAAAAGCTAAGTTGCCAAAGTTTGAGCATTCGAATTTTTTAATTTTTAAGGTTATCTTTCTTGAACGATCACACTTTGTATGGAAAACCTGTGCGCGGAGGAACCTACTCGTAGCTAGCCACGCCCTTACTTTGTTTCGAGCACGCTCAACGGCTTAAGCGTGCTGCGACAAGTATCGCGCCCTTACTTCGTTTTCGAGTTCGCTCAACGATCTAAGTGTGCTGCGACTAGCTGCGACAAGGTTTCTTGCCGGTAGCCACATTGCCAGCAGGCTGCTGAAGTTCCGCACTCAGCGCTCGCGGCAAGGGTCCCTTTGCCGGCAAGTTCCCTAAAAGCGTAGGGTAAAAGCATACAAAGCAAAGAAGTCAAGTAAAGGAAATAACACTGCGTTAACTACCCAAAATAGAGTTATATTACAAAAGCAACTTGTCGCAGCACTAATAGATTTTTGTCCATGACATGGTTGGCAGCGACAAGGGAAGCGGAAAGAAAACAACCTAGTCTACGCGGTCACCATCAACTCTCCTGATCTTGCCCACCTTGGCCACGATGGGTGCGACAAGGGCCTTGAGCGCCTCCTGGTCGGCGTCGGGCGGCAAGGTCCTGAGGACGTTCTCGAGGTTGAGTCCTGGGTTGCGGTATACTATCTTCGTCAGCACCCTCTCCACGACTCCTGTGCAAAGCCTGCGCGCCTCGTTCGCCACCTGCGTGGGGATCCTCTCCCGGAGCTGCTCGAGGGCCGGCGCCACTCCCCTGAAGAACAAGCTTAGCTTGGCGCTGTGAGGGAGGTTCTCGTCGGGAGAGTACCCGAGGTGCTCCGTCCCCAGCCCCGCCAACTCCTTGTCGATGTCAGCGGCAGCGGCGACAAGCCCCTCGGTCCATTTCTCCACCGTCTGCCTGAAGTTGTTTTGGGTGAGGGCGGCGCTATCCAACAGCGCCCTCTCAGCCCTGAGGTCCTCCTTCAGCTTCGTCTCCCGATTTCTGGTGCTGTCAAGAGACGCGGTGAGGCTTGATAGCTTCAATTCCAAGTCTGCAACGGAGTCCTTGGCGATGGCGAGCTCCTTGCCTTTGTCGGAGAGACGGACCTGCAGCTCGGAGTGGCTGTGGGCGTCCTTCTCCCTCTCCAATTTGAGTGCAGCAACCTTCTCCTCGCTCGTCTTCAAGTGGATCTCCAATTGTGCCACCCTCGCCTCCAAGTCTCTCTTGGCGGTCTCTGCAGCTGCAGCGGCGTCCCTCGCTTCCTGCAGAGCTCCGCCAAGGGACTGTTCGCGCGCGGCAAGGTCGTCCTCGTGGCTATCGAGGTCGACCTTCCGCTGCGTCAGCTCACCTTCCCGCCGAGACAGCTCTTCGGCGGTGAGCCGTTGCTGCTCTTCTGTTTCGGCCTTCTCGAGTATGAACGCCTGATGCGCCTCGGCGAGCTCCTCCCGCTCCTCCTCCAAGGATCGGAGGGCCCCCTGGTTGGCGGCCCGGAGCTCTTCGGCGCGCTTCTCCAAGTCGACGCCCGCCTTGGCGGCCAGAGCCTCGCGGGACTCCAGCTTGGCCTGCCTGGCGCAGTACAGGGCCAGGAGCCTCCGCAGAAGCTGCTCCTCCTCGGGCTCGCTACTGCTGCCGGGCGCGTCGACGAACTTCAGCCCGGCGGAGGCGAAGACTTCCCCGTCGAAGACCTCTCCCTCCACGGGCGCCCTTGATGTAGATGCCCACGGGAGCTGAATGAAGACCCCGTTTCCAGCCTCCAGGTAGGCGCCAGTTCCGGCCGTGGCAGCAGCAGGGTCGGCAGTCGGCGCAGCGTCGAACGCTCCTGCAGCCTCAGGGCCGTCAGTGCGACCGCCGGTCCCCTCCTCAGCTGCCGCGTCGGCGGCCCTGGCTGCCTCTTCGACGGCAGGCTCGTCAGTACCGATCGCCTCTTCGGTGGCCGCGGCGTCACCAGCGTTGCCGCGCGCGGCCTCCTTGGTGGCGGCCTCCGTCTCCATAGGCTCTGGAGCGGACGAGTCTGAAGACAAGAAAAGAAGAAGAAAGAAGAAAATGATTGTCAAGCAAATATCCAAAAAAGAGAAAACCAAGAGAAGAAAAGCACAAGGGTTACCTGTGCGGGCCTCTTCTTCAACGGGGTTCCTCGCTGGGGAGTCCTCCCTCGGCGGCGTGGTGGTAGCCCCCGCCGGCGGAGGGCCGCTGGCGCCTTCCCTTGGCGGAGGGCCCACCCTTGGCGGGGTGCTCGCCCTTGGCGGGGTGCTCGCCCTTGGCGGGGTACTCGCCCCTGGCGGAGTGCCCGCCCTTGGCGGAGTATTCTCCCTCGCCGGGGAGCTCCTCCTTGGCGGAGAGGTCGAGACGTGCGGCTCAACGGGAGCAGCCTCTTGGCGCTCCTGAGGCTGCGGCTCTGCTTCTGCACAAGTCAACAAACAAGCAAAAAGATTAACAAGGATGAGAAGCCTGCGTGTGCCCGACAAGCGAAGAAGTGAACAGAAGACTTACGCTGGGGGCTGCGCTGGGGGCTGCTCTCCGGAGCAGCTGGCTGGTCCGGCAAGCCTGTTGCAGGCGCATCCTCTGCTGCTGCGACGGGCTTGTCCTCAAGGTCAACCACCGGGATCTTGGCCCTCTTCGCCGCCCTCTGGGCCAGGGTCCTGGAAGAAAAACAAGATCAGAATTAGGCAAAGAAGATTCAAGACAAAAGCAAATCGAAGGAAACAAGAGTTGACAGTGATTACTCTTCCTCCTCCTCGTCGGAGCTGAGCACGGAGAAGTCGAAATCCGCCTCGCGCGTCCCGGCGCGAGGAGCTGGAGGAGTAGGCGCCCTCGGCCGCTTAGCGGGAGCAGGGACGGTGGTCTAAGAGGACCCCGCTCCGGTTGTCGCCGAGGCACGAGGGGCGGCAGGAGCGTTAGCCCCGGCCCGGGAAGACCCTCCTACAGCCGCTGCTAAAGCGCGGGGCACTCCCTTGGCGGTTTTGCTCGTCGTGGTGGCGCGCGTCGGGCGGCGCTGCGGCTGCTGGCCCGCCGGCTGCCTCGCCACGTCTGCGGTTTTGCGGAGGCGCCTCCTCGCTGGAGCCGGAGGACTTGCCGGTGGCGGTGAACTTCCCGAAGATGAAGCGGAACCAAGGTTCAGAGACCCGCCCGAGTCTTCGGCGGAATCGCTTGATTCGGCCCCTTGCTCGGTGGGCTCGCTCGACTCTGTACCTTGCCCGGTGGCCTCGCTCGTCCCAGCAGGTTTCCCGGCAGGCTTTATCAGCTTGAGGATCTCTTCCTCCTTGGCCAGACTCACCGCCTCCGCTGCATCTGCCTCCTCCAAGGTATACCCAAACTCGCCCGCGGCCGCGGCTGCGGCTGCCTCCTCCAACCTGGTGGCAATATAAGCCATCTCCTCGTCGGTGGTGTCGCGGGTGAGTCCCTTCTTCTCGTCGGGATTGATTGGCAGCTCCACGAAGTTATCGAAGAACGTTTGCACGGCTTCGTCAGAAGGCTCCCGCCAAGTGGGGTCAATTCCATGGGAGTCACACCATGGCATCGCCGCGCGGATAGCGCTGAGCGACGAATTGTTGCATAGCGGAACTACGCCCCGCGGCAACGCAAACCACTCTGGATGTTTGGGGTCGTGCTTGAATAGCTCATGGAGCATTCCGTTGAGCTCCATGACAGTGAAATTGTAGTTGAGGCCTGGGCGCAGCCTCATAAAGTCTGCCGCGTTACCAAACTCCCAAGCAGGTCTCTTCCTTTCCTGGAAGGGAGCGATGCGGCGGAGAAGGAAATCTGCTCCGACAGTCCCTACAGTGAGCTTGGCTTGCCGGAGGCGAAGAATCCTAGTGGTGCCTATCTTCAGCTTGTCGTCCTCAGGGGCCAGGTCACTCCAGTCATTGCCGCACACTATTGCAACTTGGCGCGGGGAAGTAAACTGCTGGGGTTCGTCCTCCATGATCCAGCACCAGTGAGCCCTCCACTCCTCCCACTTGCCGCGGAGTTCCCCAGTCAAGTATGCCTCTTTCTTATGAAGCCTAAAGATCCAAGAAATCCCGCCAGACAGAGGAGACCCAGACTCTACTCGAGGCGTAAAGTAATGGCGGAAAAGAGCTACATTGGGGTAGACTCCGACAAAGTTCTCGCACAGATGTGTGAAAACGGCCATGGTCAAGACGGCGTTTGGGGTGAAATCAAGGAGATGAAACCCGTAGGTATTCATAATATCGCAGAAGAATTCGGAGTATGGTGGGCAGAGTCCGCAATAGAAGAACAAAGCAAAATAGACGTATCCTCCCGGAAACATGTCGCAGGCCTCAGCGGGGAGTACCTTGGTGCGCGGGTGCGCTTTTGTCTCCCTCGACCAGAAGAGGTAGAAGGAGTCCTTCAGCTCCCTCGCGCCGAGCCTCGGCAAGAAGACCGCCATCTTCTTCCGCATTGCTGCTAGCTTCAGCGCCCTGGCAGTCTTCGCGGCTTTCGCCTTGTCGCCCTTCGGGGCCATGGCGGGGACGGCGAGGGAAGTCGACAGCGCTGGAGAGGCTGGCGGCGGCGGAGGAAGGGCGAAGTGCTGCTCTCTTTCAACCTTCGGGGAGGAGGGGAGCGGCGGGGGTTTCTGGAGGATGAAGAAGCAATGGAAGAATGGAGAGAACTGCCCCTGTTTTCCCTGCTTTTAAGGGGGAAAGGGGGGTGTTCCGCATTTCCCCCATTAAAGAAACAAGCCACGATCTCTCCCACGACGCCGCAATCGACGCGTGCCGTTAGGGAGGGGCGTGGTGGATACGAAGTGGGATACGGCGCGCCGTGGGCCGCGTGTGCCCGTGCACTGTTCTGGGCCTGGCCCAACAGCACTCGGCACCGTGTGTGGCCCAGGCCCGGGGGCTCCTGTCGGTGTACTAAAGTAGGGGTACCTTAGTATCCCGACTTGTGCACGGGCAGTAGCAGCGTCCCGTGACAGGGCTTGCCACGTGCCCGCCAAGGCCCACTATGGTTCCTTTGGATCCATTCAAGAACAAAGTATTCAAGTTAAAGAAACAAGACCCCGGCAAGAGGAGCTTGCCGGGAAGGCCGCTCCAGGCTCGAGACCACCCCTCTGGCACAAGACCCTGGCAAGAGGAGCTTGCCAGGAAGGCCAAGCATGGCATTTCAGGAGACTTGCCGTGGCGCATCGCGCGCCCCGGCAAGGCCCGGAGAGCGACAAGCTCCCGGGCGCGACAAGTTAACAACCGCGGCAAGCTCCCACTACGTGCCCGCGCTCCAGCTCATCCGGCCACGCGTCGCCCTGGGGCCCTTCCAGGTGCATGTGGCGGAAGGCTGTGAAGCCTGGGGTACACCGTGGCGAGCCGCGATGACGAGGCCACCATCGTGGCGAACGGAGACGCCCTGACGGACGCTTTTTGCACTGTTTGGGGTGACGGCGACGGGCATTCAATGCCCTTGTCCCCTGCCGTCAGGGTTAGGTATAGAACACTATGTATACACTGTTACAACTACCACCATTTTTACATTTTTAACCTCATCTGCATTGCCACCTGTCGGTGACCCCTTTCAACCTATAAAAGGAGGCCCATGCGCAACGTAGAGGGGGTTCCGATCTTCGATCACTCTCACGCTCGGTGTTGCCAGCGACAAGCACTGTAGCTATTCTCGCTCCCGAGCTAAGAACACAATACAAACCAAGGCAGGAGTAGGGTTTTACGCATCCGTGCGGCCCGAACCTGGGTAAACTGCTCGAGTGCTCTCCTCGATCCGCTCTTCGTGCATCCTCCGCTCCCTTGCCATACCGAAAAGGGGCTCCGGTCCCATAGGTGTTCGTGGGCGATCAGTTTCCCCGACACAAATATATGTTGATGATATTATCTTTGGCTGTACTGACCGACGCTATAGTGATGAATTTGCCTATATGATGAGTGAAGAATATCAAATGTCTATGATGGGAGAGTTGAAATTCTTCCTAGGTCTTCAAATTCGTCAACAACGCAATGGTATATTCATATCTCAGGAGAAATACCTCAAAGATGTACTGAGAAAATTCGGTATGCACGATTGCAAAGGCGTCAAAATTCCTATGCCCACAAATGGCCATCTATGCACTGATGAAAATGGTATTGACTTCGATCATAAGGTATACCACTCCATGATTGGTTCTCTATTGTACTTATGTGCATCTAGGCCAGATATAAGGCTTAGTGTTTGCATGTGTGCCCGATTTCAAGCTGCACCGAAGGAATCACACCATAAGGCTGTGAAACATATTCTTCGATATCTAGCTCACACACCAACACTTGGATTATGGTACCCCAAGGGCTCGGCTTTTGATCTCATTGGATATTGAGACTCTGACTATGCTGGTGATCGTGTGGACCGCAAATCAACGTCTGGTACATGTCATTTCCTCAGAAGATCATTGGTCTATTGGTCCTCGAAGAAACAAAATTGTGTATCGCTATCTACCGCTGAAACTGAGTATATTGCTGCAGGCTCTTGTTGTGCTCAATTGTTATGGATGAAGCAAACTCTCAAGGAGTATGGTGTCAACGTGAAGAATGTGCCTCTACTCTGTGACAATGAGAGTGCCATCAAGATTGCTCACAACCCAGTTCATCACTCGAAGACAAAGCACATTCAGATTCGTCATCATTTTCTTCGTGATCATGTGTTGAAGGGCGACATTTCAATTGAACATTTGAAGACTGAAGAACAGCTAGCCGATATCTTCACAAAGCCCTTGGATGAGAAGAGATTTAGCAAGTTGCAGTGTGAGCTAAATATCTTAGAATCTTCGAATGTTCTTTAAATTGGACAGTCATCCTAACACTTATGCAAAGTTGATGACTTAGATGTGCAACACATGAAGAATTTGTTTTTCTTCAATCAATGAAGAATAACACTCTAAGTGTGAAGAAATTAATGAAGAAATTGATTCTCAGAACCCTACGACAATTGTACGTGGTGTCTGAAATCATCATTCTTATACGGTGGGTCACGCCACCACAAAAGTTGAAACTCTTCAATTTGAGTTTTTGAAATTCCTCACTTGTTCATTTTCTTCAACTTTGCAAAATCTTCACTATTTCCATCTCTTTTCTTCATCAGCTATATATATATATATATGAGTTTATGTCCTCTACAGCATTCACTTATTGCTATTTCTTCACGTTGCTTTTTCTGCTAAGTGAATGTGATCGGACCCTTCCCCCTCTATGCTAAACTCAACCCATTCCATTCACAAATTCTTCATATGCGTTCTATTTGAAACTTGTTCAAAATCTTCACTGTGTTCTTGTGAGCTGAAGAAATTGCGAACACAACGTTAAAACTTATCCTTTCCAAATTTTTTTGGTTTTGCCGCTCAAATCGTTCCGCTTCCCACGAAAATACTTATCTATTCACCCACGATCTCACATGATCTCCACTACACAGTACGTGGGTGACACGTGTCGTGCGAATGAGAAGGGTCAGGGGCACGTTCGTCCTATTTCTTCGGGCGAACGGTTTTTCATCTCAGCTATAAATACCCCTCCCCTTCCTTCACTTCACTTTTACTCCGCTCGTTCTCACTATCTCGCTCGAGCTTCTCCAACCCTAGCGCCGCTGCTACTCCATCGTCGCTGGTGAGGAAGAGCTTCACTGCCTCGACCTCGTCGCCGTTGTACTCGTGCCGGCCGCGGATTTCTTCACTCCGTCGCCGCCGTAGCTGTCTTCCTCCGCCAAGTTAGGGCGTGGAAGATCTACACAGACGAACTTCACTTCTCCAACTCACAGTTCGTCGTGTTCTTCATCCAGGGTAATTAAAAGTTATTTTTACTGCCCTCTTTGATTCAAACGTATTCTTCAAAATTCTCAAAAGGTGTTTTCTTCATCAAATTCTTCTCAATTATGTGGATTTTTACACACTAAACACCTCACATATCCTATGTTCTTGATTTGATTTCTCTAAGCTATGATTTTCTTCAAGATTCCTCAATTGTGTGGATTTTTCAATCTATACAACTCTGGAACCTAAGACACAGAACGCTTAGTCAAATTCTTCAAGACTCATCGGGTCAAATTCTTCAAACTTGTTCTTTTTACAAAATCTTCTGAGAACGCATATGACCTCTCCAACTTCCTCGCAACTATACTCTGTTCACAGGTACTCATGTCTGCTGCTGAATCACTAGGTTCTCATCAACTTAACTCATTTGCAGCGTTCCTTGAAGAAAAGTTGCACACTTCTTTAGAAAATTCAGTTATTCAAATTCCTCATCTGAAGAAAATGGCTGATGGGAAGAAGCCACAGAAAGGAGGAAATAAGCTAGAGGTCAATACTACTTTTGAACTGCCTGAAGACATTTATGCTGATTATTGCACCCCTGATGAGGCAAAGTTCGGAAAAGAGGACAAGAATTAGCGCAAAGTGCGCATACAAAGAATAGAGAGGAGATGGGCACGTGAGTGGAGGGAGTACAGATATGTCACTCCCAAATACATGAAGAAATTCGCTCTCAATCCTCCCTGCCCAAGACCTCCACTGGCACATGGCCAAGTTGCTGATCCCACTAGCGTCAAGCGTGGTGAGGACTTTCCTAGAGAATGGGCTAAGCGCCAGACCAAGTTGGCCAGACAAGCAAAAGAAGCAGTGAGGAAATTCAATGAAGACACTGCTGCTGTTGCTGCCTCTGCTGAGGCTTCTGCTTCCAAGCCTAAGAAGGCCATGGCTAAGAAGCCTGCTCACGAGCCAAGTGCTTCTTCCTCAGCAATGCCCTGACGGCCAGTTTCTTCACAGCCCTCACGCCAAATTCCTCGGACTGCTCCTACTCCTCCAAAGTCATCACCTCCTCCGCAAAAGTCTTTAGATGCTGCATCAAAATCATCTGCTCCAATGCATCTTGCCACATGTCAGAGGACTGAGGCATATCAATTGCCTCAGGAGCCTCTGCAAGCTCCTCAGCTACCCCAAGTTCCTCAGCTGGTCCCTCGTTGCTGAAGAAAAAGACAACTGCTGGACAAGGCTCTCGCCCAAGTCCTCATAAGAAGCAAGTTGCTTTCCAAGTGACGTCTGATGACGAAGCTGATGATGAAGAACTAGTTCAAATCATCAGAGACAGGCAAGAAAAGGCCGCTAGAGCCAAAGGAAGTGAAGTACCACTACTGTTGGATCCCAAGGTGATTCTTGATTTCATTGATCTCTGGCACAAGGATCCAAACACTCCTATGCCCGAGTTCAACTTGACTCCTGGCCAAAGTCATATGCTGACCGCCTTCATAGGCGAAGAAAAATGGAAGTTTGAATAGGCCAGGCAGGCCAAGAAAGCGCAGTACAAGAAGGAGCACTTTCTGAAGAAAAATGTTGTCAACATGACAACTGAAGAACTAGTCAAGATTCAGGGCGAAATCAAAACCCTCAGTGATGAATTTGAAGCATATCGTGCTAACTGGTTGGGCGCCAAAGTCAGATTTGTCAATCTGACCAAAGATTTTTCTTCAAGTGCTGCTCGTAAGACGCACATTGAAATTCCTCAGGCTGAAGCATCTGCTCAGCCTGCTGAAGGACATGCCAGCACCACTGAAGAACATCAGGCTGCTGAAGAAAATCCCAGGGCTGATGACCCCACTCCAGCCGCTGAAGAAATTGCCAGGGCAACCTCTAGTGTTGCGCCTGAAGAAAATGTCAGGCCAGCTGAAGCTCCAAAGGCTGTGCCTGAAGATCATGAAGAAATCAGGACAACTGCATCAGTTGTGCCTGAAGAAATTGAACCAAATTCCTCTGCTGCTCCTGCGCCTACTCCAAGTCCAATCCTTCCATCTACATTAGATGTGAAGAAGACAAAGGCTGCAGAGCGTGCAGCTGTGAAGAAAAGGAAGGCATCAACTTCTTCAGATTCTTCAGTTCCGAAGAAAATGAAGCCATTGACAAGCTCAGCTGAGAATCCAATTGATGCCATTCCAATTTCATCTATGCCATCAAAGGACCTTGTTCCTTTTGATGAAGAATATGTGATTCCAAGTGAATCAGATGAAGACATTCCCTCTGCTGCTTCCTCAGAGCAGACGGATGAAGAAATTGAAGTGGATGCTATCCCTTCAACCCCTGTCATCTCCTCGCTTATGCCTCAGTTTACTGCTGAAGAGTCCGACGTTGAAGAAATGCAAGAACAAGACTCTGACGTGGACATTGGGAATGCCACTCCGTTGATGACCGATGAATTCTGGGATAGTCAGCATCCCAACTCCCCTTTGTTCACGCCACTCCAACAAATTCCTCATTCACCAGCACCAATTGTTCCATTGGGCTCTGAGGAAACTCATCCCACACAGTCTGTTCATGAAGACATTCCAGCCACTAGTGCTGAAGAAACTGTTGCTGCTGTTGAATCGATGAAGACTACTGCTGGAGAGGAACCAGAAATTCCTCAGACTGAAGAACCTGAGATTGCAAATCCAGAGGTAGTGATGCAATTGACAGATACTCCTCAACAAAAGCCAAAGGATCCTTTCTCAAGGAAGCAATCTTTCAAGAAGGCTGATTTCTTCGGCAAACATGTGTTCTTCACCGATTTCAATCCCTATGACTCTGCTCTCATAAGTAAGAGGCGTTTCTGGACTGCAAGTCAGGCGAATTTCTATTCCTCAGTGCTTTACGACAAAGACAAAGTTTTCGATCATCAGCATATTCCTCACGTGGATATGGAATCTCTATCGTGTTTTGTGCCAGTCCTCAGTGTTCTTCACGACGCTGGACTTTTGGGTTTCTTCACAGATATATGCGATTGGAATGAAGAATTGATTCTTCAATTTTATGCAACCCTGCACATCACTGGCAATTCTGAAGACATAAATTCATGGGTGCTAGACTTGATGTCTGAAAACACTCATTACAAAGCTCCAGCCTCTGAATTGCTTCAGGCTCTGCCCCTCAGTCCTCCAAATGAAGCAACACGATGCATGTATGAAGAAACTGAACTCACTGATCACTACATGCAAGTGCTTATGAAGCCTTTGAAGCCAGGACAAGCCCCACGGACCAAATTCCTCGTGAAGGAATTGATGTTTCTGCCACGGACTGTCTACCGCATTCTGACGAAGACATTGAGTCCAATCAAGGGCCACGACTCGAATGATGAAGAAGTCGTTGGCATCATGAAGAATATGTTATTCAACATCATCCATGGTGTTCCCGTAAACTACCATAATTTCTTCATGAGGACAATGGCAAATGTTGCATTGTCCCCTTTCAACCTGAAGCCTTATGCTCCATGGATTATGAGATTCATCAGGACAAGGTCTTCAGTGAATTACAAAGCGGACACTCTCAATCATTGCAGCTACTTGCCCCCAATTGAAGTCCTCAAAAGGACATTTTCCTCAGCTGATGACAAGGGCAAGGCCACTGCTGTTTTTGATGAAGGCACTCGTCCATTGGATGGCCATTTTCACAAAGCTGCATCTTATTCCACCTATGATGACTCTGCCACTCATGACTCTGCCGCCAACGCTCCAAAGAAAAATCCTCAAGGCACAGCTCCCAGGGTGATGACTGATCGTGAGCTTCTCCTTAGTCTTCATCAGAAGGTTGATCGCAACCACAAATGGGTCAAGCGTCAGTTTGGTTCAATTCTTCACAACATGACCTCTACACATAATGTAGTGAAGAAAAACCATTACTACCTTCATGAAACCCTCAACTGCACCTGGGCTGTTCTGTCTCATCTGTATGGCGAAGAAGATCTAAAGAAAATGGGTCTCAAGGATGACTTTGACTGGTCTGCTCCTCCTCCGTAGAAATACAAGAAGGTCAAAGTTCCTCCCTTGGTGGCCAGATCTTATTCTTCATCGCGCGAGACCGACGAGTATGAAGACCTGGACGACACTGAGGCAGGCCCTACTTCAACCATCGACCCCAACAACGTTGGCGCTCCTTCATCATCATGATATTCTTCAGGGGCGTTAGTCCTCAGTTTCGATCCTTTTGGTCATTCGATGACAAAGGGGGAGAAATTTGAGTTAGTCTTCAAGCAGGTTTATATATATGGGCATTTTTTTGCTAAGTTACAACTCTCGTTCTTCTGATGACTTTGTGGATCGAGTTGTAAACTTAAACTCTATGGTGACCTGATACTTTTGTTGTGGTGTTTTTGCATGCCTATTCCTCATTAATGTTATGCACGCATGCTGAATTACATCAGTCACCATATTTCATCATGCATTTCAAATTCTTCATATTATATGTCAAATGCGTGTATGAATTACAAGATATAGGGGGAGATCTCCATGATTCTACTCTTCAAGTGTGCATTGCTTCAAAAGCAAATTCCTCACTATGCACAACTTCAGGGGGAGTTCTTCTATACCTTGCAATCAAATTCCTCAACATCAGTATTTACACTTCATATGGCTATCCCCGTTGAAAATTTAACCTATATTGTCATGAATCACCAAAAAGGGGGAGATTGTAAGTGCATCTAGTGCCCCTTAGTGATTTTGGTGTATTGAAGACTTATAGGTTAAGGGACTAATGTGTTTATGAGTGTACACAGGTCTATAAGTCTATGAGGAGTTTGATAATTACAGGGAAAGTCAACCCCTAAAAATGAAGTTCTTCGACTGAAGACTTTGGATTTCTGAAGACTTTCTGAAGACTTTGAAAGTGAAGAAATCGGTGTGACCCTGAAGACTTGGTATTCATTTGAGGATCATGAAGCATGAAGACTTTTGTTTTTATAGTTTCATTTTCTCTTTCTTGATTCATAGGAAACACCGTACTGTTAAAGGGGGTCGAGGAAATACTATGGAAAAATTCCATGTGATGCTCAACTCAAAATCCTACACCTACCAATCCCTTCGAGTGAAGCCATTGGAAATCTCATACAGTTCAGTCATATTCTTCAGTGACAGAGACGAAGTTCTTCTGGTCTCAGAGGAATTTGTTCTGACTGAGGAGTTAGGAATTCGCCAGTGCGGATTGCCTACACAGTGAGGAACATGATAGCCCTGAGGAATTTGATACTCAAATTTCCGACCGTTGATGTGCTACACGCCAGCTGTCCCAAAATATCTACCTACCTAACAGTCATATCATTAAAGGGCATTTATGTCTTATCATGTCGGGATGCTACCTACGGTATAAATAGCTGCCCCCTACAACCACTAGTTGGTTGGCTGCTCCGCGAGAAACTGACACTTGTCATAAGAGTAACCCATCCTCCGAGGACTTTGAGCGAAAATCATCAAGTGAGGAAAAACCCAAAACCTTCAAACCCAAAAGTGATTGAGCATCACTGAAGAGATTGATCCTGCGTGGATCCGACGCTTGTTACCTTTGAAGACTGTGCTTCTTGCAGACAGTTAGGCGTCATGGTCTAGAGCATCCAAGAGGAATTGTGGATCGCCGATTGACCGAGTTTGTGAAGGTTCGGAAGTCACCTGAAGACTTACCACGAGTGATTGGGCGAGGTCTGTGTGACGTTAGCTCAAGGAGAATACGGTGAGGACTTGGTGTCTTGGACTGTGTGTCCTTGACTGGGTGTCCGGGACTGTGTGTCCTCAGGTTTAAATACCTAGCCGCTCCAACCAGATGTACAACTGAGACAGCAGTTGGAACTGGTCTACCAAATCATTGTCTTCAGCAAGCTTACCGGTTCTATTTCCTCAACTCTTTCATTTCCTCATATCTGTGTTGTGTGCTTGTTCATATCTGTTTGAAGACTTTGACTGAAGACTTTCTCAATTTCCACAGTTCAATTTCTTCTGTCTGTTTGTCTTCATCATGTGCTATCTTGTGTTTACGCTTTGTGTACTCTGTGTTTGTCTTCATATCTTCATGATGACCATGCTTGTATTCTGTCATGTTTACTTCCGAGTACTTATTCCGCTGGAAGTAGTTCTTCGCAAAGGAATTTCCTCAACAGCAAATTCCTCAGTGAAGAATTCATAAAAATCGCCTATTCACCCTCCCTCTAGTCGATATAACGCACTTTCAGTTCTTCTCTGAACTTTTTATGTGTGCTCATAATATCCTTGCAAGTCTCTTCAAATTATTGGTTTGGTTTGGCCCACTAGATCAATAGTTCTTGCAATGGCAGAAGTTCTTGGCTTTGGGTTCAATCTTGCGGTGTCCTTTCCCAGTGACAGTAGGGGCAGCAAGGCACGTATTGTATTGTTGCAATCGAGGATAAAAATATGGGGTTCACATCATATTGCTTGAGTTTATCCCTCTACATCATGTCATCTTGCTTAAGGCATTACTCTGTTCGTATGAACTCAATACACTAGATGCATGCTGGATAGCGGTTGATGTGTGGAGTAATAGTAGTAGATGCAGGCTGGAGTAGGTCTACTTGTCTCGGACGTGTACAATGATCATGCCTAGATAGTCTCATAATTATTCGCTTTTCTATCAATTGCTCGACTGTAATTTGTTTACCCGCCGTAGAATATCGCTATCATGAGAGAAGCCACTAGACAAAACTATGGCCCCCGGGTCTATTTTCAACATATCAATCTACATGTACTTTACTTTTACCGCTTTTATTTTCTATTTTATTAAACTAAAAATACCAAAAATATAAACTATCATCTCTATCAGATCTCACTTTCGTAAGTAACCGTAAAGGGATTGACAACCCCTTATCGCATTGGCTGCAAAGTTCTTATTTGTTTGTGCAGGTGCGAGGGACTCGCGCGTGGTCTCCTACTGGATTGATACCTTGGTTCTCAAAAACTAAGGGAAATACTTACGCTACTGTGCTGCATCTCCCTTTCCTCTTCGAGGGAATACAACGCAAGCTCGAGAAGTAGCAAGAATAATTTCTAGCGCCGTTGCCGGGGAGGCTTACGCAGAAGTCATATACCAAGTACCTATCACAAACCCTTATCCTTCGCATTACATTTATTTGCCTCTCGTTTTCCTCTCCCCCACTTCACCCTTGCCGTTTTATTTGCCCTTCTTCCGTCGTGTGTTTATCGTTTGCTTGCTTCTTGTTTGCTTGTGTGTGTTGGATTGCTTGCTTGTCACTATGGCTCAGACCAATACAAAATTGTGTTGACTTCTCCAATACCAACAATAATGATTTTATTAGCACTCTGATTGCTCCTATTACCAATGCTGAATCTTGTGATCAATCCTGCTTTGTTGAATCTTGTCATGAAAGATCAATTCTCCGGCCGTCCTAGTGAAGATGCCGCTACCCATCTAAACAACTTTGTTGATTTGAGTGATATGCAAAAGAAAAGGGATACGGATAAGGATATTGTTAAATTGAAGTTGTTTCCGTTTTCACTTAGAGATCGTGCTAAAACTTGGTTTTCCTCTTTGCTTAGAAATAGTATTGATTCATGGAACAAGTGCAAAGATGCTTTTATCTCTAAGTATTTCCCTCCTGCTAAGATCATCTCTCTTAGAAACGATATTATGAATTTTAAGCAACTAGATCATGAGCATGTTGCACACGCTTGGGAGAGAATGAAATTGATGATACATAATTGCCCTACACATGGTTTGAATCTATGGATGATTATTAAGAATTTTTATGCTGGCTTGAATTTTGCTTCTACAAATCTTTTAGATTCGACCGCCGGAGGCACTTTCATGGAAACTACCTTAGGAGAAGCCACCAAACTCCTAGATAATATTATGGTTAATTATTCTCAATGGCACATTGAAAGATCTACTAGTAAAAAAGTGCATGCTATCGAAGAAATTAGTGTTTTGAGTGGAAAGATGGATGAACTTATGAAATTATTTGCTGCTAAGAGTGCCTCTTCTGATCCTAATGATATGCCTTTGTCCACTTTGAGTGAGAATAACAACGAACCTTTGGATGTGAATTTTGTTGGTAGGAATAATTTTGGTAACAATGCTTATAGAGGTAATTTTAATCCTAGGCCTTTTCCTAGTAATTCCTCTAATAATTATGGTAATTCCTACAACAACTCTTATGGAAAGATGCCTTCTGAATTTGAAACTAGTGTTAAGGAGTTTATGATCTCGCAAAAGAATTGCAATGCTTTGCTTGAAGAGAAATTGCTTGAGGTTGATGAATTGGCTAGAAGTGTGGATAGAATTACTCTTGATGTTGATTCTTGGAAACTTAGATCTATCCCACCTAAGCATGATATCAATGAGTCTCTCAAAACCATGAGAACTTCCATTGATGAATGCAAAGAAAGAACCGCTAGAATGCGCCCTAAAAGAGAAGATTATATTAAATCGTGTTCTTCTAGTTATCATGAAAATAAAGATGAATATCTGAAAGTTATTGATGTGTCTCCCATTAGATCCTTGTTTTCTAGTATAAATCTTGATGAAAATAGGATTGGAGATGATTCTGCCTTAAGGTGTCCCAATGATTCGGAGTTTTTAGATCTTGATGCTAAAATTACTAAAAGTGGGAGTGAAGAGATTAAAACTTTGCATAGTGATGAACCCACCACCTTGGATTTCAAGGGATTCAATTATGATACTTGCTCTTTGATTGATTGTATTTCCTTGTTGCAATCCATGCTAAATTCTCCGCATGCTTATAGTCAAAACAAAGCTTTCACTAAGCATATAGTTGGTGCTTTGATGCAATCTTATGAAGAAACACTTGAGTTGGAAGTTTCTATACCTAGAAAGCTTTATGATGAGTGGGAACCTACTACAAAAATAAAAATAAAAGATCATGAATGCTATGCTTTGTGTGATTTGGGTGCTAGTGTCTCCACTACCCCAAAAACTTTGTGTGATTTGCTAGGGTTCCATGAGCTTGATGATTGTTCTTTAAATTTGCATCTTGTGGATTCCACTATTAAGAAACCTATGGGAAAAATTAATTATGTTCTTATTGTTGCCAATAGGAATTATGTGCCCGTAGATTTCATTGTTCTTGATATAGATTGCAATCCTTCATGTCGTATTATTCTTGGTAGACCTTTCCTTAGAACGATTGGTGCAGTTATTGATATGAAGGAAGGAAATATTAGATTCCAATTTCCATTAAGGAAAGGCATGGAACACTTTCCTTGAAAGAAAATCAAATTACCATATGAATCTATCATGAGATCCACTTATGGATTGCCTTCCAAAGATGGCAATACCTAGATCTATCTTGTACGTGCCTAGCTAGGGGCGTAAAACAATAGCGCTTGTTGGGAGGCAACCCAAAGTTTTATTTTTTATTTTTGTTGCTGTTAGGGAATAAATATTGCATCTATCCTCTGATTAGATGTGTTTTCATGTTTTGTTTAGTGTTTGTGCCAAGTAGAACCTTTGGGAAGACTTGTGTGAAGTTTATGTGATCTTGCTGTGAAAAACAGAATCGTTAGCGCTGGCTAAAGTAGTCGTGGGATATTACTAGAGTGTTCTTTTTAGTTGATTCTTTTTGTAGATGATTGGTAGACAAGTTGCGGAAATTTACCAGTTTAGTTTGAATTTTTTGGAGTTCCAGAAGTAGGCGAACCCTGCAGATTACTACAGACTGTTCTATCTTTGACAGATTCTGTTTTTCGTGTGTTGTTTGCTTATTCCGATGCATCTATGAGTAGTATTGGAGGATATGAACCATAGAGAAGTTGTAGTACAGTAGGTTTAACACCAATATAAACAAATAATGAATTCATTGCTGTACCTTTGAGTAGTGGTTTGCTTTATTATACTAACGGAGCTCACGAGAATTTTTGTCTAAGTTTTGTGTTGTGAAGTTTTCAAGTTTTGAGTATTGCTTTGATAGACTATGGATCAAGGAGTAGAAAAGGCCTAAGTTTGGGGATGCCCATGGCACCCCAAGTAAATTCAAGATAATCAAAAGCCTAAGCTTAGGGATGCCCCGGGAAGGAATCCCCTCTTTCGTCTTCATCCATTGGTAACTATACTTGGAGCAAAAAAATTATTCGCAACATGTTATGTGTTTTGCTTGGAGCGTCTTGTATAATTTGATTCTTTGCTTGTTAGTTTGCCAAAATCTTCCTTTCTGGACACACCTATTTGAGAGAGTTTAATATGTCCTAGAAATTGTTAGAACACTCTATGTCCTTCACTTATATCTTTTGAGTTGAATAGTTTTTGCTCTAGTGCTTCACTTATATCTTTTAGAGCACGTTGGTGGTAATATTTTGTAGAAATTGTTGAACTCTCATGATTCACTTATATCCTTTTGAGAGTATATTAAAACATCATGGTAATGTGTTTAGACTAAGAAACTAGTCTTCACATGATAGACATCCAATGTCAATGTAGTAAAAAATTTCACTCCAAGTGCATTGAATATGATGAGATGTTGGATGCGTGATAATTGTTTCGAGACATGAAGATAGTGATATTAGAGTCATGCTAGTGGAGTTATTATGAAATTGATAAATATTTGTGTTAAGGTTAGTGATTCCCGTAGCATGCATGTATGGTGAACCGTTGTGTTACTAAGTTAGAGCATGAGGTATTTGTAGAGTGCCAACCTTTGTGTGGAGGTCGAGGGCCCGCGATGGTTAACTCCTACCAACCTCCCCCCTAGGAGCATGCGTTGATTGCTTTGTTTTGATGACTCGTAGATTTTTGCAATAAGTATATGAGTTCTTATGACTAATGTTGAGTCCATGGATTATACGCACTCTCACCCTTCCACCATTGCTAGCCTCTCTTGTACAGGCACAAATTTTCGCCGGTACCATACACCCACTATATATCCTTCCTCAAAACAGCCACTATATATCCTTCCTCAAAACAGCCACCATACCTACCTATCATGGTATTTCCATAGCCATTCCGAGAAATATTGCCATGCAACTTTCCACCGTTCTGTTCATATGACACACATCATATTGTCATATTGCCATTGCATGATCATGTAGTTGACATCGTATTTGTGGCATGGCCACCATGCATATTCTTTTATACATGTCACTCTTGTTTCATTGCACATACCGGTACACCGCCGGAGGCATTCATATAGAGTCATACCTTGTTGTTGTAGTATCGAGTTGTAATATCGAGTTGTAATGAAAGTGTGATGATCATCATTACTAGAGCATTGTCCCACGGGAGGAAAGGCTAAATCTATAAAGCCCCTCCGCAAAAAAAAGGAAAAAAAAGAAAAAAAAAGAAAGGCCAAAAAAGGCCCAAAAAAAGAAAAAAAGAAAGAAAAGAAAAAAGGACAATTGCTACTATCTTTTTCCACACTTGTGCTTCAAAGTAGCACCATGTTCTTCATTGTAGAGAGTCTCATGTTTAGTCACTTTCATATACTAGTGGGAATTTTCGTTATAGAACTTGGCTTGTATATTCCAACGATGGGCTTCCTCAAATGCCCTAGGTCTTTGTGAGCAAGCAAGTTGGATGCACACCCACTAGTTTCTTTTGTTGAGCTTTCATTCATATTTAGCTCTAGTGCATCCGTTGCATGGCAATCCCTACTCACTCACATTGATATCTATTGATGGGCATCTCCATAGCCCGTTGATATGCCTAGTCGATGTGAGACTATCTCCCTCCTTTTTGTCTTCTCCACAACCCCCTCTATTCCACCCATAGTGCTATGTCCATGGCTCACACTCATGTATTGCGTGAAAGTTGAAAGGTTTGAAAAGATAGAGTATGAAAACAAATGCTTGGCTAAAATCGGGGTTGTGCATGATATGAATATTTTTGAGTGATAACGAGGGAGCATAGCCAACACTATATGATTTTGTAGGGATAACTTTCTTTAGCCACAGTATTTTGAGAAGACATGATTGCTTTGTTAGTATTGCTTGAAGCATTATTATTTCTTATGTCAATATAGACTTTTATCTTGAATCTTTCAGATCTTAACATTCATGCCACAATTAAGAGACTTACATTGAAAAACAATATTGGTTAGCATTCCACATCAAAAATTCTTTCTTTATCATTTACTTACTCGAGGACGAGCAGGAATTAAGCTTGGGGATGCTTGATACGTCTCCAACGTATCTATAATTTTTTATTTTTCCATTCTATTATTTATGAAGTCTTGGATGTTTAATAGGCTTTATCATTCACTTTTATATCATTTTTGGGACTAACCTACTAACCCAATGGCCCAGTCCAGATTGCTGTTCTTTTGCCTATTTAAGGGTTTTGCAGAAAAAGAATATCAAATGAAGTCCAAATGGAATGAAACCTTCATGAGAGATATTTTTGGAGAAAATCACGCCAGAGGAACTTGAGAACCACGTCAGGGGAGCCTCGAGTGGCCCTCGAGGGTGGGGTCGCGCCCCCCTTCCCAGGGCGTGCCCCCCTGCCTCGAGGCCCACTCGAGCGTCCCCCGGTGCCCTCCTTCTTCCTATATAAGTCCACGTACCCCAGAAACTCCGTGAACAGAGACAAAACCCTAATTCCACCACCGTAGCTTCTGTTCCCGCGGAGATCCCATCTTGGAGCCTATTCCGGAGCTCCACCGGAGGGGGATCCATCACGGAGGCCTTCATCATCATCATCATCGCCCTCACCATGAGTTGTGAGTAGTTTACCACAGACCTTCGGGTCCATAGCTAGTATCTAGATGGCTTCTTCTCTCTCCAAATCTCAATACAAAGTTCTCCTCGGTCTTCGAGGGGATCTATACGATGTAATCTCTTTTTGCGGTGTGTTTTTCGAGATTCGATGAATTGTGAGTTTATTATCAAGGTTATCAATGAAAGATATTTGGTTCTTTTCTGAACTTTTTATGTGTGCTCATAATATCCTTGCAAGTCTCTTCGAATTATTGGTTGGTTTGGCCTACTAGATCTATAATTCCTGCAATGGGAGAAGTGCTTGGCTTTGGGTTCAATCTTGCGGTGTCCTTTCCCAGTGACAGTAGGGGCAGCAAGGCACGTATTGTATTGTTGCCATCAAGGATAAAAAGATGGGGTTCACATCATATTGCTTGAGTTTATCCCTCTACATCATGTCATCTTGCTTAAGGCATTACTCTGTTCGTATGAACTCAATACACTAGATGCATGCTGGATAGCGGTCGATGTGTGGAGTAATAGTAGTAGATGCAGGCAGGAGTCGGTCTACTTGTCTCGGACATGATGCCTATATACAATGATCAAGCCTAGATAGTCTCATAATTATTCGCTTTTCTATCAATTTCTCGACAGTAATTTGTTTACCCACTGTAGAATATCGCTATCATGAGAGAAGCCACTAGAGAAAACTATGGCCCCCGGGTCTATTCTCAACATATCAATCTACATCTACTTTACTTTTACCGCTTTTATTTGTTGTTTTATTAAACTAAAAATACCAAAAATATAAACTATCATCTCTATCAGATCTCACTTTCGTAAGTGACCGTAAAGGGATTGACAACCCCTTATCGCGTTGGCTGCAAAGTTCTTATTTGTTTGTGCAGGTGTGAGGGACTCGCGCGTGGTCTCCTACTGGATTGATACCTTGGTTCTCAAAAACTGAGGGAAATACTTACGCTACTGTGCTGCATCTCCCTTTCCTCTTCGAGGGAATACAACGCAAGCTCAAGAGGTAGCAATCATGCTGTTATCAAATACCTTATGGAAAAGAAATATGCTAAACCTAGACTTATTAGATGGGTTCTCTTGTTGCAAGAATTTGATTTGCATATTATCGATAGAAAGGGAGCTGAGAACCCCGGTGCAGACAACTTGTCTAGGCTAGAGAATATTCTTGATGACCCACTACCTATTGATGATAGCTTTCCTGATGAACAATTAGCTGTCATAAATACTTCTCGTAGTACTCCATGGTATGTGGATTATGCTAATTACATTGTTGCTAAGTTTATGCCACCTAGTTTCACATACCAGCAAAAGAAAAACTTCTTCTATGATTTGAGAAATTACTTCTGGGATGATCCACACCTTTTTAAAGAAGGAGTAGATGTTATTATTAGACGTTGTGTACCTGAGCATGAGTAGGAACAGATCCTACACAAGTGCCAGTCCGAAGCTTATGGAGGACACCATGCTGGAGATAGAACTGCACATAAGGTATTGTAATCTGGTTTTTATTGGCCTACTCTCTTCAAGGATGCTCTTAAGTTTGTCTTATCTTGTGATGAATGTCAAATAATTGGTAACATTAGTACACGCCAATAAATGCCTATGAATTATTCACTTGTTATTGAACCATTTGATGTTTGGGGCTTTGATTATATGGGACTGTTTCCTTCCTCTAATGAGTACACACATATTTTACTTGTTGTTGATTACGTTACTAAGTGGGTAGAAGCTATTCCAACTAGTAGTGCTGATCACAACACCTCTATTAAGATGCTTAAGGAAGTTATTTTTCCGAGGTTTGGAGTCCTTAGATACTTATTGACTGATGGTGGTTCACACTTTATTCATGGCACTTTCCGTAAAATGCTTGCTAAGTATGATGTTAACCATAGAATTGCATCCCCTTATCACCCACAGTCTAGTGGTCAGGTAGAACCAAGTAATAGAGAGCTGAAATTAATTTTGCAAAAGACAGTTAATAGGTCTAGAAAGAATTGGTCCAAGAAACTTGATGATGCATTATGGGCCTATAGAACTGCATACAAAAATCCTATGGGTATGTCTCCATATAAAATGGTTTATGGAAAAGCTTGTCACTTACCTCTTGAGCTAGAACATAAGGCATATTGGTCTATTAAAGAACTCAATTATGATTTCAAACTTTCCGGTGAGAAGAGGTTATTTGACATTAGCCCGCTTGATGAATGGAGAACCCAAGCCTATGAGAATGCCAAGCTATTTAAAGAAAAGGTTAAAAGATGGCATGATAAAAGTATACAAAAGCATGAGTTTAACGTGGGTGATTATATCTTGCTATACAACTCTCGTTTAAGATTTTTTGCAGGAAAACTTCTCTCTAAATGGGAAGGTCCTTATGTTATCGAGGAGGTCTACCCTTCCAGTGCCATAAAAATCAACAACTTCGAAGGCACAAATCCGAAGGTGGTGAACGGTCAAAGAATCAAACATTATATCTCAGGTAACCCTATAAATGTTGAAACCGTAACCCCGGAGGAATACATAAGGGACACTTTCCAGAACGATTCAGACCCCGAAAAGGAAGAGGTATGTGGTACGGTAAGTAAACCGACTATGAAACAGTTCTAATGACAATTTTCACCGTTTTGGAATATTTAGAAAAACAGGAAAATAAGAGGCAGTCCGGAAAGGACACGAGGCGTCCACGAGGGTGGAGGGCGCGCCCCCTTCCTGGTGGGCACCTCGTGTGCCTCCCGGACTCCGATTTCTTGCATGTTACTTCTTTTGGTCCGTAAAAATTCATTATATATTCTCCCGAAGGTTTTGACCACCGTATCACGCAAAAATCCTCTGTTTTTGTTTCGAGCTATTTCCGGCTGGGGTTGACAAGGTCAGGCATCATGTCGTCGTCCTCCTCCAACAATGAGGGCAGCGATGCTTGGCTAATGAAGATAGAGCTGAAGAGGGAAGAACCTGTGGAGATCAACAAGGAGAATAGGATCAAGAAGGCTATGGAAGATGAGGCTCCGACAACAGGGGAAGAAGACATCGTTCAACCCCTTCCAAACCTTTTTACTTCAACTGAGATTGAATCATTCAAGATGATTGAGTTAGCTCAAATACAAAACAAGTATCTCACAAGTGAAACTATTTTGCTGAAGGAGCATATCGCTGCACTCAAAGGTATTATCCGCAAGTTGGAGGATCTTGTACGCTCGATGTATGATGATCCGACATCACTGCTTTCAACTCCACCATCACCAACTTCGAAGAAGGAGACATAATCATATGTGTATGGGCACTCCCCTTGGCAACTGCCAAACTTGCGGGAGGTGCCTGCTACTTCTCGAGCTTGCATTGTATTCCCTCGAAGAGGAAAGGGAGATGCAACACAGTAGCGTAAGTATTTCCCTCAGTTTTTGAGAACCAAGGTATCAATCCAGTAGGAGACCACGCGCGAGTCCCTCGCACCTGCAGAAACAAATAAGAACTTCGCAGCCAACGCGATAAGGGGTTGTCAATCCCTTTACGGCGACTTACGAAAGTGAGATATGATAGAGATGATAGTTTATATTTTTGGTATTTTTGGTTTATAAGAACAGCAAATAAAAGCAATATGCTGAAACAAGCAAAAAACATCAATCTGGACTGGGCCTTTGGGTTAGTAGGTTAGTCCGAAAAATGATATAAATGTGAATGATAAAGCCCATTAAATATCCAAGACTTCATAAATAATAGCATGGAATAATAAAAAATTATAGATACGTTGGAGACGTATCAAGCATCCCCAAGCTTAATTCCTGCTCGTCCTCGAGTAGGTAAATGATAAAGAAAATAATTTTTGATGTGGAATGCTAACCAATATAGTTTTTCAATGTAATTCTCTTAATTGTGGCATGAATGTTCAGATCTGAAAGATTCAAGATAAAAGTCTATATCGACATAAGAAATAATAATACTTGAAGCAATACTAACAAAGCAATCATGTCTTCTCAAAATACTATGGCTAAAGAAAGTTATCCCTACAAAATCATATAGTGTTGGCTATGCTCCCTCATTATCACACAAAATATTCATATCATGCACAACCCCGATTTCAGCCAAGCACTTGTTTTCATGCTCTATCTTTTCAAACCTTACAATTTTCACGCAATACATGAGCGTGAGCCATGGATATAGCACTATGGGTGGAATAGAGATGGTTGTGGAGAAGACAAAAAGGAGGGAGATAGTCTCACATCGACTAGGCGTATCAACGGGCTATGGAGATGCCCATCAATAGATATCAATGTGAGTGAGTAGGGATTGCCATGCAACGGATGCACTAGAGCTAAATATGAATGAAAGCTCAACAAAAGAAACTAGTGGGTGTGCATCCAACTTGCTTGCTCACGAAGACCTAGGGCATTTGAGGAAGCCCATCGTTGGAATATACAAGCCAAGTTATATAACGAAAATTCCCACTAGTATATGAAAGTGACTAAACATGAGACTCTCTACAATGAAGAACATGGTGCTACTTTGAAGCACAAGTGTCGAAAAAAGATAGTAGCAATTGTCCCTTTTCTTTTTTTGGGCCTTTTTTTTGTGGAGGGGCTTTATAGATTTAGCCTTTCCTCCCATGGGACAATGCTCTAATAATGATGATCATCACACTTTCATTACAACTCGATACTACAACAACAAAGTATGACTCTATATGAATGCCTCCGGCGGAGTACCGGTATGTGCAATGAAACAAGAGTGACATGTATAAAAATTATGCATGGTGGCTTTGCCACAAATACGATGTCAACTACATGATCATGCAATGGCAATATGACAATAAGATGCGTGTCATATGAACGGAACGGTGGAAAGTTGCATGGCAATATATCTCGGAATGGCTATGGAAATGACATGATAGGTAGGTAGGGTGGCTGTTTTGAGGAACCATATGGTGTCTGTTTTGAGGAAGGATATATAGTGGGTTTATGGCACCGGCGAAAGTTGCACAGTACAAGAGAGGCTAGCAATGGTGGAAGGGTGAGAGTGCGTATAATACATGGACTCAACATTAGTCATAAGAACTCATATACTTATTGCAAAAATTTACGAGTCATCAAAACAAAGCAATCAACGCATGCTCCTAGGGGGGAGGTTGGTAGGAGTTAACCATCGCGGGCCCCCGACCTCCACACAAAGGTTGGCACTCTACAAATACCTCATGCTCTAACTTCGTCACATAGCGGTTCACCATACATGCATGATACGAGAATCACTAACCTTAACACAAGTATTTCTTAATTTCATAATAACTCCACTAGCATGACTCTAATATCACTATCCTCATGTCTCAAAACAATTATCAAGCATCCGACATCTCATTCTATTCAATGCACTTGGTTTGATTTTTTTTTTACTACATTGACATTGGATGTTTATCATGCGAAGACTAGTTTCTTTAGCCTAAACACATTACCATGCTGTTTTAATAGACTCTCAAAAGGATATAAGTGAAGCATGAGAGTTCAACATTTTCTACAAAATATTACCACCACCGTGCTCTAAAAGATATAAGTGAAGCACTAGAGCAAAAACTATTCAACTCAAAAGATATAACTGAAGCACATAGAGTGTTCTAATAATTTCTAGGCCATATTTAACTCTCTCAAATAGGTGTGTCCAGTAAGGATGATTGTGGCAAACTAACAAGCAAAGACTCAAATTATACAAGACGCTCCAAGCAAAACACATATCATGTTGCGAATAAAAATATAGCTCCAAGTATAGTTACCGATGGATGAAGACGAAAGAGGGAATGCCTTCCCGGGGCATCCCCAAGCTTAGGCTTTTGATTATCTTGAATTTTCTTGGGGTGCCATGGGCATACCCAAGCTTAGGCCTTTGCTACTCCTTGTTCCATAGTCCATCAAAGTAATACTCAAAACTTGAAAACTTCACAATACAAAACTTAGACAAAAATTCTCATGAGCTCCGTTAGTATAAGAAAACAAACCACTAATCAAAAGTGCAGCAATGAATTCATTCCTTGTTTATATTGGTTTTAAACCTACTGTATTCCAACTTTTCTATGGTTCATATCCTCCAATACTACTCATAGATGCATCGGAATAAGCAAACAAGACACGAAAAACAGAATCTGTCAAAAACAGAACAGTCTGTAGTAATCTGCAGGTTTCGCCTACTTCTGAGACTCCAACAAATTCAAAGTAAATTGGTAAATTTGCGGAATTTGTCTACCAATCATCTGAAAAAAGAATCAACTAAAAATCATGCTCCAGTAAAATCTCAAGACCACTTTAGCGAGCGCTAACGATTCTGTTTTCCACAGCAAGATCACATAAACTTCACACAAGTCTTCCCAAAGGTTCTACTTGGCACAAACACTAAACAAAACATAAAACTACATCTAATCAGAGTCTAGATGCAATATTTATTACCTAACAGCAGCAAAAACAAAAAACATAAAATTGGGTTGCCTCCCAACAAGCGCCATCGTTTTACGCCCCTAGCTAGGCACGATACAAGATAAATCTAGGTATTGTCATCTTTGGAAGGCAATCTATAAGTGGCTCTCATGATAGATTCATATGGTAATTTGATTTTAGTTCTTGGAAAGTGTTCCATGACTTTCCTTAACGGATATTGGAATCTAATATTTCCTTCCTTCATATCAATAATTGCACCAATCGTTCTAAGGAAGGGTCTACCAAGAATAATAGGACATGAATGATTTCAATCTATATCAAGAACGATGAAATATACGGGCACATAATTCCTATTAGCAACAATAAGAACATCATTATTTTTTCCCATAGGTTTCTTAATAGTGGAATCCGCAAGATACAAATTTAAAGAACAATCATCAAGCTCATGGAACCCTAGCAAATCACACAAAGTTTTTGGGATACTGGAGACACTTGCACCCAAATCACACAAAGCATAGCATTCATGATCTTTTATTTTTATTTTAATAGTAGGTTCCCACTCATCATAAAGCTTTCTAGGCATAGAAACTTCCAACTCGAGTTTTTCTTCATAAGATTGCATCAAAGCATCAACTATGTGTTTGGTGAAAGCTTTATTTTGACTATAAGCATGCGGAGAATTTAGCACGGATTGCAACAAGGAAATACAATTAATCAAAGAGCAATTATCATAATTGAATCTCTTGAAATCCAAAGTAGTGCGTTCGTCACAATGCAAAGTTTTAATCTCTTCACTCCCACTTTTAGCAATTTTAGCATCAAGATCTAAAAACTCTGAATCATTGGGACACTTTAAAGCAAAATCATCTCCAATCCTATTTTCATCAAGATTTATACTAGAAAACAAGGATCTAATAGGAGACACATCAATAACTTTCATATCTTCATATTTATTTTCATGATAGCTAGAAGAACACGATTTAATATAATCCTCTCTTTTAGCACGAATTCTAGCGGTTCTTTCTTTGCATTCATCAATGGAAATTCTCATGGCTTTGAGAGACTCATTGATATCATGCTTAGGAGGGATAGATCTAAGTTTCAAAGAATCAACATCAAGAGTAATTATATCCACACTTCTTGCCAATTCATCAACCTTAAGCAATTTCTCTTCAAGCAAGGCATTGAAATTCTTTTGCGAGATCATAAACTCCTTAACAATAGTTTCAAATTCAGAAGGCATCTTTCCATAAGAGTTGTTGTAGGAATTACCATAATTATTAGAGGAATTACTAGGAAAAGTCCTAGGATTGAAATTACCTCTATAAGCATTGTTACCAAAATTATTCCTACCAACAAAATTCACATCCAAAGATTCATTATTATTCTCAATCAAAGTGGACAAAGGCATATCATTAGGATCAGAAGAAGCACTCTTAGTAGCAAATAATTTCATAAGTTCATCCATCTTTCCACTCAAAACACTAATTTATTCGATAGCATGCACTTTTTTACTAGTAGATCTTTCGGTGTGCCATTGAGAATAATTAACCGTAATATTATCTAGGAGTTTGGTAGCTTCTCATAAGGTAGTTTCCATGAAAGTGCCTCCGGCGGCCGAATCTAAAAGATTTCTAGAAGCAAAATTCAAACCAGCATAAAAATTCTGAATAATCATCCATAGATTCAAACCATGTGTAGGGCAATTACGTATTATTAATTTCATTCCCTCCCAAGCTTGTGCAACATGCTCATGATCTAGTTGCTTAAAATTCATAATATTGTTTCTAAGAGAGATGATCTTAGCAGGAGGGAAATACTTAGAGATAAAAGCATCTTTGCACTTATTCCACGAATCAATACTATTTCTAGGTAAAGAGGAAAACCAAGTTTTAGCACGATCTCTAAGTGAAAACGGAAATAACTTCAATTTAACAATTTCGTTATCTGTATCCCTTTTCTTTTGCATATCACACAAATCAACAAAGTTGTTTAGATGGGTAGCGGGATCTTCACTAGGAAGGCCGGAGAATTGATCTTTCATGACAAGATTCAACAAAGCAGCATTGATCTCGCAAGATTCAGCATTGGTAATAGGAGCAATCAGAGTGCTAATAAAATCATTGTTGTTGGTATTGGAGAAGTCACACAATTTGGTATTGTTCTGAGCCATAGTGACAAACAAGCAATCCAACACACACATACAGACAGGAAGTAAGCGAACGATAAACACACGACATAAGAAGGGCAAATTAAACCGCAAGGGTGAAGTGGGGGAGAGGAAAACGAGAGGCAAATAAATGTAATGCGAAGGATAAGGGTTTGTGATAGGTACTTGGTATATGACTTTTGCGCAAGCCTCCCCGACAACGGCGCCAGAAATTCTTCTTGCTACTTCTCGAGCTTGCGTTGTATTCCCTCGAAGAGGAAAGGGAGATGCAGCACAGTAGCGTAAGTATTTCCCTCAGTTTTTGAGAACCAAGGTATCAATCCAGTAGGAGACCACGCGCGAGTCCCTTGCACCTGCACAAACAAATAAGCACTTCGCAGCCAACACGATAAGGGGTTGTTAATCCCTTTACGGTCACTTACGAAAGTGAGATCTGATAGAGATGATAGTTTATATTTTTGGTGTTTTTGGTTTATTATAACAACAAATTGTGCTTTCGAGGATCAGGACGCTTGACAAGTTCCCACACATTGTTCAGCTCAAACTGTTGAAGCTCTTCTTGCATTGCTTGAATCCATTCAGGCTCCATAAAAGCTTCAGCAACTTTCTTGGGTTCAGATATTGAGAGAAAAGCAAAATGCCCACAGAAATTTGCAAGTTGTGTTGCTCTTGAGCGAGTGAGTGGACCAGAAGCATTTATGCTATCAATTATCTTCTCAACTTGCACTTCATTTGCAACACGAGGATGAGCTGGACAAAGATTTTGTTCTTGCTGTGCATTGTCTTCATCAGGAGTATTGTCTTCGGGCTGAGCAGTGTCGTCAGCTTGATTTGGAGCAGATATGATGAGTTCATCGTCAGGTTGTGCTTCAAAAGGCATGATCTCACCAGTTTCCATTAGCTTGATAGATTCATTTGGTGAAGCTTCATCTAGCACATTTGGTAGGGATTCTCTTTGTGATCCATTTGTCTCATCAAACCTCACATCCATAGTTTCAACAGTTTTATAGAGAAAAATGTTGAAGACTCTGTAGGAGTGTGAGTCCTTTCCATATCCGAGAATAAAGCCTTCATGAGCTTTGGGTGCAAATTTTGACTTATGATGAGGATCCTTGATCCAGCACTTAGCTCCAAATACTCTGAAGTAGCTTACATTTGGCTTCTTTCCAGTGAGGAGTTCATAGGATGTTTTCTTCAGAAGCTTGTGAAGATAAACACGATTGATGATATGGCATGCAGTGTCAATAGCTTCGGGCCAGAATCTTCTTGGTGTTTTGTACTCATCGAGCATCGTTCGAGCCATCTCAATTAGAGTTATGTTCTTGCGCTCAACGATCCCATTTTGCTGAGGTGTATATGGGGCTGAGAATTCATGAGTGATTCCCATCTCATCCAGATAAAGATCGAGGCCAGTGTTCTTGAATTCAGTGCCATTGTCACTTCTGATGTGCTTGATATTGATGCCATAATTGTTCATGGCACGGTTGGCGAAGCGTCTGAAGACATCTTGCACTTCAGTCTTGTAGAGTATTATGTGCATCCATGTGTATCTTGAGTAATCATCAACAATGACGAAGCCATAGAGACAGGCTGTGGTAGAGAATGTGGAGTAGTGAGTAGGGCCAAATAAGTCCATGTGAAGCAGCTCAAAGGGTTTGGATGTCGTCATGATTGTCTTCGAGGGGTGCTTGGCTCTAGTCATCTTCCCAGCTTCACAGCCACCACATAGATGATCTTTCTTGAACTTGACTTCCTCGATGCCTATGACATGCTTCTTCTTTGCGAGAGTGTGCAAGTTCCTCATGCAAGCATGTCCTAGCCTCCGATGACAGAGCCAGCACTCTGAAGCTTTTGCTAGAAGACATACGGCCATTTGTGGTCTAGCTGAGAAATCTACCATATACAGATCACCTTTTCTGTATCCTTCAAATACTAAAGACTTGTCAGATTCCATTAGTACAATGCAACAAAATTTACCAAAGATCACAATCATGTTTAAGTCACAAAGCATTGAGACAGACATTATGTTGAAGCCAAGAGATTCAACAAGCATGACTTTGTCCATGTGCTGATCTCTTGAGATTGCAACTCTACCTAGACCCAACACTTTACTTTTACCAGTATCAGCAAATGTGATGTGACTCTTGTTGGATGGACGTAAAGTTGAGTCCATGAGAAGATTTCGATCACCAGTCATACGATTTGTGCATCCTCTATCCATAATCCATTCTGAATACTTTGGTGTCACTCCCTACAATGCAGTTAGGAGGATAGGCTTCACCAAAAGCCATTATGAAGCATAAACAATTGATGCATAAGTGGATTATGAAAGCGTTAGATGTAAGTTAGGACTGATATGATCTTCAGCAAGTGATTTATGGATGGTATGAGCAGTAAGTCATTTTGGGCATTTGATCTTGTGCCCTACAAGTGTTTTAGGTCCCCAGCAATAGCATCAGAAGCCTTTGATTACAGGCTGGAGACCTTTCCCTGCAAGAGAAAGTTAGTTCTTCTTAATCACCCACATCTTCAGGGGTGGGTTAGAAGCAATGAGTCTAAGAGCAGCATCTGAGAATTTTGGCTTTGGGGCCCTAGCAAATAGTCTTGCAGGAGGAGAATAATACTCATAAGAATAGGCAGAAAAGTTCTTTGATTTATGAACATAGCGGTTTGAAGAAATACGCTCATATTCATGGGTCGGAGTATGATTTCCCTGCAAAACATCAGTGTTAGGGAGACTCAGGTGAGTCCTTTGTCTGTATGAAGCCTTAGGACCATATGAAGCCTTTGGTTTGGGGTTTGTCTTCATCCCAGGAGGTGTCATGATAGTATTTGCTGGAAGCTTCTCAAGACAACCTTTGGGTACCCAGATCTTCTTCATAGGTGGTCCATTCCTGCAGTTAGTACCAATATACCTAGCAAACACTTCACCATTTTGATTCTTAAACAGTTTATAGTTTGCATCAAAGGATTCATCAATGATAACAGGATTAGCACAAGTGAAGCCAGATAAGGTAGATGGATCCACTGAAGGTCCCTTTGCAGCAACCCATGTGGTTTTGGGATACTGCTCAGGCTTCCAGTATGAACCATCAACATTCATTTTCCTGTCGAACCCAACACCCTCTTTCCTAGGGTTTCGGTTCAGTATCTGCTTTTTGAGGACATCACATAGAGTCTGATGCCCTTTGAGGCTTTTGTACATCCCTGTTTCAAGCAAAGTCTTCAACCTAGCATTTTCTTCAGCAATAGTAGTGGTTTCCTCAGCAGAGGGGTTAGTTACCACATCAATAGTTGAAGATATTGCAACAGTGGCAGCAGTAGAGCATTCAGCAACAGATGTAGCATTATCACGTTCAATGCATTTTAGACATGGTGGTTCAAACTCTTCGTGAGTAGCACTAATCAGTTGTGCGCGGAGTGACTCATTCTCCTTTTGAAGATCTTCATGAGTCGCTTTCACTTTCTCAAGTTCTCGCTTCCTTTGAATGTAATCGTGGAAAAGCTTTTCATGAGTTTTTGAAAGCAATTCATAAAGCTCTTCAAGTTCTTTGTACTTATCATGAAGATTTTTTATGTCTTTAATTAAGGACTGAGAACGGGTCATTTCCGCGTCCAATAGGTCATCGCTTTTGTCTAACAGTTTTTGAATATGTTCCATGGCTTTCTGCTGTTCAGTGGCAATTTTAGCAAGTGTTTTGTAACTAGGTTTTGATTCACAATCAGAGTCATCTTCACTAGATGTTTGAAAGTAAGCATCGCGTGATTTTACCTTGGCACCGCGTGCCATGAAGCAGAAGGTGGGTGTAGAGTCGTCGTCCTCATCATCATTGTTGGGGACGGGGCCATTGTCTTCACTGTTGAAGATAGACTTGCCCACGTAGGCAGTGGCTAAAGCCAGACTTGCATCACCAGAATCAGACTCTTCCTCCGACTCCACCTCCACCTCTTCAGAAGCAGACTCTTCCTCAGAATCCATCTCCTTGCCAACAAAAGCGCGAGCCTTGCCAGATGAATTCTTCTTGTGTGATGAATACTTTGACGAAGACTTTGAAGAAGACTTTGAGTATTTCTTCTTTTTCTTGTCATCAGAATCAGATTCCTTGCTCTTCTTTTTCTTCTTCTCGTTGTCCCACTGAGGACACTCAGAGATGTAGTGACCAGGTTTCTTGCACTTATGACAAGTTCTTTTCTTGTAGTCATGAGCAGATGCTTCATCATTTCTTGAGCTGGATCTTGAAGACTTTCTGAAGCCTTTCTTCCTAGTGAATTTTCTGGAACTTCTTCACAAGCATGGCAAGCTCCTTTCCATTGTCTTCAGGATCATCAGAACTGCAGTCAGATTCTTCTTCGGATGAGGAAACAACTTTTGCCTTCAAGGCGCGAGATCGGCCATAGTTGGGACCATAGATGTCACGCTTCTCAGATAGCTGGAACTCATGTGTGTTGAGGCTCTCAAGTATATCAAACGGATCGAGAGTCTTGAAGTCAGGGCGTTCTTGAATCATCAGTGCAAGGATATCAAATGAGCTGTCGAGTGATCTCAGAAGGGTCTTGATGATTTCATGCTTGGTGATCTCAGTGGCGCCAAGTGGTTGAAGCTCATTTGTGATGTCAGTGAGTCGATCAAAAGTGTGCTCGACATTCTCATTGTCATGTCTCTTGAAGCGATTGAAGAGATTGCGAAGGACGCTGATCCTTGAACGCTCTGGGTAGAGACTCCTTCATTGACCTTTGAGAGCCAGTCCCAAACTTCCTTTGACGTTTCCAGAGCACTCACACGACCGTACTGTCCTTTGGTCAGATGACCACAAATGATGTTCTTGGTCGTTGAATTCAATTGAACGAGCCTCTTGACATCAGCAGGGGTGACGCCTTCACCAGTCTTGGGAACGCCGTGCTTGACGACAAACCAGAGGTCCATGTCAATGGCTTCAAGATGCATGCGCATCTTGTTCTTCCAGTAGGGATATTCGGTGCCATCGAAGACGGGGCACGCAGCAGAGACTTTGATTATCCCTGCAGTCGACATAGCTAAAACTCCAGGTGGTTAAACCGAATCACACGGAACAAGGGAGTACCTTGCTCTGATACCAATTGAAAGTGCAGTATATCGACTAGAGGGGGGTGAATAGGCGATTTTTGTGAAATGCTTCAAAACATGATAGTTTCGAAGACAAATGATAAGCTCAAGCCTATTAGTATGCATCGGAAAGTGGACTACACTAGATAAGCCATAGTCATGTATTCAATGAAGTGAAAGCATGAAGACTAATAGCAACTAGGCAGTAGTGATCACAAAGGAAGAAGGAATGAAGACAATCACAACAAGTAGATACTCAGTGAAGACAATCAGATAAAGCAAACATGCAATGTCTTCACTACATGGAGCATTAAATAAAGGGAAGGAAAGGATAGAACCAGTAGCTCGGGGGAGACAGTGATTTGTTAGACCAGTTCCAGTTGCTGTGACAACTGTACATCTGGTTAGGGAGGCTGAGATCTAACTCAGAAGACCGCGTCTTCACCTTGTTCCCCTTGAGCTAAGAACACCTAGTCCTCACCCAATCACTCTGGTAAGTCTTCAAGGTAGACTTCCAAACCTTCACAGACTTCGTTCACCGGCAATCCACAATTACTCTTGGATGCTCAGAACGCGACGCCTAACCGGCTGGAGGAAACACAGTCCTCAAGTGTAATCAGTCTTCAGGTCACACAGACAGAAAGACTTCAGTGATGCCTAACACTCTTTGGCTCTGGGTGTTTGGGCTTTGTCCTCGCAAGGATTTCTCTCTCAAATGCTTCGGAGGTGGTTGCTCTCAAACGACAAAAGCCGTGCAATAACTCTAAGCAGCCACCAATTTATGGTGTAGGGGGTGGGCTATTTATAGCCACTGGGCAACCCGACCTGATTTGTCCGAAGTGACCCTGGGTCACTAAGGAACTGACACGTGTTCCAACGGTCAGATTTCAAACACGCACGGCAACTTTACTTGAGCTCCAAGTAAAGGTGACTCATCCGCCTCTGGATAAGATTTGCTCTCATAGTCTTCGCTCGAAGACATAGGATTTGGTTGAGCATCACATCAGTCACTCTGACTTAGTTCACTTGGACCCCACTTAACAATACGGTGGTTCCTATGACTCAACAAAGAAGAAAAGGAAACAATGAAACATCTACGTCTTCGCTCTCCATAGTCTTCACACAATGTCTTCTCATGTCATATTCTTCAATATGATTATCTTCATATACCACCACTGATATCAATGTCTTCATACATTTTTAGGGGTCATCTCCGGTAGGTTAACCGAATCAATGAGGGACTACTACCTGTGTTATCCCGCAATTCTCACAAACACATTAGCCCCTCAACCAGATTTGTTGTCAATACTCCAAAACCACTAGGGGTGGCACTAGATGCTCTTACAGCGGCCGTGACGTGCTGCTGGAACACATTGCCGAGCTGCTGGACTCCGCCTGCAGGGGCGCGCCGCCGTTCTGCTCCTCACCCACGCCCCGAGACGAGGGTGAGACGCACGCGAGGTCCCGACAAGCTTGCGCGCCCTCTGGGGCTATGGAGGGGCCCGATGACACAAGCCTGGGCGCTAGCACCGCCTGTTCGACCACAGCAACTTCGTCACAGGCGGGAGCAAGTGCCAGCGGCCCTTTATGAGGGCGCACCACACTACAACCCAACGGCCGCCAAGGCCAGGTGCCACAGCCGGAAGTTCAAGGCGCGGGGCACATTGGCGATGTCCTCGGTGGGGCAACCGACAAAGCCTACGTGCCCCGCATGGTGGACCTGGCGTACGCGTTCGGGGAAGACCCCAATGCCTTCCTCGGGCCGGGATGGAACGACGGGGCGCTCGAAGCAGGAGACTACCACGGGTCGCCTTGGGGCTCCATTGACCCCTTCAGCGACGACGACAGGGCGCTGCAGGTATCACAACAACAGGCGTGCACTAACAATGGGATGCAGGTGAATTATTCCACGGCGGTGGTCGAAGATCCAAGAGCAGCGGTTCCGCCCTCGACCGGGGCAGAGCGCTGGGGGCTGCGCGTGGAGGGCATGGAGCAAAGTAGCATGTGGAGATAGGTCCTCTGCCAGGGGCGCATCAACGAGCCCTTTCCCCCCGGCAGAGGGCCCGTGGTCGCCGCTGGCGCCGCTAGCGTCCCCCTTGCCCCTTGGTCTCGTCCTGGTTTCCGAACGCCCCAACGGTGGTCGGGGGTGGCGCAAGGCGGGTGATACGTCTCTAACGTATCTATAACTTTTTATTGTTCCATGCTATTGTTTATGAAGTCTTGGATGTTTAATGGGCTTTATCATACACTTTTATATCATTTTGGGACTAACCTACTAACCCAAAGGCCCAGTCCAGATTGTTGTTTTTTGCCTGTTTCAGGGTTTTGCAGAAAAAGAATAGCAAACGGAGTCCAAACGGAATGAAACCTTCACGACAGATATTTTTGGAGAAAATCACGCACAGGGAACTTGAGAACCACGTCAGGGGAGCATTGAGGCGCCCACGAGGGTGGGGGGCGCCCCCCTGCCCAGGGCGCGCCCCCTACCTCGTGGGCCCCTCGAGCATCCCCCGGTGTCCTCCTTCCTCCTATATAAGTCTACGTACCCCGAAACCTTCGACAACAGAGAGAAAACCCCAATTCCACCGCCGTAACCTTCTGTTCCCGTGAGATCCCATCTTGGAGCCTTTTCCGGAGCTCCACAGGAGGGGGATCCATCACGGAGTTCTTCATCATCATCATCATCGCACTCACCATGAGTTGTGAGTAGTTTACCACACACCTTCGAGTCCCTCTCTGGATCTCAATACAAAGTTCTCATCGGTCTTCGAGGAGATCTATTCGATGTAATCTCTTTTTGCGGTGTGTTTGTCAAGATCTGATGAATTGTGAGTTTATGATCAAGGTTATCTATGAAAGATATTTGGTTCTTCTCTGAACTTTTTATGTGTGCTCATAATATCCTTGCAAGTCTCTTCGAATTATTGGTTTGGTTTGGCCTACTAGATCTATAGTTCTTGCAATGGGAGAAGTGCTTGGCTTTGGGTTCAATCTTGCGGTGTTCTTTCCCAGTGATAGTAGGGGCAGCAAGTCACGGATTGTATTGTTGCCATCGAGGATAAAAATATGGGGTTTATATCATATTGCTTGAGTTTATCCCTCTACATCATGTCATCTTGCTTAAGGCGTTACTATGTTCGTATGAACTCAATACACTAGATGCATGCTGGATAGCGGTCGATGTGTGGAGTAATAGTAGTAGATGCAGGCAGGAGTTGGTCTACTTGTCTCGGATGTGATGCCTATATACAATGATCATGCCTAGATAGTCTCATAATTATTCGCTTTTCTATCAATTGCTTGACAATAATTTGTTTACCTGTCGTAGAATATCGCTATCATGAGAGAAACCACTAGAGAACACTATGGCCCCCGGGTGTATTCTCAACATATAAATCTACATCTACTTTACTTTTATCGCTTTTATTTTCTATTCTTATAAACCAAAATAACAAAAATATAAACTATCATCTCTATCAGATCTCACTTTTGTAAGTGACCGTAAAGGGATTGACAACCCCTTATCGCGTTGGCTGCGAAGTTCTTATTTGTTTGTGCAGGTGCGAGGGACTCGTGCGTGGTCTCCTACTGGATTGATACCTTGGTTCTAAAAAACTGAGGGAAATACTTACGCTTCTGTGCTGCCTCTCCCTTTCCTCTTCGAGGGAACACAACGCAAGCTCAAGAAGTAGAAAGAAGAATTTATGGCGCCGTTGCCAGGGAGGCTTACGCAAAAGTCATATACCAAGTACCTATCACAAACCCTTATCCTTCGCATTACATTTATTTGCCTCTCGTTTTCCTCTCCCCCACTTCACCCTTGCCGTTTTATTTGCCCTTCTTCTGCCGTGTGTTTATCGTTCGCTTGCTTCTTGTTTGCTTGTGTCTCCATGTGCCTTCTATGTGCTTGCATCTTTGCTTGCTAAAAATCCATTGTTATGGATCACCTTAAGGTGTTCTACTTGGATCATCTTCAATCCCTATGCTCTCGTGCTGAAACCCGAACTAGCCTAGTTGATGGGAAATCTTTAGATGAGCATGCTCATTTTGTGCGTCACCGTTTGTCTGAAAAAGGGAGACTCTTATGGGATAAAATAAACAGATTGTTGTTTTATGCTTCGAATCTTTGTGAAATTTGTGATTTTACTTGTTGCTCTAAGAACCCTAAAAACACCTACCCTACCTATGTGAGTTTAATGATAATGAAATCTTACTTCTTATGCAAAGGGTGTTTATAGTTACTACGATATTGAACAAATTGAAGAATTTGTTGCTTTTAAGGGTGCTTATGAAGTTGCTTCTTTGATTGAAAAGTATGATATTACTCTCTACGAATCTGAAAATTTTGACATACTTAAATATTGCTTTGAAAACTATGCTCATAATGCCTATGTCAAAGAATTTATTGAAAGAATGACCGCTGCTTTGAAAGAAAATAATGATATGCATGAATCTACAGATAATTTTGATTCCGATGATTTGATTGAAATATCCCTTGACGAACATGATGCTTGCTATCCTTGTGGCCATGATGCCAATATTTATGAAGATGAAATTGCTATAGTTCCTTATGTTAAACATGAGATCGTTGTAATTGCACCCATACTTGATAGTTCCTTCGACGGAAAGCATGATTGCAACGATGTTATTATAAATTCTATTAATGTCAATTGTGATAATGATATGAAAAACCCTAAGCTTGGGGATGCTAGTTTTGCTATGACTACTATTTGTTGCCATGATCATGATTGGGGTGATTTTTCTTATGATCTTGAAAATTTATTTAATCCACATGATGAATGTAAGATTGATAATAATGTTTGCAATAATATTGAAAGTGGGTTTGGAAGAGTGTCAACTTTAGATCCCACATGTTTGGAGTATGATCAATCTTATGAATTTTTTGATAAAAGTGGGTTTGGAGAGGTCATGACTTTAGTTAATATTGCTCCCACTATTTTGGAAGAGTGTCAACTTTGTATGCATGTGGATCGTGTTGAGAATGTGTTTTGTGATAGATATATTGTTGAACTTTCGTATGATCCTACATGCAATTATTATGAGAGAGGAAAATATGGTTGTAGAACTTTTCATGTTACTAAATTACCTCTCGTTACTAAATATCGTTATTGTTTCTTTCTTCTTCCTTGCATAGGCTAGATCTTGCTTGTCTTGCTAATTTGTTTTCCTATAAAATGCCTATGCATAGGAAGTATGTTAGACTTATATGTATTTTCCATGTGCTTTATGATGCTCTCCTTGTGCTTCAATTCTTGTCTTTCATGAGAGCATCACTAAAATTGTGCCTAGCTAGGGGCGTAAAACGATAGCGCTTGTTGGGAGGCAACCCAATTTTATATTTTTGTTTTTGCTGCTGTTAGGGAATAAATATTGCATCTAGCTACTGTTTAGATGTGGTTTCATGTTTTGTTTAGTGTTTGTGCCAATTAGAACCGTTGGGAAAACTTGTGTGAAGTTTATGTGATCTTGCTGTGAAAAACAGAATCGTTAGCGCTCACTAGAATGGTCGTCAGATTTTACTAGAGCGTGCTATTTAGTTGATTCTTTTTGCAGATTATTAATAGACTAATTCCTCAAATTTACCAATTTAGTTTGAATTTTTTGGAGTTACAGAAGTATGCAAAACCTGCAGATTGCTATAGACCATTCTGTTTTTGACAGATTCTGTTTTTTCGTGTGTTGTTTGCTTACTTCAATGCATCTATGATTAATACTAGCAAAAGAGACCGTGCGTTGCAACGGGTATAAAGTAAATTTCAAAGTTCACGTGATATTGAGGAGTTTATCTGTCGTTGTGAAATATTGAGCTATATCTCTCAGTCCGTTAAATTCTTCATTGTCTTAATATGAACTCATATTTTATACTTGCCCACTTCAAAGATAAGACGACCGGTTAGAAAATAAAGAATTCACAATGATTGATGCTCTTTTGTTAACATTGTCGTCAATAGTAGGAGCAAACCGACTGCATCAACGCAGCCATGCTTCCCTTGACACAAACATCACGGCCTCAAGGAGGACCAATATTAAGGCATGCAAAGCTGGGGAGAGATGGTACGACAGAGGGGAGTAGCCACATGAAGGTGGGGTATGGAAGGACTAAGGACATGGTCATCCTAGACATGATCACATGCTTCTCTCTACCTCTCTCTCCATAGCCGGCGTGTGGAGCGAACAAGACGTGGCCCCTACTTCACCCAGTTCAAGCAAGATGCACCGTCGTCATACTCTTTCAACTCTCCATCCCTCCCTCCCTCCTTTGTTCTCACACCAACATCACTGGTAACATATAGAGTGGAAGAATATATTGACGGGAGAAACAAATCCTCATATGCGTTAGCAACTTATTCTATTATGTTACCATTTCTCCTCCGTGTCACCATCACCAATGATGCTTATATTGTCCATCTATTCACTACTAACATGATCAATCTAAAGTGATGTGCTTGTGATCATACTATGGCATAACACTCGTGCGTCGCTATAGAGTAAACATTGAACAATGGGTCCTCTTCTTCGTGTGACGGAAGGGTGCCACCGTGCCAGCGGGTCTAGCATGGCCGACTTCTCCTAGGCGGCACATGCTTTGTCGAGCACCTTAAAATCGTGAGGCCATCCTCCTTGATTTGGCGTAGTATATAGTAAAACATGTCATTGATGCAACTGGGGCACCATTGATCCGCCCGTCACCTCGGCACAGGAAACATATTCTTGACTGGGAGCAAATAATAACAAGAAACATATAAATCAAAATAGCTACCTTTTTTACGCGACGAGAATTTTACTTACCTTTTTTTGCGAAAAGAAAATTTTACCTACCTTTGCTTTTCTAGGCAGGTCTACCAATTAATGTGCGGCCATTGTACGTTTTACATGAGTCCATAGTATTGGATCGATTTTCTTTAATTTGCATGCAGGTGTACCAATGCAGGGTTGTTGTGCATGTTTGACAGTCCCTAGACGCACGCGTATTGGATCGATTTTCTTTAATTTGCATGCAGGTGTACCAACTATGCACACGGCTGTTGTCCATGTTTGATAGTCTCTAGACGTTTGACCGTCTTTAAACACACGCAATATGCCTTCCTTGCGTCGCCGGAGCTACAACGGCGCCATGGCCACGGCCATGCGACTGGCCGACCATGGCCACTCTAAGATTTTTGTTTCGATGTCTCTCCCATTGGCCCATATTATATTTCTGTATCCTTCCTTCCTTTTTCCTCATAGAAGAGAATATATGCCCTCTTTATTCCTTTCCTTCCTGGACCAAATCGAAATTTATTCCCTCTTTTATGACTATTCTTTCCGTCCATTGATTCTTCGGGAGGCTGATTGTCATCAAATTATAAACGTATATAAGTTGTTCTTATGTAGTATAAGCAAGCGAGGTGGGACTATTTAATAAGTTAACAAATAGTCTTTTCTTTTTACAACAATGATGTAACTTAGATGGACTTGAGCTTTGTTTCCATGTCTCTCACATTGGCCCATATTATATTTCCATATCTTCCTTCCGTTTTCCTCATAGAAGAGAATATATGCCCTCTTTATTCCTTTCCTTCCTGGACCAAATCGAAATTAATTCCCTCTTTTATGACTTTTCTTTCTGTCCGTTGATTCTTCAGGAGGCTAATTGACATCAAATTATAAACATATATAAGTTGTTCTTATGCAGTATAAGCAAGCGAGGTGGGACTATTTAATAAGTTAACAAATAGTCTTTTCTTTTTACAACAATGATATAACTCAGATGGACTTGAGCTTTGTGTTAGTACGTCAGGTCGGGAGTTCGATCCACGGGACCTCCTATACAACGCGTCTTGCCTCATACAGCAGCTCGACGCACAAGGGAGACGCACTAATGGGCCGGCCCAATCTGATTCCTGTCGCGCGACATAAAAATTTCATAAAAACATTAGAGACTGACAAGATTTGATACCAGGACCTCATGCAACAGACAGCGAGCCCTTCACCACTACACCACACAACAACAACTGGCTATAAGAGGTGCAAAATATAATAAGACCACATAGAAAGCGTTGAGATTTGGAAAAACATTTCTTAAAAATTGCGAGCAGTTTTGAAATGCCGTGATTTCATTATATTCCTTTTTTAGAAGTGAAGATTTTTTGATATCCCACTTTAAAAATTAAACACGAACAAATCCTGCAAATCCTGAACAGTTTTCTAAAATGCGAACAATTTTCTAAAAGTTTAACCATTTCTGGAAAAACAATCAAATTACAAAAAAATGTGAACTCGTCTTCAAATTTCCGAATATTTCCAGAGATCGTCAACAGATTTTAACTTCTAAATAAAAATTGAAAACATGAACATTTTTTAAGTTCAGAAAAAAGTTAAAACCAAACATTTTTAATAAAAAATGAAATTTGTATTGTATGCGATTTTGGAATGCGAACAAAATTTGAAACATGGGAACATTTATTGAAATCGCAAACAAAACGATGAAACCGCGAACATTATTTTAGACATGAAAGTTTTTCTGAATTTGTGAACAAATCTTCAAATTTTTTTAAATTCCGAACATATTTTGAAAACCACAAACATTTTTTGAATTTGTGAAAAACATTTGAAAAACAGGAACATATTTTTGGAATTCGAAAAAAAAATTGAAAGCACGAACATTTTTTGAGTTTATGTACAAATTTTGAATAATGGGAACATTTTTCGAATTCGTGTTTTTTTTGGAAAACAGGAACATTTTTTGAAATTCGGAACAAATTTTTTGATACACGAACATTATTCGAAAATATGAACAAATTTTGAAAACCAGGGACATTTTTTGAAATTCTGAATAATATTTGAAATATCCAAACAAATAAAAATAAAAATAAACTTGAAAATAAAAAAAGGAAAAAAGAAAGAAATAGAAAAAAGAAAAGGAAAGACGAAGAATAAAAGAAATAGAAAAAAGAAAAGCAAAAAAGAAAACTTAAAAAGAAAAAGCCGGTTTAGGAACCTTCTAGAAGATTCCAAAACCTGAAAAAAAAACGTTTGGGAAACTGTAGAAGGTTCACAAAACCAGAAACGCTGCAAACACGTTAAATGGGCCGGCCCATGATATCGCTCGATCGTCAGGTCTGTGCGAAACGGCGACACTTTGACGCAATGAGCGTCCAATAGGAAATTCCTCGATCCACCACGCTAGCTCTTATTTTTTGCCTCCTCAAATCGGACGGGTCTGATGGGCTGAGGCCTAGGCGCGCCGAGGCCCAATGCTGCGACCAAGTGTAAGTTCGTAAATAGATTTTTGGACCATTAGAAATTTAGTACCACCTCGAATATGTTTTAAAGTCAAACTGAAAGCGTAAAATTACAGGAAGAAGCGTATTGTGCGGTGAACCCGACAAACTCGTTTTGTGCTTTATTATTAGGTAAAGATTTGGAGGTATGAACCATAGGGAAGTTGGAATACAGTAGGTTTAACACCAATATAAACAAAGAATGAATTCATTGCAGTACCTTTGAGTAGTGGTTTGGTTTCTTATACTAACGGAGCTCACGAGAATTTTTGTCTAAGTTTTGTGTTGTGAAGTTTTCAAGTTTTGAGTATTGCTTTTATGGACCATGGAACAAAGAGTAGCAAAGGCCTAAACTTGGGGATGCCCATGGCACCCCAAGGAATTGATGGATAATCAAAATCCTAAGCTTGGGGATGCCCCGGGAAGGCATCCCCTTATTCATCTTCATCCATTAGTAACTTTACTAGGAGCTATATTTTTATTCGTCGCATGATATGTGTTTTGCTTGGAGCGTCTTTTATAATTTAAGTCTTTGCTTGTTAGTTTGTCACAATCATCCTTGCTGGACACACCTATTTGAGAGAGTTAAATATGGCCTAGGAATTGTTAGAACACTCTATATGCTTCACTTATATCTTTTGAGTTGAATAGTTTTTTCTCTAGTGCTTCACTTATATCTTTTAGAGCACCGTGGTGGTTATATTTTGTAGAAATTGTTTAACTCTCATGCTTCACTTATATCTATTTGAGAGTCTATTAAAACAGCATGGTAATGTGTTTAGGCTAAAAAACTAATCTTCACATGATAGACATCCAACGTCAATGTAGTAAAAAAATCACACTAAGTGCATTGAATATGATGACATGTTGGATGCTTGATAATTGTTTTGAGATATGAGGATACTGATAGTAGAGCCATGCTAGTGGAGTTATTATGAAATTGAGAAATACATATTTTAAGGTTAGTGATTCCCCTAGCATGCACGTATGGTGAACCGCCATGTGACTAAGTTAGAGCATGAGGTATTTGTAAAGTGCCAACCTTTGTGTGGAGGTCGGGGGCGCGCGATGATTAACTCCTACCAACCTCCCCCATAGGAGCATGTGTTGATTGCTTTGTTTTGATGACTCATAGATTTTTGCAATAAGTATATGAGTTCTTATGACTAATGTTGAGTACATGGATTATACGCACACTCACCCTTCCACCATTGCCAGCCTCTCTTGTACCGCGCAACTTTCGCGGGTGCCATAAACCCACTATATATCCTTCCTCAAAACAGCCCCATATTATTCCTCTAAATAGCCACCATACCTACCTATCATGGCATTTCCATAGCCATTCCTAGATATATTGCGATGCAACTTTCCACCGTTCCGTTCATGTGACACGTATCATATTGTCATGTTGCCATGCATGATCATGTAGTTGACATCGTACTTGTGGCAAAGCCACCATGCATAACTTTTCATACATGTCACTCTTGTTTCATTGCACATATCGGTATACCGCCGGAGGCGTTCATATAGAGTCATACTTTGTTGTAGTATCGAGTTGTAATAATTGAGTTGTAATGAAAAGTGTGATCATCATCATTATTAGAGCATTGTCCCATGGGAGGAAAGGTTAAATCTATAAAGGCCAAAGAAGAAAAGAAAGGCCCAAAAAAAGAAAAGAAAGGAATAATTGCTACTATCTTTTTTTCCACACTTGTGCTTCAAAGTAGCACCATGTTCTTCATTGTAGAGAGTCTCATGCTTAGTCACTTTCATATACTAGTGGGAATTTTTCGTTATAGAACTTGGCTTGTATATTCCAATGATGGGCTTCCTCAAATGCCCTAGGTCTTCGTGAGCAAGCAAGTTGTATGCACACCCACTAGTTTCTTTTGTTGAGCTTTCATTCATATTTAGGTCTAGTGCATCCGTTGCATGGCAATCCCTACTCACTCACATTGATATCTATTGATGGGCATCTCCATAGCCCGTTGATACGCCTAGTCGATGTGACACCATATCCCTTCTTTTTGTCTTCTCCATAACCACATCTATTCCACCCATAGTGCTATGTCCATGGCTCGCGCTCATGTATTGCATGAAAGTTGAAAGGTTTGAAAGAATAGTGTCGGTGTACTAAAGTAGGGGTACCTTAGCATCCCGAACTTGTGCACGGGCAGTTGCAGCGTCCCGTGGCAGGGCTTGCCGTGCGACCGCCAAGGCCCACAGTGATTCCTTTGGAGCCACTCAAGAACAAAGTATTCAAGTTAAAGAAGCAAGGCCCGGCAAGGGGAGCTTGCCGGGAAGGCCACTCAAGGCATGAGATCACTCAAGACCACTTCTTTGGCACAAGACCCTGGCAAGAGGAGCTTGTCGGGAAGGCCAAACGTGACATTTCAAGAGACTTGCCGCGACGCGCCACGCGTCCCGGCAAGGCCCGGAGAGCGACAAGCTCCCGGGCGCGGCAAGGTAGCAACCGCGGCAAGGCGCTTGCCGCGGCAAACTTCCACTAAGTACCCACGCTCCAGCGCATCCATCCACGCGTCGCCCTGAGACCCTTCCGGGCGCACGTGGCGGAAGGCTGTGCAGCCTGGGGTACACGGTGGCAAGCCGCGATGATGAGGCCACCGTCGTGGCGGACGGTGGCACCCTGACGGACGCTTTTTGCACTGTTTGGAGCGACGGTGACGTGCATTTAATGCCCTTGTCCCCTGCCGTCAGAGTTAGGTATAGAGGACTATTTAAACACTGTTCCATCTACCACCCATTTTACGTTTTTACCCTCATCTGCGTTGCCACCTGTCGGTGACCCCTTTGACCTATAAAAGGAGGCCCATGCGCAACGTAGAGGGGGTTCCGATCATCGATCACTCTCACGCTCGGTGCTGCTAGCGATCAACACTGTAGTTCTTCTCGGTCCCGAGCTCAGAACGCAATACAAACCAAGGCAGGAGTAGTGTTTTACGCCTCCGTGCGGCCCGAACCTGGGTAAACTGCTCGCGTGCTTGCCTCGATCCGCTCTTTGTGCATCCTCCGCCCCCTTGCCGTACCGAAAAGGGGCTCCGGTCCCATAGGTGTTCGTGGGCGATCAGTTTCCCCGACATCTTTCGGGAGCGAGAAGAACTACAGTGTTGATCGCTAGCAGCACCGAGTGTGAGAGTGATCGATGATCGGAACCCCCTCTACGTTGCGCATGGGCCTCCTTTTATAGGTCAAAGGGGTCACCGACAGGTGGCAACGCAGATGAGGGTAAAAACGTAAAATGGGTGGTAGATGGAACAGTGTTTGAATAGTGCTCTATACCTAACTTTGACGGCAGAGGACAAGGGCATTAAATGCCCGTCACCATCGCTCCAAACAGTGCAAAAAGCGTCCGTCAGGGCGCCACCGTCCGCCACGATGGTGGCCTCGTCATCGCGGCTTGCCACTATGTACCCCAGGCTGCACAGCCTTCCGCCACGTGCGCCCGGAAGGGTCTCAGGGCGACGCGTGGATGGATGCGCTGGAGCGTGGGTACTTAGTGGAAGTTTGCCGCGGCAAGCACCTTGCCGCGGTTGCTACCTTGCCGCGCCCGGGAGCTTGTCGCTCTCCGGGCCTTGCCGGGACGCGTGGCGCGTCGCGGCAAGTCTCTTGAAATGTCACGTTTGGCCTTCCCGGCAAGCTCCTCTTGCCAGGGTCTTGTGCCAAAGAAGTGGTCTTGAGTGATCTCATGCCTTGAGTGGCCTTCCCGGCAAGCTCCTCTTGCCGGGGCCTTGCTTCTTTAACTTGAATACTTTGTTCTTGAGTGGCTCCAAAGGAACCACTGTGGGCCTTGGCGGTCGCACGGCAAGCCCTGCCACGGGACGCTGCAACTGCCCGTGCACAAGTTCGGGATGCTAAGGTACCCCTACTTTAGTACACCGACAGGAGCCCCCGGGCCTGGGCCATACACGGTGCCGAGCGCCGTTGGGCCAGGCCCAAAACAGTGCACGGGCACGCGCGGCCCGTGGCACGCCGTATCCCACACCGTATCCACTGCGCTCCTCCCTAACGGCACGTGTTGTGGCCTGTTTCTTTAATGGGGAAATGCGGAACGTCCCCCTCTCCCCCCTTAAAAGCAGGGGAAACAGGGGCAGTTCTTTCCATTCGCCCGTTGTTTCTTCTTCCTCCAGAAACCCCCGCCGCTCTCCTCCTCCCGGAAGGTCGAAAGAGAGTAGCGCTCCGCCCCCCTCCGCCGCCGCCAGCATCACCAGCGCCGTCGACTTCCCCCACCGTCCCCGCCATGGCCCCGAAGGGCGATAAGGCGAAGGCCGCGAAGACTGCCAAGGCGTTGCGGCTAGCAGCAATGCGGAAGAAGATGGCGGTCTTCCCGCCACAGCTAGGCGCGGAGGAGCTGAAGGAAACCTTCTACCTCTTTTGGTCGAGGGAGACAAAAGCGCATCCGCGCACCAAGGTACTCCCCGTTGTGGCCTGCGAGATGTTCCCGGGTGGCTATGCCTTTTTTGCTCTGTTCTTCTATTGCGGACTCTGCCCGCCCTTCTCGGAGTTCTTCTGCGATGTCATGAATACCTACGGGTTTCATCTCCTTGACTTCACCCCAAACGCCGTCTTGACCATGGCCATTTTCGCACATTTGTGCGAAAATTTCGTCGGAGTTTACCCCAATGTAGCTCTCTTCCGCCATTACTTCATACCTCGAGTCGAGTCAGGGTCACCTCTGTCTGGCGGGATCTCTTGGATCTTTAGGCTCCATAAGAAAGAGGCTTACTTGACGGGGGAGCTCCGCGGCAAGTGGGATGAGTGGAGGGCCAACTGGTGTTGGATTATGGAGGATGACCCGCAGCCGTTCACTTCCCGGCGCCAAGTAGCAGCAATACACGGCAATGACTGGAGTGACCTGGCCCCCGAGGATGACAAGCTGAAGATAGCCACCACTCGGATTCTTCGCCTCCGGCAAGCCAGGCTCACTGTAGGTGCCGTCGGGGCAGATTTCCTCCGCCGCCGCATCGCTCCCTTGCAGGAGAGGAAAAGGGCTGCTTGGGAGTTCGAGAACGCGGCAGACATCATGAGGCTGCGCCCGGGCCTCAGTTACAAATTCACTGTCTTGGAGCTCAACGCAATGCTCCAAGCGCTTTTCAAGTACGACTCCGCCCATCCTGAGTGGTTTGCGTTGCTGCCGGGCGTAGTTCCATTGTGCAATAGCTCTGCGGTCAGCGCTGTCCGCACGGCGATGCTGTTGTGTGATTCCCATGGGATCGACCCCACTTGGCGGGAACCTTCCGACGAAGCCGTGCAGACGTTCTTCGACAACCTGGTGGAGTCGCCGATCGACGCCGACGAGAAAAGGGGACTCACCCGCGACACCACCGACCAGGAGATGGCATATATTGCCACCAGATTGGAAGAGGCAGCTGCAGCCAGGGCCGCGGGCGAGTTTGGGTATACTGTGGAGGAGGCGGAGGTAGCGGAGGCGACAAGCCTCGCCGAGGATGAAGAGCTCCGCAAAGCGGGAAAGCTTGCCGGGCGACTCGCCGAGACAAGTGAGCCCATCGAGCAAGGCGCCGAGTCGAGCGGGCCCGCCGAGCAGGGCGTCAGGTCAAGCGACCCCGCCGAGGACTCGAGCGGTTCCCTGGATCTCGGCTCCTCATCTTCATCCTCGGGCAGCTCACCGCCACCAGCGAGTCCTCCAGCTCAAACAAGGAGGCGCCTCCGCAAGGCCGCAGACGTGGCGGGGCGGCTGGCGGGCCAGCAGCCGCAGCGCCGCCCGACACGCGCCACCGCGATGAGCAAGGCCGCCAAAGAAGTGCCTCGTGCTTCAGTGGCAACAGGAGGAGGATCTTCTCGGACAGGCTCCACTGCTCCTTCCGCCCCTCGTGCCTCGGCGACAACCGGAGCGGGGTCTTCTCAGACCGCCGCCCCTGCTCCCGCCAAAGCGGCCGAGGGAGCTTACTCCCCCAGCTCCTCGCGCCAGGACGCGTGAGCCGGACTTTGATTTCACGACGCTCAGCTCCGACGAGGAGGAAGAAGAGTAAGTCTTCGCGATTCTTGTTTTTCTTTGGTTTTCTGTTGATTCTTGTCTTGTATTTCTTTTGCCTGATTCTGATCTTGTCTTTCTTCCAGGACTCTGGCCCAAAGGGCGGCGAAGAGGGCCAAAGTCCCGGTGATCGTCATCGAGGACGAGCCCGCCGCAGCGGCAGGGGGAGCGCCTGCGACAAGCTTGCCGGACCCGGCAGCTGTCCTCCAAAGCAGCCCCCAGCGTAAGGAGAGCAGCAGCATCAGGGGGAGCAGAAGCAGAGCAGAAGCATCAGGAGTTGATGTTTCTTGTTGATGTTTTGTTTGTTGACTTGTGCAGAAGCAGAGCAGCAGCATCAGGAGCGCCAGGAGACCGCCCCCGAAGCGCCGCCCGCCTCGACCGTACCGCCAAGGGGGAGCTCCCCGGCAAGGGAGGACACTCCGCCAAGGGCGAGTACCCCGCCAAGGGCGAGCACCCCGCCAAGGGCGGGTACGCCGCCAAGGGATGGCGCGAGCGGCTCTTCGCCGGCGGGAGCTACCACCACGCCGACGAGGGAGAATTCCCTGGCAAGTGACCCCACCGAAGAGGAGACCCGCGCAGGTAAATCCTTGGACTTTTCCCCTTTCTGAATTTCTCTTTTTGGATATTTGCTTGACTATTTTCTTTCTTCTTCTTTTCTTTTTGTCAGACCCGTCCGTCCCAGAGCCGATGGAGATGGAGGTTGCCGTCGAGGAGGACGTGCACGACAACGCTGGTGACGCCGCCGCTACCGAGGAGGCGGCCGGTGCTGACGAGCCCGCCGCCGAAGAGGCAGCCAAGGCCGCTGGCGCGGCAGCTGAGGAGGGGACCGGCAGTCGCACAGACGGCCCTGAGGCCGCAGGAGCGTCAGGCGCTGCGCAGGCTGCCGATCCCTCCGCTGCCACAGTCGAGCCAGACGCCTATCTGGAGGCCGGCAACGGAGTCTTCATCCAGCTACCGTGGGCATCCACGTCGAGGGCGCCTGCGGAGGGAGAGGTCTTCGACGGGGAGGTCCTCGCCTCTGCCGGATTGAAGTTCGTCGACGTGCCAAGCAGCAGCAGCGAGCCCGAGGAGGAGCGGCTTCTGCGGAGGCTTCTGGCTTTGTACCGCGCTCGGCAGGCCAAGCTGGAGTCCCGAGAGGCTCTGGCCGCCAAGGCGGGCGTCGACTTGGAGAAACGCGCCGAAGAGCTCCGAGCCAGCAACCAAGCAGCTCTCCGATCCTTGGCGGAGGAGCGGGAGCAGCTTGCCGAGGCGCATCAGGCGTTCATTTTGGAGAAGGCCGAAGCAGAGGAGCAGCAACGGCTCGCCGCCAAGGAGTTGTCCCGGCGAGAAGGTGAACTGACGCAGCGGAAGGTCGACCTCGATAGCCACGAGGACGAGCTTGCCGCGCGCGAACAGTCCCTTGGCGGAGCTCTGCAGGAAGCGAAGGACGCCGCTGCGGCTGCTGAGACCGCCAAGAGGGACTTGGAGGCGAGGGTGGCGCAACTGGAGGCCAACTTGAAGACGAGCGAAGAGAAGGTTGCCGCCCTTGTGCTTGAGAGCGAGAAGGACGCCCACAGCCACTCCGAGCTGCAGGTCCGCCTCTCCGACAAGGGCAAGGAGCTCGCCGTCGCCAAGGACTCCATCGCCGATCTGGAGTTGAAGCTTTCCACCCTCAACACAACGCTTGACGGCGCCTGATAGCGGGAGGCGAAACTGAAGGAGAAGCTCAGGGCCGAGAAGGCGCTGTTGGACAGCGCCGCCCTCTCCCAAAACAACTTCAGGCTGACGTTGGAGCACTGGACCGAGGGCCTTGTCGCCGCCGCCGCCGACGTCGACAAGGAGCTGGCGGAGCTGGGGGTGGAGCACCTCGGGTACTCCACCGACGAGAACCTCCCTCACAGCGCCAAGTTGAGTTTGTTCTTCAGGGAGGTGGCGCCGGCCCTCCAGCAGCTCCGGGAGAGGATCCCAAGGCAGCTAGCAGACGAGTCGCGCCGGCTCTGCGCGGGGGCCCTCGAGAAGGTGTTGATGAAGATAGTGCACCGCAACCCGGGCCTCAATCTCACCAACGTCCTCAGGACCTTGCCGCCGGACGTTGACCAGGAGGCTCTAAAGGCCCTTGTCGCGCCCATTGTGAACAAGGTGGGCGGCATCAAGAGGGTCGAGGGCGACCGCGCGGATTAGTCTTGTTTACTTTCTCCCTTCCTTGTCGCTGTCAACTATGTTATGAACAATAGTCTGTTAGAACCGCGACAAGTTGATTTGTAATATAACTTTATTTTGGGTAGTTAATGCAATGTTATTTCCTTTACCTGACTTCCTTGATTTGTATGCTTTTACCCTACGCTTTTAGGGAACTTGCCGGCGAAGGCACCCTTGCCGCGAGCGCTTAGCGCGGAACTTCAGCAGCCTGCTGGCGGTGCCGTTGCCGACAAGAAACCTTGTCGCAACTAGTCGCAGCACACTTAAACTGTTGAGCGAACTCGAAAACGAAGTAAGGGCGCGACACTTGTCGCAGCACACTTAAGCCGTTGAGCGTGCTCAAAACAAAGTAAGGGCGCGGCTAGTCACGAGTTGGTTCCTCCGCGCACAGGTTTTCCATACAAAGTGCGGTTGTTCAAGGAAGATAACTCAAAAATTTAAAAATTTGATTGCTCAAACTTTGGCAACTTAGCTTTTGTGTCGTTTGCTTCCCGGCAAGGCAAGGCTTTCTTGAACGGCACTTGGTCCATACCACTATCTCCTCCCCCCCGGCAAACTTGTGCGCGAGGGAGTCTTCTCTTGCGGGGGTAGTTGCTGCACAAAGTGTCAGATAGTATATGCAAGGAAATGTAAAGGCATGAAATGACAAGTTGTGCGATGCACATAAGCTTTACTGATGCACGGGGTCTGCGCCCGGCTTTGTACAAAGGATTACATGCAACAGCAGCAAGACTTGTACAAAAGGTGGTTGCCGGAGCGGATCACGGCAACCGCGCCTTATGGGTAAAACTTGCGAAGATGCTCAATGTTCCAGGAGTTGCTCACCGGTAAGCCATCTTCGGTCTCTAGGCGGACTGCGCCGGGCCTAGTGACTTGTTTCACCCGATAAGGGCCTTCCCACTTTGGCGTCAACTTGTTGGAATTCTTGGCGGCCTGAACACGCCGAAGAACAAGGTCGCCTTCCTCGAGACTTATGGCTTTAACTTTGCGGCTATGGTAGCGGCGCAAAGCTTGCTGGTAGCGAGCAGCTCGCACAGCGGCCTGAAGACAGTTTTCCTCGAGGAGCGGTGCATCATCTTGTCACAGCTGCTCTTGATCAAGCTCATCGTAAGCGAGCACTCGAGGCGACCCGTATACTAGTTCCGTGGGGAGAACTGCCTCTGCTCCATAGACAAGAGCAAAGGGTGTCTGTCCAGTGGCTCGATTTGGTGTCGTCCTGATTGACCAAAGAGCCACCGGCAACTCCTCGATCCAGTTTATTCCGCATTTGTGCATCCTGTCGAAAGTTCTCGTCTTGAGTCCACGCAGCACTTCAACGTTTGCCCTCTCCGCTTGACCGTTGCTCCTCGGGTGAGCAACAGAAGCGAAGCAGACCTTGGCGCCAAGGTCTTGGACGTATTGCATGAAGGTGCGACTTGTGAATTGTGTGCCATTGTCGGTGATGATCCTGTTAGGGATTCCGAAACGGCAAAAAATCGACCTGAAGAACTTGACTGCTGATTGTGCGGTCACCTTTCTCACTGGTTCCACTTCCGGCCACTTTGTGAACTTGTCGATGGAGACGTACAAGTACTCAAAGCCCCCGGCTGTGCTGGGAAAGGGGCCGAGGATGTCGAGCCCCCAGACCGAAAATGGCCAGGACAAAGGGATCGTCTGGAGAGCTTGAGCTGGCTGATGTATCTGCTTGGCATGGAACTGGCACGCTTCACACTTGGTTACTTGTGCAGTTGCATCTTGGAGGGCTTCTGGCCAAAAGAAACCTTGCCGGAACGCCTTGCCGGCAAGTGCTCTTGCGCCAATGTGGTGGCCACATATGCCTCCATGTATCTCTGCCAACAATTTCTGTCCATCTTCCCGGGGAATACACTTCAATTTCACACCGTTGAGTCTTCTTCTGTACAGTTCGTTGCCGACAAACTGATACATACTTGACTGCCGGGTTATTCTTTCTGCTTCTTCTGGCTCTTCGGGAAGTTCTCCTGTCCGAAGGAAACGGACAATCTGTTGCGCCCATGCTGGAGCCTGTGGCTGATGGCTTCTCGCCCCTCGTTGGTTACCCCAAGTGGAAGGTTTGAGATGCAGTGTAGCGGTAGTTTTCCCTTGGCAAAGATACCAAGGATCGATTTCCCCTGAGACTCCTAGTTTCAACAAGAAGGTGTCAACTGCTAACGGCGCCAGATATTAGCAATCAACGTGGACCTGCACACAGATACAAATAACTTTGCTCCCAACGAGTACAGAGAGGTTGTCAATCCCTCCGGCCTTGTCGTTTACAAAGGATCAAACGCAAGTGATAATAGTGATAGGTATTGCTGCAAATAGTAAGTAAAAGCGGAAAGTAAATAGCGTATATGATCAGTGATGGTAATATGGACCAGGGTCCCATGATGTTCACTAGTGATGTCTCTCTCCCAAAAGACGATAAAACATCTATGTGAGGTAAACGAATTACAGCTGGGCAATTGACATAATTATGTGCGCAAACCAATGCTAACTATGTTGCAAGAAAGGTAGAGGTTCAAAGCATGGGCGGTACGCCAAGGCAAGTAGACCGAAATCCATGTGCATCTACTACAAATCATCCACCTTGAGATATCTATCCAGAACATCTCGCTGGTATTAAGTTGCGAGTCCCACCCATAGTGTAAACTCACAGCAACAGACAACCGTATTAAAAGAACTTTGCGTAAAGTAAACAATCCTTGCACCCGTGGGCACAAGCACCGTTGTTTTCCCCCTTGTGGCAACAGCACATCCCCTAGACTCATGTTTCTGTCACTCAAGCTAGTCATCGAGGGGCATGAACCCACAATCAAGCATAACGTTCCCTCTTGGAGTCACTACCTACTACATGGCCAAAGCAATAAATAACAACGGAGAACATGCAAGAATTACTTACGAACATAAATATAAAAGAGGTGAATCAAATATATTACTCAAACACAATCTGAACATAATCTCACAATCCATCGGATCCCAGCAAACTCAACATAGCAACAGCATAAGGATTACATATGTGCCTCGATCATGTAGGGCAGCTCACGAGGTCTAATTAGTGAAGCACAAGAATGGGAGGAGAACATCACATAGCTACTGGTCATGGACCCATGGTCCAAGGGAGACTACTCACAACTCATCCGGGAGGCGTCCATGGTGGTGGAGAGGCTCCCGGTGGTGATCCTCCCCTCCGGCAGGGTGCCGGGAAGAGTTCTCCTGGTGCTCCCGATCTTGGAAGCGCGGCGGCGGCGAAACAGAGATGAGATCGCGAAAAAGGGTTCCGTCCTCGAGGGTTTCGGGACGCGTGTTAAATATATGCCAAAGGGGGGCATCAGCGGAGGCCTGGGGGGCCAGGCGCCCCCCAGGGCGGCCAGGAGGGGGGCCGCGCCACCAGGGCGCCTGGAGCCCTGGTGGCCCCCCTCCGGCCCTACTTCGGCCGTGTGGAAGCTTCCGGAACGCTGATTTTTTATATAATTTTTCCAGGATTTTTCTGGCAGTTTACGTGATGGGAAAACCTGAAATACAAAAACAGCAGAAAACAGAAACTGGCACTGGGGTGCACCGAGTTAATAGGTTAGTCCAAATATGATCAAAAGTGTATGGAAGTGTATAAATATCATAGCAATATCACACAAAAGAGGCATGGAGCAAGCAGAAATTATAGATACGTTTTGGACGTATCAACATCCCCAAGCTTAATTCCTGCTCGTCCTCGAGTAGGTAAATGATAACAAGCATAATTTCTGTGGTGACATGCTATTAACCATATAAGGACTTTTTACAGTCACATGACAAAAGCTTACTGAGACAATGAATCTGTAGTAATTAAGTTGCCTTATGAGAAAATCACAAAGAACTAAAAGTTTTACAACATGATACTGAAACATCAAATAGATTTGTAATGAGCATGGTGTGCAAATATGATAAAGTGACATCTCGCTTGCCCCCTTTAGTGAAGCAAAACATAAATGCAGGGGCACCTCCAAGGTTTAAGTGATGACTAGATACAATGATTTCAGAATAAACAATATCGTAATCATGCAAAAGACAATGCTACTTTGGGACAATGCACATTAGACTCAGAATGACAATCATGCTCTCAGTAGTTGGTGCTTAAAGAAGGCGGAGACTCTCGAACCGTGGCTTTTGTTGGCAAGGTTGAAAACCCGTGGTCGGAAACAAAGATAAAGCATGTACTAGAGCTCTTGGTTTTAAAAATAGAAATAAAAATTATTTTTTAAATTATGCATGTTTCGTCAACAAATGCTAGCAGATAACTCAATTACTTCTTGAGATGGACAAGTTTCGAGGAACGGCTCCCGAATGAGGATGATCACATCCTCTTAATCTCCTTTGTTTATCACTGCCAAAGTTTTCTGATTTCTCATGAACAACGCGTGAAGGAGGGTTTGTTTGTTTATATTATTTTTTAATGAGCCGGGCACCCTCAATGCCAGTTCCTTCTCGTATTATGGGTTTGCACATTAGACATGCAATCCCGGGGTGAAGCTTGTCCAACTTAAAAAGATCATGAATTAACTACTACTTCCTCATGAACTAAAACAGAGGCACAAAAGAGAAATGCTTTTTTTTTGAATAATTTCGAGATGGTACATGAAAGTCTTCGTTAGGAATGGCAGGTAAATACCATGTATAGGAAGGTATGGTGGGATCATATGGCATAATTGGTTTAAAGGATTTTGGATGCACAAGCAGTCAGTCCGCTTAGTACAGGTGGAGGTTAGCAAACGACTGGGAGCGACCAACTAAGAGAGCAATGACGGTCATAATCATGCAGAGCGACAAAGCAACATCGAATCAGGCATGGAAGTTATATCGCTACTCAGAAATTAAAGATCATCAAGGCTTGACAACTTTCTTTACAGTCTTAAATATGCGTGAGCATATGCCAAGTCAATCAAAATAAATTCTTGAAGGAAGATATTACTAAACCATACCACATCATAGGCAAACAAATCATGTTGGTACTCCAATAACACATTGGGAACCCCCCAGCTATTTGAGACTAACCATAAGAAAACATGAACTACTAAGCACCATTATGCACGTAGCATTTTTATCATAGACATATCGACCAATGCAACAGAAGCAAACTCTCTTAATAAGATAAGAATGATAACTAAAGAGAGTTCAAGCGACCAACTAAACAAAAGCTCTTTAAAAAGATAAGCATGAAAACTAAGAGTTGAACATGATAGTAGCTATTGAAAGACCAAGAACATACACAACAATGATAAACATGAAAATTCTATGTTGTGTTCTAGGTTGAAGTGGAGCGTGTCTCTCTCCCACACAAAGAAAGCTGAGTTCCAACTCGTTATGAAAAGCGAAAGAAAACTAAAAAGCAAGACGCTCCAAGCATAGCACATAACACAAGAAGTGATAAAAATATAGTGGAACGAAAGACGAACTGATAATGTTGATGGAGAAGGGGATGCACGGGGGCATCCCCAAGCTTAGACGCTTGAGTCTCCTTGAATATTTCTTGGGGGTGCATGGGGGCATCCCCAAGCTTGAGCGCTTGACACTCCTGAATCTTTTTATCATCTTCCCTCGCACACTTGAAAACTCCCTTCATACATAACTCATCATAATCTGATTAGCGAGGTTAGTACCCATAATAAAATAATTGTTCCTTGCTGGAAATAAGGATATTCTCGAAGGTCTACTGTTTCTCAAGATTGCCAAAAGGTTTTTGCAAAGAAAAAACAAGCTCAAGGTTTGCAAAATGAAGGAAAGGCAAAACAGGACAGAATCTGTGAAAAACAGAACAGCAGGTAGTAAATGATTTTTTCGGGGCACTTCTGCAACTCCAATCAAAAAACTCAGAACAGACGCCCGAAAGACAATTGTATAGAGCACGCTGTTGAAAGAATTCAGACCAAAAAGATGATCTGGTGATTTTATACGAATTTTTCTATCCAAGGACATAATCTGTTTCCTGGACAGCACGTCACAACTTTTGAACTTTCTTGCAATCAGAGGCTACACTTGGCACAAAGTTGAAAAGCAAAGATACAATGATGATGCTACTGTAGTAACAACATCAAGACACAACAAAAGCAAAATAAAATTTTATTCATTGTGGGTTGCCTCCCAAAAGCGCTTTCTTTTATGCCTTTAAGCTAGGCATAATGCAAAAAGATCAAGTTTTATCAAGAGTAAAAGAATAGCTAGCCCGTATAACGGACTCAAAAGGTAACTTAACCTTCTTTCTAGGGAAGTGTTCCATCCCTTTCTTGAGAGGAAATTGGAATTTTATATTCCCCTCTTTCATGTCAATGATAGCACCAACGGTGCGTAGAAAAGGACGTCCCAAAATAATTGGACACGAAGGTTCACATTCAATATCCATAATAGTAAAATCAACGGGAACGTAATTGTCATTGACAATGATAAGAACATCGTCGATCCTCCCCAAAGGTTTCTTTATGGAAGAATCAACAAGACGAACACCAAAAGAACAAGAATCAAAAGGTTTCAATTTAAGCATATCATATATTCTTTTGGGCATAACGGAGGTACTAGCTCCAACATCACATAAAGCATAGCAAGAGAAGTTATTCAACTAAATTTTAATCATAGGATCCCAACCATCTTCTAGCTTTCTAGGTATGGAGGCTTCTACTCTAAGTTTCTCCTCCCTAGCTTTGATGAGAGCATTAGTGATATGCTCTGTGAAGGCAAGGTTAAGCGTGCTAGTGCGGGGATCTCTAGACATCTTGTGAAGGAAATCAATAACTTCGGTAAGAGTGCAATTATCAAAATCAAGGTCACTACTATCAAGTAAAGTGGTAGTGGTGTCCTTTAGGTTCACTTGTTTGGTAGTTTCTATAGTCATAGCATCACCATTAATAGGTCCAATGGGACCAGGAGTGCATTGGGTGCTAAGAGTTTGGATATCCTCAACAACTTGGATAGTAGCAACAGTGTGGTGGGTAGGAAGGTTCTTAATTCTATCTTCTTCCTCCCTTTCTCTAGCCCATCTCTCTTTAAGTTTAGCCAACATCCTAATGTTTTCATTAATTTGCACTTGAATAGCATTCATAGGAATGACCTTCCTCACCTCAAGAGGAGAAGTTCTAATTTTAAGCAATTCTACCTCATGGGCTAAATTGTCTACCTTCGAAGAGAGATCATCTAGTTTGTTTAGTTTTTCTTCTACACTCTTATTAAAGGCTTTTTGGGTAGTGATGAAATCTTTAAGCATAATCTCTAGTTCAGTAGTGGAGTTCTTGGTGCTAGGATAAGCATTGTTGTTCCCATAGGAATTAGAGGGGAACGGTCTAGGATTGCTACCAAAATTACTCCTATAAGCATTGTTATTAAAATTGTTTCTCGAGATAAAGTTCACATCTACTTGTTCTTGAGCAATCAAAGAATTTAAAGGAACATCACGAGGATCAATAGAAGATTGCTTCGAAAGTAGAGACATGATCAAGTCAACTTTTTCATTTAGGGAGGAAATCTCCTCGACAGAGTTTACCTTCCTACCTGTTGGAGCGCGTTCGGTGTGCCATTGGGAATAGTTGGTCATCATCTCATCGAGAAGCTTTGTGGCAGCACCAAGTGTAGTTGACATAAAGGTTCCTCCCGCGGCCGAATCTAACCAGTTCCGCGAGGTAAAGTTCAAGCCTGCATAAAAAGTTTGGATAACCATCCAAGTAGTCAAACCATGAGTAGGGCAGTTCTTGATAAGAGATTTCATACGTTCCCAAGCTTGGCAACGTGTTCATTATCCAATTGTTTAAAATTCATTATGTTACTCCTTAGTTGGATAATCTTAGCAGGTGGATAGTATTTTCCAATAAAAGCAACCTTGCACTTGTCCCAAGAATCTATGCTATTTCTAGGCAAAGATTGAAACCAAATTTTAGCTCCTCCTCTCAAGGAGAAAGGAAAAAGCTTAAGCTTAACAATATTACCATCTATTTCTTGGTACTTTTGCATATCACAGAGTTCAACAAAATTGTTTAAGTGTAAAGCAGCATCATCTCCAGCACCGGAGAATTGAGCTTTCATGACTAAGTTCAGTAAAGCAGGTTTGATTTCATACGAAGGTGCTGAAGTGGCAGGTGTAGTGATAGGCGTGCAGATAAAGTCATCGTTGTTGTGACTAGTGAAGTCACACAACTTGGTATTCTCGGTGGAACCCATAGCAGCAAGCAAGCAAGATAACTATTTTTGTGATTTTCGATAAAAGATACTAAAGCAAAAACTGAAAGGTAAACTAACAAGACTAAAAGCAAAGGTAAAAGATAGCGTGCAACTCCCCTATCTTGAAGAGTGGAGTCCCCGGCAATGGCGCCAGAAAACTTTGCTTGATGGCTTCTCGCCCCTCGCTGTTTACCCCAAGTGGAAGGTTTGAGATGCAGTGTAGCGGTAGTTTTCCCTTGGCAAAGATACCAAGGATCGATTTCCCCTAAGACTCCTAGTTTCAACAAGAAGGTGTCAACTGCTAACGGCGCCAGATATTAGCAATCAACGTGGACCTGCACACAGATACAAATAACTTTGCTCCCAACGAGTACAGAGAGGTTGTCAATCCCTCCGGCCTTGTCGTTTACAAAGGATCAAACGCAAGCGATAATAGTGATAGGTATTGCTGCAAATAGTAAGTAAAAGCGGAAAGTAAATAGCGTATATGATCAGTGATGATAATATGGACCGGGGTCCCATGATGTTCACTAGTGATGTCTCTCTCCCAAAAGACGATAAAACAACTATGTGAGGTAAACGAATTACAGCTGGGCAATTGACAGAATTATGTGCGCAAACCAATGCTAACTATGTTGCAAGAAAGGTAGAGGTTCAAAGCATGGGCGGTACGCCAAGGCAAGTAGACCGAAATCCATTTGCATCTACTACTAATTATCCACCTTGAGATATCTATCAAGAACATCTCGCTGGTATTAAGTTGCGAGTCCCACCCATAGTGTAAACTCAAAGCAACAGACAACTGCATTAAAAGAACTTTGCGTAAAGTAAACAATCCTTGCACCCGCGGGCACAAGCACCGTTGTTTTCCCCCTTGTGGCAACAGCACATCCCCTAGACTCATGTTTCTGTCACTCAAGCTAGTCATTGAGGGGCATGAACCCACAATCAAGCATAACGTTCCCTCTTGGAGTCACTACCTACTACTTGGCCAAAGCAATAAATAACAACGGAGAACATGCAAGAATTACTTACGAACATAAATATAAAAGAGGTGAATCAAATATATTACTCAAACACAATCTGAACATAATCTCACAATCCATCGGATCCGAGCAAACTCAACATAGCAACGGCATAAGAATTACATATGTGCCTCGATCATGTAGGGCAGCTCACGAGGTCTAATTAGTGAAGCACAATAAGGAGAGGAGAACATCACATAGCTACTGGTCATGGACCCATGGTCCAAGGGAGACTACTCACAACTCATCTGGGAGGCGTCCATGGTGGTGGAAAGGCTCCCGGTGGTGATCCTCCCCTCCGGCAGGGTGCCGGGAAGAGTTCTCCTGGTGCTCCCGATCTTGGAAGCGCGGCGGCGGCGGAACAGAGATGAGATCGCGAAAAAGGGTTCTGTCCTCGAGGGTTTCGGGACGCGTGTTAAATATATGCCAAAGGGGGGCATCAGCGGAGGCCTGGGGGGCACAGGGGCCCCCCGGCGCGGCCAGGAGGGGGGCCGCGCCACCAGAGCGCCTGGAGCCCTGGTGGCCCCCCTCCGGCCCTACTTCGGCCGTGTGGAAGCTTCCGGAACGCTGATTTTTTATATAATTTTTCCGGGATTTTTCTGGCAGTTTACGTGATGGGAAAACCTGAAATACAAAAACAGCAGAAAACAGAAACTAGCACTGGGGTGCACTTAGTTAATAGGTTAGTCCAAATATGATCAAAAGTGTATGGAAGTGTATAAATATCATAGAAATATCACACAAAAGAGGCATGGAGCAAGCAGAAATTATAGATACGTTTTGGACGTATCAGTGGCTCAACAACAAGGACTAAAGGTATCTGTGCTGCTGCAGGAACGTCAGCTTCTACGGCAAGAACCTGCGGCTCAGCCGGAGCTTGACATTCCCCGGCAAGCTTGCCGGAGCAAAACTTGTCGGGAACGCCTGCTTCAACTTTACATACCCTAGGGTTTGCAGGAGCAGACTGCTTCTCAGCAATCTTGTCGTTGACCTTGGGGACTTTATTGGCGGCAGCTTCGGGAAGCTCTGCCGGCAAGTAGTCACCAGAAACCAACTTCCTCTTCTTGCTTTGTCTAGTCGATGGTGTTACGGACGGTTGAGCTAGCTTGAGCACAAAGATTCCTGGTTCCACAGGCAGCTTTAGTGCAGCACACTTTGACAGGCCATCTGCGATGTCATTTTGAGCTCTTGGAACGTGCTCCATCTGTAGGCCTTCAAAGTGTTCTTCAAGCTTTCTCACTTCGTCGACGTAAGCTTCCATCAACGGACTCTGGTAGCTCTTGTTCACTTGGCGGACGACCAACTGCGAGTCACCCCGCACAATCAGCTTCTTAATCCCAAGCTCTGCCGCAATTCTGAGGCCGGCAAGCAAACCTTCATACTCTGCAGTATTGTTCGTTGCTTGCTCCTTGGGAAAGTGCATTTGGACGACGTACTTGAGGTGCTCTCCGGTGGGCGCGACAAGCAGCACGCCGGCACCAGCGCCTTGCAGCGAGAAGGCACCATCAAAGTACATTATCCATTCTTTGCTTGCTTCCTCGACGGGAATGCTCGTCTCTGGAATCTCTTCGTCTGGCGTTGGCGTCCATTCTGCTATAAACTTTGCCAATGCTCTGCTCTGGATAGTCGAAGTACTCTCAAACTTAAGGCCAAAGCTTGACAGATCTAGTGCCCACTCGACAATCCTGCCTGTTGCTTCTGGATTTTGCAATATCCTCTTCAGCGGAAAGCGAGTGACCACTGTTATCTCGTGTGCTTGGAAGTAATGGCGCAGCTTTCTCGAAGCCATGAGAAGGCCGAAAAGCAGCTTCTTCACCCCAGAGTACCTTGACCTAGCCCCCTGGAGAAGGGAGCTGACGAAGTAGACTGGGCGCTATACCATATTCTTCCGTACCTCTTCTTGCATCTGCGCAGTCCCATCCTTGTCGGGACCAGAGCTCGTCGGGGAAGACCCGTGCTTGTCGCTGGATGTGCTTGCCGCTACTAACGCAGCACTAACCACTTGATTGGTTGCCGCTAGGTACAGCAGCAACTTCTCTTGTGGCCTAGGTGCGACAAGTATCGGAGTGGAGGACAGGTACCTCTTCAAGTCTTGTAGCGCTGCCTCCGCTTCCGGAGTCCATTTCATTGGACCTGCCTTTTTCAAGATTTTGAAAAACGGCAAGGCACGTTCTGCAAACTTAGAGATAAACCTGCTGAGAGCAGCTACGCAGCCGGCAAGTCTTCGTACATCCTTGACGCGCTTCAGTGCTTCGATCTGCTCAATGGCTTTAATCTTGTCGGGGTTGGCTTTAATCCCCCTCTGGGACACAAAGAACCCGAGAAGCTTGCCGGAGGGGACTCCAAATACGCACTTCTCAGGGTTGAGCTTGAGTTGTATCTTGCGCAGATTCGCAAAGGTTTCATCTAGATCTTGTATCAGAGTCGCCCTATCCTTGCTCTTGACCACTATGTCATCCATGTAAGCTTCTACATTCTTGTGTATGTGTGGCTCAAAAGCTGTATGGACAACCCTTGCAAATGTTGAACCCGCATTCTTCAATCCGAAAGGCATGCGTATGAAGCAATAAGTGCCACATGGAGTAATGAATGCGGTTTTCTCCTCATCTTCTTCAGCCATGAAGATTTGGTGATATCCCGAGTATGCATCAAGAAATGAAAGCAGTTCACATCCAGCCATGGAGTCAATGATCTGGTCAATGCGCGGCAAGGGAAATGGATCTTTGGGACAAGCTTTATTCACATCGGTGAACTCAATACAAAGCCTCCACTTCCCGTTTGCTTTGCGCACGACAACAGGGTTGGCCAGCCACGTGGGATGGAGTACACCTCTGACAAGGCCTGCCGCTTCCAGCTTCTTGATCTCTTCTGCGATAAACTCTTGTCCCTCCACCGCTTGTTTTCTAACCTTCTGCTTGACGGGCCGCGCGTGAGGACAAACGGAAAGCTTGTGCTCAATCACTTTCCTGGGAACACCGGGGATGTCAGACGGTTGCCATGCAAACACGTCGACATTCGCCCGCAGGAAAGCAACGAGCGCGCTTTCCTATTTGGGATCAAGCGTGGCACTAATGGTGAAAGTACCACCAGTGTCGTCCTCCTTGGCGGACACCTTCTTTGTCTCTGGTGGAGCTGCCATTGCCTTCTTGCACTTGCCGGTGGAGCTCGATGGTGCGTCCTCGGCGGCAGCGCAGCATTCCGAGGAGGTGCGTTTGCCGGAGTGGGCCCCAGAGCTCTTGCCAGACTTGGTCTTGCTCTTCCCCTCGGGAGCTTCAGCGGCAAGTGTTTTACTATCTGCTGCGGCTGCTGCATCCCGGTAAATCTTGTCGGCACAGATAAGCGCGTCCTTCTTGTCGCCGGGGATAGAGATGACGCTTATCGGGCCTCGCATCTTGAGCATGTTGTAGGCATAGTGAGAGGCTGCCATGAACTTGGCGAGCGCCGGACGGCCAAGTATCCCATTGTAAGGTAATGGGATATCGGTAACGTCGAAGGTGATCCTCTCGGTTCTGAAGTTCAGCTCTCTGCCAAATGTCACTGGCAGCGTGATCTTCCCCTTCGGCTTGCTCCTCCCCGGGTTGATCCCTTGGAATGTGCCGGTTTCCTCGAGCTCGCTGTCGGGGATCTGGAGTTTCCGGACCACAGCAGAGGAGATCAGGTTCAGGCCGGGCCCGCCGTCAACCAACATCTTGGTAACCTTGAGGTTGTGGATAGTTGGTGAAACCAACATCGGCAAGCACCCGACCGCAGTTGTGCGATCAGGGTGGTCCTCAATGTCAAAGATGATGGGCGTGCTGGACCACTTCAGAAGTTTGCGCGACTCGATGGGTGGTTCTGCCGCATTGACTTCCCGCACCCATTGTTTGAGTTGGCGGTGGGAAGTATGCAGAGAAGCACCTCCATCAACGCACAGAACTTCTGTGGCCTTCTGGAACTCCTGCTCGCTGTTATCTCCGTCCTCCATGTCTTCGTCGTCGTCTTCGTCTTCGTCTTTGTCGCGGCCGCGGGGAGGCCTGTCTCCTTGCCGCTGCTTGGCCTTGCCGCGGCATCCTCCCCGGCCGTTGAACGGCCGCTTCTTGCCGGACTCTCCACCACCTCCCTGGGCCTTCTCCTTGTCGCTTCGCTCGTACTCAGCTTTCTGCTGCTCGACGAGGTACTCGACCCTTTTGCAGTTCTGGAGGTCGTGGCCCTTGGTGCGGTGGATCTTGCAGTACTGCTTGTCCGAGCCGTCCTGCTTGTCGGCGGCCGCTACAGTGGCAGTCTCCTTGCCGGAGCTGCCGGCCTGAGCTTTCTTGGCGCCATCCTCCTTGCTGGACTGCTCAACGACTAGCACTTCCTTGTTCTTCTTTTTCCTGTTGTTCCGCTGCCGGTTCTTCTTTGCCGGGGCGGCGTCCTCACTATCTGATCCCCCTGCTCCAGTATCCTCTCCGGGGAGTTTCCTCCCTTCCTCAGCGCGCGCGCACTTGTCGGCCAGGGCATAAAGCTCACTGACGTCTCGGATCTTGCACATCGCCATTTTCTCCCTCATCCTGCGGTTACGCACGTTCTGGTGGAACGCGCTGATAACCGCGGCAGGGTGGACGTCTGGGATGTTGTGTTGGACGCGGCTGAATCTCTGGATGTACTTTCGCAGGGACTCTCCTTCCTTTTGGGCGAGTATATGAAGGTCACTCTCCTGGCCATGAGGCTTGTGGCCACCTGTGAAGGCGCCGACAAACTGATGGCACAGGTCGGCCCAAGAAGAAATGGAGTTCTCCGGCAAGTGCATGAGCCAAGATCTGACGTTTGGCTTGAGCACTAGCGGGAAGTAGTTTGCGAGTATCTTCTCGTCTCGTCCCCCGGTAGCCTGCACACGATGGTGTAGATGCTGAGGAACTCCGAGGGATGAGTCTTGCCGTCGTACTTCTTGGGTACGTCGGGCTTGAAGTTCTTCATGCTGGGCCAATGGACTTGCCGCAGCTCACGGGTGAACGCAGGGCATCCTGCCGCGTACGGCAGGTCGCCTGGTCCCCCAGGCGCGTGCATGTCAACAGTGGGCCCAGCGCGCTGGTCGGATTGTCGTCGCGCTTCTCTTCGACGCTCGATGTGAGTTCGAGTGTCCTCTTGCTGTCGGTCGTCTAGGACTTGGCGCTGATCGCGGCGAGCTCGCGGATCCGATGATGCAGTAGAGTCGTCGTCGATGTTGATCCGACGAGTTGGCGATTTTGGCCTTCGGGGCGGGGAGTGCACGGTGGTTGCACCCCCGGCAGTCTTGTCGCCGTCGGCCCGTGCCTTGCTAACTTGCCATGGCCGCGATGTCGTCGGCTTCTGCGGAGTGTCGTTGTTGGCGAAAGCGATGAGGCTCTGGATGGTGGCCCTCCAGTCGTCGGCCTTGTCCGCCGCTGGAGGGAAGTCGAGGAGCAGTTGAGCTTGAGCTAGAGCTTCTGCTGGAGTGGCGGGGAGCGGTGGCGAGCGGTGCGAGGAGCGAGATATGCTCGGACTTCTAACTACGTTAGAAGGAGCAGCGTCTCGTCCCGGCGACCGTGCCTTGCTCGTGCCGGCATGTTGGCCTTGAGCGTCCCGCGAACCGCCAACTTGGCCTTGACCCAGCAAGCGTATGGTACCTTGCGTACCACGACGCTGCCGTTCCCGCGCCTCCTGAGCGGGGCGCGGTGCGTGCATGGACACCGAGGTCTTGGAGTGCGCCCGGTCGTCCGACTTGTCCTTGAACTTGGCGGCGCCGTGAGTTTCCTCGCCGACGTCCGTCCTTCCGCCGGCGTCTACCCCACCGGCCGTTGGCTCCGGCGGTGGCGGGATTGACGCGGACGGGCCCGCTGCCTCCGAAGCCTTCTTCTTCGGCGGCATGTCGATGAAGTCGATGAAGTTGGTGGAGATTTCGCTCGCGTGAACACCGGATCGGGTTCACACAATCTCGACGCGTCCCCTACCTTGCGCGCCAAAGATGTCGGGGAAACTGATCGCCCACGAACACCTATGGGACCGGAGCCCCTTTTCGGTACGGCAAGGGGGCGGAGGATGCACAAAGAGCGGATCGAGGCGAGCACGCGAGCAGTTTACCCAGGTTCGGGCCGCACGGAGGCGTAAAACCCTACTATTGCCTTGGTTTGTATTGCGTTCTGAGCTCGGGAGCGAGAAGAACTACAGTGTTGATCGCTAGCAGCACCGAGCGTGAGAGTGATCGATCATCGGAACCCCCTCTACGTTGCGCATGGGCCTCCTTTTATAGGTCAAAGGGGTCACCGACAGGTGGCAACACAGATGAGGGTAAAAACATAAAATGGGTGGTAGATGGAACAGTGTTTGAATAGTGCTCTATACCTAACTCTGACGGCAGGGGACAAGGGCATTAAATGCCCGTCACCGTCGCTCCAAACAGTGCAAAAAGCGTCTGTCAGGGTGCCACCGTCCGCCACGACGGTGGCCTCGTCATCGCGGCTTGCCACCGTGTACCCCAGGCTGCACAGCCTTCCGCCACGTGCACCCGGAAGGGTCTCAGGGCGACGCGTGGATGGATGCGCTGGAGCGTGGGTACTTAGTGGAAGTTTGCCATGGCAAGCGCCTTGCCGCGGTTGCTAGCTTGCCGCGACCGGGAGCTTGTCGCTCTCCGGGCCTTGCCGGGACGCGTGGCGCGTCGCGGCAAGTCTCTTGAAATGTCACGTTTGGCCTTCCCGGCAAGCTCCTCTTGCCAGGGTCTTGTGCCAAAGAAGTGGTCTTGAGTGATCTCATGCCTTGAGTGGCCTTCCCGGTAAGCTCCTCCTGCCGGGGCCTTGCTTCTTTAACTTGAATACTTTGTTCTTGAGTGGCTCCAAAGGAACCACTGTGGGCCTTGGCGGTCGCACGGCAAGCCCTGCCACGGGACGCTGCAACTGCCCGTGCACAAGTTCGGGATGCTAAGGTACCCCTACTTTAGTACACCGACAAATAGAGTATGAAAACAAGTGCTTGGCTGAAATCGGGGTTGTGCATGATATGAATATTTTGTGCGATGAAGAGGGAGCATAGCTAGACTATATGATTTTGTAGGGATAACTTTCTTTAGCCATAGTATTTTGAGAAGACATGATTGCTTTGCTAGTATTCTTGAAGTATTGTTATTTCTTATGTCAATATAGACTTTTGTCTTGAATCTTTCAGATCTGAACATTCTTGTCACAATTAAGAGAATCACGTTGAAAAACTATATTGGTTAGCATTCCACATAAAAAATTCTGTTTTTATCATTTACCTACTCGAGGACGAGCATGAATTAAGCTTGGGGATGCTTGGTACGTCTCCAACGTATCTATAATTTTTTATTGTTCCATGCTATTATTTATGAAGTCTTGGATGTTTAATGGGCTTTATCATACACTTTTATATCATTTTTGGGACTAACCTACTAACCCAAAGGCCCAGTCCAGATTGCTGTTTTTGCCTGTTTCAGGGTTTTGCAGAAAAACAATATTAAGCAGAGTCCAAACGGAATGAAACCTTCGCGAGAGATATTTTTGGAGAAAATCGCGAACAGGGAACTTGACAACCACGTCAGGGGAGCATCGAGTCGCCCACGAGGGTGGGGGCGCGCCTCCCTGCCCAGGGCGCCCCCCCTACCTCATGGGCCCCTCGAGCGTCCCCCGTGTCCTCCTTCGTCCTATATAAGTCTATGTACCCCAAAACCTTCGACAACAGAAAGAAAACCCTAATTCCACCGCCATAACCTTCTGTTCCCGTGAGATCCCATCTTGGAGCCTGTTCCGGAGCTCCACCGGAGGGGGATCCATCACGGAGTTCTTCATCATCATCATCATCGCCCTCACCATGAGTTGTGAGTAGTTTACCACAGACCTTCGGGTCCATAGCTAGTATCTAGATGGCTTCTTCTCTATCTCTGGATCTCAATACAAAGTTCTCCTTGGTCTTTGAGGAGATCTATTCGATGTAATCTCTTTTTGCGATGTGTTTGTCAAGATCCGATGAATTGTGATTTTATGATCAAGATTATCTATGAAAGATATTTGGTTCTTCTCTGAACTTTTTAGTGTGCTCATAATATCCTTGCAAGTCTCTTCGAATTATTGGTTTGGTTTGGCCTACTAGATCTATAGTTCTTGCAATGGGAGAAGTGCTTGGCTTTGGGTTCAATCTTGTGGTGTCCTTTCCCAGTGAAAGTAGGGGCAGCAAGGCACGTATTGTATTGTTGTCATAGAGGATAAAAAGATGGGGTTGATATCATATTGCTTGAGTTTATCCCTCTACATCATGTCATCTTGCTTAAGGCGTTACTCTGTTCGTATGAACTCAATACACTAGATGCATGCTGGATAGCGGTCGATGTGTGGAGTAATAGTAGTAGATGCAGGCAGGAGTCGATCTACTTGTCTCGGACGTGAATCCTATATACAATTATCATGCCTAGATAGTCTCATAATTATTCGCTTTTCTATCAATTGCTTGACAGTAATTTGTTTACCCGTCGTAGAATATCGCTATCATGAGAGAAACCACTAGAGAACACCATGGCCCCCGGGTCTATTCTCAACATATCAATCTACATCTACTTTACTTTTATCGCTTTTATTTTCTGTTCTTATAAACCAAAAAACCAAAAATATAAACTATCATCTCTATCAGATATCAGTTTCGTAAGTGACCGTAAAGGGATTGACAACCCCTTATCACGTCGGCTGCGAAGTTCTTATTTGTTTGTGCAGGTGCGAGGGACTCGTGCGTGGTCTCCTACTGGATTGATACCTTGGTTCTCAAAAAAAGAGGGAAATAATTACGCTACTGTGGTACGTCTCCCTTTCCTCTTCGAGGGAATACAACGCAAGCTCGAGAAGTAGCAGCGGAGCCCTCGCCTGGCGATATGAAGTAAGGCTCATGCCTATGAAGGTCTCCGCCCGTGACACTGTCATGTAATAATGAGTGGGGTTGTACACGCCCCGGAGTGCCGCCCTCGGGCCTCGGGGGCTCCCTCCCATGTCCTAGTGGTAGCACTTAGCTCCGTGCTGGTGGAGGACCTGAAGAGTAGATAGGTGCCGGACGCGGCTATTTGCTTTCCTCTCCCTTTCTTGGTAACTTGGTTCACAGATTTTTTGAATCAAATTTGAAGTGTTGCTCATTGCCAAAATGAGGGGAATTTTCCATTGATTTCGGCTGGATTTAGTCGCCTTTTGACCGTTTTTGAAGACCATACCTCGAGCCCTTCGGTTCGGGAAACAGAAGGTCGATCTCACTTGGCGGACCTCTGTAACCTCGGCAGGACCCCCTCAGGGAAAGAGCCTACGCGCCACAAAATTGCCACGTATGCATCCTGTCGCGGCCATCAGGATACCCCTGGCCCCGCTCCCCGGAGCGGGGCCACGTGTTGCTCAGGAAGATCAGGGCCGCGGATCCCAAGGGATCAACCCCAGAAGAGAGGCGTGTCAATGGCCTCGTAACCCGCATGAGGACAGGTGAGACCTAGGTGAGTTACAATGACAACTCAGCTCAGAAAACTTGAGGACACATGTCCTAGGTTTGGATTTAAGCAGTAAAAAAAGAGTGGAATATCAGTTTACACACATAGGGGGCTCCCCCATCAAAATGCTCTCATGCCCAACGGGGCCGTGTGAAAGTCCTCGCATGCAGGATAATTGTGGCGACCTCGAGGCGAAGGAGTACAAGCTCAACCGGACACATTGCTCACCGCGCCGTCTGAGTCGCTCTCATGCGCACTACCAGCGCTGTCGCAGGCCTCGTCTTCACCCTCGTCAACCGCGTCGCCTTCGTCTTCCGCGACCACGACCTCGTCATCATCAGTGGCAAAGGCCCTGACCAGAGCATCCACGTTGTCGTCCAACCAGTGTGCCAGGTTGTCTCGGATGGCCCCGGGCACTAGGGCGATGGCGGTGTCAAAATCAAAGTGGGGGTGAATGTTCTGGAGGTGGCTAAAGACATGGGAGAACGCGCGCCCAAGGAGGCTTCAGCTCTTTTCCTCAACAAGCTGGCGAGCCCTCGTGACCCTGCTCTCCAGACACGTCACGACCGCAGTGAAGAAGACGAGATGGCCCGCACAGTCCTCCGCATGGGGATGAGGGACGTTTCCGTCGCATATGGCCCCTAAAGACCGATTAGCTTTCACCCGGAGAGCCTGGAGCATGGGGGTGTGCTCGTGCTGCAGCACCAGTCGACGGCCAGCCTCGTCCTCGCTCTGCTGCATGAGAGCCGTGGCACCATCAACCTGTCGCCCTGCGTGGAGTCCAGCATGGCCTGAGTAGAAGACTGGGCTGCCGTGGCGACCCTCTCGCGCTGCTCTACCTCTTCAAGCTTCGTCCTGAGGGTAGCAGTTCTCCCGTCAGCTTCCGCCTGCTGGAGCTCCAACTTCAGGACTTACTCCTTGGCAAGGTCTGCACTGGCCTTCGCCACCGTCTGGTCGATTTCCTCATGAACTCTGGCCTCGCGAGCGGAGACAGCATCCTCGGCCAGGGTCACCTGGAGCTCCCTCACCTCCAGCCGCTCAAGCTCAAGGCTGCGCTCCGTGGCTTCCAACATCAACACCTCCTCACGCCACAAGATCTTTGCCTCTTCGGAAGGCATCCCCTTCATCGACGCCAAGGCGGCCCTGCGCGCTTCAGCTCGCTGTTCCAGGCGGGCATTCAGGACCTGGAGCTCCAGCCTGCGCTTCTCTGCAACCTCGCAGCGGCGGTCAGCCTCCCTAGCCTCCTCCAGGGCACGGGCGCAGGCCTCTCACGAGGCTGCGAGGGATGCGTCGGCCTCCGTGTTGGCACGCTCGCGCTGGAGGCGCCCGAGGTTGATGGTCACCTTTAGTCGATGCCCCTCGTCCATCAGCTGGAGGCCCTCAGCTTCAAGACACGCATCAACCTCCTCAAGCTCTCCCCAGAGTCAATTCAGCACACTCATCGCCTCCTAAAGAAGCTCACGACGGGTGGCGCCCCGCCCGTGCGCAAACTCGAGCGCGCGACCAGGACCCTCCTCGGCACCGAGAGCCATTGAAGAAGCTCGAGGAGGCCTGTCCCCTCCCGGTGGCAGGCCCGGAGTCTCCTCCACCCCAGTCGTCTCTTGGGCCTCAACTGGGGCCCGAAGGGACTGGGACTCGCCGCTCGAAGAAGACACCAGGGATGAAGTGACCCAACTCCAGTCGACGATCATGTGGGGAGCCCTCGTCATGTCTCCCGCTCCCAGGCGGGGCCACGAAGGAGGAACGGGAAGAACGCAGGGTCAAGGCGCCAGGCCGGCGCGTCCGCCCTCGTGGATGGCCTTGCGCCAGAGGTGGCGCATTGGCCGAGGGCGCCCAAGATTGGTGGAGAGTTCGAGGTGGCAGGGGGCTGCTTCTCAGGAGATTCCGTCACCTCGGCAGGAGAGGCCCCGAGGAATCACAGTTAGGAGGGAAGGCAACACTCAAGGAGTTACAAAGATAAGTTAATCACTTGTCTATGGCAATGTACTTCTTCTACTTCAATGGCCGGAAGGCATCTCCACTGCAGCTTGGAGATCCCTTCCTCTTGCAGAGAGCTTCAAAGTTTAGATGAAGCCGGCCGCAGCCCTGGATGCGGTTAGCAATGCCAGGCGCGATCGGGGCAGCACCAGGTGAAATGCCCCCAGAAGTGCTAGGACGTGCAGGCCCCCCTGGCCCCATCTCAGAGCAACACAAGGGGTCCTCGGGAGCTTTGGCCTCGGGAACACCAGGGGGCACCTGCTCCTCAGCCATCCTCTCTCGGTGGCTCTCACGGGCCCTAGGGGATGGCGCTTCAGGAGCCCCAAGAGATGCCAACATCGAGACGGCCGCGCCACCAGCACTCAACGGCAATCGCCCACGCCCCCACCTAGGACGATCACCGTGATAGAGGCGGACAAGGGAGCCGGGCAAACGGGGTTCTCTCGAGAGCCGACGAGGCCGAACGGACGGAGCCCCCATTCGTCAAAGGCGGGCATCTGCTTCACGAACTCCACCTTGTTTCAGCAGCAGTACATAAGATAGCCTTCCTCTAGCAAGCGGGCCGGTGCTAGGTCGCCTGTCAAGAGCTCAAGCACCATGCGCCGAACCTCGCGAGGAAGGGCAGGCGCTTGGAGCCTCATGCGGTCCCCGTAGCCGGAGAAGGTGCACATCGGCCGAGAGTGGTGCTAGAGTGGGGCGATGCGGCACTGGATGTACTCCTTCACCACCATGGGCGCCGTCTGTAACAGCCCAAAAATTGGGTTATCAATTTTTTTGCTATTATTTCTTCCTGGCAATCAATTTATCCAATTTTCTCCTGAGTTTGCTGGATGACTCTGAGAATTCTTGTCATTTCCGACCTTTCAAAACCTTGCTCATGACTTTGTCAGTAGGCAAGACCTCATTTGCATCATCTCAAATCCTCTCAAACCCTAATTCCAATTTTTTGGAATTTGAATGTGGCCTTTGTGATTACAAAAGAGCCAATATTTTCCTTGATCTGTTGATCATGCCATATGTTCCAAGAGAACCTCCTATCCTCCTAATCCTTGGATATGCAAAAATACTGCTAAGTCCCATGCAATATTTTTGAATTATGATTTATTCCCTTTCTTGCCTTTCTGAGGAATAAAATCCAAAGGCATAGCTAACCATCTCCTAAATTCATGAGAATTGGTGGAGTTGATATTTATGCCTAAACCAAGTTCTGGCCAAAATATTGGCCACATTAAAATAAGGAAAATTGCCTTTTCCTATTTTAAGCCAATATTGCTTTTCTGTCATTTTCCAAAGGAACTACTATTTTTATAGCAGATAAAATTCCCACATAAATTGTGGAGCTTGTCCTTGCTATATAATCACTTGTTCCATCATTAGCTCAGGTTCCTCAGTTCAAAATTTTGGCACATGATCCAATGCAAGTTTGTGCCTTCTCTGAAATTTTGCAAAGGAAGTGACGTATTCATAATTCCTTTTGAGCTGCAATTTGGCAGGGTGATTAACATTAAAAAATCACCCATGAATACCAAAGATGAGTTCAATCTATTCAACCTAGCTCCCTGTGCAATTTTTCAAAGTTTTTGACCAAAATGCAGCTTTGTGAAGGAAATACCTTCATAGAGTTTACAAATGGGATGAAACTTTTCCATCCTCTCAAGTATTCCAAATCATTATCCTCCACCTAAATTCATATCATTTCATTGAGCTATGTGAGCACAGGAGCCATTCTTGTTTTCTGCCCAAATTCCAGTTTGTGAAGCAAGTATATTTTATCTTGCCCCATTATGGCTGAAAATATTCCTAAGCCTTCTCTTGTCCATATAACCCACCTACCCAAGATTTTGGCTCATTTCATGTAGCCAATATTTTCCTAGAATTTTCCCAAGATTCTGGTCAGAAGTGATGTTTGTGAAACAAGTACCATTTTGGCAAGTCTATTTGGTATGAGATTTTTACAGCATCATTATATTCTTAAATCATCAAGCTTTGCCAAGTTTTAGCCCAATCCAACACTCCTAAATCATTTGTATTCAGGGCCGTATTTGGCAGTTGCACTACAGCTATGTTATATATTTGCCCAAATCCCTTCCAAATCTCCAGGACCGTAGTACTTGCTACCCTAAACCTCCCTAACAACAATTTTACTCCTTAAGCTCACTACGTTGATCACAAAAGAGTGGTCAAGTTTGCTACAAAAAACTTGTGAAGCTCGGTTCGCTCTGTTCCCTCTGCCTCTGCTTGTCTCATTGCCATGGTTTTAATGCACCTTGGATGGACTACACTATAGACATCATTTGGCATGAAGTAGAAGGCCAGGGCGCGCGTTCTCCATGGTGACCACGGGCAATGCCGGCCAAAACGGTGGTCTGCGTACTGATGGCCATAGTGGAGCTGCTCCGGCTGGCTCAGGCTCATCCAAGCTTGTCAACCAGCTCAGCTTCGTCGTCGCCGTGCGCTTTGAGCCGTTTCCCCCTTCGTTTGCTTCCTCGTTGAGTCGTCGATGTCGCCGAACTGTGAGCATCCGTTTGCATTGTCGCCTTCCTCGCTCCTGTCCATTTCCCCCTCTCGTCCGCGAGCGTCCCTCGTCTTAGTGACTGATACGTCTCCAACATATCTACTTTTCCAAGCGCTTTTGCCCTTGTTTTGGACTCTAACTTGCATGATTTGAATGGAACTTACCCGGACCGATGTTGTTTTCACTAGAATTGACATGATGTTGTTTTTGTGCAGAAATAAAAAGTTCTCGGAATCGCCTAAAAATCAACGGAGAATTATTTTGGAAAATATAAAAAATAACTGCACAAAGATCCACACCAGGGGGCCTTGGGCCAGCCCACGAGGGTGGGGGGCACGCCCCCTGCCTCGTGCCCCCCCTGTTGCTCCACCGACGTATCCCCAGATCCTATATCTTTTGTTTTGCGAAGATAAAAAATCAAGGAGAAGGAATTATCGCGTTTCACGAGACGGAGCCGCCGCCAAGCCCTAATCTCTCTCGGGAGGGCTGATCTGGAGTCCGTTCGGGGCTCCGGAGAGTGGAGATCGTCGCCATCATCATCATCACCTTCCTCCATCACCATTTCCATGATGCTCACCGCCGTGTGTGAGTAATTCCATCGTAGGCTTGCTGGACGGTGATGGGTTAGATGGGATCTATCATGTAATCGAGTTAGTTTTGTTAGGGTTTGATCCCTAGTATCCACTATGTTCTGAGATTGATGTTGCTATCACTTTGCTATGCTTAATGCTTGTCACTAGGGCCCGAGTGCCATGATTTCAGATCTGAACCTATTATGTTTTCATGAATATATGTGTGTTCTTGATCCTATCTTGCAAGTCTATAGTCACCTACTATGTGTTATGATCCGGCAACCCTGAAGTGACAATAATCGGGACCACTCCCGGTGATGACCATAGTTTGAGGAGTTCATGTATTCACTATCTGTTAATGCTTTGGTTCGGTACTCTATTAAAAGGAGGCCTTAATATCCCTTAGTTTCCAATAGGACCCCGCTGCCATGGGAGGGTAGGACAAAAGATGTCATGCAAGTTCTTTTCCATAAGCACGTACGATTATATTCAGAATACATGCCTACATTGCATTGATGAACTGGAGCTAGTTTTGTGTCACCCTAGGTTATAACTTCTACATGATGAATTGCATCCGACTTAATTTCCCATCACCGATCCAATGCCTATGAGCTTTAACTATATTGCTAGTTGTTATTTACTTTTCCATTGCTACTATCACAAAAACCACAAAAACACTATCGTTATTTTTATTGCTGCTACCGACACTATCATATTACTTTGCTACTAAACTATCTTGCTGCAGATACTAAGTTTCCAGGTGTGGTTGAATTGACAACTCAACTGCTAATACTTAAGAGTATTCTTTGGCTCCCCTTGTGTCGAATCAACAAATTTGGGTTGAATACTTTACCCTCGAAAACTATTGCGATCCCCTACACTTGTGGGTTATCAAGACTATTTTCTGGCGCCGTTGCCGGGGAGCATAGCTCTATTCTTTAAGTCACTTGGATTTATATCTGTTTATCACTATGAAGAATTTGAAGGACTCAAAAACCAAGATCTTACCCTCAACTACGAGGGGAGGTAAGGAACTGCCATCTAGCTCTGCACTTGATTCTCCTTCTGTTATGAGTAAACTTGCAACACCTACTCCTACTATTGAATCTAATATGTCGTATGTCCTTGATGATGCTACTTCTGCTATGTATGATGAAACTACCTCTATGCCTGATACTGTGCCACTAGGTGAATTTTTAGATGAACAAATTGCTAAGGTTAGGGAGAGTGCAAATGTTGATCATATTTATGAAAGTGATGATGAAACTACTCCCAGTAAATATGAATTGCCTATTGTGCCTGAGGGTTATGTTATGGATGAAGAAACTGCTAGTCTTTCTTGCTTGCAATGATAGATATGATCTTAAGAAGTTATTAGCTAAGCTGAAAGAAAAGTCCTTGAATGCTAGAATGAAACATGACCCTGCTTTTGCTATTTCACCTATCTGTGTTACTGATAATGATTATGAATTCTATGTTGATCCTGAGTTAATTACTTTGGTTGAATCTGATCCTTTCCATGGCTATGAGTCTGAAACTATTGTGGCACATCTTACCAAGTTGAATGATATAGCTACAATGTTTACCAATGATGAAAAGATTCGCTATTACTATATCCTTAAGTTGTTTCCGTTCTCGTTAAAGGGTGATGCTAAGACTTGGTTTAATTCTCTTGATCCTGGTTGTGTGCGTAGTCCCCAGGATATGATGTATTACTTCTCTGCTAAATATTTTCCCGCTCATAAGAAACAAGCTACCTTACGGGAAATATATAACTTTGTGCAAACTGAAGAAGAGAGTCTCCCACAAGCTTGGGGGAGGCTTCTCCAGTTACTTATTGCTTTTCCTGATCATCCTCTTGAGATGCATGATATACTTGATGTCTTTTATAATGGACTAACCGATGCTTCCAGAGACCACCTGGATAGTTGTGCTGGTTGTGTTTTCAGGGAAAGAACAGTTGAACAAGCTGAACTACTATTGAATAATATGCTGGCCAATGAAAATAATTGGACACTTCCTGAACCAGCCCCTATGCCAACTCCGAAGAAAAGAGGTGTTCTATTTCTCAGTCCTGAAGATATGCAAGAGGCAAAGAAATCTATGAAAGAAAAAGGTATTAAAGCTGAAGATGTTAAGAATTTACCTCCTATTGAAGAAATACATGGTCTTGATAACCCGACACAGGTAGTAAAGGTAAATTCTCTCTATAGATTTGATGAACGTGATATTCCTCGTTATAAGTCTGCTAGCCAATGCTTAGATGAGTTTGACAATTTCATTGTGAAACAAGAAAACTTCAATGCTTATGTTGGTAGAAAATTACAACACAATGCTTATATGATTGAACGCTTGATACGTCCAAAACGTATCTATAATTTCTGCTTGCTCCATGCTTCTTTTGTGTGATATTGCTATGATATTGATGCACTTCCATAGACTTTTGATCATATTTGGACTAACCTATTAACTCAGCGCACCACAGTGCCAGTTCCTGTTTTCTGCTGTTTTTCTATTTCAGGTTTCCCCCATATTAAAAGTGCTCCAAAAATTCCAGGAAAAATATAGGAAAAATCAGCGTACAGGAAGCTTCGCGAAGAACCAAAGATGGGCCAGAGGGGAGCCAGGGGAGGCCCAAGCGGCCACCTGGCGCGGCCCCACCCCTGGCCGCGCCAGGGGGGCGCCTGGGCCCCCTGCTCCGCCTCTGGCTGCCCCCCTTCGCATATATATATCCCTCTCGTCCCGAAACCCTCGAGGACAGAACCCTTTTTCGTGATCTCGCCTGTGTTTCGCCGCCGCAGCGCTTCCAAGATCGGGAGCGTCAGGAGAACTCTTCCCGGCACCCTGCCGGAGGGGAGAACCACCACAGGGAGCTTCTCCACCACCATGGGCGCTTTCCGGATGAGTCGTGAGTAGTCCACCTTGGACCATGGGTCCATGATCAGTAGCTATGTGATGTTCTCCTCCCCTCTTTGCTCTTCATGGTTTAGACCTCGTGAGCTGCCCTACATGATCGAGGCACATATGTAATCTTTCTGCTGTTGCTTTGCTGAGTTTGCTGGGATCTGATGGATTATGAGACTATGTTCAGATTGTGTTTGAGTAATATATTTGATTCACCTCTTTTATATCTTTGTTCTTGAGTAATTCTTGTATGTTCTCCGTTGCTGTTTATTGCTTTGGCCAAGTAGTAGGTAGTAACTCCAAGAGGGAGCGTTATGCTTGATTGTGGGTTCATGCCCCCTGATGACTAGCTTGAGTGACAGAAACATGAGCTAGGGGATGTGTTGTTGCCACAAGGGAGAAAACAACGGTGCTTGTTCTTGCAGGTGCAAAGATTGTTTACTTTACGCAAAGTTCTTTTAATGCAGTTGTCTGTTGCTTTGAGTTTACACTTTGGGTGGGATTCACAACTTAATACCAGCGAGATGTTCTGGATAGATATCTCAAGGTGGATGATTAGTAGTAGATGCAGATGGATTTCGATCTACTTGCCTTGGCATACCGCCCATGCTTTTGAGCCTCTACCTTTCTTTGCAACATAGTTAGCATTGGTTTGCGCACATAATCCTGTCAATTGCCCAGCTGTAATTTGTTTACCTCGCTTTGCTATTTTATCGTCTTTTGGGAGAGAGACATCACTAGTGAACATCATGGGACCTCGGTCCATATTACCACCGCTGATCACACCTTCTATTTACTTCCTGTTCTTGTTTCCTAGTTGCAGTCATAGCTATCATTATTATCTCTTGTGTTTGATCCTTTGTAAACAACAAGGCCGGAGGGATTGACAACCTCTCTGTACTCGTTGGGAGCAAAGTTATCTGTATCTGTGTGCAGGTCCCGTCAACCGCTAAGTTTCTGGCGCCGTTGACACCTACTTGTTGACCCTCGGAGTCTCACGGGATTCGATCCTTAGTATCTTTGCCAAGGGAAATTTGCCGCTACGCTACATCCCAACCTTCCACTTGGGGTAACCAACAAGGGGCGAGAAGCCATCAAGCAAGTTTCTGGCGCCGTTGCCGGGGACTCCACTCTTCAAGATAGGGGAGTTGCACGCTATCTTTTATCTTTGCTTTTTAGTCTTGTTAGTTTACCTTGCAGTTTTTGCTTTAGTGTCCCTTACAAAAAATCACAAAAATAGTTATCTTGCTTGCTGCTGCTATGGGTTCCACCGAGAACACCAAGTTGTGTGACTTCACTAGTCATAACAACAATGACTTTATCTGCACGCCTATTGCTACACCTGCCACTTCAGCACCTTCTTATGAGATTAAACCTGCTTTACTAAACCTAGTTATGAAAGATCAATTCTCCGGTGCTGGAGATGATGCTGCTTTGCACTTAAATAATTTTGTTGAGCTCTGTGATATGCAAAAGTACAAAGAAGTAGATGATGATATTGTTAAGCTTAAGCTTTTTCCTTTCTCCTTGAGAGGAGGAGCTAAAATCTGGTTGCAATCCTTGCCTAGGAATAGTATAGATTCTTGGGACAAGTGCAAGGATGCCTTTATTGGGAAGTACTACCCCCCTGCTAAAATTATCCAATTAAGGAGTAACATAATGAATTTTAAACAATTGGATAATGAACACGTTGCCCAAGCTTGGGAACGCATGAAATCTCTTGTCAAGAACTGCCCTACTCATGGTTTGACTACTTGGATGGTTATCCAAACTTTTTATGCACGCTTGAATTTTACCTCGCGGAACTTATTAGATTCGGCCGCGGGAGGAACCTTTATGTCAACTACACTTGGTGCTGTCACGAAGCTTCTCGACGAGATGATGACCAATTATTCCCAATGGCACACCGAACGCGCTCCAACAGGTAGGAAGGTAAACTCTGTCGAGGAGATTTCCTCCCTAAATGAAAAAGTTGACTTGATCATGTCTCTACTTTCCAAGCAATCTTCTATTGATCCTCATGATGTTCCTTTAAATTCTATGATTGCTCAAGATCAAGTAGATGTGAACTTTATCTCTAGAAACAATTTCAATAACAATGCTTATAGGAGTAATTTTGGTAGCAACCCTAGACCGTTTCCCTCTAATTCCTATGGGAACAACAATACTTATCCTAGCACCAAGAACTCCACCCCTAGAGATAGAGACATGCCTAGTTATGAGAAACTTCTAGAAATAGAGAAGGCCACTAAGAACTACATGTGCACCCAATATGAACAAAACAAGACCTTCTTGAGGCAATTAGATGAGCATATTGCTATCTTGCAAGACATTGGTAGACAACTGGAGAGCCTAAATATTGAGATTTCTAACCTCCAGACTAGGCTCACCATCACTGAGACCCAAGTTTCCAATATGTCCCACACACAAGCCACTTTGATAAACCAAATGGCAGCTAAACCTGAAGTGGTTGCACCCCTGAAGGAGGAAGAAGATAGAATTAAGAGCCTTCCTACCCACCACACTGTTGCTACTATCCAAGTTGCTGAGGATATCCAAACTCTTAGCACCCAATGAACTCCTAGTCCCATTGGACCTATTAATGGTGATGCTATGACCTCAACCGTAGAAGAAGAAACTCCTATAAACATAGAAGCTACCAAACAAGTGTTGGGGAACGTAGTATTTTAAAAATTTCCTACGATCACGCAAGATCTATCTATCAGATGCATAGCAACGAGAGGGAAGAGTGTGTCTACGTACCCTCGTAGACCGAAAGCGGAAGCGTTAGAACAACGCGGTTGATGTAGTCGTACGTCTTCACGGCCCGACCGATCAAGCACCGAAACTACGGCACCTCCGAGTTCTAGCACACGTTCAGCTCGATGACGTCCCTCGAACTCCGATCCAGCTGAGTGTCGAGGGAGAGTTCCGTCAGCACGTCGGCGTGGTGACGATCTTGATGTTCTACCGTCGCAGGGCTTCGCCTAAGCACCGCTACAATATTATCGAGGAGAACTATGGTGGAGGGGGGCACCGCACACGGCTAAGAGATCAAGAGATCAATTGTTGTGTCTAGAGGTGCCCCCCTACCCCCGTATATAAAGGAGGGAGGGAGAGGCTGGCCCTAGAGGGGGCGCGCCAAGTGTGGGGAGTCCTACTAGGACTCCCAAGTCCTAGTAGGATTCCCCTTTCCTTTCCGGAGTAGGAGAGAAGGAAAGAGGGGGAGAGGGAGAAGGAAAAGGGGGCTGCACCCCTTGTCCAATTCGGACCAGAAGGGGGGCGCGCGCCTCTTTCCTTTTGGCCTCTCTCCTCTATTCCCGTAACTCCCCGATACTCCGAAAATACCCGAATCACTCGGAACCTTTCCGATGTCCGAATATAGTCGTCCAATATATCGATTTTTACGTCTCGACCATTTCGAGACTCCTCGTCATGTCCCCGATCTCATCCGGGACTCCGAACTTCTTCGGTACATCAAAACTCATAAACTCATAATAAAACTATCATCGAAACCTTAAGCGTGCGGACCCTACGGGTTCGAGAACTATGTAGACATGACCGAGACACGTCTCCGGTCAATAACCAATAGCGGAACCTGGATGCTCATATTGGCTCCCACATATTCTACGAAGATCTTTATCGGTCAAACCGCATAACAACATACGTTGTTCCTTTTGTCATCGGTATGTTACTTGCCCGAGATTCGATCGTCGGTATCTCTATACCTAGTTCAATCTCGTTACCGGCAAGTCTCTTTACTCGTTCCGTAACACATCATCTTGTGACTAACTTATTAGTCCTTTTGCTTGCAAGGCTTATTGTGATGTGTGTTACCGAGAGGGCCCAGAGATACCTCTCCGACACTCGGAGTGACAAATCCTAATCTTGATCTATGCCAGCACCACGAATACTTTTGGAGACACCTGTAGAGCATCTTTATGATCACCCAGTTACGTTGTGACGTTTGATAGCACACAAGGTGTTCCTACGGTTTTCGGGAGTTGCATAATCTCATAGTCATAGGAACATGTATAAGTCATGAAGAAAGCAATAGCAGTAAAACTAAACGATCATAGTGCTATGCTAACGGATGGGTCTAGTCCATCATATCATTCTCCTAATGATGTGATCCCGTTGATCAAATGACAACTCATGTCTATGGCTAGGAAACATAGCCATCTTTGATCAATGAGCTAGTCTAGTAGAGGCATACTAGGGACATACTATTTTGTCTATGTATTCACACATGTACTAAGTTTCCGGTTAATACAATTCTAGCATGAATAATAAACATTTATCATGATGTAAGGAAATATAAATAACAACTTTATTATTGCCTCTAGGGCATATTTCCTTCAACAAGTGATCCTAAAGGACACCACTACCACTTTACTTGATAGTAGTGACCTTGATTTTGATAATTGCACCCTTTCTGAAGTTATTGGTTTTCTTCACAAGATGTCTAGAGATCCCCACACTAGCACACTTAACCTTGCCTTCACAGAGCATATCACCAATGCTCTTACCAAAGCTAGGGAAGAAAAGCTCAAGCTGGAGACTTCCATCCCTAGGAAGCTAGAAGATGGTTGGGATCCCATAGTCAAAATTAAATTGAACAACTTCTCTTGCTATGCTTTATGTGATGTTGGAGCTGGTACCTCCGTTATGCCCAAAAGAATGTATGATATGTTTGAATTGAAACCTTTTGATCCTTGTTCTTTTGGTGTTCGTCTTGTTGATTCTTCCGTAAAGAAACCTTTGGGGAAGATCGACGATGTTCTTATCATTGTCAATGACAATCATGTTCCCGTTGATTTTACTATTATGGATATTGAATGTGAACCTTCATGTCCAATTATTTTGGGACGTCCTTTTCTTCGCACCGTTGGTGCTATCATTGACATGAAAGAGGGGAATATAAAATTCCAATTCCCTCTCAAGAAAGGGATGGAACACTTCCCTAGAAAGAAGATTAAGTTGCCTTTTGAGTCCGTTACACGGGCTAGCTATTCTCTTACTCTTGATAAAACTTGATCTTCTCTTTTTGCATCATGCCTAGCTTAAAGGCATAAAAGAAAGCGCTTTTGGGAGGCAGACCACAACGAATTAGGTTTCATTTTGCTTTTGTTGTGTCTTGATGTTTGTTACTACAGTAGCATCATCATTGTATCTTTTCTTTTCAGCTTTGTGCCAAGTTTAGCCTCCGATTACAAGAAAGTTCAAAAGTTGTGACGTGCTGTCCAGACAACAGATTCTGTCCTTGGACAGAAAAATTCGAATAGAATCACCAGATCATCTTTTTGATCTGATTTTTCTTGACAGCGTGCTATATACAATTGACTTTCGATCGTCTGTTCTGAGTTTAATGATTTGAGTTGCAGAAGTGCCCCGAAAAAATTATTTACTACCTGCTGGTCTATTTTTCACAGATTCTGTCTTGTTTTGCCTTTTCTTCGGTTTGCGAACCTTGAGCTTGCTTTTTCTTTGCAAAAACCTTTTGGCAATCTTGATAAACAGTAGCTCTTCAAGATTATCTTTATTTCCAGTAGGGAAAAAATTATTTTATTGTGGGTACTAACCTCGCTAATCAGATTATGATGAGTTATGTATGAAGGGAGTTTTCAAGTGTGCGAGGGAAGATGATAAAAGAAGATTCAGGAGGGTCAAACGCTCAAGCTTGGGGATGCCCCCGTGCACCCCCAAGAAATATTCAAGAAGACTGAAGCGTCTAAGCTTGGGGATGCCCCAATGCATCCCCTTCTCCATCAACAATTATCAGTTCGTCTTTCGTTCCACTATATATCACTTCATGCGTTATGTGCTATGCTTGGAGCGTCTTGCTCTTAGTTTCCTTTTTTAGTTTTCTTTAGCTTTGCTTGCTGTTCATAACAACTTAGAACCCAGCTTTCTTTGTGTGGGAGAGAAACACGCTCCACTTCAACCTAGAACACAACATAGGATTTTCATGCTTATCTTTGTTGTGTGTGTTCTTTGTCTTTCCATAGCTGCTGTCATGTTTAGCTCTTAGTATTCATGCTTTTCTTTTTAAAGAGCTTTTGTTTAGTTGGTTGCTGAACTCTCTTGAGTTTTCATGTTTATCTTGTTAAGAGAGTTTGCCTGTTGCACTGAGTTGTGTGTCTTAACTTAAAGTAGGTAATTGAGGTTGCTATTTAATTTTAGTAGTAACTTGCAATAGTTTTGAGGTATTGCCATGAGTAATGTCTGAACTTTTGGTGTCAAGAGCTTTAGCCTATTAGTGATAGATGTCGTATTTTGGGCAATCCGTGTTTATTTTTGAAAACCTACAAAATAGTTGAGAACTTTAGCTACTAGATGGATCACTAATCTTTGGAGGGATCGAATATGAGAGTACACTCACGTACCATGAGTCGAGGATGCGCAAGGATATCCAAACCCCCATACACTCCTCCTCGGGGTACTTGTCTCTTTGTGAACGTCCTAATTAGATTGAGAGTTACCAATAATAAGTGCATGAGTTCTTCGGACTAATGTGAGTATTCGAAAGTTGACACTTCCACCTAGCCATATTTTTCTAGCCTCTTCGGTACCGTGCATTGCCCTTTCTCACCTCGAGAGTTGGCGCATACTTCGCCGGTGCATCCAAATCCTTGGCACGATACGCTCTGTCATCATAAGCCTCATTATATCCTTCCTCAAAACAGCTACCATACCTACCTATCAAGGCATTTCCATAGCCTTTCCGAGATACATTGCCATGCAACATCCATCTTCTCATGACTTGATCTTCATGTCATACATGCTTTTGCTTGATCGATGGGCCGCATGCTAGTTGGGCCTTGCCCTAATCATTGCTACATGACGCGCTAGTATCATTGCATATCCTGCTACACCGGCAGAGGCATACATTTGCATACATTATGATAGTTTCATTTTCTTTATGTTGAGTACTTTTGTAAAGTGTGAAAGATCTTCTATACTTCTTGTAATACATAGAGTGTTGCCCCTAAAGTGAGGAAAAGATCCCAAAGAGGACAAAATCAAAAGATCCCAAAGAGGACAAATGAGAGTTAAATAGAAAGAGCCATTGAGGCCACAAAAAAATAAAAATAAAAGAGAAAAAAGAGAAAAAGAAATAAAAAGAGAGAAGGGGGCACACTACTATTCCTTTTGAGAGATCCACACTCGTACTCCATCTTATACCTTGTACTCCATAGTGATTATCATTCATGCATATAGCTATGTGGGGACCTTCACACTATAGAACTTGGCTTGTATATTCCAATGATGAGCCTCCTCAAAAGAGCTCTAGGTCTTCTTGAGCGAGAAAGTTGGATGCACCCCCACTAGTTCCATTGGAGAGCTTACCTTAGCTCATATGTGCATTCGTTGCATGGCAATCCCTACTCCTCACATCATATCTATCATTTGGCTTTCTCTCGCCTATGATTGTCCTCATTTGATGTGAGCCTTTCACACCTTTTTTGTCTTCCCCTTCATCATTTTTCTCTCTTTGCCATCCTAAGTGTCAACCTTCTTGCTTACGCTCATCCATTGCATGAGTGCTCAAAATATCGAAAGAGAGTGGATCATTTTGACTTGTACCTGGCTAGTGGTCTGGGGATGAGTCAAGATAAGATTCCAAAGAAGACCAAGTGTGAAACTTTAGTAGATTAAGTTCTCAACAATACAAAAACTATGGTTTACTCTCTCGTATATCCATATCCCCTTTCTTGCACGCAAACACCATTTGGAGACATTCGAGTCACGGACAACGAGAGCTCTTGCACCTTTATGTTCTTATGTTGCTTGTTACAATGCTAATATAGACTCTTGCTTGTTGACTTGAATTGAATTACATGCCTTGATTGCTTTACTTAAAAGTTATTATATGGTTGATAGCATGTCACCACCGAAATTATGCTTGTTATCATTTACCTACTCGAGGATGAGCAGGAATTAAGCTTGGGGATGTTGATACGTCCAAAACGTATCTATAATTTCTGCTTGCTCCATGCTTCTTTTGTGTGATATTGCTATGATATTGATGCACTTCCATACACTTTTGATCATATTTGGACTAACCTATTAACTCAGTGCACCATAGTGCCAGTTCCTGTTTTCTACTGTTTTTCTATTTCAGGTTTCCCCCATATTAAAAGTGCTCCAAAAATTCGACGAAAAATATAGGAAAAATCAGCGTACAGGAAGCTTCATGAAGAACCAAAGATGGGCCAGAGGGGAGCCAGGGGAGGCCCAGGCGGCCACCTGGCGCGGCCCCACCCCTGGCCGCGCCAGGGGGGCGCCTGGGGCCCCTGCTCCGCCTCTAGCTGCCCCCCTTCGCATATATATCCCTCTCGTCCTAAAACCCTCGAGGACAGAACCCTTTTTCGCGATCTCGCCTCTGTTCCGCCACCGCAGCGCTTCCAAGATCGGGAGCGTCAGGAGAACTCTTCCCGGCACCATGCCGGAGGGGAGAACCACCACCGGGAGCTTCTCCACCACCATGGACGCTTCCCGGATGAGTCATGAGTAGTCCACCTTGGACCATGGGTCCATGATCAGTAGCTATGTGATGTTCTCCTCCCCTCTTTGCTCTTCATGGTTTAGACCTCGTGAGCTGCCCTACATGATCGAGGCACATATGTAATCTTTCTGCTGTTGCTTTGCTGAGTTTGCTGGGATCTGATGGATTATGAGACTATGTTCAGATTGTGTTTGAGTAATATATTTGATTCACCTCTTTTATATCTTCGTTCTTGAGTAATTCTTGCATGTTCTCCATTGCTGTTTATTGCTATGGCCAAGTAGTAGGTAGTAACTCCAAGAGGGAGCGTTATGCTTGATTGTGGGTTCATGCCCCCTGATGACTAGCTTGAGTGACAGAAACATGAGTCTAGGGGATGTGCTGTTTCCACAAGGGAGAAAACAACGGTGCTTGTTCTTGCGGGTGCAAGGATTGCTTACTTTACGCAAAGTTCTTTTAATGCAGTTGTCTGTTGCTTTGAGTTTACACTTTGGGTGGGATTCGCAACTTAATACCAGCGAGATGTTCTGGATAGATATCTCAAGGTGGATGATTAGTAGTAGATGCAGATGGATTTCGGTCTACTTGCCTTGGCGTACCGCCCATGCTTTTGAGCCTCTACCTTATTTGCAGCATAGTTAGCATTGGTTTGCGCACATAATCCTGTCAATTGCCCAGCTGTAATTTGTTTACCTCGCTTTGCTGTTTTATCGTCTTTTGTGAGAGAGACATCACTAGTGAACATCATGGGACCCCGGTCCATATTACCACCGCTGATCACACCTTCTATTTACTTCCTGTTTTTATTTCCTAGTTGTAGTCATAGCTATCATTATTATCTCTTGTGTTCGATCCGTTGTAAACAACAAGGCCGGAGGGATTGACAACCTCTCTGTACTCGTTGGGCGCAAAGTTATCTGTATCTGTGTGCAGGTCCCGTCAACCGCTAAGTTTCTGGCGCCGTTGACACCTACTTGTCGACCCTCGGAGTCTCACGGGATTCGATCCTTGGTATCTTTGCCAAGGGAAATTTGCCGCTAGGCTACATCTCAACCTTCCACTTGGGGTAACCAACGAGGGGCGAGAAGCCATCAACGCTTGAGTGATTATCTGTCTAGTGCTAAAGGTGAACTGAAACTTATTAGTATACATGCTTCTATTGTTACCACTCAAGTAGAACAAGTACTTAAGGCTCAGAATGATTTGCTCAGTGAGTAAAATAGTAAGAATTATGACTATGCTGTTAGAGTTGCAACTAGAGGTGGTAAAATGACTCAAGAACCTCTGTATCCTGAAGGCCACCCTAAGAGAATTGACAGAGAGCTAATTTAGATGCACCTAGTTCTTCTAAGAAGAAGAAAAATAAAAATGATAGAAATTTGCATGCTTCTAATGAACCTGTAGCTGACACACCTGAGAAACCCAATGATATATCTGTTTCTGATGCTGAGACACAATCTGGTAATGAACATGAACCTAGTGACAATATTAATGATGATGTTCATGATAATGCTCAACCTAGCAATGATAATGATGTAGAGATTGAACCTGCTACTGATCTTGATAACCCACAATCAAAGAATCAATGTTATGATAAGAGAGACTTTGTTGCTAGGAAGCACGATAGGGAAAGAGAACCATGGGTTTAGAAACCCATGCCTTTTCCTCCGAAACCATCCAAGAAAAAGGATGATGAGGATTTTGAGCGCTTTGCTGAAATGATTAGACCTATATTTTTGCGTATGCGTTTGACTGATGTGCTTAAAACAAATCCTTATGTTAAGTATATGAAAGACATTATTACCAACAAATGAAAGATACCTGAAGTAGAAATTTCCACCATGCTTGCCAATTACACTTTTGAGGGTGGAATGCCTAAGAAATTAGGAGATCCAGGAGTACCTACTATACCTTGCTCCATTAAGAGAAACTATGTTAAAACTGCTTTGTGTGATCTTGGAGCCGGTGTTAGTGTTATGCCTCTCTCTTTATATCGTAGACTTGACTTGAGTAAGTTGACACCTACTGAAATATCTTTGCAAATGGCTGATAAATCAACTGTTATACCTATCGGTATTTGTGAGGATGTGCCTGTTGTAGTTGCAAATGTTACTATTCTAACGGAGTTTGTTATACTTGATATTCCCGAGGATGATAGTTTGTCTATTATTCTTGGAAGACCTTTTTTGAATACTGCAGGGGCTGTTATTGATTGCAACAAAGGCAATGTCACTTTTCATGTCAATGCTAATGAGCATATGGTACACTTTCCGAGGAAACAACCTCATGTCTTCAATATAAATTATATTGGAAAAACTTCAACTATTACTGCTATCAAGAAGGCATATGACATTCTTATTGTTGGGGACATACATATCCCCATTGAGGTAACCTAGTGTCATTCGAAAATTCTCCGGTTTCATGTTACTCGGAAAAAGTTTATTAACAAGACCTGATCAACCTTGTTAATGGATTCCTTTTGATGAACATGGGATAGGTGAATCTAGATAGCACAACCTTATGTGCCCTCTTTTTACTTTCTGTTAAGTAGGTTAAATAAAAGAAAATTAACATTGTCTGTCTGTTTCGAGACTTATCCGTGCAATAAAAAATATCCCGAAAATAAAAGTTCTCCAAATGCCATGAAAATGAAATATGATTTTTTTCTAGAATATTTAAGAAAATATGGCACTGAACGCATAGCGTGGGGAGCCAGCACGAGGGCACATGGCTCTAACTTGCATGAGTTGATACGTCTCCAACGTATCTACTTTTCCAAAAACTTTTGCCCCTTGTTTTGGACTCTAACTTGCATGATTTGAATGGAACTAACCCGGACTGACGCCGTTTTCAGCAGAATTGCCATGATGTTGTTTTTGTGCAGAAATAAAAAGTTCTCGGAATCGCCTGAAAATCAACGGAGAATTATTTTGGAAAATATAAAAAATAACTGCACAAAGATCCACACCAGGGGGCCTTGGGCCAGCCCACGAGGGTGGGGGCGCGCCCCCTGCCCAGGACGCGCCCCCCTGCCTCGTGGCCCCCCTATTGCTCCACTAAAATATCCCTAGATCCTATATCTTCCGTTTCAGGGCGAAAAAATCAAGGAGAAGGAATTATCGCGTTTCACGAGACGGAGTCGCCGCCAAGCCCTAATCTCTCTTGGGAGGGCTAATCTGGAGTCTGTTCGGGGCTCCGGAGAGTGGATATCATCGCCATCATCATCATCAACCTTCCTCCATCACCAATTCCATGATGCTCACTGCCATGTGTGAGTAATTCCATCGTAGGCTTGCTGGACGGTGATGGGTTGGATGGGATCTATCATGTAATCGAGTTAGTTTTGTTAGGGTTTGATCCCTAGTATCCACTATGTTCTGATATTGATGTTGCTATGACTTTGCTATGCTTAATACTTGTCATTAGGGCCCGAGTGCCATGATTTCAGATCTGAACCTATTATGTTTTCATGAATATATGTATGTTCTTGATCCTATCTTGCAAGTCTATAGTCACCTACTATGCGTTATGATCCGGTAACCCCGAAGTGACAATAATCGGGACCACTCTTGGTGATGACCATAGTTTGAGGAGTTCATGTATTCACTATGTGTTAATGCTTTGGTCCGGTACTCTATTAAAAGGAGGCCTTAATATCCCTTAGTTTCCAATAGGACCCCGCTGCCACGGGAGGGTAGGACAAAAGATGTCATGCTTGTTCTTTTCCATAAGCACGTATGACTATATTCGGAATACATGCCTACATCGCATTGATGAACTGGAGCTAGTTCTGTGTCACCCTAGGTTATAACTTCTACATGATGAATTGCATCCGACGTAATTTCCCATCACCGATCGAATGCCTATGAGCTTTACCTATATTGCTAGTTGTTATTTACTTTTCCGTTGCTACTATAACAAAAACCACAAAAACACTATCGTTATTATTATTGCTGCTACCGCCACTATCATATAACTTTGCTACTAAACTATCTTGCTGCAGATACTAAGTTTCTAGGTGTGGTTGAATTGACAACTCAACTTCTAATACTTTAGAGTATTCTTTGGCTCCCCTTGTGTCGAATAAACAAATTTGGGTTGAAAACTTTACCCTCGAAAACTGTTGCGATCTCCTACACTTGTGGGTTATCAGTGACTCCCTGGAGTTTGTTCGCATCCTCCACGTCGCCTTCCCGCCGCTTCCCGTGACCTTTGGCCGCGCGTGGGCGTCGCTGGCGCACGGACACGTAGCCGCGCTGTGTGTCACCTCCTCCCCTTCCCCTCGATCTTTCCTCGCGGCTATAAGTAGCACCCCGAACCCCTCGCAGTCCTCAAACGCCTCCCCAAGCCCTTCCCTCACCTCCGAAGCTCCTCCCTGACCTCCATCATCGCCGTGGCCGCCGTCTCTGTTCACCTCGAGTCCGGCAATGCCGCACCTCCCCTCGTCGTTCCTCCACCGGCAATGCAACCACCGGAGGCAGTAGACCCTCCCCGTGGCCTCGGCCCTTCCTATCCCCCACCGGAGCACCTATTTCACCGGCGGCCGAAGCCCCCTATGCCGTGGGCCTTGCTGCTCCCTCCCTCGTTGTCCTCGACGGCAGTTGACACCACCATGAAATGGGCCTCTCCCTCCTGAGCATCTGGGTAGGTCGGTCGTCTCGTGCGGTGGCCGGAGTCACCGACGAGCGCCGTCGAGGCGAGCCGCTCCCTCGGCCATGCACGCTCCCGAGCGGGAGGAAGGAGAAGCCAGGCCAGGTGGGCCTCTCCTCGCGCGACCCCACCTGGCAGTATCTCCGCATTGACCCCGCCTCGGGCCCGCGTATGTAAGTGGAGACGCTTTTTGGAAACGCGTTTTCAGTATATGAAAGCCTATTTCCTTCCTCTCTTATCTAAAATGTGCTTTCACAGTTCTGAAAGCGTATTCCCTTTACACTTCGGCTCAAAATACGTTTTCCTGTGCAGAAAACGTATTCGTCCCAAAGGCACATTCAGTCTTTCCTCCAGGGGCCTGTTTGCTAAAACATTCACCGATAGGTCCCTGAACTTCAACCCTTCGTATCTCGACAACCATACCTCCGATTGAGGTGAAACCAACGCTCACGTATTCGTCTCATCGAACACTTTCCGTTGGTATCATTTTCATTATGTTTTCACACAGTGAAAATGACCACCTTGCCCTTGCACGTAAACAGCCCCTCCGAGAGAGAACTATTTCCGGCAAATCTTTCCACGATCGTTCCAAAGTAATCCTCGACCCCAGACAAGCCAACCTCTTATCATAAGCTCCGAACTTGCATGTTGAATTTGCTTGCACCTCGTGTGTGTACTTTGTTGCATTAGTTTCTTGTATGTTCCGTCTACCGTTATTTCAGTAGTGCTTTATGTTATAGTTATCTGTCGTGCATGCTTGTGTTTCATAAAATAAGTTGACCTGCTGGTTCGATGTTGTTACTAATAATATCATGTCTAGTTTAGTTTCATGTTAGTAGTATCAATGTTATGATAATTCTGTTGCACTGCTAAAGATTGCTAGTACTTGGTATTGCCATGTTTCACATGCTATCATTGTTCACTTGAAAGGCTTGATGTTTTGTTACTGCAATAGTATGTCGCATGTTGCATTCATGTTAATTATGTTCGCACTGATGATGGACAAGTTAATAATATGACTTAATAACAAACCTCCTCCGTCATCATTGGGATGTCATAGTGCCACCAAATCGAGCTTTTTCCAGTGCAGCCACATCTGCCTTGGAATGGGAAGGCCCTAATTGATTTATTGTCATACCTCTCTCCGGTGCCTCCAACATAGGGAAGGTTATGCCCACGCGCTACCCTGATTAGGTAGGCGGACATGAACCTTGTGAGCCGTTTTTTTGCGCGCGTTGTCCTCGTTTGGGACCGTTTTTGCCACGACGGTGGCCGTTTAGCCTTTGGTAGGCGTGGGCCACCCAGGACTAAACCCCAAGGGGGTGTTGGTCGGAGGGACCGGGAGAGTGTCATGGCAATAAGTCGGTTCTATCGGAACGTCGTGGTCCACCCAAATGGGAGCACGAGGCCATGGGTTCTGTGGTGTGGGTACAGTGCGCTACCTCTGCAGAGTGTATTTAGTCTATCGATAGCCGCGTCCTCGATCATGGGCACCAGTTCGTAGTAGGTCACACTATCAGGTCTCGATCGAAGTGGAGGATAAACCTAAAATAACTAAGTTGATAAATAATGTGTAACGAGTATGGTGATGACTTGGACTATGAGACAGTCGTGAGTAATCATGATGATGTGTTGGTATGATCACGAGACGAGGTCTAGGTGAACGTTGACCAAGTATGGTTTTGATCGCGATCCGCAAATGATCATCGCTTGGTTGTGAGGCAACCCGTTGGTAAGAGAGTCCGAGGGACTCAGTGCACAAGTTTTTCTGCATTGCATGAGTAATATGTTGTTATTCGCATTTAAAGAACCATGGTAGAACAGTAGATGACTGCACAAAGTTAGCATGGTAAGTTTGCATTGGATATGAAGGGTAGTTTACTTGCATTATAGTTTTCATGATGCCATGCCACGTCTTGATTTGAACTTAGTCCATGCGTTGAGATGCTATGCTTTGTTTTACCATTTCCATGTTAGAAGTAAGTTTGATCTGCCATTGTCATGCTAGTATATGCCATGAGGTTGTTCATGCTTGTTTGATCCATGCCTCTAGTTAATATCTTGCCATGCTTAGTTTCAGCTATGAGGTAGGTTATTGTAGACGCTTGGTTTTTGCTTTGTCTTCTGTTTGTTTGGTTGCTATGTATTTGGTTGTCTTGCAAGTACATTCAACGTACCGACCTGGCGTTTCATGCCAGTTTTGTAGGTCGTGCCCAAATTGTTCGTTTGTTCCGCCGTGCTAGGCCGTAATCTTGCCAGTCCTGTGAGTTGTGGAGCCCAGCCCGAGTTGTTATGCTGCCAAACCAAGACTTCCGCCGCCTTTTAAATAGACTTCCGCTACCATTTATATAGCCTTAGGGCTATGCCAAATAATTGTATTCATCAATGATGTAATCTTATACACATGTATTTGACGAATATTGTTGTACCTGGAATGCTGTATCATGGACCTGGCGTGCGTCAGGTTTTATCCTGGGCTGACGTGCAAAGGCCCCCTGCTCCATGCGGATCGGGGTGCCACACCGTCACCCCAAGCTTCTGCAGCCTGGCCAGCCGACGCCAAACAGGAGAAAGTTTCTGGTTAGTGAGCTTCTCATGCTTCCAGCCGGAGCTCGGGGCGGCCGAAATCCACGAGAGAAGAAACAGGGGGCTACGTACACCGACATCCACGAACACCCACCGCTTCCTGAAGCCGCCAACGACCATCGAAAGGTCAAAATCGATCCCTGAGCTGGCCGTCGCTGCAATGGCCTGAATGGATACACACCCTGAGCACTTGAATGTATTTGTCACGTGCAGCGTGCCAACATGATATTAAAATGGTTGTGATATAGTAGTTAGATTTATGTAATGAGTGCCTGTAGGAGACGACATAAATAGTAGGACTGGGGTTAACTAGTAGCAACAGGTCTCAAAAAGTGAAGGGAGGACACAGATCAAAGCTACAGAATATGTGTCGTTTGTACTCGAGATTAACTAGATGGCACGCAAAACTATTAAAGAACAACATATGTAATACTAGAAGTGGTATAATACTATAATCACCAGACTGTGGGCTAGCATTGGTTGATGGATGATAACTATGGAACAGTGTTACCTAAAGAACAAGTATCTTAGCTGAACTATGGAACAACGTTAACTCCTGAACAAGACCCGTAAGAGATCAGCATGAATATATAGTGAAATGTGATAATCTATTTTCCATGCTTAGATGAATAACAAAGCCATAAATGTTGCACACAAGTAAGATGAGGGTACAACCTATCTGGCCGCCATCCATAGGAGTGAGCATCATGTGCCGACTTGTCGATGGCCCTGCAATTGTTGTGGCTATCCATGTCGGGCACGCGCATTCAATGCAGGGAACTGTTGAGTGGGGACTATAGCTCCCTTCTGGTGTATGCTTCCCTTGTTAGAGCAGCTGCGGTGAGTCGGAAGATGGTGTGGCTGAGGATGCAGATAACGCATAATGTTAAGAACGACACATCTCTTTGATCTGAAGAAATACACTAAGAGATCAACAGCAAGATACGAGAGTGGTCTCATGTCTGTTGACTGAGACTAAATTGGGGTCACACAATTTTATTTTATTTTGGTACTATCCGATCTACGCTGGATGGCTTGATGGCCGTCTTGTGCCTCCCGGCTGACACTGTTAGGAATCTTCCCCGAAGAGCCAGCGACCAATGGTAGAGCACCTTGCCTTCGCCGTCCGTGGCCCCAGCCAAAACCCCTCTCGCCGCCCACCGCACTACCATGGTTGCGCCACCCCCGGGCCAATCCACAAAGACTCCCCGTCATCCAGATCCGGCGGCGGCAGTACCTTGAACCCACGCAACTCTAAGATAGACATCTAAGCACTGCTTCCGCGGCAAACTTGCGGCCCCACACCCTTACGTTAGACACCAGCCAACCGGCAGCCTAGGAGCTCCTCCGCCTCGAGGGGTGCTGCTTCCCATTGGGAATCGATTGGCCCAGAATAAAAATTCAGATAACTGACGCCTAAATAAAGTGATTTGAGATGAGGGTGCGATCTATCTGGCGGCATGGTGAAGTAGGCAGGTCCAGCTGCCCAGTCGGTGAGGCCGGCGTGGTTGCGGGGGCCACCGGCGGCAGGGAAACATCGATGTTGCGGCGGTTGACGGCTATGGGGAAGCAGCGCCATGACTCCGGACGAATCCGAAGTTGGAGCCGCTCCGGCGCCGTGAACAATGGCGGGGGTGAATCGGCTCCGGTATGGTTCACGCGGCCGTCATCGAGGCAGCTCCAGCAACACGGAGTAAGAGGCACACGGCCCAGTGGACGACGGCAAATGGACAGCGTCTCCGGCATTAGGGAGGAGGGCGGCTGTGAAATTGGTCCGGTTGGGGCGCCATGGAGGAGGGGCTGAGGTTTCGCGGCTCGGGAGAAGGGAGCTTCCGGGGAGAAGGTGATTTGGCACCCATGAGGTATGAATGGGGGATTGGGAGGGGAGTGGAACCATGTACGCATTTGTCTGAAATGTGAGGGGGAGTTACAGTTCTACCCCTGACTTTAGGCTTCTCGGCTTGGGTCTGTGTACTGAGGGTCGGGGATAGTAGAGTAACTTTGCTTCTCCCTAAATAGTGGGCGGGAGCGATTTCGCGCGAGGAGGACGTATTTTGAAATATAGTGGGCGCGAGCGATTTAGGGCGAGGAGAGCATGTTTTCAAATAGTGGGCGCGAGCTATTTCGGGCGAGGAGAGCGTGTTTTGCCAACCATGGTTTACGAATTATTCGGCACATGTCATTTCGGCCGAGGAGAAGGCGCGCTTGGATGAAGTTACGAACCTACCCTCGATGCACAACGGGCCAATTAATGCGTCTCCCACATAGGATAGTAATTTCGCGTCTCCCATTTATTTGTTTGAGCGAAGTCCACCGAGCAGAGGATGTTTAATGGTTCATTCAAAATTTGGGAGAACAAGCATCCACGTCTACCTTACCAAGTCGATTCGAATCAAATTTAGAAATATTAGTTTGCCACTTCTTTTTTAGATGGAGAGATGATGCTCAGGAGTAATATGTTTTTACATGCTCATTGCTAGCGATTTACTATATGACTAATAGTTGACCCACTAAAAAACGGGAATCAAACCCAAAATGAAATATCTCGATTCAATGAAATAGCTCGTTCACCAAGTCGAAATAGTGAACTAAATCCAAAATTGAACACCTCAATCGAATAGCATGTTGTATAGTATTACAGTACTCCATGAACATGTTGAAAGTCAAATTAATGAACTTGTTTGATATACGCATATATCCGTTCATGTGTGGATTGCAGACAACATGTTCTCCAATTTAAATATTTGAATGCAAGTTTATATGGAAACATGGTTTATATCAGTCTTTGATGCATAAAACGCGACCTCCCCCTCTCCCGGACTCCTGCTCTCTCTCTCTCTCTCGCCGACAATATTCAATTTTGTCGCACGCATCCAACACACAAACCTTGTTGGTCCTTTCTCTTTCTCTCCATATCTCTCTCTCTTTGTGTGTGTGTGCATGGGGGGGTCTTTATAGTTCGCATGCATATATACTCCATCTATAAGTCTCTCTCGCACACTATGTATGATTCTCTAGTCCAAGCTAGATATCTTGGGTGCACTCATCGTACGCACACAAATTCCTTGGCTCGTTGCCCGTAACTCTCTCACGCACCACTCTGTCGTCTCGGAGCTCTTCCCCCTCTCTCTCAAACTCTCCATCTACCTGGGTCACACATACACATGCATATCTCACTCGCACTCGATAGGCCCATCTAAAACTCTATCTCTCTCCCTCGTTCTCTCTCCATCTCACATGCACACACACACACACAATCTCATGCCTAGCTAGCCAAATATGATGGTCTCTCACTCAATTGTCGGCACACGCAGTCCCCCCTATATGTATATGACTATCTAATCTTAGTCTCCATCACAAACATGTGCATGGTCTATCTCGATATCTCTCGAGGCATCTTTCTATCGCGCACACACCTCCCTCGATCTCCAACCCATATAGCCCCCTCACGATCTCGAGGGGGTCTCTCTACCGTAAACACACCCTCTCGCCCTCCCCATGCGTCCATGTTCTCCATGTGTCCCTCTCGACCTTTGTACCTTGTTGGCCAGACCTCTATTGGACATGTGCTATAGGGGTGTCTCTCTCCATTGCAAACAATCACACACTAGCTATCTTCATGTATCTCCTCGCCTCGCTTTTCTATCTCGGACATGCATGCGTGATATGTTCGCCTAAGAAACGAAAAAACACACACTCTCTCTAATTTATCGTTTGTTGTCACTTTCTCTTTCACACAAATACTCTTTTTGCACACTTACTCATTCTCCTTCACACGCACTTGATCCCTCTCGACTTAGGCACTCTCCTCGGTCCATAGCATATTGATTTATTGAAAAGTCAAACATCACAAAGTTTGACCATGTACGTGGAGAAAAACAATTACATCTGGAACAACAAACATATACGATTAGATTCACCATGAGATGTAGTTTCGTATGATGTATCTTTGGTATTGAAGATATAAATAACATTTGTGTAAACCTGATCAAAGTTTCCAAAGTTTGACTTCTAAAAAAATTACATGCACTGCATTATCGAGCGGATGGAATATCTCTTTCCCCCTCTCAGCTATCTGACGCACCACTCAGCCTTATCGAGGCTCCTCAATCTCTCTCAAACTTTATATCTCCCTGGTTCGCACATACACATGTCTCGCTCACGCTATACATATAGACCCATCCAACACTATCTGCCCTTGTTCTCTCTTTATGTGACACGCACCCCCTAATAAGTACCATAATCCCTCACTCCATCATAGGTGCAAGCACTCCCCCCTAAGTATGATTTTCTCTCACTAGCCATCAGGAACACACGTATTGTCTCCTTCCATCCATACGTCTATCTCGATATCTCTCGGGGTATCTTCTATCGCGCACACACCTTGTCACTCGATCTCCCACCCATGTAGTCCCATCATGATCTCCAGGGGATCTCTCTATGACAAACATACACTCTCTCCTCCCCATGTCTGCATTTTCTCCGTACGTCTCTCTCGACCTCTCTCCCTTGTTTGTCAGACCCCTCTTGGACACGAGCTAGGGGTCTTGCTCTCTCGGTTGCAAACAACCACACACTATCTCCTCACCTTGCTTCTGTTGTCGAAGATGCATGTGTGATATGTTTGCATAAGACACACACGTTTTTTCTCGACTTTTATCGAGTGTTGTCCATGTCTCTTTCACACACGCACACACACTTTTTTCACTCACTCTTTCTATTTCTCTCTCTCTCTCTCTCTCTCTAGTTAGGGACTCTCTCACGTCCATAAGCATATGGATGTTTTGAAAAGTCAAACCTCAGAAAAGTTTGACCAGGTATATGTGGAGAAAAACATTTACATCTGGAAAGATCATTAGATTCATCACAACATGTACTTACTTCATACTACCATTTATCTTTGGTATTGTAGATATAAGTAATTTATTTATAAACTTGGTCAAAGTTTCAAAAGTTAGACTTTTAAAAAAATGTTGGAACTACATTATCGAACGGAGGGAGTAGCTCTTTATCTCTCTGCTATCTCTCACGGGCCTCCCCTCTCACACGAACACTCTATACCGCCGGATTATACGCTCACTATGTCAGAGTATAGCTCCGTATATTGTTTAGTTGACCGGTCAACCAGTCCACATGCTGCCTTGTCAGCTCGTGTTCTGTATCTTTGTGTGCTAGCCCATGTGGCAGTGGGTGAAAATAAGTAAACTAGAGGCCCATCTAACACGCGGTGAAGTAAGCAAAATTGAAACCACTCCGGGTAGCACCCCGCACGCTAGTAAATTGAGGGCACATTGAGGACTGAGGCAATAAAAAAACACTTGTTTGGGAGAGTGAGAGGCTGGTGTAGTTGGTTTGATTGATTTTTTTATACATGTGGGTCTGTGTGCACAGCGGTGCCAACTCTCTCACATCGCGAGAGCGGTGCTAAAATCTCTTGATTTGACATCAATGCGTATTATGTGGCATACTTTTGCAAAATATGCCATCAGCCACGTAGTGGAAGGCAACAAATGCCCAAGATCTTCACATACTCCTAGGTAAATGAGAGGAAAGAGAAAGAGAGAGAGAGAGAGAGAGAGAGAGAGAGAGAGAGAGAGAGAGTGAAAAAATATCACTAGCCAGCCAACCCTATCGTATGAGCAAATGATATTGGTACCTCTTGATGACACGGCAATCTTATACATCTAGCTGCTCTAATATGTTATCTTCTTTTGCAGATAAAAAAAAGAACCGAAAGTGAAAATGTGCTGCACTATAACAATCTCATCGAATGCCTTGATCTCCATCTTACAGAAATTGATTTGATCGACTATCGAGGCAGCACATCTGGGATTAAATTGGCCAGGTTCTTTGTTCTGGAGGCAAGTGTGCTCAAGATAATGAGGTTTGACGTTCTCTGGCGCAACAATGAATGGAGTATTGATCACCGCAAGCGTCTACGCCTAAATGACAAAGTATCTGCAGAAGCTGAATTTGATTTTGAAACATCAAGTGGCCAGAGACTCGAAAACTTATTTTCCCTTTAGTGACTTGTCAGGGCGGTGGATTTTAGTTGGTATGATAATGTTGCATCCACCTAAAGTAACGAAAGTTCTTACGTAAACTTCCTAGTAATTCACTCTTCGTAGGTGCAGCATTACTCCTAACATTTGTAATATCAGTTTGAAACTTGTAATATTGTCGTGTCTTATTCCTGCGTTTTCAAAATCCTACGAATCAAACAGGTCCTGAGTTGGTGATGATGTTGTGCCTGCCATCTTTCACCAATAGCCGTCGGATCTAGATCTGACGCATACAAACCAAACTTCTCCAGTTTTGCAAAAAGATGCCAGCACTTGTTCGCTATTTAGAAACAACTCCTTGTCTCTCACAATCAGCCTTATCTCCTCCCCACCACACCTAGAAGGCCATGGAAAAATCTGGCGCGATGGCCGCTGCCGGCGCCGTCAAACCCCCCAATCTTGGTGTTCCGTGCAATGCATGGGCATCTACGCACGGGAAATTATGTCGAACATGGCTAGTTGTAAGAAGGCTAGGTCTACATCCATGATGATAGTGACTGCAGACGGTGAGGCTGACTATGGTATGCCGAACACGGCGCCTATACTCAGGTGTCATCTCCGGCGTACGGTCTTGTCACTTCACTGTGAGAGCAACAATAGAGCTGAGTCAGCGAGCTATAAGGAATAAACTAGTATGTTTCTACTTAGTTGGAGAAAAGAGAAGATGAGAGAGAAGGTACGCGGGCTCTTCATGAAGAGCCAGCTCTAACACGTGCTCCTAGGCACTTTGTGAGAATGAAAGGTGGGCCACAAAATAAAAAAGTAGTACACTATTTTAATCTACCATTGTACATGTTGGCTATAAGATGGGTTGTAGATGACATGACATTGCCTTATAGCCAGCAGCTAGCTATACTATTAAGCATGCTCTGAGGAGCAGCATGTAATAATTTGACCAACGGGTAGTACAGTGCTACTAGATTGGTAGTACTACTACTACTAGTACTAGCACCACCGTCGGGATTTAGTAGTACTACCACGTCCATCTGGATTTAGTATTTGACTAGCAATATCTAGTAATGCATGTCACAAAAAATGTACTACTCCCTCTGTAAATAAATACATGGTGTATTGTTTTATTCCTATCGGTGATATAACTTAATGTATTTTTGCAACTTAATAGGATTACATGCAATTAACTAACCACTTCATGTGATGTTTGGTAGTCTCAAGTCATTGAAAGCATGCACGGGCACGGAGGGGGACGCAGCTTCATTGACTTACTGCACCTGCCTTTGGGTGTATGACATGTGGGCCCAATGGGTGGCTGGCCAACCTGTCATACAGCCAAAGGCAGGTGCAGTAGAGGGGCGAGGAGTAGATTGCCAACACGCACGTGAATTCAACACAGGTGCAGTAGAGGGGCGAGGACTAGAAGCTATACCCATGGAGGCGATGAGCGCGAGCATTAGCCGGCTGTGCCAGATGGTCCACGACGCCGGCCTGCGGCCCAGCACCAAGGAACGTCTCCAGGTAGTGCTTGAGGCCGCCAGGGCGAGGGGCCGCTTGGACAACAGTTTCGTCTCCTTGTTTGACGAGGTCCTCGTCGGCTTCCTCGACAAGTTCACCGTCGTCAATAAGCTCGCGGACGACCTTGACGTACGCCTCCAGCCCACGCGCCCTGGCTCTGTGATGCCTGCCACCCTCAACGGCCTCTATGGTGACAACCTCTTCGACGCACTGGTGGCCCTGCGACTACCCGCCGTCGCACCGGGGAATGTCCACCTCGAGGTCGCGCTCGCCGCACAGCGCCTGGCGCAACAAGACACCATCGACATAACCACCCATGTCTACGCGCAAATCATCCACAAGGACTACTACATGCAAGAGGAGGACGATAGGACGTTGGCCTTCTTGGACCGCAGGGCAACCTTGGACGGCATTGTTCAGAAGCACGTTGAGCTTGCCTCCAACGCCGCTGCTCCTCACATGTCGGTTGGTGACCCGGTGCACTAGGGCGTGAGAATGTCGTTGATGGATCCATATGTATCTTTATCTTTCTGTCAAATCCATGTAGTAGTATATGGTACTACTAGTAATTATCTTACCTTTCGCATCACTTCATAATTTTCATACGTACTCCAAGCATGAACCACGCCAGAACCAAACTTCTCATTACTCTTGGGAAAATCGTTATTTCTATCTATCGGTCGCGCCATGGAGCAGAACCAAATTTTACAAGTTACAAGTTCAAAAGGAAAAGCCTGCCGTGTTCGCATCGCACCCCCACACGGTTGGTCCGGCACGCCGCTCAAGGGGGAATGCGTGTTGTGTTGCATTTTCACTTACAAGTGGGACCACAGTTGAGCAAACCGACTATCGGCAAACCCCCACCCCACCCACCGCGCGATGGCAGAGAAAATAGGAGGGAGAAGAGATGGCTGTAGCACGGACTCCAAGAAAATTGGTGTCGGATGGGACTCGTGTGGGTGGCATGTGCCGTACTGCTAGACATGAATGCTAGTTATGGCCCATGCCATCCCACTATATCGAGGCTCTGGTTACGTAGAACAAATTTCCTGGAGTCCGTGCTCAACCCTCATCTATCTCTCTTCTCAGCCAGCCAGCAGACGCGCGGAGCCCATCGTCTGTTTGCTCATATGCGGTCCCACATGTCAGTGTAAATGCAAGAGGACCCACTGAACCTACACATCTTTCACCCGACGTGCTGGTGATGAAAATCAAATCCAATAAATATCTTCAGTGGCCGGTCTTGGAGTTACTCAAGAGTAGTAAGATTCTATTTACAATTCAACCCAAGATGTACATCACGTGGCTTCAACTACCACTCTATTTTCTTGCATGACACGACCTAGATGCTGGATGTCCCACGTGTCGGTAAAAGGGGGAAGAACTCGACGAAATCTTCGGTTGTGCTCTCGGATTAGACGAGTTGTGCTAACTTAAAATTTTATTGTGTAGAATGGATGCAAGTTTTGGTATTGGCAAGAAGAGTACAACAATATATTGATAGAGCGCAATTTAGTAGATGTTCCAGCACTTTTAGCTAGCATAGAGGCTAGAGATGAGACTAGTGCACTTGTTGATAGAATAGAGGCTAGACACGTCTACTTCTTTACACTCGAAGAAGAAAGAAGCACGCAGGATCGAGCCTCCGCAGATCAACAATGAATGTATCAAGAAGGCACTAATCCAACTTACAGGAGCAGTTATGGAAGTTGGATATCTTCTAAAATGTATTCTTGTGGTTCTTGTTTTTCTAGTCAAAATTTTGGCGATGTATTTCCATGTACCAAAAAATCAATGATGAAAAAAAGATATGTGTTTCCAAAGAAAAATGTACGCGGCCGGATTGCGTCCGCGCGTTCGGCGCACGGCAAAACGGAGGTCCATTTGGGTCGTGCGTTGGAGTTGGCCTTACAAGTGGGACCGTGATACGTCTCCAACGTATCTATAATTTTTGATTGTTCCATGCTATTATTTATGAAGTCTTGGATGTTTAATGGGCTTTATCATTCACTTTTATATCATTTTTGGGACTAACCTACTAACCCAACGGCCCAGTCCAGATTGCTGTTTTTTGCCTGTTTAAGGGTTTTGCATAAAAAGAATATCAAACGGAGTCCAAACGGAATGAAACCTTCGCGAGAGATATTTTTGGAGAAAATCACGCATGCGCAGCTTGAGGTCCAAGTCAGGGGACAGAGGGCTGACCCTCGAGGGTGGGGGGCACGCCCCCCTTCCCAGGGGGCGCCCCCTGCCTCGAGGCCCCCTCAAGTGGCCCCCGTTGCCCTCCTTCTTCCTATATAAGTCCACGTACCGCAGAAACTCCATGAACAGAGAGAAAACCCTAATTCCACCGCCGTAGCTTCTATTCCCGTGGAGATCCCATCTTGGAGCTTGTTCCGGAGTTCCACCGAAGGGGGGGTCCATCACGGAGGCCTTCATCAACATCATCATCGCCCTCACCATGAGTTGTGAGTAGTTTACCACAGACCTTCGGGTCCATAGCTAGTATCTAGATGGCTTCTTCTCTCTCTCTCTGGATCTCAATACAAAGTTCTCATCGGTCTTCGAGGAGATCTATTCGATGTAATCTCTTTTTGCGGTGTGTTTGTCGAGATCCGATGAATTGTGAGTTTATGATCAAGGTTATCTATGAAAGATATTTGGTTCTTGTCAGGGATATTAATAGCAGGTATGAACCGGATAGTATAAACCGGATTACTATAATATGTTGTAATATTTAGTAATAAGCTACGGCCCATGAGATCTTAGGGCCCATGTATAGAGTTACGATTTGTAAACCGCCTGATGGTGTAACTTGAGGAATAAGGAAGAAAGAACAGAGACCGAGGCGGACACAAGTATGAGCCGGCCTCGGGACTCTGTAAACCGGACTGGGCGTCACCTCTCTATATAAAGGGACGACCCGGCGACGGTTCAGGGACAAGCAAGAATCAACCCGTCGAGACTACAGGCAAGCGATCCGCTCCCTGTAAACTGACGCCCAAGCAATACCAAACCAACTAGACGTAGGCTTTTATCTTCATCGAAGGGGCCGAACTAGTATAAACTCTCTGTGTCCTTTGTGTGCTATGAACCCCTTCAAGCTAACCCGTGCGATGGTTCCATCATCAAGTCCGTTAAACCGGACATCTGCCGTGCTAATTCCACGACAGTTGGCGCCCATCGTGGGGCCTCCGCACGATGGTTTCGAGTTCTTGAAGGGCAGCTTTGAAGGGCTCAAGGGTTACACGGTCGGCCGGATGACCAAGAGTCGCCGCGGCCGGATCTAGATCGACGACGCAGGCTGGGGGCCGGAGGCCGATTCAATCGAATACGGGTACCGGGTTCCCTTCGGCGGCATCCACGTCTTCATCGGCAAGATCGGTGAACCGGGACCTGAGCCGGACATCTTCCCCAACATCATCGAGTCGGCTCAGCGTGCAAGATCGGCCCGGATTCAGCCCGCCATGAAGCGCGTGTTCGTTGGAGCAATTCATGGGGTCCAAACCGAGGACGGATCGGAGTCCGATGGTTCAATAGTTGTCTACTCCGACGACGAATCTTCATCCGGAGAAACTGAGTCTTTGTATCAGTTGCAGGACGGCCGGTCTGAGGGTGAGTCCGATGGAAACAGTATTCCGGACCCCTTCGACCCGCCAAACCGGGTGGCTGTCTTTATGGCCGGTTCACAGCCCACGGTGAACGGGACGACAGCAGAAGCTGGTGTAGGGGGGAGCGGCCCAGACCTATCACCAGCCGACGTTCTATCCACCTTGATCGAGGAGTTCACAGCTAAAGCGGTGGGAACGATAGCTCCAGCAGACAAGGCGCAGCATGATGCAGAGCTTCTTCAGTTGAAAGGCTGGATTGATCAATTGAAAGAAGATTTGAAAGCAGAGAAAGCAATGGTAGCAATAAGGCAAGCGGAGCTGGATGATCAGGCTTTTTATCTAAATATGGAGCAGGCCTCTATGCAGGGGGTAAGGGGCCGGAAGTACCAGTCTCATCTACCGTCGGTTTATGAAGCGACGGATCTGTTCAGGACACCCGGGGCCGGAGCCAGCAACGATCCGGCTTTAAACCGGAGGGCACCTCCAGCCAGGGAAGAGCCGGTTCAGCAACCCACTGCGGAGCAAGATCGGTGGATCACGTCTGCACCTCACGTTCCTACCCCTCCAGGTCATTACTCAAATCCTTTGGATAACATCGTGGCTGCTGCTGCACGTTTGGCCGCTTTACCCGTGGAGGGGACATCCCGGGCAGCGTTGGAGGCACGCCGGGCAAAGGAGTTGCTTAATACGACGTTAATACAACAGCAAGCATATTCTCATAGCAGGGAAAGGCTACATTCAACACCACGTCCCAGCCGGAGTTACACTAGGCATTGGGAGGAGCCAGAAGTATCTAGCAGTGAGCGCAGGCGACATCGGCACAGACAGGATAATCTGGCAGGCGCGGATGCTCAAGCTCAGGATGCAAACCGGGTTAGATCTGTAGCCCGGGAGGAGGTCCGTCAGACAACGCCGGTTCAAACTGCCACGGCAGAGACAGGAGTTACGACAAGTTCCTTTGGAGTACAGTGTCTTATCCCCGCTTTACGGAGTGTAAAGTTGCCCAAAGATTTTAAAGGGCCCCGCAAGGTACCTAATTATACTGCGGATTTACCTCCTGAAGCTTGGGTGGAGAGTTATGAGATGGCCATGGAGATGCTGGATGTGGATGAAGCAGCTTGTGCAAAATATTTCACCATGATGCTTGAGGGCACAGCCCGGACCTGGTTAAAGGGTTTACCCCCTAATTCCATCGGATCATTGGGAGAGCTACGTCGTCAGTTCATCAAAAACTTCAAAGATACATGCAAGCAGCCGATGTCAGTGGTGGATCTGGCAGCCTGCATGCAAGGAGAGCAGGAGTCTACAAGTGCTTGGGTGCGGCCAGTATCAGAGATCTTGCACTCTTCGAATGGTATCAATCCTAGCACGGCGATAGTGACTTTGGAAAATAATTGCCGGTTTGAATCTTTAAAGTTAAAACTAGGACGGCTTAAAAGGGATTGCAATGATATGGGAACTCTCATGAGTGCTCTGGTAAAGTATGGGGACTCTGATAATACCAAATATCCAGAAGCTGAAGGAGACAAAGCAGGGAAGGTTAACAAACCTGGTAAACCGGCGCAAGTTAACCCGGCTACTGCAAGTTTCTTGGGCAAGCGAAACGCAGAAGATGGCTCTGATTTCGTAGCCAATACCCAAGTTCAAGGGGGTTTTCAGCATAGTATGGGCAACCCGCCTCAGCAAACCGGCGGAGGGGCTTGTGGTTGGGACCAAGAGTTAGATCAGCCTTGTCCGAAGCATGGCTCGAAACAACGACCGGCAAAACACACTATAAGAGAGTGCAGGCCCTTTATGGAAGCAATGATGGGCCGCTTTAATCCTAATGACAGGCCTCCAAATGGCGGTTCAGGCCCAGGGTTTTATGGTCCGGGCCATCAGGGGAACAGCTCCGGATCAGGATATAGGGGCAACAACAATGGTTATCAAAACCGGGCCGGTGCTCAAAATAGTCAAGGAAGTTATAATAACCAGGGCAATCAGCCGCGTAATCAGGGTGGTTACAATAACCAAGGCAGTCAACAGCAGGGCCAAGGTAATTACAATAATCAGGGTAATCAGCAGCGTCAGCAACAGCAACCGCAATCCGGGTATCAGAATAATCCGAAGGAGTTGAGCAGTGGGCAATACCATGTGTTCACCATAAGTCTGTGTAAACGAGATCAGAAGGTTTTAAAACGGGCAGTTAACGCGGTTGAACCGGCAACACCGCAATTTCTGCGCTGGTCAGAACAGCCCATTGTATGGAGTAGAGAGGATCACCCAATACGGGTGGATAATCCGGGCCACATGGCCTTGGTGGTGGCACCCCAGGTGGGAGGTTATAAATTCACTAAAGTTCTCATGGACGGTGGTAGCAGCATCAACATCTTGTACTATGAGACCTTCCGTCGTATGGGCCTGATGGATAAGAAGTTAAGACAATCGAACACGGTGTTCCATGGGGTGGTCCCAGGTAAGTCGGCTTATCCGGTTGGAAAGATTGACTTGGAAGTTACCTTTGGAGATGAGCATGATTCCAGGTCAGAGATGATAACTTTCGAAGTCGTCAAGATTAAAAGCCCTTTATCACGCTCTGTTTGGGAGGACGGTTTATGCCAAGTTTATGGCTAGGCCATGTTATGTTTATCTGCAACTCAAAATGCCGGGTCACAAGGGCACGGTCACGGTTCATGGAAGTCACAAGATAGCAGTGGAGTGTGAAGAAGGAGATGCAGCCTATGCGGAAGCAGTATGTGCCACAGAAGAGTTGAAATTCTATAAGGATAATGTTGATCCGGCAGATATGACTCCGCTGAAGAAGCCAACTACCGAGCATGATCCGGCGTTCAAGTTTAAATCGGCGGAGGAGACCAAGCAAGTTGATTTTGTGCCAGGTGATTCGTCCAAGCAGTTCACTATCAGCGCTAACCTTGATCCCAAATAGGAAAGCGCGCTCATCGAGTTCATCCGTGAGAACTGGGATATCTTTGCGTGGAAACCTTCTGACATGCCAGGTATACCGAGGGAACTCGCTGAGCACAGCCTTAACATTGATCCGAAATATAAACCGGTTAAACAATATTTGCGCCGCTTTAACGAGGAGAGGCGCAAGGCTATAGGAGAAGAAGTGGCCAGGCTTTTGGCCGCAGGATTCATCGTGGAAGTTTTTCACCCGGAGTGGTTGGCTAATCCGGTGCTGGTGTTAAAGAAGAATGGGAAGTGGAGAATGTGTGTGGACTACACAGACCTCAACAAATCTTGCCCAACTGATCCTTTTGCTCTCCCTCGCATTGATCAGATTATCGATGCCACAGCGGGATGTGAGCGGCTAAGCTTTTTGGATGCATACTCGGGATATCACCAGATCAAGATGGCAGTTAAAGACAAAGAGAAGACGGCTTTCATAACCCCTTTTGGTGCTTTTTGCTATGTATCTATGCCTTTTGGGCTCAAGAGTGCTCAAGCAACTTATCAGCGTTGCGTTCAGAATTTTCTTAAAGGACAGATAGGGAGGAATGTTCATGCCTATGTGGATGACATTGTGGTTAAGTCAAGGAAAGAGGAGACAATGATAGAGGATCTTAAGGAGACTTTTAACAATCTTCGGGCTTACAAGATGATGCTTAATCCGGAGAAGTGTGCCTTTGGTGTTCCGGCAGGTAAACTACTGGGATTCTTGGTCTCAAACAGAGGAATAGAAGCTAATCCGGAGAAGATCAAGGCCATTACATCTTTGACTAGGCCAGTTTGCATCAACGATGTTCAGCGTATCGCTGGCCGGATCACAGCATTAAGATGCTGAAGAAAACAGACCGGTTTATATGGAGTGATGAGGCCAACGCGGCATTTGAGGATCTGAAGCGGCAACTGGCAAAGCCACCGGTCCTGGCAGCCCCTGTTGATAAGGAGCCGTTGCTGTTATACGTCGCTGCTAATGCACGGGCAGTCAGCGTTGCAATTGTGGTTGAGCGCAAGGAAGCAGGAAAGGAATACCCGGTTCAGCGCCCGGTTTATTACGTGAGTGAAGTACTCATTGAGTCCAAGCAAAGGTACCCACATTGGCAGAAGCTGGTATTATGCGAGGTATCAAGCCCCGGCTTATGACTCCTTTACAGAGAACCCCAGGATGCTGGGTTGAGGAGTTACCATCTGTTCTTTGGAGTATCAACACCACACCAAACCGGTCCACAGGTTATACACCTTTCTTCATGGTATATGGTGTTGAAGCGGTCCTTCCAAGTGATATCCGTCATGATTCACCAAGGGTAACGGCTTATGTTGAAGCGGCCAACGAGCAAGCAAGGCAAGACAGTTTGGACCGGCTGGATGAAGAGCGTGATATAGTTGCGGCACGATCTACAATTTATCAGCAAGACTTACGCAGATATCACAGCCGCCGGATCAAAACAAGGACGTTCCAGGAGGGTGACTTGGTACTCCGGCTCATCCAAGATCAAACAGATATGCACAAATTATCCCCACCTTGGGAAGGGCCCTTTGTGGTCAGCAAGAATCTGCACAACGGTTCATATTACCTGCTGGACGTTCGAGAACACAAGGACTCACGGACATCAGAGGAAGAGACGAAGAGGCCATGGAACATCGCCCATTTACGGCCATACTATACTTGATCTATGAGCTCCACTGTATCCTATGTATATATTATGATCAATGAATAAACTGGCACCCTCGGTAAACCGGGGGCTCAGCCTTTTTTCCAATACAAATATCTTGTGAAGACAACCATGTATGTCTTATCATATGTTATATTTCAACATATTGGCCGGTTTAAAACTGATTTTTTGCAGAATATACACAGAAGCAATAAAACTCTCTGAAGAGCATGAGGTCACATCCGGTTCAAGAGAGGACTCTTCAAGATCTACCCATGATTCCATGGAGCCAGGGAGAACTATTAGGACAGTCGGGTTTACCCGCATCCATCGACCGGCCCTCTGGACAGTCGGGTTTACCCGCATTCAGTGATTGGCTAAAATTCTTATGGATACTCGGGTTTACCCGCATCCATCGACCGGCCCTCTGGACAATCGGGTTTACCCGCATTCAGTGATTGGCTAAAATTCTTATGGACAGTCGGGTTTACCCGCATCCATCGACCGGCCCTCTGGACAGTCGGGTTTACCCACATTCAGTGATTGGCTAAAATTCTTATGGACAGTCGGGTTTACC
>LR738711.1:255485635-255529918 GCA_902687465.1 Secale cereale | reverse complement strand
TTATGGACAGTCGGGTTTACCCGCATCCATCGACCGGCCCTCTGGACAGTCGGGTTTACCCGCATTCAGTGATTGGCAAAAATTCTTATGGACAGTCGGGTTTACCCGCATCCATCGACCGGCCCTCTGGACAGACGGGTTTACCCGCATTCAGTGATTGGCTAAATTTTTTCTTATGGTTCATATGGAAAGATGGATAATCCACATCCACCGGCCCTCTGGACAGACGGGATTCCCGCATTCAGTGATTGGCTGAACCTTGCTTTGAGCCTGGCAGCTCTTAAAAAGCCTCGACTACATGGTTTTATTTGCAAATTCGCATCTTTTGGTGTTTATGTTTTATGACTCTTTAAACCGAAGTGGAACAGCTACAGAAGTTGACCACATATCTATAAAGTTAAAAGTCTGGATCATGAATACCAGCATAAATAAACCGGTGTGCATTATAACCCGGATCATCCATCAGGCAGCAAGCTACAAACTTCTGGACAAAGTTTCAGGACGATATAAACCGGTGTCTTTTATCAAGCCCGGGTTTGTTATTGGATCCATGAAGATTTTCATCAAGAAATTTTAAATTCTACCGGATTAAGAGTATTGAGCATGCTTGGTCTCAGGTATAAATTTATTTCTGATATAAGTATATACTTGTTTGATATACTGTGAGAGCAATTTAATCTGTCCAGTGGTAAACCGCTAGGACATGTTTTCAGTATTACTTATGCAGGAACAGATGACACGCACGATAAGCGACATCATACGAAATTTAAATTGGCAAACGTCAAAAACAAGAATTCAGAATATCCGAATCAAAGCGGATAAAGTTTCAGCTATCCTATTACAAGGCATAGCAAGCTTGACGGTTTAAAAGATTGTTTGATAAAGCGGGGCTGCAACTACAACAATAAGTTATGAGCTATGCTTCCTCCCGCTGCGACGGCTGGGCATCGACTTGATCCGGAGTTTCTTCTTTGTCTTGAAGCGGTTGGAAGTCCGGAACACACCAATCAATCTTCGTCAGGGCCCGGAAGTACATCTCTTCACTGATAAGTTCAGAAAGTTCGATATCTGGAGCGAAGGTATGAGGGCGAACTGGTGGGATTAAATTGACGGTGTCATAAACCGGCCGCTCCACCCGCTCGTTTTGCAAGTCGTACCCCGGATGATACCTGGATAAGTCGGATTTAGCTGCAAGCTTGCCGGCGAGGGGACGCATCTCCTTCGTCAAGGCATGGAGGTCCTTCGCGGTAAAAGTGGATCCGTCTTCTTTAGTGTCAGGAAATCCAGTCAAAGCTTCTTCCGGATCAAGATCCGGGACCCAGGCTTTAGCCCTGGTAAGTGCCATGAGGGCACCGGCTCGAGCAGCAGATTTCTTAACTTCTTCTAGACGCACTGGCAGAACAGACAACTTTTCCAACGTGCCTTGGATGGTCGTGGGGGCCGATTTACCGAAAGATGTTGCACTGATGATCCTCTGAGCACCGGAATACAGCTGCTCGACCAAAGTGTAACATGCCTTAAGCTTCTTCCGTAGGTCATCCCCGAGATGGGTGACACGGCGCCCTGCATATGGATATCACAGTTAAACCAGCATAGATGGAAGCTGGCAAGGATGAAGAAGGAGTTCAGATTATACTTACCAAAGATTGCAGAAGTCATTAACTCAATTTGCCACTTTAAGCCGGTTAGCTCTTCAGTAACCGGATTAAGCGCCCCCTCAGCATCCTGAACCCTTTTCTCCAGCTCTTTTTTCTGAACCTCAAAAGTGGACCGCTCTTCTTCAAAGAATTTTTTCAGATCTTCAGCAGTCTTTAAACTCACTTGAAGATCTTTCTTGGCTTTCGAAGCAGCAGACTCTGTTTCAGCAAGGCGGCTCCGAAGCTCATTGATCTCATCAGCATTCCGGTTTAAGTCAGCCTACAAGTAAAATCAAGTGATAAGAAGAAAAAATCAGACAAGTCTCAAGCACACAAACAAGTTGTATACTTGACACTGGGGGCTAATGTAAAGTTGAAACAATAAACAGCAGCAGTTCAAAGACAAAAGTCTCAAGCACACAAACAAGTTGTATACTTGACACTTGGGGGCTAATGGAACATTGAAGTATCAGAAGAAATTCTTACAAGTATCAAATACATAACCAAGTTATCTACTTGATACTTGGGGGCTAATGTAAGATCAATTGTTCAAGTTATAAAGTTCCGGTTCACCTTCAACATGCAGCTAAACCAGAACTTGGGGGCTACTATGAGATAGTTAGAGGCATATCAAAAGCACAAAGTCAGAAGGAAAGGATTACCTCATATTTTTCTTTCATCAGATTAACCAAGCCCGCTTCATAATCTCGGCTGCTGTGGAGCCGGTTCAAGTACCCGGAATAGAGCTCCTGGGCACTCATATCAGCAAGATTGGACAGCTCGGTACTCCATTTACTTTTCTCTTTATGCAGCTTCTCTGCTTTAGCCGTATGTTTGGCCAAAACAATGGGCTCAGCCGGAGCAACGAAAGCAGTGCCAGTCACTTCAACTTCTCGAAAAGCAGGTGCTGTTGGTGGAGCTGTATTGTGAACCGGACTAGGAGATGCCGGATTGACTTGAGGAGAATTAGCCCGGGTAGGACTTGGCGGATCAAGAACATCATCAGCAGCAGGATTCTCGGGCATTGAAATATGATCCGTAGGCGCAGGATTCTCAAGAGGAATCGTGGGCTCGCTTTCCGGAGGGACGGTTGTTGTCGGATCAACCGCCGGATCATCTGCAGAAGTCTCAGCAGTGGGTTTGTTTGCCTTTTGTTTTTTGCTAGGCTTTGGCTTGCTGAAATAAGTTCGGAAAACGAGTTAAGATGGTGAAGCAAAATATAATCATAAACCGGATAAGTTTAAAAGACTTACCCTGGAACAGTTTTTAGTGGGGGAAGTTGCGTAGCAGTCGATTCACCAGAGGAGGATAATGGAGTCTCCTGATAATCAGGATCAGACGGTTTAAGAGGTTTTCGGATAAGCCCGGCCTTGGGATGAAGGAGAGTTGGAGAGAGTATAACCTCAGGGCGGCGCCTCTGAGCCGGAGTGAGAGAGATTCCGGATGACTCCACTGCCAGGCCGCTATGGCGAGTGGTCCGGCGAAGAGCTTCATGTTGTTGTTTCTTCAAAAGAAAATTAGGATCCAATTGAGCATAAGGGTGAGAAAATTGGTATTTCCGGACGGTCCGACGACTTTTTTGTGGAAGTGGTTCTGAATCGGAAGAAAGGATAGTTACCTCAACTTCGGCCGGTTTATCACCTTCAGCCAACTCCTGTGGAAGGATATCATTAGATACAGATATGAGTACAAACAAGCAAATTAAAACCGAATTAATACATACCTCGGAATCCGGATCGTCATCCTCGGCGTGAGAGCTAGAGCCAACGGCCGCTTTTCTTTTCTTATTGGCAAAGGTCTTCTGGCGTGCCTGTTTGCCGGGTTTCTCCTGAGGCTTTCTTTTTCAGAAAGGATCATCGGCCTGTTCAGACAAAGAGACAGTTAGAAGACGGTTTACATAAACGGATTAAAAAATATATACAAGAAAACAAGGCTTACTGCAGGCAGTCTGTTCTTCTTGTAATACGGAGCTAATCCGACCTTGCTGCAATCTTCTAAGGAGACGTTGAGCATCTTCTTAGCCGATTCAATAACCTCCGATTCAGAAAGTTTATCCTTGGTAAACCGTTGAGGGTCGTCCGGTTTACCAGAATACTGGCACATCAACTGTGATCGCCGACTCAAGGGAAGAATACTCCAAGAAAGCCAACAACGCATAAAATCGGTTCCAATTAAACCGTTGGCCATAAAAGCTTTCAGTCTGGAAAGCTGAGATGCGAACCGGGGCCGTTCGGCGGAGCTGAGCCGTTGTGGCAGAGGATGATCTTCCGGAAGTCGGTGCTCGCGATAACTCGGCAGTGGGTTCTCCCCTTCAGGAGAAGTGTCAACACAGTAAAACCAAGATTTGTTCCACTCTTTTGGGTGCGTATGGAGAGCGGCATGGGGAAAAACTGCGTCTCTCCTTTTCTGGATACTAACCCCGCCGAGTTCCTGATGCGGCCCGCTGGTCAATTCCGTACGCCGGTTCAGGTGAAAGAAATCCCGGAATAGACCAACAGACGGTTCTTCTTGCAGGTATACCTCTGAAAAAACTTGGAAGTCACAGATATTCGAAACAGAATTGGGCCCAATGTCCTGAGGGTGGAGTTGGAAGGCAGCAAGCACATCTCGGAAGAATTTTGAACCGGGGGGTGACAAGCCGCGAGCTATATGGTCGAAGAAAACAATAACCTCCCCTTCTCTGGGAGTAGGAGGGCATTCATTTCCTGGAGCCCGCCACTTCAAAACAGATTGAGGGCCTAAAGTACCAATGGCAGAGATTCTAACTAAGTCTCCTTCCGTGATGATGGAAGGAACCCAGTCACACGAGACAAACTGCTTGGCCATAGCAACAGAAGGACAAGCACTGAAAAAGATAAAGTGTAAAACCGGATTATGCAGGTACAACAGTATAAACCGGAAGATATATATGAAGATCACGCAACGGTTTAGACAAGGGACTAATGATATGGTTAACCCGGCAAGAACAGGGAGTTATGTTACTGCCGGTTCATGACAGCAAAAGAGGAACAACTAAACCGTCACGTTCAATTTTAAAAGCCTACCGGAACAGGGTATGACAGTATAAACCGGAGTATGCTTAATAGATCTACGAAGGAGAAGAAACAGGTTTTTGCAAACATCTAAAGGCAGAACAGATCTGAGCATGTAAGAAAAAGGAAAATAAATACAAGGACATACGGGAAGAACTACAATGGTGATATACGGAGCGGATGAATCTACAGGTTATGAAAATGACGAGATCTAAAGCATGGAAGCAGTAGGATCTAAGGGCAGAACGTAAAGGTCAAAACTTCTGCGAACAAGACGAAGTTATCATCGAGGCTCTAATGGCGGAGGCATGAGCAAGAACCCTAGAAGATACGGATCTACAGTGAGGAAGAAAGAGGTACCTTGGAACAGCAGGGATCAGCGGCGGAGGTTTTCTGGTCAAAAGTCAGGTTGATGCAGTGGCCAGTGAAGTCTCGGACTCGGCGGTCGACGGCGGCAGTTCGAGCTCGGGCGTTAATGGCGTCCTGAAGCTCGGGCGACGGACAGAGGAAGAAGATGCGAGAAGAAGATAAACGAATGAGGACGGCGGTATTTATAAGGGGAGGTCAGATACGAAGCGACAGGTGCGGGATTCGAGGGAGCAAAGATCGGATAAAGATCCTTTTGACGCCTCGATCTTCGGGATAACCATTAAACAAAGCTACAGTACAACTCACGGCATTAAATGCGGAAATGATGTCACGATCAGGTTCCGTGATTTTCAAGGATGACGTCAGGGCCGGTTTACCAAAAAATGAGAAGACACAGGAGAAAATTATAAAAGACAAGGGAGATTGATGTGAACAAGTTCAAATCATTCTGGGGCCTAATGTCAGGGATATTACTAGCAGGTATGAACCGGCTAGTATAAACCGGATTACTATAATATATTGTAATATTTAGTAATAAGCTACGGTCCATGAGATCTTAGGGCCCATGTATCGTAACTTGAGGAATAAGGAAGAAAGAACAGAGACCGAGGCGGACACAAGTATGAGCCGGCCTCGGGACTCTGTAAACCGGACTGGGCGTCACCTCTCTATATAAAGGGACGACCCGGCGACGGTTCAGGGACAAGCAAGAATCAACCCGTCGAGACTACAGGCAAGCGATCCGCTCCCTGTAAACCGACGCCCAAGCAATACCAAACCAACTAGACGTAGGCTTTTACCTTCATCGAAGGGGCCGAACTAGTATAAACTCTCTGTGTCCTTTGTGTGCTATGAACCCCTTCAAGCTAACCCGTGCGATGGTTCCATCATCAAGTCCGTTAAACCGGACATCTGCCGTGCTAATTCCACGACAGTTCTTCTCTGAACTTTTTATGTGTGCTCATAATATCCTTGCAAGTCTCTTCGAATTATTGGTTTGGTTTGGCCTACTAGATCCATACTTCTTGCAATGGGAGAAGTGCTTGGCTTTGGGTTCAATCTTGCGGTGTCCTTTCCCAGTGACAGTAGGGGCAGCAAGTCACGGATTGTATTGTTGCCATCGAGGATAAAAATGTGGGGTTTATATCATATTGCTTGAGTTTATCCCTCTACATCATGTCATCTTGCTTAAGGCGTTACTATGTTCGGATGAACTCAATACACTAGATGCATGATGGATAGCGGTCGATGTGTGGAGTAATAGTAGTAGATGCAGGCAGGAGTCGGTCTACTTGTCTCGGACGTGATGCCTATATACAATGATCATGCCTAGATAGTCTCATAATTATTCGCTTTTCTATCAATTGCTTGACAGTAACTTGCTTACCTGCCGTTGAATATCGCTATCATGAGAGAAGCCACTAGAGAAAACTATGGCCCCCGGGTCTATTCTCAACATATCAATCTACATCTACTTTACTTTTATCGCTTTTATTTTCTAATCTTATAAACCAAAATAACAAAAATATAAACTATCATCTCTATCAGATCTCACTTTTGTAAGTGACCGTAAAGGGATTGACAACCCCTTATCGCGTTGGCTGCGAAGTTCCTATTTGTTTGTGCAGGTGCGAGGGACTCGTGTGTGATCTCCTACTGGATTGATACCTTGGTTCTCAAAAACTGAGGTAAATACTTGCGCTACTATGCTGCATCTCCCTTTCATCTTTGAGGGAATACAACGCAAACTCAAGAGGTAGCAAGAAGAATTTCTGGCGCCGTTGCCGGGGAGGCTTACGCAAAAGTCATATACCAAGTACCTATCACAAACCCTTATCCTTGGCATTACATTTATTTTCCTCTCGTTTTCCTCTCCCCCACTTCACCCTTCCCGTTTTATTTGCCCTTCTTCCGCCGTGTGTTTTTCGTTCGCTTGCCTTTTTGTCTACTTGCGTGTGTTGCTTGCTTGCTCGCCCTCATGTCTGAGATGGGAGACGATTTTATCGAGAAGGGTAGCAATGTCGAGGGCAACGTTCATGTTGACCCCCCGGATGAAGCTACCACTTTACGTATTAAGAAGTTCCGGGTTGGAAGTGGTAATATTATTGGAAAAGGAGTTCTTCAAGAATTCTTTACGTGTGCCGGTGCTTTGCCCACTATGGGTGGCTCTATTCTTCACAGAACTAGTAGCCTTGCAGATGTTGTATCTATGCTTATAGTTGAAATTGAAAGGAAATTTATCCATATGCATCCCTGTATTCAGAGAATCTTTTTGGAGTTTTCCAATATTGAGCATTCTTCTGTTAAGCGTGCAGCTACTATCTTTTTGGCTCATTAATTTATATATATCATGAAAGAGGCCAGAGAAATCTTAGCTCATTACGGAGTAGATGCCAATCAACCTCCTATAGAGGCTATCTAGTTCAATCAAGATGACCTAATGCGGTTCCGATCTCCTGATCATGTTGCTTTTAATGAAAACCTTAGAAAAAAGGTTCCTGTTGAGATCTTGATTGATAGAATTTCTGAGATAAACGATGATTTTGCTATTCAAAATAATGGGTTAGGCTTCTCCGTTGAGCGAAGGCGCATGGACCTTCTGCCAAAAGAATGCCTATAATGATGAATTGGTCATCCACTACAAAGGGCCAAAGGAGGAACCTGTTCCTCCCGAGATTGATGTAGGGGACTTTTGTCCCATTAAATTTAGCCCTTTTGATTACTTTTGCTTGCCACAAAGGAATCTTGCTGCTGAACGTAGGGAATATGATATGAGCTTTCGCTACATATCATACCACTATGGCTATCCCTAGATTTATCTTGTATCGTGCCTAGCTAGGGGCGTAAAACGATAGCGCTTGTTGGGAGGCAACACAATTTTATGTTCTTTTTGTTTTTGTTGCTGTTAGGGAATAAATATTGCATCTAGCCTCTGATTAGATGTAGTTTCATATTTTTTTATTGTTTGTGCCAAGTAGAACCTTTGGGAAGACTTGTGTGAAGTTTATGTGATCTTGCTGTGAAAAACAGAATCGTTAGCGCTAGCTAAAGTAGTCTTCAGATTTTACTGGAGCGTGATTTTCAGTTGATTCATTTTGCAGATGATTGGAAGAAAAATTCCGCAAATTTACCAATTTAGTTTGAATTTTTTGGAGTTCCGGAAGTAGGCGAAACCTGCAGATTACTACAGATTGTTCTGTTTTTGACAGATTCTGTTTTTCGTGTGTTGTTTGCTTATTGCGATGCATCTATGAGTAGTATTGGAGGATATGAACCATAGGGAAGTTGGAATACAGTAGGTTTAACACCAATATAAACAAATAATGAATTCATTGCTGCACCTTTGAGTAGTGGTTTGCTTTCTTATACTAACGGAGCTCACGAGAATTTTTGTCTAAGTTTTGTGTTGTGAAGTTTTCAAGTTTTGAGTATTGCTTTGATGGACTATGGAACAAGGAGTAGCAAAGGCCTAAGCTTGGGGATGCCCATGGCACCCCAATTAAATCCAAGATAATCAAAAGCCTAAGCTTGGGGATGCCCCAGGAAGGCTTCCCCTCTTTCGTCTTCATCCATCGGTAAGTATACTTGGAGCTATATTTTTATTCGCAACATGTTATGGTGTTTTGCTTGGAGCGTCTTGTATAATTTGACTCTTTGCTTGTTAGTTTGCCACAATCATCCTTGATGGACACACCTATTTGAGAGAGTTTAATATGGCCTAAAAATTGTTAGAACACTCTATGTGCTTCACTTATATCTTTTGAGTTGAATAGTTTTTGCTCTAGTGCTTCACTTATATCTTTTAGAGCACGGTGGTGGTAATATTTTGTAGAAATTGTTGAACTCTCATGCTTCACTTATATCCTTCTGAGAGTCTATTAGAAAAGCATGGTAATGTGTTTAGGCTAAAGAAACTAGTCTTCACATGATAGACATCCAATGTCAATGTAGTAAAAAAAATCACACCAAGTGCACTGAATAGAATGAGATGTTGTTTGCTTGATAATTGTTTTGAGATATGAGGATAGTGATATTAGAGTCATGCTAATGGAGTTATTATGAAATTGAGGAATACTTGTGTTAAGGTTAGTGATTCCCGTATCATGCACGTATGGTGAACCGCTATGTGACGGAGTTAAAGCATGAGGTATTTGTAGAGTGCCAACCTTTGTGTGGAGGTTGGGGCGCGCGATGATTAAATCCTACAAACCTCCCCCCTAGGAGCATGCGTTGATTGCTTTGTTTTGATGACTCATAGATTTTTGCAATAATTATATGAGTTCTTATGACTAATGTTGAGTCCATGGATTATACGCACTCTCGCCCTTCCACCATTGCTAGCCTCTCTTGTACCGCGCAACTTTCGCCGGTGCCATAAACCCACTATATATCCTTCCTCAAAACAGCCACAATATTTTTCCTCAAAACAGCCACCATACCTACCTATCATGGCATTTCCATAGCCATTCCGAGATATATTTCCATGCAACTTTCCACCGTTCCTTTTATATGACATGCATCATATTGTCATATTGCCATTCATGATCATGTAGTTAACATCGTATTTGTGGCAAAGCCACCATGCATGATTATTTATACATGTCACTCTTGTTTCATTGCACATACCGGTACGCCGCCGGAGGCATTCATATAGAGTCCTACTTTGTTGTTGTAGTATCGAGTTGTAATATCGAGTTGTAATGATAGTGTGATGATCATCATTATTAGAGCATTGTCCCATGGGAGGAAAGGCTAAATCTATAAAGCCCCTCCGCAAAAAAACGGCCAAAGAAATAAAAAGGCCCAAAAAGGGAAAAAAGAAAAAGAAAAAAAGGGACAATTGCTACTATCTTTTTCCACACTTGTGCTTCAAAGTAGCACCATGTTCTTCATTGTAGAGAGTCTCATGTTTAGTCACTTTCATATACTAGTGGGAATTTTCATTATAGAACTTGGCTTGTATATTCCAACGATGGGCTTCCTCAAATGCCCTAGGTCTTCATGAGCAAGCAAGTTGGATGCACACCCACTAGTTTATTTTGTTGAGCTTTCATTCATATTTAGCTCTAGTGCATCCGTTGCATGGAAATCCCTACTCACTCACATTGGTATCTTTTGATGGGCATCTCCATAGCCCGTTGATACGCCTAGTCGATGTGAGACAATCTCCCTCCTTTTTGTCTTCTCCACAACCACCTCTATTCCACCCATAGTGCTATGTCCATGGCTCACGCTCATGTATTGCGTGAAATTTGAAAGGTTTGAAAAGATAGAGTATGGAAACAAATGCTTGGCTGAAATCGGGGTTGTGCATGATATGAATATTTTTGTGTGATAACGAGGGAGCATAGCCAACACTATATGATTTTGTAGGGATAACTTTCTTTAGCCATAGTATTTTTAGAAGACATGATTGCTTTGTTAGTATTGCTTGAAGTATTATTATTTCTTATGTCGATATAGACTTTTATCTTGAATCTTTCGGATCTAAACATTCATGCCACAATTAAGAGAATTACATTGAAAAACTATATTGGTTAGCATTCCACATCAAAAATTCTTCCTTTATCATTTACCTACTCGAGGACGAGCAGGAATTAAGCTTGGGGATGCTTGATACGTCTCCAATGTATCTACAATTTTTTATTGTTCCATGCTATTATTTATGAAGTCTTGAATGTTTAATGGGCTTTATCATTCACTTTTATATCATTTTTGGGACTAACCTACTAACCCAAAGGCCCAGTCCAGATTGCTGTTTTTTCCGTGTTTCAGGGTTTTGCAGAAAAAGAATATCAAACGGAGTCCAAACGGAATGAAACCTTCATGAGAGATATTTTTGGAGAAAATCACGCACGCGAAGCTTGAGGACCAAGTCAGGGGACAGAGGGCCGGCCCTCAAGGGTGGGGGCCGCCCCCTTCCCAGGGCGCGCCCCCCTGCTTCGAGGCCCCCTCAAGTGGCCCCCGATGCCCCCTTCTTCCTATATAATTCCACGTACCCCAGAAACTCCATGAACAGAGAGAAAACCCTAATTCCACCGTCGTAGCTTCTGTTCCCATGGAGATCCCATCTTGGAGCCTATTCTGGAGCTCCACCGGAGGGGGATCCATCACGGAGGCCTTCATCATCATCAGCATCATCGCCCTCACCATGAGTTGTGAGTAGTTTACCACAGACCTTTGGGTCCATAGCTAGTATTTAGATGGCTTCTTCTCTCTCTCTGGATCTCAATACAAATTTCTCCTCGGTCTTTAAGGACATCTATTCGATGTAATCTATTTTTGCGGTGTGTTTGTCGAGATCCGATGAATTGTGAGTTTATGATCAAGGTTATCTATGAAAGATATTTGGTTCTTATCTGAACTTTGTATGTGTGCTCATAATATCCTTGCAAGTCTCTTTGAATTATTGGTTTGGTTTGGCCTACTAGATCTATAGTTCTTGCAATGGGAGAAGTGCTTGGCTTTGGGTTCAATCTTGCGGTGTCCTTTCCCAGTGACAGTAGGGGCAGCAAGGCACGTATTGTATTTTTGCCATTAAGGATAAAAAGATGGGGTTTATATCATATTGCTTGAGTTTATCCCTCTGCATCATGTCAACTTGCGTAAGGCGTTACTATGTTCTTATGAACTCAATACACTAAATGCATGCTGGATAGCGGTCGATGTGTGGAGTAATAGTAGTAGATGCAGGCAGGAGTCAGTCTACTTGTCTCGGACGTGATGCTATATACAATGATCATGCCTAGATAGTCTCATAATTATTCGCTTTTCTATCAATTTCTCCACAGTAATTTGTTTACCTGCCGTAGAATATCGCTATCATGAGAGAAGCCACTAGAGAAAACTATGGCCCCCGGGTCTATTCTCAACATATCAATCTACATCTTCTTTACTTTCCTTGCTTTTATTTGCTATTCTTATAAACCAAAAATACCAAAAATATAACTATCATCTCTATGAGATCTCACTTTCGTAAGTGACCGTAAAGGGATTGACAACCCCTTATCGCGTTGCTGTGAAGTTCTTATTTGTTTGTGCAGGTGCGAGGGACTCGTTCATGGTATCCTACTGGATTGATACCTTGGTTCTCAAAAACTGAGGGAAATACTTGCGCTACTGTGATGCATCTCCCTTTCCTCTTTGAGGGAATACAATGCAAGCTCAAGAGGTAGCAGACCGCGGTTGAGGAAACTGACTATCGGCAAACCCCCACCTCGCCCGCCGCGCGATGGCTGAGTTAGAGAAATGACGAGGTTGAAGAGATTGTTGTAGCACGGACTCCAACAAATATGGTGTCAGATGGAAGTCGTGTTGGTGGCGTGTGCCGTACTCGTGGACATGAATGCTTGTTCTAGCCCATGCCAACCTACTACTCCTAATACTTATAGTAGTATTATCGAGGATTCGAGGTGCTGATTACATATAGCGAACACATTAACATATGGCCCACCTCACACTGTGGCCAAATTTCCTGGAGTCTGTGCTAGGTAAAAAAGTGTTCTTTGTGAGGATGGGTGGCTGGTCTCAAGTTTAAAACTTATTGTATTATGTACGTAGACGTAGAGATAGTGCAGCATGTGAAGCTAGTACAAATAGTGTTCTATGTTGATTGGCCTCATCTGATAACCTGTTGCAATGCACGTACAATTATGTATTCGGAAAATATATATATTTCCTCGTCGCAGCACCCACTCAAAGAAGCGACTCGAAAGCCATTCATAAATTTAGTAAGTTTATCACAGGCATATCATTTTATTACCTACAACAGGTCATCAACCCACAACGACAACGAGGATACATTATAAATACTAAAGTTTTCATCACACAACAAATAATAAGCAATTAAATGAACTTCAACTCAACCAATCCTCGGCGTTGGAAACGCTTGCTTTGAACCACACGTGATTTTCTAGGAAGGGCCAGCTAGTGTCAATCTCGAGACCAACGCAGGACTGATCATCCAGGCTGAAGCGTCCTACTATATCACGACTAGGGTAGGGAGCCACCGCAATGTCCGACGTATATATATAGTTGCTTCTCATAAATGGTAGTAATGTTGTGTCAACAACAGTTGGATCGCCTTTCACCATCATTGGATAGTTTTGTCCAAGGAAGAGCGAGTTTGCTCCAATACTATCAATACTGTACCAGGGAAAGGTGTTGGCGCTAGCACACTAGTATCCATCCCGAATACCATGCAACGGGTGTTGGAATAGGTCCGGAGAGTGCGACCATGGGAGACAACACCTGCTCCCTCAGTAGTAACATCAGAAGTGGGTTGTATATAGACAAGAAGTGGTGATCCATCGGAATTAGTTGCCAGCCGCCAGTGAGCATATGGGCCCTGCTCATCCTCATGCTCGTGATCATCACCATCGTCATCTCCCCCTTGGTTATAAAAATTTTCAAGTATAGGTGGTGGAATGTTCACATGACCTTGGAAACACAAGAAGAAGGTTAATTAGTAGAGAAGGGAAACTTGCTAACTCACATGCATGTGGATGAAACAATTATAATTACGGTGGAAGACAAACGTACCGAAACAATAAGGATCCTATGCAAAAACAGTGCCATGAGTGGTGGCAGCAAACACAAGCCTCTCGTATTCAATTGCATCACAGTACACATCCGTGTATAGAAACTGATTTTTGAGCAATATCCCTCCAGTCGAACCATGAAGGACAACAACAAACTTGTCGAAGATAGCAACAACTTTATAGTTCTTGTAATTCCAAGAGCGGCTGGGAACTCAAGAAATTGCTATCTTCTGTAGACGACAGTCACCATGATCATATTTGAACGTACATCGATCATCTGTGTGTTCAACCTCAGGGCACTCGGAGATTTCTGGAAGTGGAATCCGCTGACGAGTGTCCACATTCACAAGTTCCCACTCGCAATTGTATCCAATATAAACAACCCAATCTCCATTTGCGCCGCCAATGCTTGCCCTCAAGCGATGGCATCTTAACATCATACGTATCATTATCAAGCGGCATCAACTTGCACAAGGCGAGGCTTCCCTCGTACCCGCGCCGGTCAGCAGGGTCACGGCGACGAAGATAGGGGAGATCAAACCGCTCCTGGACCCTTGGGTTCCTTGTAATGATGTTATTAGTTGAGTCGAGAATGTTCTTGAACGAACCTGCCATGCTAGCCGAGGTGATGATGTCGTATCGATCAATGAGTTCCCCCACCGCGTCATCATTCAGATCGGGGCAAGAATAACGGGGTCATTTCCAGCTTGTTCCCTCCATGGAGAAGACGATCGAACAATGGCAGTAGGAAGGGTGAAGGCAAATGGAGGAGGGAGGAAGAGCGTGCGACAGCAGTTCCAAATCGAGAGGGAAAGGCGAAGAGTCGGTGGACGGTTGCCAGTTTGCCACGGTACACGAAGAGGCGCCCCGACCTACACGTCCTTTCAGAAATTGTACAAAAGGACTCGCCGTCGTCTCACTGACATGTTGGAACAGGACCACGTGTCAACGAAACATGGTGTGTAATTTCTCGTGCAAAATGCGATCCGGCCGCTTTGGCCCGAGGTGCCGCATTATTTATCGCTGAATAATATAAAATATTATGAGTGCAGACGCTCCACCCCGAGGTTTGTAGCTCCTTCTCGGTTATCGGGAATCTATGTTCTTCCACTCTTTCATTTAAGACATGAGCTTTGTTCATCCTATTGCTGGCACGCGGGACATCTATATGCCTCCATTTTACAAAATCATACTATATGCCTCCATGACACGCGGGACATCTAGCATCAAGGTGGCGTGTCATGCAAGAAAATGGAGATATGCAGTGCGTAAGTGAGTCATGCACTTCGATGACACCTAGTACTACCTAATATTTTTTCTCCTCGATGGCACGTGAATAGTGCACGTACTCAATGACAGAGAACAGGATGGTAGCCATGGACATGGTCGGTCCTTTTTGAAGAGAGTACTAATAAATACGTAACTTTGATGTGTCCCGTCAACTCGCAGAACGATGAGAAGCTTGCTTACTACGCCTTCTCCCTCGCCAACGCGTGCGCGGTGGCTCGCAGCACGAGGAGAAACTTTTTCTTACAAGCGGTGAACGTGCATCAGTTTATTTGGTGTCTGATTGCTAGAAGTAGTACCATCATTATTGTTCGACTTCCAGAAGAGGAGAAGAGCCAAGCGCAAGGTCACCTACTAACCTACAGTACTACTATAGCCAAAGTTGGTCCACCTATTTAGAACATGGTTAATTAATATAGGTGGCTCTTGCAGCGACACATCATTTAGAGCAAGTACTCTCTTCGTAGGATCAAAGGAAGTGAAACAAAAGTTGGAGTGAATGCTAGATTGTCAATTAAAACATGATTACATAGGGAAAAAATCCTATAGCATTCTATCCTATGAATCAAACGACCAATGTAGGAAAATTATGAGGGGGGTCCTTCCAACAGTGTTCCTCGGTTCGCACCTAGCATCACGGTGGTTGAATTTGGAGTCATTCATCTGGTACACAGGACCACATGTCAACAAAACATGGTGTGTAATTTCTCGTGCAAAATGCAATCTGGCCGTGTTGGCCCGAGGTGCCGCATTAGTTATCGACCTTTATTTTTTTAATGGCGTGATGTTCAGTTTTGAAGCACGACTAATTGGTATTGTTTGCAGAGAAAATATATAAACTACTCTACCACTACTCCACCTCTAGTACTAGTAGTATAAAAAAGATATATAGGCTGGAGCTTCAGAGCTTTCTTGCTAAGGGCTGCCCACTTGCTTCTCACACTATCACCTTCTCTCCAGATCTAAAAAAGATGGCCTCTCTCTCCCTCCTCACCGGTGGTCACAGATCCGTCGGGGAAGAAAAGGACGTGCAGCGTTGACGCACTCGTTGTCGGCGAGTGATGGCTTCTCGCCCCTCGTTGGTTACCCCAAGTGGAAGGTTGAGATGTAGCGTAGCGGCAAATTTCCCTTGGCAAAGATACCAAGGATCGAATCCCGTGAGACTCCGAGGGTCGACAAGTAGGTGTCAACGGCGCCAGAAACTTAGCGGTTGACGGGACCTGCACATAGATACAGATAACTTTGCTCCCAACGAGTACAGAGAGGTTGTCAATCCCTCCGGCCTTGTTGTTTACAAAGGCTCAAACACAAGAGATAATAATGATAGGTATGACTGCAACTAGGAAATAAAAACAGGAAGTAAATAGAAGGTGTGATCAGCGGTGGTAATATGGACCGGGGTCCCATGATGTTCACTAGTGATGTCTCTCTCCCAAAAGACGATAAAACAGGAAAGTGAGGTAAACAAATTACAGCTGGGCAATTGACAGGATTATGTGCGCAAACCAATGCTAACTATGCTGCAAAGAAAGGTAGAGGCTCAAAAGCATGGGCGGTACGCCAAGGCAAGTAGACCGAAATCCATCTGCATCTACTACTAATCATCCACCTTCAGATATCTATCAAGAACATCTCGCTGGTATTAAGTTGTGAATCCCACCCAAAGTGTAAACTCATAGCAACAGACAACTGCATTAAAAGAACTTTGCGTAAAGTAAACAATCCTTGCACCCGCAAGTACAAGCACCGTTGTTTTCTCACTTGTGGCAACAGCACATCCCCTAGACTCATGTTTCTGTCACTCAAGCTAGTCATCAGGGGGCATGAACCCACAATCAAGCATAACGCTCCCTCTTGGAGTTACTACCTACTACTTGGCCAAAGCAATAAACAGCAACGGAGAACATGCAAGAATTACTCAAGAACAAAGATATAAAAGAGGTGAATCAAATATATTACTCAAACACAATCTGAACATAGTCTCATAATCCATCAGATCCCAGCAAACTCAGCAAAGCAACAGCAGAAAGATTACATATGTGCCTCGATCATGTAGGGCAGCTCACGAGGTCTAAACAATGAAGAGCAAAGAGGGGAGGAGAACATCACATAGCTACTGATCATGGACCCATGGTCTAAGGTGGACTACTCACGACTCACCCGGGAAGCGTCCATGGTGGTGGAGAAGCTCCCGGTGGTGGTTCTCCCCTCCGACAGGGTGCCGCGAAGAGTTCTCCCGATGCTCCCGATCTTGGAAGCGCTGCGGCGGCGGAACAGAGGCGAGATCGCGGAAAAGGGTTGTGTCCTCGAGGGTTTCGGGATGAGAGGGATATATATGTGAAGGGGGCAGCCAAAGGCGGAGCAGGGGCCCCAGGCGCCCCCCTGGCGCGGCCAGGGGTGGGGCCGCGCCAGGTGGCCGCCCGGGCCTCCCCTGGCTCCCCTCTGGCCCATCTTTGGTTCTTCGCGAAGCTTCCTGTACGCTGATTTTTCCTATATTTTTCCTGGAATTTTTGGAGCACTTTTAATATGGGGTAACCTGAAATAGAAAAACAGCAGAAAACAGGAACTGACACTGTGGTGCACTGAGTTAATAGGTTAGTCCAAATATGATCAAAAGTGTATGGAAGTGCATCAATATCATAGCAATATCACACAAAAGAAGCATGGAGCAAGCAGAAATTATAGATACGTTTTGGACGTATCAACATCCCCAAGCTTAATTCCTGCTCGTCCTCGAGTAGGTAAATGATAACAAGCATAATTTCTGTGGTGACATGCTATCAACCATATAAGAAGTTTTAAGTAAAGCAATCAAGCAAGAGTCTATATTAGCATTGTAACAAGAAACATAAGAACATAAAGGTGCAAGAGCTCTCGCTGCCCGTGACTCGAATGTCTCCAAATGGTGTTTGCGTGCAAGAAAGGGGATAGGGATATACGAGAGAGTAAAACATAGTTTTTGTATTGTTGAGAACTTAATCTACTAAAGTTTCACACTTGGTCTTCTTTGGAATCTTATCTTGACTCATCCCCAGACCACTAGCCAGGTACAAGTCAAAATGATCCACTCCCTTTCGATATTTTGAGCACTCATGCAATGGATGAGCGTAAGCAAGAAGGTTGACACTTAGGATGGCAAAGAGAGAAAAATGATGAAGGGGGAAGACAAAAAAGGTGTGAAAGGCTCACATCAAATGAGGACAATCATAGGCGAGAGAAAGCCAAATGATAGATATGATGTGAGGAGTAGGGACTGCCATGCAACGGATGCACATATGAGCTAAGGTAAGCTCTCCAATGGAACTAGTGGGGGTGCATCCAACTTGCTCGCTCAAGAAGACCTAGAGCTCTTTTGAGGAGGCTCATCATTGGAATATACAAGCCAAGTTCTATAGTGTGAAGGTCCCCACATAGCTATATGCATGAATGATAATCTCTATGGAGTACAAGGTATAAGATGGAGTACGAGTGTGGATCTCTCAAAAGGAATAGTAGTGTGCCCCCTTCTCTCTTTTTATTTCTTTTTCTCTTTTTTCTATTTTATTTTCATTTTTTTGTGGCTTCAATGGCTCTTTCTATTTAACTCTCATTTGTCCTCTTTGGGATCTTTTGATTTTGTCCTCTTTGGGATCTTTTCCTCACTTTAGGGGCAACACTCTATGTATTACAAGAAGTATAGAAGATCTTTCACACTTTACAAAAGTACTCAACATAAAGAAAATGAAACTATCATGATGTATGCAAATGTATGCCTCTGCCGGTGTAGCAGGATATGCAATGATACTAGCGCGTCATGTAGCAATGATTAGGGCAAGGCCCAACTAGCATGCGGCTCATCGATCAAGCAAAAGCATGTATGACATGAAGATCAAGTCATGAGAAGATGGATGTTGCATGGCAATGTATCTCGAAAAGGCTATGGAAATGCCTTGATAGGTAGGTATGGTGGCTGTTTTGAGGAAGGATATAATGAGGCTTATGATGACAGAGCATATCGTGCCAAGGATTTGGATGCACCGGCGAAGTATGCGCCAACTCTCGATGTGAGAAAGGGCAATGCACGGTACCGAAGAGGCTAGAAAAATATGGCTAGGTGGAAGTGTCAACTTTCGAATACTCACATTAGTCCGAAGAACTCATGCACTTATTATCGGTAACTCTCAATCTAATTAGGAGGTTCACAAAGAGACAAGTACCCCGAGGAGGAGTGTATGGGGGTTTGGTTATCCTTGCGCATCCTCGACTCATGGTTCATGAGTGTACTCTAATATTCGATCCCTCCAAAGATTAGTGATCCATCTAGTAGCTAAAGTTCTCAACTATTTTGTAGGTTTTCGAAAATAAACACGGATTGCCCAAAATACGACATCTATCACTAATAGGCCAAAGCTCTTGACACCAAAAGTTCAGACATTACTCATGGCAATACCTCAAAACTATTGCAAGTTACTACTAAAATTAAATAGCAACCTCAAGTACCTACTTTAAGTTAAGACACACAACTCAGTGCAACAGGCAAACTCTCTTAACAAGATAAACATGAAAACTCAAGAGAGTTCAGCAACCAACTAAACAAAAGCTCTTTAAAAAGAAAAGCATGATAACTAAGAGCTAAACATGATAGCAGCTATGGAAAGACAAAGAACACACACATCAAAGTAAGCATGAAAATCCTATGTTGTGTTCTAGGTTGAAGTGGAGCGTGTTTCTCTCCCACGCAAAGAAAGCCGGGTTCTAACTTGTTATGAACAGCAAGCAAAGCTAAAGAAAACTAAAAAAAGAAACTAAGAGCAAGACGCTCTAAGCATAGCACATAACGCATGAAGTGATAAATTATAGTGGAACGAAAGACGAACTGATAATTGTTGATGGAGAAGGGGATGCATGGGGGCATCCCCAAGCTTAGACGCTTGAGTCTTCTTGAATATTTCTTGGGGGTGCACGGGGGCATCCCCAAGCTTGAGCGTTTGACCCTCCAGAATCTTATCATCTTCCTCGCACACTTGAAAACTCCCTTCATACATAACTCATCATAATCTGATTAGCGCGGTTAGTACCCACAATAAAATAATTTTTCCCTACTGGAAATAAAGATAATCTTGAAGAGCTACTGTTTCTCAAGATTTCCAAAAGGTTTTTGCAAAGAAAAAGCAAGCTCAAGGATCGCAAAACGAAGAAAAGGCAAAACAGGACAGAATCTGTGAAAAACAGACCAGCAGGTAGTAAATAATTTTTTCGGGGCACTTCTGCAACTCAAATCAAAAAACTCAGAACAGACGCTCGAAAGCCAATTGTATAGAGCACGCTGTCAAAACAATTCAGATCAAAAAGATGATCTGGTGATTTTATTCGAATTTTTCTGTCCAAGGACAGAATCTGTTTTCTGGACAGCACGTCACAACTTTTGAACTTTCTTGCAATCGGAGGCTAAACTTGGCACAAAGCTGAAAAGAAAAGATACAATGATGATGCTACTGTAGTAACAAACATCAAGACACAACAAAAGCAAAATAAAACCTAATTCGTTGTGGGCTGCCTCCCAAAAGCGCTTTCTTTTATGCCTTTAAGCTAGGCATGATGCAAAAAGAGAAGATCAAGTTTTATCAAGAGTAAGAGAATAGCTAGCCCGTGTAACGGACTCAAAAGGCAACTTAATCTTCTTTCTAGGGAAGTGTTCCATCCCTTTCTTGAGAGGGAATTGGAATTTTATATTCCCCTCTTTCATGTCAATGATAGCCCCAACGGTGCGAAGAAAAGGACGTCCCAAAATAATTGGACATGAAGGTTCACATTCAATATCCATAATAGTAAAATCAACGGGAACATAATTTTCATTGACAATGATAAGAACATCGTCGATCTTCCCCAAAGGTTTCTTTACGTAAGAATCAACAAGACGAACACCAAAAGAACAAGGATCAAAAGGTTTCAATTCGAACATATCGTACATTCTTTTGGGCTTAACGGAGGTACTAGCTCCAACATCACATAAAGCATAGCAAGAGAAGTTATTCAACTTAATTTTAATCATAGGATCCCAACTATCTTCTATCTTTCTAGGTATGGAGGCTTCTACTCTAAGCTTCTCCTCCCTAGCTTTGATAAGAGCATTAGTGATATGCTCCGTGAAGGCAAGATTAAGTGTGATAGTGTGGGGATCTCTAGACATCTTGTGAAGAAAACCAATAACTTCAGAAAGGGTGCAATTATCAAAATCAAGGTCACTACTATCAAGTAAAGTGGTAGTGGTGTCCATTAGGCTCACTTGTTTGGTAGCTTCTATGGTCATAGGAGTTTCTTCTTCCATGGTTGAGGTCATAGCATCACCATTAATAGGTCCAATGGGACTAGGAGTGCATTGGGTGCTAAGAGTTTGGATATCCTCAACAACTTGGATAGTAACAACAGTGTGGTGGGTAGGAAGGCTCTAATTCTATCTTCTTCCTCATTTCCTCTAGCCCATCTCTCTTTCAGTTTAGCTATCATCCTAATGTTTTCATTAATTTGAACTTGAATAGCATTCATAGGAGTGGTCTTCCTCTCCTCAAGAGAAGAAGTTCTAATTTTAAGCAACTCTACCTCATGGGCTAAATTGTCTACCTTCGAAGAGATATTATCTAGTTTGTCTAGTTTTTCTTCTACACTCTTATTGAAGGCCTTTTGGGTAGTGATGAAGTCTTTAAGCATAATCTCTAGTTCAGAAGTGGAGTTCTTGGTGCTAGGATAAGCATTGTTGTTCCCATAGGAATTAGAGGGGAACGGTCTAGGGTTGCTACCAAAATTACTCCTATAAGCATTGTTATTGAAATTGTTTCTAGAGATAAAGTTCACATCTACTTGATCTTGAGCAATCAAAGAATTTAAAGGAACATCATGAGGATCAATAGAAGATTGCTTGGAAAGTAGAGACATGATCAAGTCAACTTTTTCATTTAGGGAGGAAATCTCCTCGACAGAGTTTACCTTCCTACCTGTTGGAGCGCGTTCGGTGTGCCATTGGGAATAATTGGTCATCATCTCGTCGAGAAGCTTCGTGGCAGCACCAAGTGTAGTTGACATAAAGGTTCCTCCTGCGGCCGAATCTAACAAGTTCCGCAAGGTAAAATTCAAGCCTGCATAAAAAGTTTGGATAACCATCCAAGTAGTCAAACCATGAGTAGGGCAGTTCTTGACAAGAGATTTCATGCGTTCCCAAGCTTGGGCAACGTGTTCATTATCCAATTGTTTAAAATTCATTATGTTACTCCTTAATTGGATAATTTTAGCAGGGGGATAGTACTTCCCAATAAAGGCATCCTTGCACTTGTCCCAAGAATCTATACTATTCCTAGGCAAGGATTGAAACCAGATTTTAGCTCCTCCTCTCAAGGAGAAAGGAAAAGGCTTAAGCTTAACAATATCACCATCTACTTCTTTGTACTTTTGCATATCACAGAGCTCAACAAAATTATTTAAGTGCAAAGCAGCATCATCTCCAACACCGGAGAATTGATCTTTCATAACTAGGTTCAGCAAAGCAGGTTTAATCTCATAAGAAGGTGCTGAAGTGGCAGGTGTAGCAATAGGCGTGCAGATAAAGTCATTGTTGTTATGACTAGTGAAGTCACACAACTTGGTGTTCTCGGTGGAACCCATAGCAGCAGCAAGCAATATAACTATTTTTGTGATTTTTGGTAAGGGACACTAAAGCAAAAACTGAAAGGTAAACTAACAAGACTAAAAAGCAAAGATAAAAGATAGCGTGCAACTCCCCTATCTTGAAGAGTGGAGTCCCCGGCAACGGCGCCAGAAACTTGCTTGATGGCTTCTCGCCCCTCATTGGTTACCCCAAGTGGAAGGTTGAGATGTAGCGTAGCGGCAAATTTCCCTTGGCAAAGATACCAAGGATCGAATCCCGTGAGACTCCGAGGGTCGACAAGTAGGTGTCAACGGCGCCAGAAACTTAGCGGTTGACGGGACCTGCACATAGATACAGATAACTTTGCTCCCAACGAGTACAGAGAGGTTGTCAATTCCTATGGCCTTGTTGTTTACAAAGGATCAAACACAAGAGATAATAATGATAGCTATGACTGCAACTAGGAAATAAAAACAGGAAGTAAATAGAAGGTGTGATCAGCGGTGGTAATATGGACCGGGGTCCCATGATGTTCACTAGTGATGTCTCTTTCCCAAAAGACGATAAAACAGCAAAGCGAGGTAAACAAATTACAGCTGGGCAATTGACAGGATTATGTGCGCAAACCAATGCTAACTATGCTGCAAAGAAAGGTAGAGGCTCAAAAGCATGGGCGGTACGCCAAGGCAAGTAGACCGAAATCCATCTGCATCTACTACTAATCATCCACCTTGAGATATCTATCCACAACATCTCGCTAGTATTAAGTTGCGAATCCCACCCAAAGTGTAAACTCAAAGCAACAGACAACTGCATTAAAAGAACTTTGCGTAAAATAAACAATCCTTGCACCCGCAAGTACAAGCACCGTTGTTTTCTCCCTTGTGGAAACATCACATCCCCTAGACTCATGTTTCTGTCACTCAAGCTAGTCATCAGGGGGCATGAACCCACAATCAAGCATAACGCTCCCTCTTGGAGTTACTACCTACTACTTGGCCAAAGCAATAAACAGCAACGGAGAACATGCAAGAATTACTCAAGAACAAAGATATAAAAGAGGTGAATCAAATATATTACTCAAACACAATCTGAAAATAGTCTCATAATCCATCAGATCCCAGCAAACTCAGCAAAGCAACAGTAGAAAGATTACATATGTGCCTCGATCATGTAGGGCAGCTCACGAGGTCTAAACCATGAAGAGCAAAGAGGGGAGGAGAACATCACATAGCTACTGATCATGGACCCATGGTCCAAGGTGGACTACTCACGACTCTTCCGGGAAGCGTCCATGGTGGTGGAGAAGCTCCCGGTGGTGGTTCTCCCCTCTGGCAGGGTGCCGGGAAGAGTTCTCCTGATGCTCCCGATCTTGGAAGCGCTGCGGCGGCGGAACAGAGGCGAGATCGCGGAAAAGGGTTCTGTCCTCGAGGGTTTCGGGACGAGAGGGATATATATGCGAAGGGGGGCAGCCAGAGGCGGAGCAGGGGCCCCAGGCGCCCCCTGGCGCGGCCAGGGGTGGGGCCGCGCCAGGTGGCCGCTTGGGCCTCCCCTGGCTCCCCTCTGGCCCATCTTTGGTTCTTCGCGAAGCTTCCTGTACGCTGATTTTTCCTATATTTTTCCTGGAATTTTTGGAGCACTTTTAATATGGGGGAAACCTGAAATAGAAAAACAGCAGAAAACAGGAACTGGCACTGTGGTGCACTGAGTTAATAGGTTAGTCCAAATATGATCAAAAGTGTATGGAAGTGCATCAATATCATAGCAATATCACACAAAAGAAGCATGGAGCAAGCAGAAATTATAGATACGTTTTGGACGTATCAGCGAGCGAGGTCACGCACTGATGACAAGGCCGTCCTCTCAGACCTAGCGCCCACGCGGGATGGCCTCCGTCCCCAAGCTCACTGCCATAGTGCATGCGGAGGATGACAACCACGAGCGAAGCCACTTCCCGCTGACCCTCAGGTATGCTACATCTTTTCGAACCATACCCTTATTCTATTGCCCCATCTGCCACGTCGATGCATGTGGATCTTTTTCCACTCCACCATCTTCCTAATTTGCTATCCTCTGCTCTGCCGGTCACGCAGACGAAAACCTTAATTTTCACTATTAAAGGAAACCCTACTTCATGCAGACTAATCCATGTCTGGGTTGAATAAGGAAAGGAAGGGAGACTGTATTGTCCAAGAGAGTCGGTATCGAACCTGCATCTAGGTTGAAAAGGGGAAAATCAGTAGCTAAGGAATGAGTCTCGTGTCTCTTGGTTGAAGAAGGGTAGAAAGGCATGACAACGCAATAGAGAATGACCAGGTTGATCGGTTTGTTGTCCTCACATAGGAAAAAGGTGGCTGAACATAAAAAAATGGGACGTGATCCACATATGCTGCCTGGATATTTGTTGCTCTGGGCAACCATGCCTCCCTCACCACTCTATACGTCCGTGGAGGTACATCGTACTAGTGCGTCCACTATCCGAATGTGTCTCCCATGCTCTTATTGCCATTTTTTTGCTCTTAGTATAATGCCAGCGGTAAAGTCAACCAATGCTACTGCTAAAGTGATGCCACATTTAACTAATGCCGCACTCAGTCTAATGCCATCGATAAATTTAAGCAATGCCATTTAATGTCTCTGGATTATTTCAGGGTTAGCTGTTGATTGTGGATGTATTAAATATTTTTCAGCTAAGGCATTCTAATGTTGTTGCACAGCCAGTATACCAATGATGAAACTTGTTACTACCTTTGGAGTTTTGCACTGTTAATGCTTATAGATAACATACCTCACTTTCATGAGATAAGTCAATTTTTTTGTATAGTGTCACCAAAATGCCAATGCACTGATGTCATTTTATTTTGGTTAAACTGCACAAAAAATTATGAAGACAAGAGGAAAGGTCAAGAGTGGGCACCTCCTTATCCGGCTGTTCTCTTTGATTCCATTGGTCAAGTTTTATGTTTAAGCGACTATCAAGATTGGGATAGCAATTTTCAGGTCCTCTGGAGTTCGAAATGATATATACCTTCAAGGTACATGGTTTGCAAAAAAATTATACTATCATTAGTTCATAATGCTAGTCACCTTCAGACTTTTGTGTTTGGTTTAATGTTGTTGCCAACTAGTATACCAATGTTGAAACTTGTTACCTTTACATTTTGTATTGTTAATGCTTATAGAAAGCTTCAAGTGCTAGCTTATGGAGACCAGTTCAGTAAAACCATTATACTCTACCCCCTAATAAAAAAATTACTCCACTGTTCCACTAGCTAGTGGATTAGTGTATATATGTACTATTTGAATGGTGTTGCATTAGCGTATCGACATATATTTGGTGTGGCAAGATTTCCCAGAACAACAACTTTCAGCATTGGTATACTAGCTATGCAACAAGTTTCAGCATTGGTACAGAGGGTGTAGAGTTCGCTCAAATACTACCAGTAAAGCTAGCCACACCTTTGTTAAGATTAGGATAGCAATTTTTCATGTTCACCCGAGTTCAAAATGATATTTACCTTGAAGGTACATGGTTTGTAAATTTTTAATACTGTCATTAGTTATAACGCTACTTACCTTCAGACTTTTGTATTTGGTTTAATGCTCTTGCACAACTAGTATACCAATGCTGAAACTTGTTACCTTTACATTTTGTATTGTTAATTCTTATATAAATCTTCCAGTGCTAGAGCTTATGGAAATCTTCCAGTGCTATAGCTTATAGAAACATTTTCCCATTAATAAATTGGAATGCTTATATTTGTGAGTCTATGCTTCAACTAGTGCCACTTTTATGGTAATCACGCTTTCAATATCTATGCAAACAGGGATGCTCGATTTTAGTGGAACTGTCCAACTGGTTCAACATTAGGATCATGTTTTCTTCCAAACCTTTATATCCAATTGGTGGCCACTATGAGCTGTTCATTAAGAAGGCACGTGGTTTGCTACTATCTTGCTACTCTTTTTGTACTGTCATTAGATAGTAATACTAGTGGTTTGCATGTGAATTTATTGGCATGGTGTACCTACATTGGAGGTGTAGGACATGATTCAATGATTGGATGCTCAATTTCGGTTGTATCTATTTCACCTCTTCCATCACTGCAAACATGGATATCCTAGGTCTGATGAAGAATAGGCGCTATATTTTTGCTCTGAACAAGCAAATCAATTCACATTGAAATTGTCCAGGGCAAAACATGGTTGTATCAAATTGTCCAGTACAAAACATGACAGATGCTAAGCGGAAGAGACATGTTTAAACCGAAAATACAAGGTGGGGTATATGTTTACTAGCTACTTGATATTTGTGCAGACAGAGATGTCTGCCCGTTGCTATTTGGCAAACACACAAAGTGACCGCAATTTTGGTTGAACTGCACAAGAGAATAGTATAGTCACTGCATGTAGTGCCATTTGAAAATAGACACAGAAAGATTGGATAGTCACTTCATGGACTGCAGAAAAGTAGTACTGTACTATTTATTGGCCAACACTAGGTGCTTCATTGCTTTGGTCTGATTATACAATGTGCATAATTTTGCCTAAGTGTCAGGCCCAAAATGCGATTCTATCCCGATCACGTGACACTTACGTGATTGGAGCACAACCGCATTTCGGGGGCTTAGCAAGATGGATATCATTACATCGTACCATTACATACATACATGGGGGATACAACAATACATACAAGTCACATGAATACAACAACAATACAAGGCATCCGACTACGGATGCCAACATGAAAAGAACAACGACATCCATCTGCTATCCCAGGCTGCCGACCCGGAACCTACCCCAAGACTGAAGAAGAAGAAGAAGAAGAAGAAAGAACTCCAACACAACGATCAACGCTCTCACGTCAAGACATCGGAAACCTGCACCTGCAACTGTTGTTGTAGTAACTGTGAGCCACGAGGACTCAGCAATCCCATAACCATGGGTAACAAGACTATCAGAGCTTAATGGGTAAGGAGAAGGATAGAGGTGAGGTTGCAGCAGCGGCTAAGTAATATATGGTGGCTAACTTACGAGTACAAGAATAAGATGAGCATCTATGCAAACGGTCGCAAACTAGTAATGATCGCTAAAGATCCTGAACTACCTACGAGCCAAACATAACCCCACCGTGTTCTCTTCTCAAAGTGAAAAGAGACAGTCACGGTTACTCACACAGTTGCGTGTTTTACTTCGGATCCTCTGTCAAGTTTTCTACAACCGGACATTAACAAATTCCAATCTGCCACATAACCGCGGACACGGCTTTCGAAAGGTCATAACCCTGCAGGAGTGTCCCAACTTAGCCCATCACAAGCTCTCACGATCAGCTAAAGTAATGATAATTATTACCCCTTATCTTAGGGAAATCCGATCAGGCTCGGTATCCCGGTGCACAAGACATTTCGACAATGGTAAAACAAGTCCAGCAAGACCTCCCGGCATGTCGACACCCTGATAGTAGCCGCGCGTATCTCGTCTCAGGACACGTTCGGCTGGGCGATTATACGAGTAAAACTAGCCCTCGGGTTTCCCCAAGGTGGCCCCGCATACTCCCCGTTTGGGACCAACACCATCAGCACTGGCCCCCTGCTATGTAGAAAAGAATCCCGAGGGCGCGACCCCCTATGCAAATTTAATTAATTAATTAAGTTATTATTATGATGCAAATTAAAACCAATGTTGGGCCTTGCTGGAGGAGTTTTATTCAAAGACGAAGTGTCAAGGGGTCCCCATATACCCAACCGTGTAAGGAACGCAAAATCAAGCAACATAATGCCGGTTTATCGGCGCCTAAGGTGGCATGAGTGGCACAAAACACCGAGCAAAAGGCCAAGCCTTCCACCCATGCCCAGTATATAGGTGTGTTAATAATAATAATAGATATTGTGATATACCAACAACAAGATCCGACATGGATCAATCTTCATCTTCACCTGCAACTAACAATGCTATAAGAGGGGCTGAGCAAGCGGGTAACATAGCCAAACAATGGTTTGCTAGGAAGGTGTCAAAGTTAGAGGTTTCATGGCAACAAGGAGAGGGGCTCACAATAATGATGGGTAGCGCGACATATAACGATAGCATCGAGACAACTAAGCATGGCAATGATAGTAAAGGTATCCAAGGGTATGTTCATCTTGCCTGAGATCTCGCAAGGAAGAAGAACGGGTCCATGGAGAAGACGAAGAAGAAGCCTTGAAGAAGAACCACGGGTAGACGAACGAATCCTCACGATCGCAACGGAACAAGCACTAACAAGAAGAAGCAAGCAATACGGTAAACACACAACACAAGAACATGACAATATGCCCAACCAGGTATGATGCAAGAAAAGTCTATATATGATGCAATACATGGCAAGGTAGGAAGCACTCAAAAACAACACAAGAACATGACAATATGCTCAACCAAGTAGGATGCAAGACAAGTCTATATATGATGCAAAACATGGCAAGGTAGGAAGCACAGAAAAACAACACAAGAACATGACAATATTCTCAAGCAAGTATGATGCAAGACAAGTCTATATATGATGCAATACATGGCAAGGTAGGAAGCACACAAGAACAACACAAGACAACAAGTTTAAATGAGGCCGGAATCAACACATCACAAATCCGGTGAGTCCTCATATGCATAGTTTGAAATTAGTCCAGATCTGAACAAACCTTAAGTTAAAGTGGTTAAACAGAAGATTACCATGCACCATGATGATCTACACGAAATTTTAGTCAAGTTTCATATAAAGTTCATTTAATTCGGAGCTACGGCCTAAAAGATATGAGCAAAACAAGACAAGCAAGGCAACGGTGCAAGATGCACCCAAACATCAAGAAAACTCACTCCAAACATGAAAACAATAAGATATTATGATTCTACCTGCAAAATCACACAAGTTTCATATAAGGCACACTCAAAACGAAGCAACGGGCCAAAAGATACACATGAAACAAGATATAACAACAAGCTGAAGTTAACAGCCACATAGCAATTTTGGAGCAAGGTAAATATAAGCTACAGCACCCAAACATGATAAAAAGAAGCATGTACATGAAGTAGACATTATACTTAACAAGCATGAACTTAGAACAAACCCAAAAGCTTGCTGGAACACATTTAAACAAGCATGGGAAGTTGCAATAAAATATTATAGACTTAGACAAAATCTGGGAAGGCAAAAACATCATCACGATGCTGCCTTCGGAGGCACAAAACAACAAGCATATCAACGCAACTAAGTATATAAAGAGCATGGACATGTAGTAGACATATCATACAACAACCAATTCCATTGGAGCAACTCCATATGAGGCATGGATCAATAGCAACAAGCTACACCAAATTGAACATACTTATAAAATCCTGACAGATATAATTTATAGCAACTTGAGAGCAAGAAATAAATAAGATACAACAGATCATATGAGCAAGTAAGGGCATAAATGGATAGACAATAACATGTACAACAAGGAATGATGTCACACCCTGATTTTCATGTCACATTGCTTAAGCTAATTTTCATGTTAAAAATGTGGATTTGCAAAAACTTTTGAGTGCTTTTGACTTTGCTTGATTTGACTTTTGTTTGCTGTTTGCTAGTGCTCTAAAAATCAAATAAATCCTCCAACTCTTATACTTCATCTCCTTGACCCAAAACCTTTTCCCAATGATCATGCCATGTGTATAGACCAGTATAGAATTTTCTTATAAAAATATTTTGGCCAAATGGTATTTTCAAAAATTAGTTTTCCAAAAACCCCTGAATTGAGGTTTGCACTGCAAGTACCTTATTTAGGGTGTGAAAAATCTTTCAAAAAGTATATTTGAATCCTATTAGGTATAGGACTCCCAGATACCACAAAAGTATAATTTTAAAAGTTATTTTTATATTTTATTTAAAAGCTTTTTCTTAAGGCCAGAAATGGTCTTTAAGAGGGAAAAATTATTTAATCATTTCAAAAATATTTGCCAAAATTCAGGGAGACTCATCGGACATATATTGTCCATATATAAGAGTTTCAGCACATGGTCATGTTCAAAATATTGGGCAAATCCTTCCAAAACCCTTTCTGGATATTTCAAGCTTTTGAAATATTTACAAAGGAAATATTCTCCAAAAATTCCAGGGAAATTCTATCATGTCATATATGACATATTTGATGATCTTGCAAAGCCTCATGCCTTGAAGATCAAGGAAACCTCCTCAAACCCCTTCAAAACCATTCTGTCCATATTTGAAGTTTGAGCAACTCTACATTGCCAAACTTGTCCAAATGCTCTCAAATTTGGTGCACATGCTAGAATGGCCTAATAAGGAATTTAGACCAAATGGCACAAGATTTGGAATAGAGCAACTTGATCAGATCACCTCAAAACCCCATCTGTTCAAATTCAAATTTGAACAACTTTACATTACCAACTTTTTATCTGGGGCCTCAAACTTGGTGGGCATGTTCATAACCCCAAATGATGATGCTACACCAAGTGGTGCATCAAGGGGAGATGATTTGCTTGACTCAAACAAGGTGAAACCATTTCTGTTGATTTCTAGGGTTCACCAAAGTTACATTGGCCACTTTGCCCAAATGAGCTCAAATCTGGTGTAGGGGCCTAATTATATGTGACATTTGATCCTGTTAAGTCCCATGTCAAGTGGATGTCATGTGCTTGACCAAACACTGATCAAACACCTTCTGTTCATTTACCAAAACCAGTGTTTGAACCTCTTTTACTTTTTCTCCTTACCTCAAATTCTTACCACAGCCTATTCTGATCATCATCTACCCCCAGTAACATTCCCATGGCCTCAGCTCAATTATTGGAGGGGGTAAAACCCCAATTTACACTGCTGGACAGCAGGTTTCACCCTCTTCCTCACCTGCCTCCTCATCCCAGTGGTTCCCCAGAGCATCCAAGACCTCCACGCCATTGTTTACTACTCCCTAGCACTACTAGACACTGGGGGACACGGCTTGGAAAGCAAAGACATAAGCATGCCGGCCAAAGGCGCGCTCTGGAGCATGCTACAGTGCACCGAGGCACTGTAGCTCGGCCCTCCCGAGGCTTCCAGGCGGCCTTGGGCAGAGTGGGCGTGTCCATCGAGGTCCCCTCGACGTCCGCAACCTGCCGGGCCGTCGGTCTTATCCTCCCCGGCCCTCCTCCTCTCTCTCCACGAGCTCGCCCGTGCGCGCCCTGGACCGTGCTCACGGTGCACCGCAGCTGCCCCTATAAGAGGCCTCCCCCCGAGCACCTCTTGCCTCTTCTGGACCCTCCTCTCTCCCGTGCACCTCCCAGACGTCTTCCCTCTTCCCCTAGTGCTCTCCTTGCCCCTCCATGGCCGTCGAGCCGTCGTCGGTCTCCTCCCAAGTTTGCTCCCTGTGGCCTTCCTCTTCCCTGTTGGCCACCAGGAGGAGAACGACCACTAGTCTGCGGAGCTCTCCGTACCCTCGCCACCTCTTCCCGTGCTCCGTGGTGTCCGCTCCACCATCACCCGACGAGTCCGCCGCCATGGCTTGTGCAGGAGATGCTCCAGGACATCCCCTGCCGCCCCAAGGGACTTCCCCGACGCGCCGTACCCTGGGGGCCCCTCCGGTGGCCGCGCCCTGGCCGGGGGTGGCCTGTGCCGCCGGGGACGGGCGCCGGCGTCGCACGGCCCGAGCCTCCCCTCCCCTCTATTGCGGGAGCGGGAGGAGGAAGACGACCCTGCGGAGGGGGCCCACCTGGCAGCGACCCGGCCAGCAGGGCCCAGCCGTTTAAGTGGAGACGGCAACGGCGCAGCCCGCCTTCCCCGCGCGGAAGCGCATCGCCGAAAGGCGCCTCCGACGTCACCGCTCCCCCCTGTGCACGCGGCCGAGCCATGGGCCGGCCCAGTTTCTATGCGGCCATCCTCCGCCCAGTGTGCAGCATAAGGGTATAACCCCTATTCCTTTCCCTTTTTCTTTACCCAGTCAACTTCAAAAATGCCTAGATAATTCAAATGAACTCCAAATTGCATGATTCAAATTTCCTATGGCTCCATAAATCATGCTCTATCACATGGTGCAGCATGCACAATATTCCAGAAACATTTCTTTCACAAATATTTATCAAATGCCTTTAATTCATTTCTGTGATGAACTTTAGAAAATCACAGAGAGCTCATTTTTGATCCAAATGCAGTGATTCAAATTCCTAGATGCTTGTCATGTCCAAACTTAGTTTTGGAACATTTTTAATAATAGTTTCTGTACCCCACCAAATATTGAGCCATTTCTTCATATTTATCTGCTTTGCAAAATCCTAGGAAATTCATTTGAATTCCAAATCCAGTGAAACCAACTCCTAAATGCTTCTAAAATCATGACTTGATGATGGGTACCTTTGCTCATCATTCAAGAAAATATCTCTGTATACTTCTTCCAAATCCATAAACCCTTTGGTTCCATCACATTGAAATGTTCCAAACTACCTATTGATCCAACACCTATGAAACCACCTTGGTCATTTCTAATATGACCAGAGGTATCCTAGGAAAGTCCAACTCTATTTTTAGAGCACTTTTATTTTTGCTTTGATGGTGTTGCTTATCATGATTGTTTCCATCGTTAGTTGACGTAATAAACGGAGTATTCGGAGATGGACCAGAAGGTTTGAAGACTCAGAAGAATAAGGCAAGCAGCCCTTTGACCATGTTCCAGAAGCCTTTCTATGCATGTCTCATAGCACCTTTATATTCAATGCATCAGAATCATGTTGAGGTGGAAACCACTTTGGTTGCTACCCCTGTTACTTTACTGTTGAAACTTGCATCAAACATGACCCTACCTTCCTATGAGGGTTACGTGGGTGGGAGTAGATAGATGTATGCTATAGTAGCTGGCTACGCAAAATGGGTCGGGGTTATGCATTGAGTGAAACAAGTGTGGTCTGACATACTTGCAAATGACCCAGTGGGTGCCACTAATGCCCCTCGGAGTTGATGAGGAGCTAGGGCACTACTTGGTGAAGAAGTAGTGTGCCGAGGCTCGACGAAAGTGTTGTTTACAGAGATGGATTAGATTTATGTGTGACTACCGTCCCAACCAAACATGTGCAACCACTCTACCCTTATATGGGAAAGGGCATTATTGATTACCTAGGTCGATACTAGCATGGTGCCCGCATTACTAGTGACGGGAGTGACATGAAGTCACTCTTGGGACGGGGTCGCGCTTGGATAGGCGACCATGACTGTCTTTACTGGGCACCGGACACACCGTTGGTACCCCGTGTCAGTGGTATGTGATGAATATCGGAGCGAGTCTCCACAAACCTTGAGATGTGAAATGTTTGGCACGGGGCTGTTACCAATCGAGTGGACTCCATATTAGTGTCGTCTAGGGAAAGATAGTGATCGGGTGCTTACCCCGGGTACTTGAGGTATCGCGGGTCGTGGATGACACGGAAGTTCCCCGGATCTTGTGGGTAAAGTGTGCAACCTCTGTAGAGTGTCAAACTATTCGAATAGCTGTGTCTGCGGTCAAGGACAGTTGGGTGGTGCTACTTAGACTATGTCCATAAGTTTCTGGGAAACAACACGATTCAGAGATATCGATGATGTGATTGTGAGGAAGTCACAATGAGCTTGTGCATGTGTTGATTACAACTCTTTCTCGATATTGATGTCTGTGACCTCCTGATACTTGTTACAGACACATGCATGCCCTTGTTATATGTTGTTCATAATTGCATATGAAAAACTAGCTTTCCGCAAAACTGCCAACCTAGCAGTACAGCCTTGCATAATTATTCTGTTATCACACTTGGGTTGCTTGCGAGTACATTCAATGTACTCATTGGCTTGCCACTGGTTATTTTATTGGCCAGGCAGGAGAGAACAGGTTATGATGAAGATTTCTTGGTGACGAGCATGCGAGCTAGGACGCTTCCCAGTCAGAATGCCTGTAGGGTTAAGGCAGATGGCATGGGTCCCAGTTGTCTTTGAAGATTTCCGCTGCGATGATATACTCAAGACTTGACCATTATGGTCCTATTTATGTACTACGGTATGTATGGATATAAGGCTCTTGTTATTCAGCTTCTGTGTGTTCAGTGAGCATTGATCTCTGGGATCACTGTACACGTGCATTCGGTGATCACGACTTATGAGTCGGGGTCCCCACAGAGCTGGTATCAGAGCCATCCTGACTGTAGGAAGCCTTAGTTAGTATAGTCGTTAGTTAGGGTAAAACTATTTTCAAAACTATTGCTAGTTTTCAAAACTACCTATACTTCTCTTCCCTTCTCAGTATTTCGAAAACTAGGCTATACTTGATCTCTTCCCCTTCAAAACCTTGGTCGCTAAAACCCCTATGCCCCTGACCACTGGATTTTCTGTAATCCTCGTGGAGTGCACCTTGCCAAACACCCACCCACCACTTTTGCACGCAAGATTGGAGACACCACGACAAGATGATACCAACAGAAAATCCATCCTCGATGAGTAAGGACATGAAGACCCAGAAGATGGTGCAACCCTAGCCTACGATGACCATGGCATGAGATGTGCAAAGTCATGATATGCATCGCTAATAGAGTAATCCTGTCACTACCGTTGTTGTATCGACAACCACCGGTGGATGAGAACCTTGCCATTTGGTCCGCCTCACTATGGTGAGCAGGAAAACGGTTCTCTTCGTCCCCCGCTCTTGGTGTCGATGTTTTCATCAACGAAACCAACATGTTGGACCTCTATTATGCCTTGTTATTGTCATTGCATATGGATTGCCTACCTGGTACCCTCGACGCCCCAGAAGGCACAAGGGATCGTCATGATTAAAGAGACAAGAGAAGACCAAGTCAACGCCAGCTACAAGGAGGCACCTTCACCCCATCACCTCATCAGGCGAGAAGTTGTTGAAGAATCTTCAGGCTCAACCTGGATCGTTCATCAAGCAACTATAAGGGACATGGCAACACCTAAGGAAGCTCAGAAGACTGCACGAGGCACAAGTCACGACACTGAGTCCGAGAACCCCTAGGGTAGGATGAGTCGTGTACCCCCTATGCGCAGTCGAGTCCATATGATGGTTCGAATAGAACCGTGATTGTGTGTTGTTTGCTTTTATTCGTTTGTGTTTTGATATAAGTCGCACTTTTTCCCCAGGCAATAAGTGCATGGCTATATCACCTTCCTTGCCTTGTTTCTTTTGTTTCGGCCTTTTTGCACCCGTTTGTTGCACCTGCACAACAGAACCCCCTTTAGGCATTTCCCTCCTCTACGCTGCTTCTTCCCTCTATTCTCTTTCTTCCCCAATTGAAGACCCGCAAGACAAGATGCACCAAGGATTCTACCTCGACAGCCAACTGGCACTGAAGACTTCTGCTACAACCCCCGTGACCAAGTGCAACTCCGTAGAGTTATGTTTAACCCTCTAGACCAGTAACCCTCTTCCTAGACCCTTTGAGACTTCCCGAGACACTCCAGCACGAATCCTTAACCATGTGCCTAACCCATGGTAAAGCGTGAGAACCTATTAAGCCTTTATAACCTTGCACAACACTGGGTTCGTAAAGGAGCTAGTGGACACGATGAGTGAGCACGTTTTCATCCTGATATAGCATGAGGTCTGACGATGCCATAGATAGACCAGTTCGAGGATATTGGACAGATGACTTGGTGGTTTGTATCAGTGACTTCGAGGAACTATCTGAGACCTTGATGGATTGTGAGGTTTTCATGTTGGTAGGATCATGACTTTGGGAAAGCCGGTAGAAGTACCCGTTGGACATAAGATTTGGATTTATGTAGGTGACTCTGGTTGGAATAGATGCTGGATATGTCTGCATGGTTCGGAGTAAGATTGGATTTAGGCCTATGATCCTGATTATGATATCATGCTTCTCGGTGGTCAATAACCTAGGAGATTGGATTATTTGTCGGAGTTGATTTAGGGATCTATATAGTCGTAATCTTGGAGTTTACTGACCCGGATGATGAGAATTTGGTGGACTTACTATCGTGATGCATAGTCCTTCCAAGTATTTGGGTATTATAGAGACTTGAGATCTTGTGGAACACCGTAGACATCGGATTTGTAGGATTGTTGGATTATGTGGTGATTGATGGGAATTACCGGGCTATTGGAGGTGATCTATAGGAAGGAAACAAAACTTGGAGTGGCATATGACGTGTTTCCTTATAATAGAGATGCATTATCTTGAGCCTTGCAAGACTAGATTGAGTACTTGGATTGTGGAGTTTAATTTAAGCTTAGCAGCATGTATGATCTACCTTTGGATTTTAGAGGTAGACGTACCTGTGGATTTGGGGATCGTAGACTAGTGCAATTTTGTTAGACCGTCTCTTGAGAATCATGAGGATATGTATGGAATGAGTGGTGAATGAAGTTGGTCTCTGCGAGAGATGCTTTTCCCGTTTGGAGTACTAGATAGAGCTATTGGCATCTCAGAAACTGTGCTTAAGGATAAGGTGATATAAGTTCACTCACTCACTAAAATCCTTGAAACCCTTAAGCCCCACCGAGCCACAACCTGGTCAGATTCTGACCACGGGCCTTGACTCAGAGTCAGGAAGGCCTCTACAAAAACTCAACCGAGACCACCACCAATACCCCAGCTTACCTTGCGTACCCCTTAGACCTCATGGAGTAAGTGGACAAGATGGGTAACATCATTATTTGATGGCCTACTTGTCTGCCCGGAGACGAAGAAGCGACGGACAGCTGGATAGAAGACGTTTGAAGACCACCATGTCAAGAAGGAAGATCTACACCGACCACTGTCATCAAGAAGAAAACTTCCGCGTTGAAGACCGGGCGTATCTGCAAACCACTCCTCCCGGAGGAACCAAGCAATTCTGTGTCGAAGGAACGCTCACACCAAGATTGTATCAAGACTTGATGGCACGATTCCGGTGGCACGAGACGAAAAGAGAGATTTGCAACCTATGTTGCAAAGTGTGATGTGTGCCAAAGGGTCAAACTGAATATCAGCGACCCGCTGGATTGCTTCAACCACTCAAGGTTCCTGAGTGGAAGTGGGATAAAGTCGGAATGGACTTCGTCACTGGATTACCAAGGTCGGATAGAGGACATGACTCTGTTTAGGTCATAGTCGATCATTTGACCAAGGTGGTCTATTTCATTCCTGTCAAGACCACTTATGATGGCAACCGGCTGGCAGCTCTCTTCATCGACCGAATCGTAAGTCTTCATGGCTTTCCCAAGGAGATTGCGTCAGATCGAGGAACCCAGTTCACCTCAAGGTTCTGGAAGAAGTTCCGAGAAGCCTTGGGAACCAGGTTATCTTTCAGCACGGCTTTCCACCCCCAGACCGGAGGTCAGACTGAACGAGTCAATCAGATTCTCGAAGTCATGACTCCGAGCCTGTGTCTTGGCATATGGAGCCAAGTGGGAGGATTGTCTCCCTTTTTGCCGAGTTCTCCTATAACAACAGTTACCAGTCGAGCCTTCAGATGGCACCATTTGAGGTGTTGTACGGACGCTGAAGTCGCACACCCCTCAACTGGTCAGAGGCTGGAGTAGGACTAGTCCTTGGACCGGATATTCTCCGCGCAGCGGAAGAGCAAGTCCAACTAGTCAGAGAACGTTTGAAGGCAGCCAAGTCAAGGCAAAAGAGCTATGCTGACACTCACCGTCGGAACATGAGTTTCCATATCGGGGACCACGTGTACCTGCGGGTAACTCCTCTGTAGGGAACCAAGCGTTTCCACGCCAAGGGGAAGCTCGCACCTAGGTTCATTGGACCCTTTGAGATCACTGCAAGTCATGTGGTAGACGTCTCCCCAGCTAGATCTACCACCTGAGATACCCTCCGTGCACCAAATCTTCCACGAGCCCCCACTCTGGAAGTACTTCTTACCTCCTAGCTAGCCCGATGCCCGCAAGGACATCGATCACCGAGCCTTTGACAGCTAACCCAACCTAACCTATGCAAGAGACCCCTCAGCAACCTCCATCAAGGAAGGCATCAAGCAAGAAGCCATACCATCAAGCACTTCAGGATTCCAAGGAGCACCGCTCGGAAGCAGAACCAACAAGAGGAAGTGAAGACTACCCCGTATCCAAGACTCCACTTTTCTTTCCACGCCTAGTCTGGGAATCTCGGGGACGAGATTCTTGTAAGGGGGGTAGGTCTGTCACACCCTGATTTTCATGTCACATTGCTTAAGCTAATTTTCATGTTAAAAATGTGGATTTGCAAAAACTTTTGAGTGCTTTTGACTTTGCTTGATTTGACTTTTGTCTGCTGTTTGCTAGTGCTCTAAAAATCAAATAAATCCTCCAACTCTTATACTTCATCTCCTTGACCCAAAACCTTTTCCCAATGATCATGCCATGTGTATAGACCAGTATAGAATTTTCTTATAAAAATATTTTGGCCAAATGGTATTTTCAAAAATTAGTTTTCCAAAAACCCCTGAATTGAGGTTTGCACTGCAAGTACCTTATTTAGGGTGTGAAAAATCTTTCAAAAAGTATATTTGAATCCTATTAGGTATAGGACTCCCAGAAACCACAAAAGTATAATTTTAAAAGTTATTTTTATATTTTATTTAAAAGCTTTTTCTTAAGGCCAGAAATGGTCTTTAAGAGGGAAAAATTATTTAATCATTTCAAAAATATTTGCCAAAATTCAGGGAGACTCATCGGACATATATTGTCCATATATAAGAGTTTCAGCACATGGTCATGTTCAAAATATTGGGCAAATCCTTCCAAAACCCTTTCTGGATATTTCAAGCTTTTGAAATATTTACAAAGGAAATATTCTCCCAAAATTCCAGGGAAATTCTATCATGTCATATATGACATATTTGATGATCTTGCAAAGCCTCATGCCTTGAAGATCAAGGAAACCTCCTCAAACCCCTTCAAAACCATTATGTCTATATTTGAAGTTTGAGCAACTCTACATTGCCAAACTTGTCCAAATGCTCTCAAATTTGGTGCACATGCTAGAATGGCCTAATAAGGAATCTAGACCAAATGGCACAAGATTTGGAATAGAGCAACTTGATCAGATCACCTCAAAACCCCATCTGTTCAAATTCAAATTTGAACAACTTTACATTACCAACTTTTTATCTGGGGCCTCAAACTTGGTGGGCATGTTCATAACCCCAAATGATGATGCTACACCAAGTGGTGCATCAAGGGGAGATGATTTGCTTGACTCAAACAAGGTGAAACCATTTCTGTTGATTTCTAGGGTTCACCAAAGTTACATTGGCCACTTTGCCCAAATGAGCTCAAATTTGGTGTAGGGGCCTAATTATATGTGACATTTGATCCTGTTAAGTCCCATGTCAAGTGGATGTCATTTGCTTGACCAAACACTGATCAAACACCTTCTGTTCATTTACCAAAACCAGTGTTTGAACCTCTTTTACTTTTTCTCCTTACCTCAAATTCTTACCACAGCCTATTCTGATCATCATCTACCCCCAGTAACATTCCCATGGCCTCAGCTCAATTATTGGAGGGGGTAAAACCCCAATTTACACTGCTGGACAGCAGGTTTCACCCTCTTCCTCACCTCCCTCCTCATCCCAGTGGTTCCCCAGAGCATCCAAGACCTCCACGCCATTGTTTACTACTCCCTAGCACTACTGGACACTGGGGGACACGGCCTGGAAAGCAAAGACATAAGCATGCCGGCCAAAGGCGCGCTCTGGAGCACGCTACAGTGCACCGAGGCACTGTAGCTCGGCCCTCCCGAGGCTTCCAGGCGGCCTTGGGCAGAGTGGGCGTGTCCATCGAGGTCCCCTCGACGTCCGCAACCTGCCGGGCCGTAGGTCTTATCCTCCCCGGCCCTCCTCCTCTCTCTCCACGAGCTCGCCCGTGCGCGCCCTGGACCGTGCTCACGGTGCACCGCAGCTGCCCCTATAAGAGGCCTCCCCCCGAGCACCTCTTGCCTCTTCTGGACCCTCCTCTCTCCCGTGCACCTCCCAGACGTCTTCCCTCTTCCCCTAGTGCTCTCCTTGCCCCTCCATGGCCGTCGAGCCGCCGTCGGTCTCCTCCCAAGTTTGCTCCCTGTGGCCTTCCTCTTCCCTGTTGGCCACCAGGAGGAGAACGACCACTGGTCTGCGGAGCTCTCCGTACCCTCGCCACCTCTTCCCGTGCTCCGTGGTGTCTGCTCCACCATCACCCGACGAGTCCGCCGCCATGGCTTGTGCAGGCGATGCTCCAGGACATCCCCTGCCGCCCCAAGGGCCTTCCCCGACGCGCCGTACCCTGGGGGCCCCTCCGGTGGCCGCGCCCTGGCCAGGGGTGGCCTGTGCCGCCGGGGACGGGCGCCGGCGTCGCACGGCCCGAGCCTCCCCTCCCCTCTGTTGCGGGAGCGGGAGGAGGAAGACGACCCTGTGGAGGGGGCCCACCTGGCAGCGACCCGGCCAGCAGGGCCCAGCCGTTTAAGTGGAGACGGCAACGGCGCAGCCCGCCTTCCCCGCGCGGAAGCGCATCGCCGAAAGGCGCCTCCGACGTCACCGCTCCCCCCTGTGCACGCGGCCGAGCCATGGGCCGGCCCAGTTTCTATGCAGCCATCCTCCGCCCAGTGTGCAGCATAAGGGTATAACCCCTATTCCTTTCCCTTTTTCTTTACCCAGTCAACTTCAAAAATGCCTAGATAATTCAAATGAACTCCAAATTGCATGATTCAAATTTCCTATGGCTCCATAAATCATGCTCTATCACATGGTGCAACATGCACAATATTCCAGAAACATTTCTTTCACAAATATTTATCAAATGCCTTTAATTCATTTCTGTGATGAACTTTAGAAAATCACAGAGAGCTCATTTTTGATCCAAATGCAGTGATTCAAATTCCTAGATGCTTGTCATGTCCAAACTTAGTTTTGGAACATTTTTAATAATAGTTTCTGTACCCCACCAAATATTGAGCCATTTCTTCATATTTATCAGCTTTGCAAAATCCTAGGAAATTCATTTGAATTCCAAATCCAGTGAAACCAACTCCTAAATGCTTCTAAAATCATGACTTGATGATGGGTACCTTTGCTCATCATTCAAGAAAATATCTCTGTATACTTCTTCCAAATCCATAAACCCTTTGGTTCCATCACATTGAAATGTTCCAAACTACCTATTGATCCAACACCTATGAAACCACCTTGGTCATTTCTAATATGACCAGAGGTATCCTAGAAAAGTCCAACTCCTATTTTTAGAGCACTTTTATTTTTGCTTTGATGGTGTTGCTTATCATGATTGTTTCCATCGTTAGTTGACGTAATAAACGGAGTATTCGGAGATGGACCAGAAGGTTTGAAGACTCAGAAGAATAAGGCAAGCAGCCCTTTGACCATGTTCCAGAAGCCTTTTTATGCATGTCTCATAGCACCTTTATATTCAATGCATCAGAATCATGTTGAGGTGGAAACCACTTTGGTTGCTACCCCTATTACTTTACTGTTGAAACTTGCATCAAACATGACCCTACCTTCCTATGAGGGTTATGTGGGTGGGAGTAGATAGATGTATGCTATAGTAGCTGGCTACGCAAAATGGGTCGGGGTTATGCATTGAGTGAAACAAGTGTGGTCTGACATACTTGCAAATGACCCAGTGAGTGCCACTAATGCCCCTGGGAGTTGATGAGGAGCTAGGGCACTACTTGGTGAAGAAGTAGTGTGCCGAGGCTCGACGAAAGTGTTGTTTACAGAGATGGATTAGATTTATGTGTGACTACCGTCCCAACCAAACATGTGCAACCACTCTACCCTTATATGGGAAAGGGCATTATTGATTACCTAGGTCGATACTAGCATGGTGCCCGCATTACTAGTGACGGGAGTGACATGAGGTCACTCTTGGGACGGGGTCGCGCTTGGATAGGCGGCCATGACTGTCTTTACAGGGCACCGGACACACCGTTGGTACCCCGTGTCAGTGGTATGTGATGAATATCGGAGCGAGTCTCCACAAACCTTGAGATGTGAAATGTTTGGCACGGGGCTGTTACCAATCGAGTGGACTCCATATTAGTGTCGTCTAGGGACAGATAGTGATCGGGTGCTTACCCCGGGTACTTGAGGTATCGCGGATCGTGGATGACACGGAAGTTCCCCGGATCTTATGGGTAAAGTGTGCAACCTCTGCAGAGTGTCAAACTATTCGAATAGCCGTGTCCACGGTCAAGGACAGTTGGGTGGTGCTACTTAGACTATGTCCATAAGTTTCTGGGAAACAACACGATTCAGAGATATCGATGATGTGATTGTGAGGAAGTCACAATGAGCTTGTGCATGTGTTGATTACAACTCTTTCTCGATATTGATGTCTGTGAACTCCAGATACTTGTTACAGACACATGCATGCCCTTGTTATATGTTGTTCATAATTGCATATGAAAAACTAGCTTTCCGCAAAACTGCCAACCTAGCAGTAGAGCCTTGCATAATTATTCTGTTATCACACTTGAGTTGCTTGCGAGTACATTCAATGTACTCATTGGCTTGCCACTGGTTATTTTATTGGCCAGGCAGGAGAGAACAGGTTATGATGAAGATTTCTTGGTGACGAGCATGCGAGCTAGGACGCTTCCCAGTCAGAATGCCTGTAGGGTTAAGGCGGATGGCATGGGTCCCAGTTGTCTTTGAAGATTTCCGCTGCGATGATATACTCAAGACTTGACCATTATGGTCCTATTTATGTACTACGGTATGTATGGATATAAGACTCTTGTTATTCAGCTTCTGTGTGTTCAGTGAGCATTGATCTCTGGGATCACTGTACACGTGCATTCGGTGATCACGACTTATGAGTCGGGGTCCCCACAAATGATCAATGGCCACTCCAAAACAAGCATGGATTTGACTAGGGCATCAAGCAAACATAGCATCAGGATATGACAGATTCCAGACTTAGTAGAAATTTCACTAAGTATAAAACAGTTAAGTTGGCATGACATGTTCGCAAGCATGTTTAAGTCAAGACAAGTCATATCATGGAAATAGGTTTGCACCACAGAAAAGACCATATAATGGTGCTTCTAAAACATCTAGACATCTGGCAAGAAGGCAAACACATCAATAGCAATGATCAAGTGAAATCAGCATCTCATAACAAGTTTCAGAACTTAACAGCCAAATGCACTTTTGCAACAGAGATTAACATGGCAATATGGACTCAAACAAGCATGCTACATTAACCATCATGGAGTACACTTCATAATGAACATTTTGACATATGATATGCATAATTTGGATAAACATGCACCAAGTTATCACATCTCAAACATGGCATGAAAATAACAAGTAACATCAGTTTATAACAAGTTGCACTCTTGCAACAGAGATTAGGGCATCTAAATGAACTCAAATGAGCATGGCACAATGGAAAAAGTGTAGAGAATATCACCACAGTCATTTTGACATATCATACACTCAATTTGGATAAGCACACAAATAGTTACAAGCATGCAAAGATGCAACAAAATTACACAGAAAAGGACTTAGCAGTTTTTACGACTTAGGAAAAAAAAACTGAGCGCTAAATAGTTAAATCGTGCTGGGGCGGGGTTTAGGAGGGGCTCTTACCACTGGGCCAAGCCCAAGAAGAAGAGGCAGGTGGGCCGGCGCGGGCCTCGAGCTGGCAGGGGAGGCCGAGCCGGGCCGAGGGAGGGGAAGCTGGGCTGCGGCCCAAGAGAGGAGGAGGGGGCCTGGGCCGGAGCATCTCCGCGGCTGGGCCGACGCGGACAGGAGGAGGCCCATGCGGGCGCTGCGGGGCGTAGTCCTCGTCGGGCAAGACAGGGACGACGGCGACTGGGGCCTG
>LR738711.1:255460133-255485573 GCA_902687465.1 Secale cereale | reverse complement strand
CAAAATGCATCACTATTTTGTATCATAATTTATCCTTATTCATTGATATATTTCACATTACGATGATGTTCTCATGTTGTTTTGGCCTATTTTACACAGTTTGCAACTTTCCGGTGCCGAAGCAGCAGACGCAGGATTCAGCGGTAAAAAGTGGACGCTGAGTTGCTGAAGAAGAATACCTCCAAATTACCTGAAAATTGACGGAGGATATTTTCCGGACGAATCACGAAGACATGCGAAAGGGCAACCAGAGGGGGGCCACAGGGTGCCCAGGCGCCCTGGGGGCGCCCCCCCCCCCCCTGGCCGCGCCGGGGGGTGCCTGGAGCCCCTGGCCCACCTCCGGCTGCCCCCTTTTGCCTATATACTCTCCGTTATCCGAAAACCCTAAAAACGAGAGTTTTTACGGAGTTCCGCCGCCGCTCCGTGGCGGAAACCTACAGAGAAGAAAAAGCCATCTCCGGCGGGCAGATTCCGTCGGGGAGATCACCTCCCGGAAGGGGAGATCGTCGCCATCGTCATCACCATCATCACGGTCATCATCGAGATCATCATCAACATCATCCCGAACACCAGCACCATCTCCATCTTCATCCAAATCTCATCTCACAATTGCAACTTGTGTTGTAACTCGTACTACCTATCCTCTCTACTCCATCGGTGTTGATTACTACTTTGTGGTGAATGCTATTGAGTTTTGTTGGAGAAATATTATTATGTCCAGATTGTTTATCACCCATTTATCTCCACTGATCATGATCTCTTTTATGTCTCGTGAGTAGTTACCTTAGTTCTTGAGGACATGGGGAAAGTCTTGTTGTTAGTAGTCATATGCTGTTGAAGTAATATGTGTTGTTTGATACTTAAGTTGCGTTGTCATTCTACTAGTGGTGTTGTGTGAGTCGAACACTCAACACTTCGCCTTATTAAGGACCTAGGAGAATACATTGTGTACAAAGAATGCTTATGGTGGGTTGCCGGAGTGACAGAAACCTGAACCCCGGTTCGCACGCTTTTGCATAAGGGAATAATGGATCCTCGATCGTATTGCTATGGTTAGGCTTTTGCCTTAAATACTATCTTGTATTTGCGGATGCTTGCAAGGTGTTTATTCATAAGAGTGCACTCATCTTAGTCTAGAGAGTGTACTAGCATAGATCTACCCACTCAACACTTATCAACACATAACATAGTATCGATACGGAATATGGCGAAAGCACATGACTACTTCTCCCGTGTGTCCTCAGGAATGCTTTAGCCTTTATAAGTTCAGTTGCTAGGCCTCTCCTTTGCTAAGAAAGGATTGGGCCACTTGTTACTCTCAGTGCCTTTTACATTGCTTGCTTTTACTTTCCTGTTGCTTATATCGAGAAAACCCCTAAAAAGTTATCTTTCAGTGCTTGCAGTAATTTCTTGCTCAGAATCGCTTATCAATACCTTCTGCTCCTCGTTGGGTTCGACACTCTTACTTATCAAAAACGCTGCAAAAGATCCCTTACGGTTGTGGGTCATCAAGTACCGTTTTCTGGCGCCGTTGCCGGGGAGCGTAGCGCTATTGGTAAAGTGAAATTGGTAAGGAAGTTTTTATAATTCTGTTTTTATTTTTGCTACTGCTACTCTTTGCCCTTATCGACAACCCTGTTATTGGATCGTTTCTTGCGGGAAGACGCCCCACACCTGTGGTGGTTGATCCTCCCCTTAATAAAATTGTGCCCTATAAAATACCAGCTGGTATTATCGATTATGTTTTGGCTAATCGTTATGCAGGAGACAGACATCCCGGTGAACACTTGCTATATTTGTCACAACTATGTTCATTATTTAAGCTTGCAGGTGTATCGAGGGAGTTTGTCATGAGGAAATTGTTTGCTGTATCACTTATAGATAAAGCTTCAGATTGGTATAGGCTTCTCGATAACTCACATTTGCTTGACTGGCAGGAGCTTATGTCTCTCTTTTATACTAAGTTTTATCCTCTTCATGAAATTCATCGAGACAGGAACTATATCTATAACTTTAGGTCTCGTGACGGAGAAAGCATTGCTCAAGCTTGGGGGAGATTGAAGTCCCTAATGCTCAAATGCCCTATTCATAAGCTTCCCAAGGAAATTATACTTACAAATTTTTATGCCAGGCTTTCTCGTCAGGATAAGGAGATGCTGGATGCCTCCTCTAGTGGGGTATTTCAGAAGAAGAGTGTTGAAGAAAGGTGGGATCTCATTGAAAGGATCCAAAGGAATACCGAAGACTGGGAAATCGATAAAGGTATTGAACCCGCTATAAATTATGAACATGATTATATTGAGAGCTATGTGAAAACTGATTACTTCAATACTTTTTGCTCTAAGATTGGTCTTGATTCCCATCTAATGATTGATTTCTGTAAGAATTTTGCCTCTCACATTGATTCTTTTAAAAAGAAGAGAGACCAGCATCATGAACCTTTTAAAGAGCCACCTGTTGATATTCATGTTGCTGACCCTATTTTGCCTGCAGTTATATATGAACAGCCTCCTTTTCCCGTGAGGATAAGGGAGCACTCTCTTGTGACAGGCATAATAAATAAAAGTGAGAGAAGAGTTGATGAGCCTGAGGACCAGATCAGGGTCGATCCTCAAGTTGCATTGATTAAAGACCTTGTTACTAATGATGTTTTGGATTCCAATATAATTTTTTTTGCTGTTTCCACTAACCTTGTCACAGCCAAGAATAAAGGCCCAATTTCAGGTACTCCAGTGGTATCTGTTAAAATAGGAGATCACAATTATTATGGGCTATGCGATTTGGGATCGAGTGCAAGTGCTATCCCCTATTCACTTTATGAAGAGATCATCGGTGAGATTTCCCCTTGTGAACTTGAAGAAGTTGATGTTACTATTCATCTTGCAAACAGAACAACTATCTCTCCTATCGGAATTGTGAGGGACGTTGAAGTCCTATGTGGAAAGGTAAAATACCCTACCGACTTTCTAGTACTTGGTTCAGAGAGGGACAATTTTTGTCCAATTATTTTTGGTAGACCTTTTCTTAGAACTTGTGGAGCTATAATAGATTGCAAGAAAGGTAAAGTTTCTGTTGAATTCGATGGTGAGCCATATGAATTTAATTTTTCTAAGTTCTCTAAGCAGCCTCGTGGTACTGATTTACCTAGTGATGATAAACTTATTGAAAGTATTGCTTCTATTGCTATTCCCCCTAATGATCCTTTGCAGCAATATATGGAGGACCACGAGAATGATTTGCATATGCAGGAAAGAAATGAACTAGATGAAATATTCTTGAGGCAACCTGCTATCCTGAAGCACAACCTCCCGATTGAACCTTTGGGAATTTTATCAAAACCGAAAGAAGACCCGGTGTTCGATCTTAAACCTCTTCCCGATACGCTCAAGTATGCTTATTTAGATGAAAAGAAAGTATATCTTGTTATTATCAATTCTAACCTTTCAGGATATGAAGAAGAGTGACTATTGGAAGTACTCCGTAAACACCGAGGCGCAATTGGCTATACCCTTGATGACCTTAAGGGGATTAGTCCATCTATATGTCAACATACTATCAACCTTGAGCCTGATGCTAAACCAGTTGTTGATCATCAATGACGGTTGAACCCGAAGATGATGGATGTTGTAAGAACTGAGATTCTCAAGCTTCTAGCCGCAGGTATTATCTACCCTATAGCTGATAGTAAGTGGGTAAGCCCGGTACATTGTGTTCCTAAGAAAGGAGGTACAACTGTGGTTCCTAATGATAAAAATGAACTAATACCTCAGAGAATTATTATTGGATATAGAATGTGTATTGATTACAGGAAGCTGAACAAGGCAACCAGGAAGGATCACTACCCGTTGCCGTTCATCGACCAAATGCTTGAAAGGTTATCCAAAAATACCCACTTTTGTTATCTCGATGGTTATTCTGGCTTCTCTCAAATTCATGTTAACACTGCTGATCAAGAGAAGACCACTTTTACTTGTCCCTTTGGTACTTATGCTTACAGGCGTATGCTTTTGGTTTATGTAATGCCCCTGCTACTTTTCAAAGGTGTATGTCTGCTATCTTTCATGGTTTCTGTGGGGATATTATGGAAGTCTTCATGGATGATTTCTCCGTCTATGGAACCTCCTTTGACCATTGTCTTCACAATCTTAATAAAGTTTTGCAGAGATGCGAAGAGACAAATTTGGTACTCCACTGGGAGAAGTGCCACTTCATGGTTAACGAAGGAATTGTTCTTGGTCACAAGATTTCCGAAAGGGGAATTGAGGTGGACAAAGCCAAGATCGAAGCTATTGAGAGGATGCCCTATCCAAGGGACATCAAAGGTATTCGCAGTTTTCTTGGTCATGCTGGTTTCTATAGAAGATTTATTAAAGACTTTTCTAAGACCTCGAGGCCCCTCACTAATCTTCTCCAGAAGGACGTCCCTTTTGTATTTAATGAGGATTGTAAGGAAGCTTTTGAAATCCTTAAGAAAGCTTTAATAACCGCTCCTATAGTACAACCACCTGACTGGAATTTACCTTTTGAGATTATGTGTGATGCAAGTGATTTTGCTGTTGGAGCTGTTTTAGGACAAAGAGTTGATAAGAAATTGAATGTTATACATTATGCCAGCAAAACCCTTGATAGTGCTCAAAAGAATTGTGCTACTACTGAGAAGGAATTCTTAGCTGTAGTATTTGCTTGTGATAAGTTTAGGCAGTATATTGTTGATTCCAAAGTTATTATTCATACTGATCATGCTGCCATTAAGTACCTTATGACAAAGAAGGATGCCAAGCCAAGGCTTATCAGATGGGTACTCCTTCTTCAAGAATTTGATTTGCAGATTGTTGATAGGAAAGGAGAAGACAATCCGGTGGTGGACAATCTTTCAAGGATGGAAGATATACCGCACGACCCTATTCCAGTCAATGATAGTTTTCCAGACGAGCAACTTGCCGTTGTAAAAGTACAATCTCTTTCCGATCCTTGGTATGCAGATTATGCTAATTTTATTGTTGCAAAGTATTTGCCTCCAGGTTTAACATTTCAGCAAAGGAAGAAGTTCTTTCATGATTTGAGGCACTACTTTTGGGATGACCCACATCTTTTCAAAGAAGGTCCCGACGGGATCGTGAGAAGATGCATACCGGAACATGAGCAGAAGGACATTCTCAGACGGTGTCATGATAGTCCCTATGGAGGACATCATGCCGGTGAGAGGACTGCACATAAGGTTCTTCAATCAGGTTTTTATTGGCCTACTCTCTTTAAGGATGCTAGAAATTATGTTTTAGCCTGTGATAAATGTCAGAGAGTTGGTAACATTAGTAGAAGGAATGAGATGCCTATGAATTACTCACTAGTGATTGAACCTTTTGATTGTTGGGGTTTTGATTTTATGGGTCCTTTTCCTTCTTCGCACAAGTACACGCACATTTTAGTAGTTGTTGATTATGTGACCAAGTGGGTTGAAGCAATCCCCACTGAAAGTGTTGATCACAAAACATCTTTGAAAATGCTTAAAGATGTAATTCTTCCTAGGTTTGGTGTACCAAGGTATCTCATGACTGATGGAGGATCACACTTCACGCACGGAGCTTTTAGAAAAGCTTTAGCAAAATACGATGTCAACCATAGAATTGCTTCACCATATCACCCTCAAACTAGTGGGCAAGTTGAGCTCACCAATAGAGAGATTAAGTTGATCTTGCAGAAGACAGTAAACAGAAATAGAAAGGACTGGTCAAACAAGTTAGGAGATGCTTTGTGGGCGTATAGAACTGCTTACAAAAACCCCATGGGCATGTCCCCCTATAAGATGGTGTATGGCAAGGCTTGCCATTTGCCATTAGAGTTAGAGCACAAAGCTTTCTGGGCTGTTAGAGAGCTTAATGCTGACCCAAAATTAGCTGGTGAGAAGCGTCTCATGAACTTGACTTCTCTAGATGAATGGAGAAGTGAAGCTTACGAGAGCGCTAAAATGTTCAAGGAAAAGGTAAAGAAGTGGCATGATAGGAAGATTCTGAAACGTGAATTTAATGTTGGTGATAAAGTTTTGTTGTTTAGATCCCGTTTCAGGTTTTCTCCAGGCAAACTACTTTCCAGGTGGGAAGGGCCATTTCATATTGAAGAAGTTTATCGGTCTGGTGCAATTAAGATTAACAATTTCGAAGGCACCAAACCTCAAGTTGTGAATGGGCAAAGACTTAAACATTACATAGCACGAGACCCTGTCAATGTTGATGTGAATATAATATACACAACAACTCACGAAGAACATGTTGCAGCCCTGTTTTAGACGCCAGCAGAAGCAGAATAAAGAAAAGGTATGTAGTACGGTAAGGAAACATCGCGAACCGCCATAAAAGTTCCGTATTACGAGTTTTTGCAAAATTAGTAAAATTCTGAGCCTAAGTGGAGCCGGAGACGAGCTCTAGGGGGTCCAGGCGCCCCCCCCTGGCGCGCCCTACCTCCTGGCCCCGCCACCAGGGCGCCTGGACACCCGGGAGTCCGTCTCCGACCCCGCTTTAGCCTGTTACCTTCCTTTCTGTGCATAATTTTTTGCTATATATTTGCCCGGTTTGTTCCGGCAATGTATCTTGCGATTTCGTGTGTTTTCTTTTCGATCTGTTTCTGCCAGGGAATCTTTCAGCTGAATCTAGGTGCCATGGCTTCTCCAAGTTCCCCCAAGGACAAGTTCGTCGTCAACGTCATCAACCCTTACCTCGCTGAGGTGAAGAAGCACCCTCAGGTTGTTCGGATGGAGGACGGTGTCCTTCATCAAGAAGATCTGAAGGGACCTATCAAGGAGGGGAGCATCCAGGCCAGGCTGGAAGAAGTGGAGCAAGAAGTCTTCGAGTACAAGAAGATGATTGAGCGTGGTGTTGAAGCTAACTTTGACATCATCAACGAGCTGAAGACCTACTTCCTGAAGGAGATGAAGGAGATGTGGAAAAGCATCACTGCGTCTGAAGAAAGGATTGAGGAGCTCCAAGGGCAAATTTATGATCTACATAACCAGAACTGTGAGTATGAACTAAGGTTTATGCGCATGGGTATGGGTGCTGAATGCAGGATTCAGGAGACAAACTTCTCATATGCGACTGGAGAACCCCTTCCATGGAAGCGTTTCGCCGGAGACTACGTGATCAACGCCAACAAGGATGAGGAGTGAAATTTCCTTGGGTAACGGCATTCCCTTGGCTTGTTCCAAGCTTGGGGGAGTGCCCGGTATCTTTATCTTTACTTTTTGTCTTTTAGAGTCAAGTAGAGTCATATCATGTTTAGGGAGGTTATTATATGAAATAGGTGTGTGCATTGAGGTCTATCACTCCTTCGGTGGAGAGATTGTATCCGTGAGTGTGGAGTCGTCTATGGTGGAATATTAATGAGAAGTTTATTGGTTCCTTTTGCTGCACTCGGTATTCTCTTCACGCAATCGACCTTATATGATGATTCTTATGGGGAGTATTGACCTTATATCAGGTATGACTGTGAAAACTTTATTTAATCTTGGCAAACATAGCTTTGGTCATAACAACAAGCATGATTTTCTTAAAAGTATCGACATAGCCAAAACCTTTATGTTATTATGCTTGAAGTGTTATGCTGACAAGGAAGACAACTTGATGTGTTATGCTTACCTCAATGTTTATGCTTTATATTGCTTTGCATCTTAGTCATCATCAATTGTCTGTTCTCTCAAAACCTTTGCTAGCCTAACTCTGTACTAAGCGGAATTCTGCTTGTGCATCCATACCCTTTAAACCAATACCTTCCATATGAGTCCACCATACCTTCCTATTCGTGGTATTCCACTACCACCTCCTAAAGTACAGAATTTATGTGTTATCCTTAAATGTTCAAAAATCTTTTATTTTGTGCCTCTGTTTTAGCTCATGAGGAAGTAATAGTTAATTCATGGTCTTTTTGAGTTGGACAAGCTTCACCCCGGGATTGCATGTCTAATGTGCAAACCCATAATACGAGAAGGAACTGGCAAAGAGTGCGCCCGGCTCGAAAATAATATAACAAACAAACCCTCCTTCACGCTTTGTTCATGAGAAATCAGAAAACTTTGGCAGTGATAAACAAAGGAGAATAAGAGGATGTGATCGTCCTCGTGCGGGAGCCGTTCCTCGAAACTTGTCCAGCTCAAGAAGCAATTGAGTTATCTATTAGCATTCGTTGACAAATCATGCACCTTTCAAAACTTGTTTTCATTCTGTTTGATTTAAGGATAGCACATGAGTTTTCCCTACTACCCTAGAGCAGGGCCTATCTTTTAATTTTAAATTGAGTCAGTTATTCCTACTTCCTTCTATTTCTTAAAGAGAGCAGACATTTGATGTTGACAAGGATTCATTCATATAAAGTTGCATTAAGATTTGTCATATCATATCCTTGTTGACATTATCATTTGATAAGTAAGTTGTTTGTCAAGCCCAGCTAAGGCAAATATCTTCCTTTGTGTTAACACTTTCACTTCTTTCCTGATAACATGTTCTTTCAAAAGCTTTAATTAATCTCATCAAAACATAAAGAAAGAGCAAAAGTAAAAGTTATTAGTTGTTCTTTGACCAAAGGACATGTTTGCCATGATTCAATGAGTATCCTTAGCCCTACTTTCGAATATAAGTGTTACCACTCTTTTATAAGGGCCTTATGAGTTGAAGATTGCTGTTGAGGATATTTGAGTTGGTGAAGAAATTGTGATGCTTCTTGTCCGTATTCTATTTATCGACACTTCACTCTCTAAACTTGTGGACAGGTTTACCGAGCTCAGTATTCGCTTGGGGACAAGCGAGGTCTAAGCTTGGGGGTGTTGATACGTCCAAAATGCATCACTATTTTGTATCATAATTTATCCTTATTCATTGATATATTTCACATTACGATGATGTTCTCATGTTGTTTTGGCCTATTTTACACAGTTTGCAACTCTCCGGTGCCGAAGCAGTAGACGCAGGATTCAGTGGTAAAAAGTGGACGCTGAGTTGTTGAAGAAGAATACCTCCAAATTACCTGAAAATTGACGGAGGATATTTTCCGGACGAATCACGAAGACATGCGAAAGGGCAACCAGAGGGGGGCCACAGGGTGCCCAGGCGCCCTGGGGGTGCGCCCCCCCCCCCCCCTGGCCGCGCCAGGGGGGCGCCTGGAACCCCTGGCCCACCTCCGGCTGCCCCCTTTTGCCTATATACTCTCCGTTATCCGAAAACCCTAAAAACGAGAGTTTTTACGGAGTTCCGCCGCCGCTCCGTGGCGGAAACCTACAGAAAAGAAAAAGCCATCTCCGGCGGGCAGATTCCGCCGGGGAGATCACCTCCCGGAAGGGGAGATCGTCGCCATCGTCATCACCATCGTCACGGGCATCATCGAGATCATCATCAACATCATCCCCAACACCAGCACCATCTCCATCTTCATCCAAATCTCATCTCACAATTGCAACTTGTGTTGTAACTCGTACTACCTATCCTCTCTACTCCATCGGTGTTGATTACTACTTTGTGGTGAATGCTATTGAGTTTTGTTGGAGAAATATTATTATGTCCAGATTGTTTATCACCCATTTATCTCCACTGATCATGATCTCTTTTATGTCTCGTGAGTATTTACCTTAGTTCTTGAGGACATGGGGAAAGTCTTATTGTTAGTAGTCATATGCTGTTGAAGTAATATGTGTTGTTTGATACTTAAGTTGCGTTGTCATTCTACTAGTGGTGTTGTGTGAGTCAAACACTCAACACTTTGCCTTTTTAAGGACCTAGGAGAATACATTGTGTACAAAGAATGCTTATGGTGGGTTGCCGGAGTGACAGAAACCTGAACCCCAGTTCGCACGCTTTTGCATAAGGGAATAATGGATCCTCGATCGTATTGCTATGGTTAGGCTTTTGCCTTAAATACTATCTTGTATTTGCGGATGCTTGCAAGGTGTTTAATCATAAGAGTGCACTCATCTTAGTCTAGAGAGTGTACTAGCATAGATCTACCCACTCAACACTTATCAACACATAACATAGTATCGATACGGAATATGGCGAAAGCACATGACTACTTCTCCCGTGTGTCCTCAGGAACGCTTTAGCCTTTATAATTTCAGTTGCTAGGCCTCTCCTTTGCTAAGAAAGGATTGGGCCACTTGTTACTCTCAGTGCCTTTTACATTGCTTGCTTTTACTTTCCTGTTGCTTATATCGAGAAAACCCCTAAAAAGTTATCTTTCAGTGCTTGCAGTAATTTCTTGCTCAGAATCGCTTATCAATACCTTCTGCTCCTCGTTGGGTTCGACACTCTTATATATCGAAAATGCTGCAATAGATCCCTTACGGTTGTGGGTCATCACGGCCACCGGGGACAGGCGGATCCGGCCGCGGGGTCCCCTTATCCGGCGACAAACGAGGGCGCGGGGCCTCGTGCAGCGGTGGCGACGGGGAAAATCTAGGCGGCGCTGGGGGTGCTCCGACGAGCTAGGACGGCGGCGACGACGTGACTCTGGCGGAGGGGCGGCATCTGCGGCAGGGGCGGCCGCGCTGCTCGCCGGCGGCGGCCAGAGACGGAGGCGGCGCTGGCTTCCAGCGAGCGGGCGCGCTTGGCACAGGGCGGCAGCGGATGGGCTAGGCGGGCCCGCTTCGGGCTCGTCGGGCCGCGGCGGCGGGGTGGAGAGAGAGGGGACTGGTGGCGGTGTATGATTGGTGGGAAGGAGGGTGGAGGGCGACGTGGCAGCACCGGCTTTGACGAAGTGAGATGGCGGCGCTGGACATGTCCGGCGGCGGGACGGACATGTCTGGCTGCGCGGAGGGAGGAGGGTTAGGGTTTGAACTGCGCGAAAAATGGAGGGGAGGCACATATTTATAGGTAGAGGGAGCTAGGAGTGTCCAAATGAGGACCGGTTCACGGCCACGCGATCGTGATCGAACGGCCAAGAGCATGGAGGGGTTAGAATGGGCTAGGTGGGCTGTGTGAAAGGGGTGCTGGGCCAAAAGACAAAAGGCCTCCGGCGGTTAACACGGTTAACCGTTGGGCTATCAAACGAACTCCGAACGCGACGAAAATTGACAGGCGGTCTACCTATGCTATAATAAGACCACACGCCAAGTTTCAACCCATTCCGAGAACGTTTTTCGGCCACTCACAAAATAAATATTCGGAGGCGCCGCGGGCGCGTGCAAGTGTTTCTGGGCTCAGAACGGACAACGGAAAGGATGAGGAGACTCGGACGGATGCAAGTTTTGAAAACATGCTGATGTAATGCACATGATGACAAGGCAAAGATGCAACATGCAAGCAGATGACATGGCAACGACCACGAATAACTGGCTGACACCTGGCGCACCGGTCTCGGGGTGTCACACTAAGTTAAAGTTTGTATTCCGAAAATAGTCTCGCCGTGTGATCGAGAGAAGACCAAATCATATTGCGGTGGATGTTCCTCCGTCATGTGTGGTTCATTCTGATGGTTCCAGCTGTTGGTGAAACCACTTACGTTTGTAAGAGGAATTGTAGACTTCAGAAAAAAAATTGTCTTTCAGTCTGTACTGAATGTTGTCCAAGAGAAGCATCCATGTTAGTAGGAAGAACATATGTTTTTTCTAGATCTTTGCTTTTGGAGCTACATATTTGTATATGATCTGTGAATCATTGAGATGCATCAACATGTTGATCTTATGTATGGGAATCATACTAGGTGGTTTTAGTTGTGGCTGATCTTTGGTTTTGGAGCTACATATTTGTATATGATCTATGAATCATTGAGATGCATTAACAGTTCCTTATATCTGTTCGCTCAGTGTTTACAAGTTACTGATCGATCACTAGCTAGCCTACTAATGTGCTACTGGCAGTTTTAGTTGCGATGCAAGATCCGAAGTGGCAGTTTTTTGAATAAAATGCCTACCTCTGAAGAAACTGACAAGCTGCTCTGAAAAAAATGCCATGCGAATCTGAAGAACCTGCCAGCAAAAACGTTCGCAAATGCCTACTTGATGCGATCGTACACGTACACCATCCGACCTACTTGATCCTACATGGATAAATAGCGGATCACGCACGTACTACCTCCTTTCCGGTTTGGAGGGCTCAATTCAAAAAACGACCTACTCGACCCTACACAAATAAATAGCGGATCACGCACGTACTACCTCCTTTTCAGTTTGAATGGCTTAATTCAAAAATCTCACCAACCAAGGTAGATGATGAGTGGTTGAATGATTTTTGACAAGGAGGGAGTAATTCATCTGGATGATTCGAGTTTGCAAATGCCTTATCTCCCAGCTAAAGTTCATCAACTAATGCCCTCGGCTGTGACTCATTGCATGCTGCTCCGCGTACTAGCTGCGAGCGATTTTGAGTGCCTCCATGCAGCCGGGCGTAATTAAGGCAGCTAACAGATGCGAAAAAGATGCGATTTAATTGTTGCGGGCCTTTTAAATCCGTGGAATCATTATTGACAAGGAGGGAGATGATTCGAGTGCACTTATTTGACCGTCTTGCCGGCGTGTGACCCAGCACGGACGGGGCGGGACGGCACAGTCAGAATTTCAGTTTCTCTAGTTTTCCACGGCAAGCTGGCGCGCTAAGCCATGCGTGCTTAATTATGCACTGAATTCCGATGACCGTCGCGCTACCTTTCGCCTATGAGTACTGTTTCGCGGCCTTCTATGGTGACACCGTGACCCAACTCGCCATATCCTCATAAGCCCCCACCGGCCCGACATCGCTCGCCACTTATCCTCGCTCTTGCCACGTGTGCCATGCCCCCGCCCGTCCGAGATAGGCGAGACCGGACGAGGTCACCGCCGGAACTAGTGTTCGGTTTTTCACCGAAAGGCAGACGGAGGGAGGAGGCATTCTATCGGTCTTTAGATGGCAATGCGGAGATCGAGGACTTGTTGGAGCGCAACCGCCTGGCGGAGGAGCAGGAGTGGTTGGAGCGCGACCGCTTGGCGGAGGAGCAGCGTATCGCCGATTTGCGCTGCTAGCGGGACATGGAACAGCAGCGCACCGATGTTCTGAGTCGCGAGCAGAGCGCCCGCAACTGGGCCGACTACGTGGAGGCCGGCGCCCGGCAAATAGCCCTGGAGGCTGTCGGGCACGCACGCGTTCACGATGCCGATTTTTACTACTAGCTCGTCAAGTGGGTTTCCCGCTTAGAAGCCGAAGCTTCGGTGGACCATGTCGGCATGGAAAGGGCCAACGTGCGCGAGCAACGCGCCCTATCGCACCTCTGGCAAGTCTGAGGCAAGGCGGAGGATGCCGTTGCCGGTGTTTAGTGTGTACCGCAGATGGCGGCCGGCATCGTCTAGTTAGCTAAAAGTAAGTTAGTACTTGTATGCTACTAGAGTATTAGTGGGAGTAGATAGTTAACTATGGTTGTCAACGTGGAAGTTCAGTACTCTATATGTGGATCAGTCCTGTTACTTTGCTTTGGATGTTGAACATTCCGTTTGAACATATGGAATGGGCTGATATTCTTTTAAATGGGTTGTATTTGTCCTTCATGGGTTTAGAGGTTGACTTGTGGGCCTACCAAGTTGACGCATACACAATAGGGAGATGATTGTACGTGGAGAGGATCACAGCAGGGACCCGCCAAGGTCATGGCAGTACGCAAGCAAGTGCCTCCTTATTTCAAGCCAATGAAAAAAAAATGGCTCCTCCTAATGGATTTCTGACATCTGGGTCCCATGCCATTGTCAACGTAGTCAATAAACGAGCGAATTGCACAACGAGCGGCTGACACCAGGGACCCAGCAGCTCGCCCAGTTATTTTTGTTTTGGGTCAATTTGATAAATGCCACTCCAAATCTGGTGTTTTTGAGAAATGCCACTGCAATTTCCAAACTTTGAAAAATGTCATTTCATGCCATTTCCAGTGGCATTTTTCGAAGTCTGGAGTGGTGTTTTTCAAAGTTTGCAAATTGCAGTGGCGTTTTCCAAAGTTTGCAAAAATTGCAGTGTTAATTTTCAAAGTTAGGAAATTGGAGTGGCATTTTTATGAATCGTCATAATTGGAGTGGCATTTATCTAATTTGTTTTTGAGACGGAAGCAGGGTATCAACTGGGCTGTGCGGGGCACTCTGGCCTGTCTAGACAGCCTTCTCTTTTATGTTTACCACATACCAACCCAGTAGTTTTTTTTTCTTTCTGAAAATGGCTAGTCTAGTTTTTTTTGTGATTTGCCAAGTAAGTCGCTTTGTCAGGCCTGTTGGGCTGCAAATGTTTGAAGACAAGGAGAGCTTCATTCGGCTGGACAAGAAAATGGCCTATCAGTAATGAGAAATGGGCTATATGAGGGATCGAAGAAGGTGAGAGTGTCTAGAGGGGGGGTGATTAGACTACTCGACAAGATAAAAATTCTGTCTTTTATCAAGGACAGATTTTGGCACATTTTGCATAACACACAAGTCAAGTAGCACACTACACATGCAATTCTAGAGTTTGGGCAGCGGAAAGTAAATTGCACAAGTAGTAAAGAGAAGTGGAGAAGATCAAACGCAATTTGGAGACGCAATGATTTTTCCCGTGGTTCCGATAGGTGGTGCTATCGTACATCCACGTTGATGGAGACTTCAACCCACGGAGGGTAACGGCTGCGAGAGTCCACGGAGGGCTCCACCCACGAAGGGTCCACGAAGAAGCAACCTTGTCTATTCCATCATGGCCTACACCCACGGAGGGCTAGCCTTACTCGGGGTAGATCTTCACGAAGTAGGCGATCTCCTTGCCCTTACAAACTTCTTGGTTCAACTCCACATCTCGATGACGGAGGCTCCCAAGCGACACCTAACCAATCTAGGAGGCACCACCCTCCAAAAGGTAATAGATGTTGTAGATGATGATGAACTCCTTGCTCTTGTGCTTCAAATGATAATCTCCCCAACACTCAACTCTCCTCACTGATTTGGCTGTGGTGGAAGAAAGGATTGAGTGGAAAGCAACTTGGGAAGGCTAGAGATCAAGCTTCATATGGTGGGAGTGGAGCAACTTGATCTCAACACAAGGGTAGGTAGTTCTCTTCTCAGAAATGTAAGGTTGGAGTGGTAGTTCTTTCTGATGGCTCTCTCCACGAATGAAGAGGGGGTGGAGGGGTATAAATAGCCTCCACACAAAATCCAACCGTTACACATATTTGAGCAATCTCGGTGGGACCGAAGTGGACAACTCGGTGAGACCGAAAGTTCAAATAATGTGAACGTTGGGGTTTTCGGTGGGACCGATTATACAATCTCGGTTAGTCCGATTCGTGCAATGACAAGAGCATGCCAGTTTCGGTGAGACCGACTTCATCATCTCGGTGACACCGATTTGATGACAGAAGGTTACAGAAGCTTGGCAACTCATGTTTCGGTGAAACCGATATCAGAATCAGAAAATCTGATTTTACTAGGGTTTGGCTTATGGCTGAGGTGGTTCATCTCGGTGTGACTGAGTTTGGATTATCGGTGGGACCGAGATTACTTATGAGTGTATATGGCAATGAAAGTTGCTGATAGTTTAGGAGATGTATCACTAAGCACTTGAGCAACCAGATCATCATCATAACCTCATCCCCTTTTAATAGTATTGGCTTTTCCTATGGACTCAATGTGATCTTGGATCACTAAACCAAAAATGGAGTCTTGAGATTTTGCCAATGCTTGCCTTAGCATTTTGAGGGGTCCACTTCTTCAGTCCTTTCGCCATGTCAATGTGATTAAATTTCCTGAAACATACTTGATAAAAGCATTAGTCCAACCACAAAGTATGTTGTCATTAATTACCAAAACCACCCGAGGAGCAAATGTGCTTTCACTATACATTTTTAATACACATCAAACCGGCAATTAGTTTCAAATTTCTTTTTTCATTTCGAGATTTTAAATTGCATTAATTTTTATGCGTGGACAATTTTTTGGATTTTATATTGATATACATTTATTTTTTAAATATGTTTGAATGTGACTCGAAATTTCGGGATTACAAACAGTTCGGACCGCACCGAAATATGCAAAATTTCGTATAATTTTTTAACTGTGGCCACAATATGGGCTGTAATGCTAACAAAAAGAATATGGGCTCCAAAAAAACCTTAAGAATTAGCAAATGGGCTGTAAATTATTAGAAATAATAGCAGATGGGTTGTATGATGGTTTCCATAGATTTGAGGCTTTTCGAACGAAAAAGGTTGATGCACAAGCAGTGACTGTTGGATGTCTATCCAACGGCCGTCGTGCTTCTTCAATCTCTGCTCTTCCTACGCCAGCCGCTCAAACAAGTGCCAGAGGGACTGCCTGCTCTCTCCTCCCTGCGGCCGGCTATGCAGCCGCGCAGGCCTCACCGCCCCACCATACTCCCTGTTGAGAAATTAAGCAATTGTTCGATTAATTTAATCCAAGAATAAATCATGAACATGATATAGACAGTGCTAATGACATACTGAAAATTCATGATGTACGCACATACTAGACATATAGTAGAAACATCTACGCAAACCACTAGTACTGCACACATGGAAATAATCAGGATAAGGGTAAGCATGTTATACCCTCCAGTAGGCCAGTTGGGCGGATCAGCAGTAGAGGAGGCGGCCTCGTCGACGATGCGCTTGTCGGAGGCGGCCTTGTCGGCAGCAGCCTTGTCAGAGTTGGTGCTGGTGCTCATGGTGAAGGCGACGCGGACGAAGATGTAGTCGACGTAGAGGAAGCAGTCGAACCGAGGCGAGCAGTCACGTAGAAGACGCTCCCCAAAAACCTAATCGCCCCTCTCCCGTACAGGATCTGGAGAGGCGGGGTTTCGGAGGCCTGCTCTCCCGTCGGCCGTGTACGCGGAAGACGGGATGGAGTCACCGGCGACAGCAGCAGCGAGAGGAACGACAGAGGTGGTGGTGGCAGAGCAGATGTGATCTGTGTTGTTCTCTGGAGAGGAGCGACCTCTCTTATATAGGCGCAGAGAAGGAGACAAACGGTCCAGCATAAACGCACATAATGAATCACAATGAATTCTGGTAACGGCCGTACTTAACACGAAACGTTTCAGCTCGTATTCATTTTCCATTGATCGTTTTCAGTTGACTGTTCAAATTCCAATCCTACGTGACAAAAAGAACACATCGGCTCGGCGAGATTCCCGCAACCCGTGGTGCGTCGTGACGAGACGAGCGGGCGGCGGAGGAGGAGGAGCGCGCGTGTGGAACACCTCTCCTTCCTTCACACCAACTCATACTAGTGGGAGAATGACTCACCTTATAAGTTGGTGTACATCTCTCTCAACTAGCAATGTGGGACTAAACTCCCACCACTTGCTAGGCAGCATGGGCCCTTAGGGATTTTTCTGTAATTGCTAAATGGGCCCAAAGCCCATCTCATATTCAGCAATCCCCCACCAGATCCCAAAGGCCCATGGTGTTGTCCTCTGTTCCAAACTCTGTTTTGATATACCAGTATTTCAGTGGAGACCTGTTAAGATTGAACATCCACCTAGAGCAAATAGCTACACCCCTCCACAACTGAACAATGGACTAAGCCTTGAATTGTCAGTTTGGCGTAAAGAAGTTTCACCATATGTCTTACTGATACTAGGCTGCCGAAGGCTGACCCCTCGGGTGGAGCATATAAGTCACACTCCTGGCCTGTTCATGAGCTTACTAGAGATCACCCCAATATCATAGACTGTGACCAGCAGTCGGGCTCATATAGGTGTGTTCCTCCAAAGATCGCTCTGTAGGATAGCATCTTGCTTATACATATAAGCCTTGGAACACATTAAGACAGTAGTCATCCTCCCATACAGTATTGAGAGTATTGCATCTCCAGCGGAGTGGGTTAGTATAGTTACTCTCCTCAGTTCACCACTGGCTTGTTTTCCCAGGTCCTACTTCACGGGATCTCCGATCACATAGGTTGGGTTACCACCATGGCAACTCATGTGGGTCTCATGCCCATCTCCCTCGATGCATTATCTATCACAACACGTGATAGCCCTTTTGTAAAGGGATCTGCCAGATTCTTAGCCGTATGGACATATTCCAACGCTATCACCCCGGAGTTTCTCAATTTTCTGACAGCTTTTAATCTCATTCTTATGTGTTTGTTGGACTTCATGTTGTCCTTTGAACTCTTCACCTTGGTGATGACGGTCTGATTGTCACAGTTCATAAGGATAGCCGGAACCGGTTTATCAACCAATGGCAAGTCCATCAAGAGATCTCGAAGCCATCCCGCTTCGACACCAGATGTGTCTAATGCTGTTAATTCTGCTTCCATTGTCGATCTCGTTAAGATCGTTTGCTTGCAAGACTTCCAGGAAACGGCGCCACCTCCAAGAGTAAACATATACCCAGTTGTGGCCTTCATCTCATCAGCATCAGAGATCCAGTTCGCATCACTATACCCTTCAAGTACCGACGGGTATCCGGTATAGTGAAGTCCATAGTTCATAGTACCCTTTAGATAACGCATAACTCTTTCAACAGCATGCCAATGTACATCACCCGGTTTTGATACAAACCGACTCAGTTTGCTCACAGCAAAAGCGATGTCAGGCCTCGTAGCGCTAGCTAGGTACATCAGTGAACCAATGATTTGAGAGTATCTCAATTGATCTATAGCCGTGCCTTTGGATTTTCGAATCAACACACTAGGATCATATGGTGTTTGAGATGGTGTGCAGTCCGAGTATCCAAAACGACTCAACACCTTCTCAACATAATGGGATTGCAAAAGTGTAATCCCACCCTCATTATCTCTCAGTAGCTTGATGTTCAAGATAACATCGGCCACACCAAGGTCTTTCATCTCAAAGTTCTGAGATAGAAACGACTTGACCTCCTCAATTACTTTGAGGTTGGTTCCGAATATCAGTATGTCATCAACATACAAGCACAGTATAACTCCTTCGCCGCCACCATGGCGATAATATACACATTTGTCAGCTTCATTAACAACGAAGCCAACAGATGTCAGTGTTGTATTAAACTTATCATGCCATTGCTTAGGTGCTTGTTTCAGGCCATATAAAGATTTTATCAACCTACACACTTTTCCTTCCTGACCATCTATCACAAAGCCATCTGGCTGTTGCATGTAGATTTCCCCGTTTAGCTCTCCATTCAGGAAAGCTGTCTTAACATCCATCTGGTGGACGAGAAGACCATGCGAGGCCGCCAACGAGAGTAATACTCGAATGGTGGTCAGTCTGGCCACAGGTGAATAAGTATCGAAGAAATCCTCATCTTCTTTCTGGGAATAACCCTTGGCCACAAGCCTAGCCTTGTATTTTTCAATCGTACCATCAGGCCTAAGCTTCTTTTTGAACACCCACTTACATCCCAACGGTTTACAGCCATAGGGACGTTCTGTGATTTCCCATGTCCCATTAGCCAAGATGGAGTCCATCTCGCTACGGACCGCTTCTTTCCAGTAGTCAGCATCCGGAGACGCATAAGCTTCTGAAATAGAAGTGGGAGTATCATCCACAAGGTACACAAGGAAATCATCACCAAAGGACTTTGCAGTCCTCTGTCTCTTGCCCCTACCAAGGGTTTTCTTTACCTCCTCCTCAGGATTTTCATCATGTGTTTGTTCATAATATTCCATCGGAATGGCAGGTTCAGGAGTCTCATCAGATTCCAGTCTAGAAGTGCTTTGCATATCTCTCATAGGAAAAATATCCTCAAAGAATGTAGCATCTTTAGACTCCATAATCGTACCGACTTTCATGTCAGGTACCTCAGATTTCACTACCAGAAATCTATAGCCGACGCTATTCTTAGCGTAGCCCAAATTAACGCAATCCACAGTCTTTGGTCCAAGCTTACGCTTTTTGGGGATCGGCACATTGACTTTCGCTAAACAGCCCCAAGTATGTAAGTATGAGAGTGTTGTTCTTCTCTTTTCCCATTGTTCATAGGGAGTGATCTCATTGTCTTTTGTCAGAACTTTATTCAGGACATGACATGATGTCAATATAGCCTCCCCCCACCATGCCTTGGATAAACCCGATGTATCTAACATGGCGTTAACCAAATCAGTTAGAGTACGGTTTTTCTGTTCGGCAACCCCATTTGACTGAGGTGAGTAGGGAGGCGTCCTCTCATGAATAATACCATGTTCCGCACAAAAGGAATCAAACTCATTAGAGAAATACTCTCCACCACGATCTGACCGGACTCGTTTTATTTTCTTTTCAAGTTGATTCTCAACTTCTGCCTTATAGATTTTAAAGTAGTGTAGAGCCTCATCTTTAGTTTTACATAGCAGTATCTAGTAGAATCATCTATCAGTGTCATGAAGTATCTCTTTCCACCTTTAGTCAACACACCATTCATCTCACAAAGATCAGAATGTATGAGTTCTAATGGTGCCAAGTGTCTCTCCTCCGCGGCCTTATGGGGCTTGCGAGGTTGCTTTGCTTGCACACACGAATGGCACTTAGAACCTTTGGCTAAAGTGAAACTTGGGATTAAATTTAACTTTGCTAACCGCGTCATACAACCAAAACCAATGTGACAAAGACGTGAATGCCAAACTTCTGTTTCATTAACATTTGAATGAATATTGTTCACGACTTTATTACAAAAATCAGCGAGGGAAAAGCGGAATAGACCTCCACATTCATAACCTTTTCCAACAAACAGTCCATATTTCGTAACAACTACTTTATTAGACTCGAATACCAGCTTAAACCCTTCTTTACATAGAAGGGAACCACTAACGAGATTCTTCTTGATGGCGGGGACATGCTGCACGTTCTTCAGTTGCACGATCCTTCCCGAAGTAAACTTCAGATCGACCGTGCCAACACCATGAACAGAAGCACTCGCGCCATTCCCCATCAGTACGAACCCGTTTCCTGTGGCCTGATAAGAAGAAAACAATGAAATGTCAGCACACACATGAATATTTGCACCTGTGTCAATCCACCAATCGGTAGACTGGCAAACTGAAAATACAGTAAACAAATTACCGTACCCAGATGGCCCACTCTCATTGTTGCTCACAATCATGTTGACAGTCTTGGAGTCCTGTCCTGGCTTCTTGAACTTGTGTGGGCACTTGACAGCCCAATGTTCATCAGAACCACAAGTGAAACAGCCACCCTTCCTCTTATCCTTCTTGAAAGGCTTCTTGCCCTTCTTCTTAAACTCGGTATTCTGTTGGACACCAGTCTTTCCCTTGGGCTTGTGGGGGTTGAAGTTCTTCTGCACCATGTTGGCGACAGAGGTCCCTTCGTTCCCTTTTCCATTCGAGTCCTTTGCTCTCGAGTTCTGCTCAACACTCAGATGGCCAATGACATCCTCAACTGAGAATTCACGCCTCTGATGTTTCAGAGTGGTAGCAAAATTCCTCCAGGAATTGGGTAGCTTAGCGATGATGCATCCCGCGACAAATTTGCCCGGCAGCACACACTTCAGAACCTCAAGTTCCTTAGCGATGCACTGTATCTCATGAGCCAGTTCCAATACAGGACGGTTTTCAACCATCTTGTAATCGTGGAACTGCTCCATAATATACATCTCGCTTCCAGCATCGGTTGCGCCGAATTTAGATTCGAGCGCCTCCCACAAGTCCTTGGCAACCCGCATATGTAAATATGCATCAACCAACTTATCTCCGATCACGCTCAGAACGCATCCAACAAAGACGACGGTGGCCTCCCTGAACGCCTTCTCCTGTTCAGGAGCAATCGTTCCCGTGGGAGTCACACCGGCGACCCAGAACATGTTCATCGCCGTGAGCCATAAGACGGTTTTGGTCTGCCAACGCTTAAAGTACGTCCCCGTAAACGGGGCAGGTTTCAGTGCAGCAGCAAAACCATGGATCGAAAATTGCCTACACAGATTAGGTTTTTGGATTGTTGAGAAATTAAGCAATTGTTCGATTAATTTAATCCAAGAATAAATCATGAACATGATATAGACAGTGCTAATGACATACTGAAAATTCATGATGTACGCACATACTAGACATATAGTAGAAACATCTACGCAAACCACTAGTACTGCACACATGGAAATAATCAGGATAAGGGTAAGCATGTTATACCCTCCAGTAGGCCAGTTGGCCGGATCAGCAGCAGAGGCGGCGACCTCGTCGACGATGCGCTTGTCGGAGGCGGCCTTGTCGGCAGCAGCCTTGTCAGCGTCGGTGCTGGTGCTCATGGTGAAGGCGACGCAGACGAAGATGTAGTCGACGTAGAGGAAGCAGTCGAACCGAGGCGAGCAGTCACGTAGAAGACGCTCCCCAAAAACCTAATCGCCCCTCTCCCGTACAGGATCTGGAGAGGCGGGGTTTCGGAGGCCTGCTCTCCCGTCGGCCGTGTACGCGGAAGACGGGATGGAGTCACCGGCGACAGCAGCAGCGAGAGGAAAAACAGAGGTGGTGGTGGCAGAGCAGATGTGATCTGTGTTGTTCTCTGGAGAGGAGCGACCTCTCTTATATAGGCGCAGAGGAGGAGACAAACGGTCCAGCATAAACGCACATAATGAATCACAATGAATTCTGGTAACGGCCGTACTTAACACGAAACGTTTCAGCTCGTATTCATTTTCCATTGATCGTTTTCAGTTGACTGTTCAAATTCCAATCCTACGTGACAAAAAGAACACATCGGCTCGGCGAGATTCCCGCAACCCGCGGCGCGTCGTGACGAGACGAGCGGGCGGCGGAGGAGGAGGAGCGCGCGTGGAACACCTCTCCTTCCTTCACACCAACTCATACTAGTGGGAGAATGTCTCACCTTATAAGTTGGTGTACATCTCTCTCAACTAGCAATGTGGGACTAAACTCCCACCACTTGCTAGGCAGCATGGGCCCTTAGGGATTTTTCTGTAATTGCTAAATGGGCCCAAAGCCCATCTCATATTCAGCACTCCCATCACTGGCCTAGCCATCCCTCTACTCACCCACACCTGTTGTTTTCTCCGGGGATGGTAGACGAACCAGTAAACCCTCGTACTCCTCCACGTGGGAAACAACTGCCGAGTCTTCCCTGGCTCCGTGTCGTTCCCTTCCTAGGCCTCGCCGCCGTCCACTGCCCTAGTGCTCTCGGCGCGGCCTGGTCAACGTGGTCAATGAACGACATCCATCGGAAGTGGACTGTATGTGGAGAGGCTGACAGCTGGGTCCATGGCCGCACGCAAGGAAATGCCTCCTTATTACGCGCAAAATAATGATTCCTCCACCTGAAAGTTAGGACCCACGGGAAGGGCTTCTGTATTTCGCGAAAAAAACATCCCCCCACTGACAGGTCAGACCCGCCATCTATATCTTCGCGCGCAAGGAAGTGCCACCTTATGACGTACAAAAAATGAATACTCCCCTGCTAGCTGGGACCCACCATAGTGGGTGGCTGACTTGTGGGCCTACTAAGTTGACGGGGACAGAGGGCTTTGTCAAGTTAGCCAATATGAACGATTCTAGCTCCAGTGACCGTACGATGTCCATCCAACGGCCATAGTGCTTCTTCAACCTCTGGTCTTCTTGCTCCAGCCGTCAAAAGCAGCGCCGGTCATGCCGCCTGCTCCTGCCTCCCGTGGCCGGCTGTGCTGCCGCGGAGGCCTCACTGCCCCCATACTACTCCCACCGCTGGCCAGGCCATCCCTCCACTCACCTACACCCACTAGTAGAAAAAGGGTCAAATGTGAGACACATTAGTCCGAGTTTGCATTTGAGCTGGCACTAATGTGTCCATTAGTGTCGGTTCAAACGGCTAGGCGGGAGAAGATCTTTAGTAACGGTTCAGTGTGAACCTTTAGTACCGGTTCATGCCACGAACCGGTACTAAAGGGCTTAGGGCCCGACCAGCTCCTTTAGTACCGGTTCGTGGCATGAACCGGTAGTAAAGATGTTGTGGCAGAGGCTGTTTTTAGTCCCACCTCGCTCTCCTAGCAAGATTTTTACCACCTTAAATATGTTACTTCTCAAACTATCACAAGCACTTGGTCGTCATTGAACTCTATGTGTAGAATTTGTGGTCGCAATATGAGTCTTCACCGGTTTCTAAACCGTTGAGGACTCATATTGACAATTCAGATTGTACACAAAAAGATCAATGATAATCAATGTAATTTTTATGTATATTTTTACAATGTTTACGCCCTCACTCTCTCCACTCACTCGATCTCCCCCTCAATCCCCCGCGCTGGTCCTCCCCCACCGGCCGCCCCTCACTCTCGCCACTCACTTTAAAACAGGACGCACTTCGTGTACAAACTGGACAATTTCTTTCGGAGTATCAGAGTTTCGGACAAGAACTCATCTGTTACACATGCACTTCAATGTTTTTTAAACTTATTTAAACTCCAGACTATTTTTGTGTTCAGTATGCAGCATTCAAAGCGACGTCATCAATTTCTAGCATGTTCTGACATCATTTGCTGTTTTTCAGTCATTTACCGATTTGTTTAGAAAGCTAAATGACCGTGAAATTGAAAATCACTACAAAATGAACTCTGAAAATGTTGGAACTTGGCATGGTATCATCATTTCACCCGCATAGCATGTGCAAAAGAGTAGAGAGGCTCACGGCGAAAACTGGACGCACTTCGTGTACAAACTGGACAATCACTTTCGGAGTATCAGAGTTTCGGACGAGAACTCATCTGTTACACGGGCGACGTCATCAATTTCCAACATCTTCTGACAACATTCGGAGTATCAGGGTTTCGGACGAGAAAGCAAAAATATTCACAAAGAAACTAAATACAACAAAAAAACTACTCAGAAATAAATAGAAGAAAATAAATAAAACAGAAAAGACAAAAACTATATAAAAAATTGTTGGGGCGCTACCCAGTGGGCCTGCCAGACCTAGGGTGTGCATATTCAGGCCGAGAAGGTCTAGCAAGCTCACGGGACAGCGCGCCATAGTTAGGCCCTGAAGCCTGGTATATAGAGAAGTTCGAAGCAGCAGTCGCGGCTGAGTTTATAAACCAGTGCGGCTGCCCTTCGCTCGGCGAGGTGAGACTAAACATTGTGCACCGCCAGTGACAGCGCACAACCATTAGTACCGGTTGGTGGATCCAACCGGTATTAATGCTTGGGCCTTTAGTATCGGTTGGTGGCTCCAACCGGTACTAAAGGGGGTCGTTCCCCGCCGCTTCACCTGGCAAAAATTGGCCTTTAGTACCGGTTGGAGCCACCAACCGGTACTAAAGGCCCCTCCTATATATATGGCACTTACAAAAAATTCAGTTTCATCGAACACCACTTCTTCTTCAACTGCTTCACGCGACATCGCCGCTGCTGTCGCGCCGTCGCCCATCGCGCGCCGCCCTCGCCGCCCCCGCCGCGCGCCGTCACCCCCGCCGCGCGCCGTCGCCCCCGCCGTCCGTCGTCTCGCATTTCCGTCCCCGTCCCCGCCGTCCCCGTCGTCGCCCTCAGCCCGCCGCCCGTCGTCGCGCAGCCCCCGTCGCATCGCCGTCTCGCGCCGCCGCCCGTACGCCGCCGCCCCCCGCTTGTACACACACACA
>LR738711.1:255446347-255458645 GCA_902687465.1 Secale cereale | reverse complement strand
TATATATATATTATTTTTTACTTATTTTTTGTTTTCTATTGTTTAGATTAATGTTAGATAAATTACGTAGATATATACGAATGTGTTAGAATGTCAATGTTAGATGAATTATATGGAAAAGATGTTCAATATTAATGTCAATTTTAGATTAATTAGCTAGATATTAATTAGGTATATATATGAGATTTGAACTAGTTGAATTAATATAACTAGTTTATTTTTAGTATGAAAATTAATAGAATAAGTTTATTTTTAGTATGAAAATTTAGGTATATGAGATTATTTGAGCTAGTTGAATTAATATAACTAGTTTATTTTTAGTAAATGCGGAGTTAAACTAGTTGAATTAGTAGAACTAGTCTTTGATATTGTTTAGGCCATCCAGTATCTGATCAAATTCCATTCTCGTAAAGGCCCTGAAGCAGGCGCAGGGGACTGATCTGTGTGCATACTGCATTTGCGAGAACATTCGCATGATGGCGTCCGAAATGAGCAGATCTCAAAGACAGAAATGGGTACGTTTGTCAGAACACTATTCACAATATTTACACCATTATCGATATCTAATCACACAACTAATAAACATGCATATTGATCTCCTTCTTAACAGTTCACAGAGGTGCGGGACAAGCTCCTAGAAACGGAGCGCGTACAAGCACTTCAAGAGGGAAATAGCGGGATTTTTGCTCGACCAGGTCATAGATCCGAAGGGAGAATACCATTACCTGCTACCGCCCCCATGAACCACTTCCAATTGTCATCGTGCTCCGAAGGCACCAATTAGGCTAATGCCACTGGCTCCGAAGACAACATGTAGGAGAAATTATATATAGTTATACATGTGTGTATGTGTGAATTGGTGGTTTGTGAGACATTTGATGATATATATATATGATTGGTTCTACTAGAAATTATATATATATATATATATATATATATATATATATATATATATATATAGGGTAACGTGTACAATGTGTAGTATCGTAAAATACCAGCAAACGAAAAAGAATTAAATGGAAAACACAAAATTAAATGAAAAAGAAATCATAAAACCAAAACCCCCCCAAACCTTGTAGTACCGGTTGGTTTTACCAAACGGTACTAAAGGGCTCCCGGCCCCTGGAGCTGGCTCGTGCCACGTGGTTGCCCTTTAGCACCGGTTCGTGCTGAACCGGTACTAAAGGGGGTGGGCCTTTAGTGCCCACACTTTAGTGCCGGATATGGAACCGACACTAAAGGGCCTTACGAACCGGTGCTATTGCCCGGTTCTGCACTAGTGACCCCCTGTTATTCTGCGGTGACGGAAGCCTCACACCGCAGCCGAACCAGTGAACCCTCGTACTCCTCTCCGTGTGGGCATCCACTGTCTCGTCTTCCCCGGCTCCACGTCGTCCCCTTCCTAGGCCTCGCCGTCGTCCACCGTCTTGGTGCTCTCGGCGCGGCGTGGTCAATGTGGTCAACGATCGACTTCCATCGGAAGAGTACTGTACGTGAAGAGGCTGACAGCTGGGTCCACGGCCGCAGCTGGGTCCATGGCCACAACCCAGTTTTTTTGTGATTTTCCAAATAAGTCGCTTTCTCAGGCCTGTTGGGCTGCAAATCTTTCATACGAGGAAGCTTCATTCGGCTGGCCGAGAAAATGGCCTATCAGTAATGAGAAATGGGTTGTACATTTTTGTACATTTTTAAAACACATCAAACCGGCCTATCAGTAATGAGGAATGGCCTATTAGTTTCAAATTTCTTTTTTTCATTTCGAGATTTTAAATTGCATTGATTTTTATGTGTGGATGATTTTTTGGATTTTATATTGATATACATTTATTTTTAAAATCAATTTGAATGTGACTCAAAATTTCGGGATTAAAAACAATTCGGACTGCAACGAAATATGCAAAATTTCGTATAATTTTTTAACCGTGGCCACAATATAGGCTGTAATGCTAACAAAAAGAATATGGGCTCAAAGAAACCCTTAAGAATTTGCAAATGGGCTATAAATTATTATTAATAATGGCAGATGGGCTGTATGATGTTTCCCACATATTTGAGGCTTTCCTAAAAAAAGGTTGACGCACAAGTAGCGACTGTTGGATTTCCATCCAACGGCTGTCGTGCTTCTTCAATCTCTACTCTTCCTGCTCCAGCCGCTCAAACAAGCGCCGACGGGACTACCTGCTCTCTCCTCCCCTCGGCCGGCTGTACTGTCGCGCAGGCCTCACCGCCCCACCGTAATCCCATCGCTGGCCTAGCAATCCCTCTACTCACCCACACATGATGTTATTCTCCAGCGACGGCAGACGAACCAGTTAACCCTCGTACAGTCGTACTCCCCTCCGCATGGGAAACAACTGCCGAGTCTTCCCTGCATCCATGTCGTTCCCTTCCTAGGCCTCGCCATCGTCCACCGCCCTAGTGCTCTTGGCGCGGCCTGGTCAACGTGGTCAACGACCGACATGCATCTGAAGTGGACTGTACGTGGAGAGGCTGACAGCTGGGTCCATGGCCGTACGCAAGGAAATGTCTCCTTATTACGCGCAAAATAATGATTCCTACACCTCACATCTGGGACCCACCGAAAGGGCCTCTGTATTTCGCGAAAAAAACGTTACCGCCGCTGACAGCTCGGATCCACCAGCTATATCTTCGCACGCAAGGAAGTGCCTCCTTATTACGCACAAAAAAATAAATACTCCCCATGTTAGCTGGGACCCAGTATAGTGGCAGGCTGACTTGTGGGCCTACTAAATTGACGGGGACGGAAGGCTTTGTCAACTTAGTCAATATGCACGATTCTAGCTCCAGTGACCGTACGATGTCCATCCAACGGCCGTAGTGCTTCTTCAAGCTCTAATCTTCTTGCTCCAGCCGCCCAAATCAGCGCCGGTCGTGCCTCGTGCTCCTGTCTCCCGTGGCCGGCTGTGCTGCCGCGGAGGCCTCACCGCCCCCTACTACTCCCACCGCTGTCCAAGTCATCCCTCCACTCACCCACACCCCCTGTTATTCTGCGGCGACGACAGCCTCACACCGCAGCCGAACTAGTGAACCCTCGTACTCCTATCCGCGTGGGCATCCACGACCGCGTCTTCCCCAGCTCCGCGTCGTCCCCTTCCTAGGCCTCGCCGTCGTCCACCATCTTGGTGCTCTTGGTGCGGCGTGGTCAATGTGGTCAACGACCGACTTCCATCGGAAAATTACTATACGTGGAGAGGCTGACAGTTGGGTCCACGGCTGCAGCTGGGTCCACAACCACAGCCCAGTTTTTTTGTGGTTTGCCAAGTAAGTCGCTTTGTCAGGCCTGTTAGACTGTAAATCTTTCAAGACGAGGAGAGCTTCATTCGGCTGGCCGAGAAAATGGCTTATCAGTAATGAGAAATGGGTTGTACATTTTTAAAACACATCAAACCGGCCTATCAGTAATGAGAAATGGCCTATTAGTTTCAAATTTCCTTTTTTCATTTTGAGATTTTAAATTGCATTGATTTTTATGCGTGGACAATTTGTTGGATTTTATATTTATATACATTTAATTCTAAATCAGTTTGAATGTGACTCAAAATTTCGGGATTAAAAACAGTTCGGACCGCACCGAAATATGTAAAATTTCATATAATTTTTTAACTATGGCCACATATGGGCTGTAATGGTAACAAAAATAATATAGGCTCAAAAAAACCTTAAGAATTAGCAAATGGTTTGTAAATTATTATTAATAATGGCAGATGGGTTGTATGATGTTTTTCACAGATTGGAGGCTTTCCTAAAAAAAGGTTGACGCACAAGCAGTGACTCTTGGATGTCCATCCAACGGCCGCGGTGCTTCTTCAATCTCTGCTCTTCCTGCTCTAGCCGCTCAAACAAGCGCCGGCGGGACTGCCTGCTCTCTCCTCGCCGCGGCCGGCTGTGCTGCCTCGCAGGCCTCACCGACCCACTGCTCGGACCCACCAACTATATCTTCGCACGCAAGGAAGTGCCTCTTTATTACGCACAAAAAAATGAATACTCCCCCTGTTAGCTAGGGCCCAGTATAGTGGCAGGCTGATTTGTGGGCGTACTAAGTTGACGGGGGCGGAGGGCTTTGTCAACTTAGTCAATATGCACGATTCTAGCTCCAGTGATCATACGATGTCCATCCTACGGCTGCAGTGCTTCTTCAACCTCTGGTCTTCTTGCTCCAGCCGCCCAAACCAGCGCCGGTCGTGCCTCGTGCTCCTGTCTCTCGTGGTCGGCTGTGCTGCCGCGGAGGCCTCACCACCCCCTACTACTCCCACCGCTGGCCAGGCCATCCCTCCACTCACCCTCACCCCCTGTTATTCTGCGGCGACGACAGCCTCACACCGCAGCCGAACCAGTGAACCCTCGTACTCCTCTCCACGCGAGCTTCCACTACCGCGTCTTCCACGGCTCCGCGTCGTCCCCTTCGTGGGCCTCGCCGTCGTCCACCGCCCTGGTGCTCTCGGCGCGGCGTGGTCAACGTGGTCAAGGAACGACTTTGCATCGGACGTGGACTGTACGTGGAGAGGCTGACAGCTAGGTCCACGGCCGCAGCAAGGAAGTGCCTCCTTATTACCCGCAAAATAATTATTCCTCCACCTGACATCGGGGACCCACTGGACGGGCCACGGTATTTCGCGAAAAAAGTTACCCCCTGACTGCTGGGACCCACCAGCAACATCTTCGCACGCAAGGAAGTGCGTTCGAAAAAAAACGATTCGCCCCCTTGACTGCTGGGACCCACCAGCTACATCTTCACATGCAAGGAAGTGCCTGAGAGTCGGGACCCATCTGGTCGAAACATACATAGCGTTGTCATTCTGGTCGCAAACGTGTACGTACATACTGGTCGATGTAGAGACGCGCACGTGTCGTAGTAGAGGCGCGCACGTAGTATGTACACATACGTACAGCGGCCAAGGTGCAAGAAAGTAAATACGGCCACATACGTACATACGGGGGGGGGGTCTCGAACGCCTACTCGCGCGTACGTATGGCCAGGGCGTGTACATGGCTGGGTCGGAACGGAGAAATAGCGTCGTCGTCGTGTTCATGGGGAGCCAACTGGCTGGGTCGGAACGGAATGCGCCATCGTGTTCATCGGGAGGGCTTGGACGGAACAGCCGATGGAAACGAGGCCTGACGTACCACAGAACGGAGGAAACGGCCTTGTGTTCGACCGGCCACGTTCGAAACGAGATCATGTTCATCAGGAGGGGTCTGGCGTACTGCAAAACGGAGGAAACGGTCCTCCTACGGTCGAAACGGGGGTCCTATTGATCGGGAGGGGTGTGGCGTACCGCAAAACGGAGGACACAGACTTGTGTTGGAGCGCTACGGTCGAAACGGGGGTCTTGTTGATCGGGAGGGGTGTGGCGTACCGCAAAACGGAGGAAACATACTGGTGTTGGAGCGCTATGGTCGAAACGAGGGTCCTGTTCATTGGGAGGGGTGTGGCGTACCACAAAACGGGACTCCACGCGATACTGTTCATCACCACCGTCGACCCCCTCTAGCCTCCACGGGCTACTGTTCATCCACCGTCGACCTCCTTCAGCCTCCACCTGCGACTGTTCAGCCTCCACCACGCGCTACTCCACCGGCTACTGTTCAACCAGCCCTCTCCACGGGCTCCTATTCAACCACCCCTCCACGAGCTACTGTTCATCCAGCCCTCCATCGTCTACTGTTCATGCAGCCCTCCACGGGGTGGTCCTGTTCATGCAGCCCTCTACGGGGTCCTCTTCATGCAACCCCAACCTGCTCGATTGAACGGGGTCCTGTTCATGCAGAGGCAACACCACGAGGTCCTGTTCAGCCACCCCACCGGGAACTGTTCATCCAACCCCCCCCAGCAATGCTCACTGTTCATGCAGAGGCAACATCGATCGGCTTCAGTTAGCAGCAGTAGCGAAGAAATCGCTCGATCGGGTTCAGTTAACAGCCATCGATCGATCGCTCGGGTTCAGTAACATGTAGCCTGCAGTGCAATCGTTCGGGTTCAGTTAGAGCCCAACGCCTTGCTCGGGTTCAATTAGAGCCCAACGCCTCGCACCCACGCACGTGCGTGTACGATAGAAACGCGCATCGCTCGGCCCCGACCACCCACCGTAACCGGGAACACCCCGATATTTTCCCTCGCTTCTACCACGATTTTTTCCGTCATGGACGGCCCAAAGAATGTCATGCAGCTACGTCTCCGGCCCGCCCAGGACGAAAAGCCCATTTTCTTACATGATTTTTTGTCATAGAAGTAGGACCCCACCACATCTATGATGATACCGTGTTTTGTCACAATTATTGTCATACAAGTGTCATAAGTATGACAGAAAAAAGTTTTGTTTGGCCCAAAATGTCACAGATGTGTCTTTTTTGTGTAGTGTAACTAGCCATTCCGTTTATAGTTTGCTATTGCAGATTGTTTATATAATTGTCCCTCGTTATCTTGCTCTTCGGTTTAGGTACATTGACTTGTAACGAAATCTTGATGTACTGACAATTCACCCTTCTTATGGTTTTATAGAAACTACACACTTTTTCCTGTTGAACGAGTTTTCTTTCAGAAATAAGAACAACTCAAACTCTGAAACTTTAGTTAGCTAATTCGGTTTAAATGAACATAGATTGCTGAACTAATGGAAGTAGTGCAGCCAATGTAATTCGAAACTTTAGTTGTCTGCACGCATTAGCATAAACAAACACTGCATGCAGCCAATCTAATTTCAGGTCCACTTGCATTGGCATAAACAAATGGACAAGCACTATAAGAAGCCAAGAATCTTGTTGATTGCCTTTGATATTCTCTGCTTTGGAATATCATATGATGTTTGTCAGAATTAGACTCGTTCTGTGAAAAGCAATGAAGTTATTATAATTTTGGACAGCTAAAATTTAAGGAATCTATCCCACCCTGTAAATTTGACAAGCATTTTTCTTTTGCATATCTCACACATTTGAAGGAACTGCAATTGTCTTCTTGAAGAATTAAATATATGTGTATATCTTATTTTATAGGTAAACATGACTATAACCTGCTTCTTTGTTGGTTAGAATTTGGTGTTTTAATTTTGAGTGTTGGAGTGCTCCATTGATCGGTGTTTGTTGTTCTATGGGTCTATGATATGTATTCAACTGCAACTTGGATCTGATCCAATGCTTACAGTTTATATTTATTATATCTGTTTTATGTAGTCCTATTCAAGTTAACTCATCTAAACTTGGACAGCAATCCAGTGACCGCTTCTTGTTTGGAAGCTATCTCAGGTCCTGCAACTTCCGACAATTTTCCTAATAATGACTTGTACATTGATATATTAGGTTTAAAGTGGACGAAAAGGTAGTTGTTGTTGCCCCTTTGCTCGTGATCTCGCTAAAATTTGTATGTTTATGTTTTCTTTCTTTGTTATCCTTTAGGTTGTGTGGATTATGGGAGGGTAGTAGCATTGGTGAGTTTAGTTCGCCATCTCTTGAATTGGGTGAGTTTCATCACAAGAAAAACAAAGGAATTTGGTAATAGTAAATTCGATGATATATGATTTCTTAGCTATGACTTATGGAGCTGTTGAAGTTGATGTTTGTTGTAAGCGCATGTCTTGCTTCGTAAACTAAGCCTATTGTCATACAGATTAACAAATGCCATACAAACACATTAACAAATGCGACAGCCAGATTAGCGTGGATAATTATACATTAAGAGGCGCCACCAGCCACTTGTATTGATCAAAGTGGGCTAGTGTGCCAGATAGTTACAGAGAAGAAAAGCGAAGGCAGCACAATCGGGGGAGAGGGCACGCAGCCAGGAATCAACATGCGGTCTACGATCGTCCAATATGACCTTCCGGGAGGAAGGGAAGGATGGTGATGGTCGCGCGCTAACACATTGGCGCGACGGTCGCGTTGTAGTTGCGTCCATATATAAAAACCTATCCATCACCCGATCGACGTCGCAGCCAGTGAGCACATTGCTAGCATATCCTCCTTCCACACCTAACGAAACAAGAGAGCAAGCCAACAAAAAGCGTTTACTTGTCAGGGTCTTAGCTCGCCAAGTCCTCTCCCTCGCCTTCTCTTGGATCGAAATGGCGTCGCCGTCCAAGTCGGCAAGGACAACGACGTTCCCTCTTCCCAGGCTCCGGGATCTCATCGAGCACGACGAAGAAGATGACTTCGTCGAGGAGGAGGAGGAGGAGGACGACGACGAGGAGGATGAGGACTGGGACATCAGGAAGCGCATGTCCCTCCTCACCGTTGAAGGCTCCGACGGCGGTGACGCCGACGATGAGGGAGACGGGTCGGCAGACGTCGATGAGGAGGACGAGGACGAGGTGAGGTCCGATGGTCTCAACGCTGAGTACGAGAGCCAGCAGTGGCACCCGTACGATAGCCCAGGAAATCTGAAGCCTCCCTCCTCGGCGTCGCTACCGGGCACGCCGGAGCGCGGAGCGCCGTCGCAGTCGCCGTGGCGCTACTCCAAGGACTACGCCAGCGAGACAGAGGCCGGGTGGTGGCCGGGCGCCCCCCACGACAAGCGCCGGCAGCACTACCGGCGTCAGCGGATGATGCGGGAGGTGTGGCTCGATCGCGCGTGGCAGATGAGGAAGCAGCGGCGGCAGCTGGGCGAGCGCGGCGATGAGGTGACGGTGGTGGTCGGGAAGGGCGGCGAGTCCCCTGCGCGGGGCGGCGTGGCCATGGACATGGAGGAGCTGCGTGCTTGCAAGGACCTCGGCTTCGACCTGCCGTGCGACTGGACGGTGGAGATCCCCTCCTACGCGGTCCCCAACGTCGACACCGCCAGCAGCGGCGGCAACTCCCCGGCCTCCGGCAGCTTGCGCATCTCCAGCCCCGGTTAGTCTCCTCATCATCGCAAATCATTGACCACAACCGCTACCACCAGCTTCCTAATTAAATTTCCATAGCGCTGTTACTCGTACAAACAAGACTGACCGGGCCAGCATAGAAGAGAAAAATAGCCCCATCACAATTCCTATATATATAGCTAAGCTAGCTACGTGCTTACTCCTTGACAATAACCGGGACGCTACAAGCATTTCATCCGTCTGCCGGAGATCGATCGGCTCGGTTTACCGGTTAGTTTCACACGTCCATTATTCCACATCAACTGTAGGCGGGGCTTTAGGGGCACGGCGTTTTGGCTTCCCAGCAGTTAAATTAAAATTCTGATTTTCTTTTGTACTTCCTCCGTAAACTAATATATGAGCATTTAGAACACTATTTTATTAATCTAAACGCTCTTATATCAGTTTTCAGAGGGAGTAGTTCGTGCATGTGTTCATGTAGGTGTGTAAATTGTGTTTGACAATTTTCACCCCAAATAGAGCAGATATGTTTTGCCAAAAGGGGAAAAAGTCAGCTACAGATGCCAAAAATTTGACACTCAACATATTGTTTTACATCGGTCAAAATCATTGGGTTCTGCCGCTAAACATTGGCATCTAACATTTGGACATGTACATGTACATGTCTAAATTAATTTATATCATTGTTACATTTGCATACACAAAAAGTGGCACATGAGAACAAATGCTCCCCCGGACCCGGAGCCGAATTGGATACATGGGCCTTTCGTAAAACCCTAAAAGAAATTGAAATTGAAATCAATTATTGGCAAAAGTGTGCCGCATATCACCTATCACAAGTGTGCCGCATGTCACCTACTCATAAACCACACATCACCTATCACAAGTGTGCCGCATTGAAATTGAAATCAATTATTGGCAAAAGAAACAAAATGTAATTGATTTTTGCCGCCGGTTTGCCTAACTTTTAGTTTTAGTTAGACGGTTTGCCTCGCTTACCGGGCACTGCATTGCAATACGCCGACACGATGGTGCATGATTTATGCATTTTGATTGAAAGTAGACTTGTGTTCTGTTTTATAAATAAGACATCAACCAACACATTAAAGGAGTAGATAAGATCAAATTCAAAACAGCTGAAAAAATATTCCTTCAGTCTCAAAATAAGTGTCTCAACTTGTACTAACTTTAATACAAAGTTGTATTAGTGTTAAGACACTTATTTTGGAACGAAAGGAGTACATGGGTACAGAAGAGAAGAAAGCTACGAACAAGAGAAGCAAAAAAAAAAAAGTAAGGTGACGCCGCTTGACACTGCAGAAGCCCTCATTCATACAAGGACACTTCTAGGTCACGTGGAACATAAAGCGAAGCCTAGCCCCAGAGTCGCCCCGGTCAATCAGAAACTGGTAAATCATGCGTTCATTCACAAGTCTTCTTTGCCGATTTCACTTGCCGCCATGGGGCTGGCGGTCTTTGTCAATTTCACTCAGAGGTTGTCCTTTCTGTCATTACACTTGCACATATGATCTAAAATTCCAAAAATCCAGCTTTCCCCTACTCATAGAACGCACATCGCCTCTAGATACATATCATAAGTGCGCAACAGTGAAGCACTTGCTGATCTAGGTGACATGGCCCCGAGTCGCCCCGATCAATCAGAAACTTGTAAATCATGGTTTCATTCACAAGTCTTTTCCGACGAAAGCACCTGTACACGCCCGGCGTGCGCAGAATTTATTTCAGTGACACGACCGTTGCTTTCGCAGCACGCTACCATTGCCCACTTTGACATTGTTGATTCGTGGCGATGAACGGGGGTGCATGCATGCCGTTTGGTCTGAGTTTCCGATGGGCGACGGATGGCGACGGACGCATGTGTATGTGCGTCGTGCGTGCCTCCTCTGCCCTGGATGACCGGCTGCTTTGCGCTCGCTAGTGTTCGTTCGCCACGTTCGCTAGCTGGTTCCCTCGACTTGCTGCCAATGATCATTCCACGCACCTTTCGCTAATTCTGTTCACATTCATTGGTAACAAGGACGCTTGTAGGACGACACGACACTATATGCTGCCGCTAGTTTGTCGGCATCTTGTATGCCACTAACTACAAAGAACGTGCGAGGCACTCGCTAATGGTTTGACACATAATATATAACATGATAGATAGAGTGATTTCATTTAGAATATTTTTTTAGGAGAAGATAAGATAAAGAAACCTTTTTTTAGAAAAAAATTGAGATTTTTTTCGAGCTAAATATTTTTTAGATGAAAAGATAAAGAAACCTATTCATGATTTTACAATCCGGGCCGAGGCCCAACACATCGACTACTCGCTACATCCCCGCCAATGCTCCTCTCCAGGAAAAGTTGTAGACCGCCACGCAACACCTCAGCTGTGTGCCGAGCATGCCTCCATCCAGGAGCCTACGAAGGACGACTGCCTCATTGCATAATTTTTTTTGCGGGGAGCTCACTGCACTTTCTATTAAAAGGAAGAAAATGTTTGTACAAACCACGACATAGAAACTACTCCCTCCATTCTGATTTACTCGTCGTGGTTTTAGTTTAAATTTGAACTAAAACCACGAAAAGTAATTTGGAACGGAGGGAGTAGTAAAAAGAGTGATCTGATAGAGTTCGGCAACACTTTTGCCCCGAAACCGTAGTAATCTAAATTTCGGTATGTCATTGATTGGGCAATGGATTCTCACTCCTGTTTGTACATACCACATTTTTGTCACTTTGGTTTAGGAGATAGGTATATACCTCTTTCTTTTTTTTTTGCGGGGGAAAGGGTGGCACGGATTTTTGGAACCTGGGCTTATATTAAATTTAGGGTGGGAAATCGTTCATACAAAGGTTGACGGTATCGTCCAAACCGGAGCCCAACCACACTGGGATCGCGGCGTAGTTCGTTCATAGGCAGCAGGGCTATGACTTACTATATTTTGTGACCGGCTGACTTAATAAAAATAAGTTGCCTTTCCTCACTCATCACAGATTTTATTTCGCTTGCTAGTGCCATATGTTCGATCGATCCATTGTGTCATACTTGATCACAAAAACTGCCTCAGAGCAATACATCTCTACTATGATGGGTGGCTGGGATCTTTGCAGTGCGAGATGAAGCCCCTCTCTACAACTACTCCCTTCGTTCCTAAATATTTGTCTTTCTAGACATTTAAATAGACTGTAATATACGGATGTATGTAGATATGTTTTAGAGTGTAGATTCACTCATTGTGCTTCGTATGTAGTCACTTTTTTAAATCTCTAGAAAGACAAATATTTAGAAACGGAAGGAGTAGATCCTATTTGGCGTCCTAGCTGCCAGTTATAGGCAATTTCGCTACATGATGCACACCCCTCCCACACTACGTGGCAAATGAGCCGGCCCATGTAGGGTCTTTTTCTATGGTTTTCTGGGCTTTTTTTCTTGTAATTTTTTTTTGGCATGCTTTTACTCAGTTTTTGTTTTATTTACC
>LR738711.1:255275736-255446337 GCA_902687465.1 Secale cereale | reverse complement strand
CTGGGATCTTTGCAGTGCGAGATGAAGCCCCTCTCTACAACTACTCCCTTCGTTCCTAAATATTTGTCTTTCTAGACATTTAAATAGACTGTAATATACGGATGTATGTAGATATGTTTTAGAGTGTAGATTCACTCATTGTGCTTCGTATGTAGTCACTTTTTTAAATCTCTAGAAAGACAAATATTTAGGAACGGAAGGAGTAGATCCTATTTGGCGTCCTAGCTGCCAGTTATAGGCAATTTCGCTACATGATGCACACCCCTCCCACACTACGTGGCAAATGAGCCGGCCCATGTAGGGTCTTTTTCTATGGTTTTCTGGGCTTTTTTTCTTGTAATTTTTTTTTGGCATGCTTTTACTCAGTTTTTGTTTTATTTACCCTTTTTCTTTTCATTCTATTTCCGTCTTTCTTTTTCAATGTGTGAATTTTTCAAATTCAAAAACTTTTTGTAAATTTGTGAGTATTTCTCAAATTCAAGAATCTTTTCAAATATTCATGAACTTTTTTTGAACTTATAAACTTTTCTTCATTTTTATGAACCTTTTCTATTTACAAACCTTTTCAAGTCATGAACTTTCTAAAACTGGAAACTTCTTCAAATGTTCATGATTTTTTCTGAAATAATAAGATTTTTGTAGTCGGGAACTTTTCTAAATTCTTGAAAAATAATCAAACTCGTGAACTTTTTCAATCTCATGAAAATTTCAATTATACATTTTTTAAAATTTTCTAACATTTTGTAAATTTGAGAGTTGGTTTCCATTTGCATGACCAATTATCAAATCCATGGACGTTTTTAAATACGCGAACACATTTGAAATCTATGCACATGTTTAGAATTCATGATTTTTTTTCAAATTCATGAATATTCTTATCATATTCATGAACTTTTCTTGTAATCTGTGATTTGTTTTGAGAATCTATGAGTTTTTTTTTCAAAAACATGATTTTTTTTTAAATATGTGGTTTTATTTTCAAAATCATGATATTTTTCGCTATTTTCATGATGTTTTTTCAAACTCGTGAACAATTTCTAATATTCATGAAGTTTTTAAAATATATGATTTTTTTTTCAAATGAGCAGACATTTTTTGAACCATAAGTACATCATGACAATACAGTGAATAAAATCGCTACGGTACGTTCGAGACGACATAGTTCCTCGCCACAGCTACAGTGCTTCGCAAATGAGGCGGCCTAGTTGGGATGATCTGACGCAAGTCAGGAGGAATACTGGCGCTACGGGCGCCGATTAGGAGTTCTCCTCTCTACACGCCTCCAGCTCCGCCATAGGGACAATCACATGTGCGAAGCTCTTTTTTTCTGAGAAATGGAGGCCATATGATCGTAGGACCATGTCGCGGCTTGCTTGGTTAGTCTACATTACGTATTTCCCATCACACTTAAGTTTCAGGCAACGCTCCCTTTGATGGTGCAGCATTCGGTCTGGACGTCCTAGCATTAGGTTACTGCTCTAGCACCATCTACTCTTCCTCCAGATTCCCTTTATGTAAATCTTTTGATACTTCCTCCATTCCTAAATATAAGTCTTTTTAAAGATTTCATTATAAGCTACATACTGATGTATATAGACATCTTTAAGAGTGTAGATTTACTCATTTTGATCTGTATATAGTCTATAATGAAATCTTTAAATAATAATAAAAAAGAAATGGATGAAGTACAAAACAACGATGTGGCATGGCCGCTTAGGAATATGCCAAGCGCGCTAAAAAGTCATCAGCACAACCATACACATATTTTTCGACATGGTCTCCAGCACGAAGATTAGCCAATCGGGCCGGTGTTGGGAACACTGCCGTTTATAAAACTATAATAATTATCGGTGCTAAACACCCCATAGTTCTTAAACTATCATTTGTAGAAAAACCATACTGCTAGATGTTGATGTGTTGCTATGTTTTCTGGCTTTCTCCTTTACTCACTCCTTTCCAAAATACAAGTCTTTTTAGATATTTGAGTATGAATCACATACTCAGTATGTAGTCCATATTGAAATATCTAAGAGGACTTATATTTAGTAACGGGGGAGTATTGTATTATGTGAGGCTAACAGATAATGTATGCATGCTTCATATACTTTGGAACAGGAGACGATCCCAAGGAGGTAAAGGCGAGGCTCAAGGTGTGGGCGCAGGCAGTGGCGCTGTCATCTGCCTCTCGGCTCGGCTCTTGATCCAGGGTGCATTATAATTTATGATCAGTTCCAAAACCAACACCGCTGTGTGCAATTTACCACAATTTTTCCTCCTTTCCTCCAAATAACCTTGTTCAAAATTTATTCCGACGTCACGTGTGCGTGTCCCATTGCACGCACTTTTCCAGAAAATTGAGCATTGTGTTAATAGCACTAGCGCTGAAAAGAAACATGCATATGTACATGGCAGTCATAAGTTTGTGGGTCCCGGTTTTCCTTTTTTTACATCCAGCACGTGTCACCCAGTGTCACGTGTGGTCGTTGTGGATCGTTAAATTTATCCCGGCCGGCCGGCAGGGTACGGGCCATCGGCGATACGAATGTGCATTTGCTAGGCGTGATTGTGAGTATTGAACGTGTCATTCGGTTTCTCTGCTCATGATACGAGAAGCAGAAAGAGAGACAAAGATAGCGGAAAAGATTCATACATAATGTTTCTACAAGAATTACATCCATGTAACAACTATTCTATGTTGTCAACTAGTATGTATATTGATGTATATTGAGTTAAATATGTTGGAGGTTTTAATTCTAATTGATTAATGCCAGGTTAGTCTCAGCCCTTTACAAAGACACATTTATGTCCCAATCTCTACTCTTATAAAAGAGACGGTTTGTGATGATGATCTTTCTGCCCCCCTACGCAAAGGGAAATTAAGAAATGCAGCCAGGGATGAGTCGAACTCCACATTGCATGAGAAGTAATGTGAAGAAATATCAGCTCGATCAAGCGCGTACCAATGTAACGGGCCGAATATAAAAATAATTGAATCTTATTCAAAGCGCTATGGAACCAACCATTCTGCTTGAAATGTTAGCACTTTTTTTATTAATCTAATCTACGAATAGATAATAAACATGGCAATCATAGTATGAAACTCATACTGATACCTAAGCATGTGAGCACGTACAGTACATTGAACCAAGACATCTACTCCCTCCGTTCGGAATTACTTGTCGTAAAAATGGATGTATCTAGACGTATTTTAGTTCTAGATACATCTATTTCCGAGACAAGTAATTCCGATCGGTGGGAGTATGAACTAATCATATACGGCTAGCACATGAACAAACAAATAGGGTTGAACGGACCATTCCCTTCGGTTGTTCATGCCAACGTGACGGCGGTTGCAACAATCTCTGCGTCGTATGCAGCCTTCTTCTTGGAAGAGGCGGCAGCGACCATGCAGTGAGTGTAGGTGAAGTAGTTGAAGCAGAGGACGGGGATGATCGGGAATAGTCGCGTCGAGACGCTCCCAAAAACCTTATTGTCATTCTCCCGGACATGATCTTGAGCGACAAGATTCTAGAGGCGCCCGCTCTGAAAGCGGCCGTCGGGATGGGATCGTCGTAAACAGCACAGTGAGAGGAATAGTAGATGATGGTTAGGGTTATGCAGGAGGGAGTGAGTGAGTTAGGCTTCACTCCACATGTCAGTGCCTCCTTACATAGGACGTCGGGTAAATGGGTCTGAGCTTAGGCCCACGACCGAGTCCCTGAACTGCCCACTGTCCAATGCCTCAGACAGTGGCATTTCCATTAGCTACTCATTAATTAATCCATAATTAATTAACCATTCATGGCCGGCAAAAATAAGGCTCGGCTCATTTCCGCAACATGCGGCACGGTGTTGTGACGAGGCGAGGCTGGAGACAGAGGAGGAGCACATGTGTACCACTTCTTTTCCTAAGCCCCCAATGGCAAATGGTAGAGCAACCCTTATAAAGGGGTCTTGACACTCCTTATCTAGCATGGTGGTACTAAACTGTCCACCACATGCCATACACCTACATAGGCCTTAGAGATTAACCAGAAATTATTGTCTTATATGGGCCAAAGCCCATCTATAATCCAACAACCCCCGCACAGATCTCAAGGCACATTAGTTTGTCATATATATGTTCCAAACAACGTTTTGATATACCAATTTTTTTAGTGGAGACTGTTAAGTTGAACTTACACTAGAGCAACAGGATTAGACTTGTTCACAACTGAACAATGGAAATGCGTCGAATTGTTAGTTTAGCGTGCAGAAGTTTCACTTATTGTCAGCTGATGCATGGCTGCCCGAAAGCTAAACCCCAGAGGTGGAGCTTATTAGTCATACTCCTGACCTTCTCATGAGCTTCCTAGAGATTACCCTATCGCATTGACTGTGACTAGTAGTCGGGCTCACATAGGTATGTTCCTCCAAAGATCACTCCATAGGATAGCATGTTTCATATACAAGATTTGGACACATTCAGACAAAAGTCAACCTGCCTTACAGATTAAGCGAGTATTGCATCTCCAATAGAGTGGGTTTAGTAAGGATACTCTCGTCACTTGACCGCTGGATTGGTTTTCCCAGTCCTAATTCACGGGATCTCCGATCACATAGGTTGGGTTACACCCATGGCAACTTACTTGGGTCTCATTCCCATTTCCCTCGATGCATATTCTATCACAATCCATGATAGCCCCTTTGTAAAGGGATCTGCCACATTCTTAGCCGTATGGATATAATCCAACGATATTACTCCAGAGTTTCTTGAATGCATGGCAGATTTCATTCTTCTTATTATATGCTTTGTGAATTACATGTTGTCCTTTGAACTCTTTGCCTTGGCAGTCACTGTCAGATGGCCAAAGTTCATAACGGTAGCTGGGACTGAATTATCAACCACTGAAGAATCCAACAAAAGCTCTCGAAGTCATTCTGCTTCGAGGCATGATGTGTCTAATGATGTGAATTTTGCTTCCATAGACGATCTCGTTAAGATCGTCTGTGTGCAAGACTTCCAGGAAACAACACCACCACCAAGGTGAATACATATCCACCTGTGGCTTTCATTTCATAGCACCAGATATCCAATTCGAATCACTATACCCTTTTCAAGTACCATCGGGTACCTATAATAGCGAATTTCCTAGTTCATAGTACCTTGCAAATAATGCATCACTCGCTCAATAGCATGTCAATGCACATTTCCCGAATTGGAAACAAATCGTCTCAGTTTGTAGACAAGAAATAAGATGTCATGCTGAGTAGCACACGCTAGGTACGTGAGTGAACCAGTCACTCGACATTATCTCAATTGATATATAGCCATGCCTTCAAACTTCTGAATCCGCACACCAGGATCATATGGTGTTGCAGATGGTTTGTTATCGGAATATCCGATATGACATGAAATCTTCTCAACACAATGGGATTGCGGAAGTGTAATTCCACCCTCATTATCTCTCAACAGCTTGATGTTCAAAATAACATCATCCATGCCAAGATCTTTCATCTCAAAGTGATGAGATTGAAAGGTCTTAACCTCCTCAATTACTTTGGGGTGGGTCCCAAATATCAACATGTCATCGACATACAGACACAATATAACCCCTTTGCCCCCCAGCATAGCGATAGTATACACATTTGTCAGCCTAGCTAACAACAAAGCCAGTAGATGTCAAAGTTGTATTGAACTTCTCATGCCATTGCTTAGGCACTTGTTTTAGGCCATACAAAGATTGGAATAGCTTGCACACCTTTCTTTCCTGACCATTTACTACAATGCCATCTTGATGTTGCATGTAAATTTCCTCATCTAACTCTCCGTTAAGGAAAGCCTTCTTAATGTCCATCTGATGAACGAAAAGACCATGTGAGGCAGCCAATAAGAGTAACAATCAAATGGTTGTCAGACTAGCGATATGTCTTCTTTTTTCTAGGTATAACCCCTGGCCACAAACCTAGCCTTGTACTTCTCAACAGTACCATCATGCCTAAGCTTCTTTTCAAACACCCACTTACATCCCAATGGTTGGGAACCATAAGGACGATTAGTGATCTCCCATGTAACGTTAGCCAAGATGGAATCCATCTCGCTATGGACATCATCCTTCGAGTAGTTAACATTTGGTGATGCATAAGCTCTGAAATGGAACTAGGAGTGTCATCCATGAGGTACACGAGGAAATCATCACCAAAAGACTTTGTAGTCCTCCGTCTATTGCTCCTAATAGGAGCTTCCTCTTCACCCTCTGTGGAACCTTCATTACTTTTGTGCTCATAATATTCCATCGGAATGGCAGCTTCAGGAGTCTCTTCAGATTCCATTCTAGAAGTGCTTCGCATATCTCCCATGGGGAAAATATCCTCAAAGAATGTACTCCCACCATTCCCTTATACAAGGCCACTTTGTTTTTTGTGTTAAACTCTGACTTATAATTTTGGTCAACCAAATATGGTTATATGTCATAAAAAATATATCATGGGAAAGTTCTCGAAATGTGCGTCCAATGAAATACTTTTTGTGGTAACTCACTTTTTGTTGGTGAAATTAATGGTCAAATTTAGACATAAAAAAATGAAGTGGCCTTGTATAAGGGAAAGGAGGGAGTAGCATCTATAGACTCCATGATCGTACTGACCCTCACGTCATGTACATCAAATTTCACCAATAGAAATATATAGCTAGCGCTATGCTTATCGTAGCCCAAAAATGGATTTCACAATATTTGGTCCCAACTTACATTTTTTGGTTATCGGCATGTTGAATTTCGCCAAATAGCCACAAGTGCGTAAGTAAGAGAGTTTAGTTCTCTTCTTCTCCCATTGCTCATATGGAGTAGTCTCATCAACATTCGTTTGAACTTTATTCTGGACATGACATGATGTCAATACAGCCTTTCACCACCATGCCTTGGATAAACCCAATGTATCTAACATGCGTTAACCCAATCTATTATACTACGATTTTTTCATTTGGCAAACCCATTTGACTGGGGTAAACAGGGAGGCATCTTCTCATGAATAATAGCATGTTCCGCACATAATAAATAGAACTCACTAGAAAAGTACTCTCCACCACGATCAGACCGAAGTCGTTTTATTTTCCTTTCAAGTTGGTTCTCAAATTCTGCCTTGTGGATTTTAATGTATAGTGTAGAGCCTCATCCTTAGTATTTAACAAATACACATAGAAAAATCTAGTCGAATCATCAATCAACGTCATGAAATATTTCTTTCCACCTTTAGTCAACACACCATTCATCTCACATATATCTGAATGTATGGGCACTAGCAGTGTCAGGTGTCTCTCCTTCGCAGGTTTGTGAGGCTTATGAGGTTGCTTTTTCTTGCACACACGCATGGCACTCAGCGCCTTTGGCTAAAGTGAAACTCGGAATTAGATCCATCTTGGCTAGCCGCGTCATACAACCAAAATTAATGTGACCAAGACATGAATGCCAAACCTCAATTTCGTTCTCACTAGAATGAATTTGGTTCACGACTTTATTGCCAAAATCCGCTAGGGAAAGGTGGAACAAACCTCTAAAATCATATCCTTTTCCACAAACAATTCATACCAAGATACAACTACTTCATTGGAATCAAATACTAACTTAAACCATTCTTTACATAGAAGGGAGGCACTAACGATATTTTTCTTGATGGTGGGGACAATGCTGCACGTACTTCAGTTGCACGATCTTCCGCAACGTAAACTTCAGATATATCGTGGCAACAAGATGTATAGAAGCATCGAGCCATTACCCTTTCGTGCGACCTGGTAAAAAGAGAACAAGAACATACCATGCCACACATGAATATTTCATCGGTAAAACGAGATGCTATACAAATAGTTTTTAACCCCTTTCCTCGATGAGTTTTAAACTGTCGCCTTGCATGAGTCTGTGATAGGGCGTCCTTCTCACACAACCCAAAACCCGTTGCGGATAGGTCCTCCGGTCACACACGCGGGACAAAATGAGCTTGTGTGCGATAGGGCGAGCCATCACATACAATTATAGAAGACCAATGATTTTCATTTGTGCGTACATCCCAAAGATTGAATCCTAGACAAACATTTACATTCGCATGTACACCCCACATCGTGAATCTCAGACAAATGTGTCTATTCGTATGTACGTCCCACATAGTGAATCTGTCACAACCTCAGTCTAGTAATACACTTGGACTAGTCTTGGTTGTTGCATCATGTTCATATTTTATTTAAACTTGAAATGGGGATTTAACAAACCCTAGCACCCCGTTGAAATACATGGATCAATTGAAAATGATTCCAATGAATCCCAAATGCCCTTCAGAAAAGTTCATCATTTCTGGAATGGGTGAAAACCTCTGCTAAAAATGGTGCACATTTTTCTACGTCATTCCCTGATTTTTGAACTAATTATTAATGTATTTCGATTTAGGCATTTAAATGCTCAAATTATTATGAAAAGATTTGAGAGGTGCTGGAAATATTTTTAAAAAGTTCCCACAAATATTTTCAGGAGTTCCAGAAATGGTTTAGTATTATTACTAAATCAAAAATAGAAGAAAAAAAAATAGAAAACAAAAATAAAAGAAAAGACAGAAACTTACCTAGCCTTACCCGGCGGCTAGCTACGCCCCAGCACTGTGCTACCTCTCGAGCTTGCATTGGTTTTCCCTTGAAGAGGAAAGGGTGATGCAACAAAGTAGAGTAATTATTTCCCTCAGTTTGAGAACCAAGGTATCAATCCAGTAGGAGACAACACACAAATCGTCAAATACCTACACAAACAATCAAACAATTTGCACCCAACGCAACTAAGGGGTTGTCAATCTCTTCACGGTTATTTGCAAAAGTGAGATCTGATAGTGATGGATAAACTATAAAGTAAATGTTTTTGGTATTTTTTGTTTATAGATTGAAAAGTAAAAGATTGCAAAATAGTAGATCAGAAACTTATAAGATAGAAAATAGACCCGGGGGCCATAGGTTTCACTAGAGGCTCAAATAAGACAACATGGCATATACATGGGAGCAACAGATTCATGGCATTCATCAAAACAAGATGCAAACATGATATAGCAGATTCTCAGACTTGGTGAAAATTTGGGAATGCAAACATCAACATCATGATGCTGACTTTGGAGGCGCATAACAGCGAGCATAGCAATTCTAATAAGCATGCAAACGTCATGAACATATAGTAGGCATGGCACGCTCCAAATAAATCCATTGGCATTTTATAATAGTTTTCACAATTGACAACACTTAGCACTTTTGCAACAAAGATTAGCATGGCAAGATGCATCCTAACATGAATGCAAACCACATCATCATGTAGAGCTCTCTGAGGTGAACAATTTGACATATCATACAACATCATAGGCCAAATATGCACACAGTTATGAGCTCCACAACAATGCAACATGATATTACTTTTCAGGGACTTAGTCATATTTCGGGAAAAAAACAGAGAGGCGCAAAAAGACTAAAGTGCGCACGGGCGGGATTTAGGCGGGGCTCACCAAGTGGGCTCGGCCCAGGAGCAGAGGAGGGCTGGGGCAGGCCTAGCGAGGCAGGCCGACGGCTGGGGGTTGGGACGGACGCGCGAAGTGGCCCACGCGGGGAAGGTGGGTCGGCCCATGAGGCCGACGCGGTCGTCGTCCACCTCGATCCGCTGCTGGATCGAGGGAGGCCGGGCGGCGGCAGCATGCGGCACCGCGGCAAAGGGCTCCGGCAAGCGGAGGCCGGGGACGGGCGGCGGACGGTAGGGATCGATGGATTGGGCCTCGGGGCCCCGGATTTGGCCGGTGGAGTCGACGGCGGGGCGCGGCGGAGTTCCGACAAGGCGAGGCCGAGGCACGGGGCGAAGGCGCTCAGGCACGGGGATGATGAGGAAGCAGACGACGGTGGGTGCGGGCTTGCAGCGGCGGTGGAATGGGCGGCGGCGCGGGGCGCGAGGCGGCGGTGAGTGAGGCTCGTGTGGAGCGGCCCCTTCGGCGAGCTCCGGAGGCGTAGTGGTGGCAGTGGCGAGCGGGAGGGAGCTGGGCGGCGCGGTTCGGGCCTAGATCCGGCCCGGGGCGGGGCTGGCCCGGGCTCGAGCGGGCCGAGGCGGCGTTGGAGGCGGTGGCGCACGTGGCGCGTTGCTGTTGGTGCGGGAGGCAGCGGTGGCTGATGTGGCCGCCTCTGATTGGTCGGGCGACGTGGCTGACCGGTGGCGCGGCCATTTGGGCGGCGACAAGTGGCGGATCTAGGAAGTCTATGCACGGAATTTGAGGAGGGATATGGTTGGAGGTAGGTGGAGGCTAGGGGATGCCAAATTTGGCATGGGGGGTTGTTTAAATAGGATAGGGGCTAGGGTTTTGTGGGTTTTGGAGCGTTTTTAGGCCATCCGACCGCGATCCAACGGATCCGATCACGAGGGGGTTAGGCAGGCCTAGTGGGTTGCAGGTAGGCTGTATAGAGGGGTGAGTGGTCTGAGAAGAGAGAGAGGTGGCAGCCGGGCAGTGGGTTTTCGGAGACCGAAAACGTCCGACGTTAGACCGGCGATAGTGCCGCTATAGTTTAACGACTGGGCTATCAAACGGACTCCGAATGCGAAGAAATTTGACAGGCGGTCTACCAACAATATAATAAGACCGCACGCCAACTTTCACCCCATTCCGAGAACATTTTTCAGCCGCTTACAAAATAAGGTTTCGGAGGTGCCGCGGGCACGTGTGTGAGTGTGTGTGGCTCAGAACGGACAACGGAGAGAACTGGGAGACGGGCAACTACGAACGGATGCAGGTTTAGAAAACTATGCGGATGAAATGCTCAAGACGACATGGCAAAGTGCAACACACAAGCGGATGCCATGGCAATGACGGTGAATAAAGGGAAGACATCTGGCACATCGGCCTCGGGGTGTCACAATTAGTCATAAAGAACTCACATACTTATTGCAAAAAATCTACTTAGCCCTCAAAGCAAAGCACTACGACGCATGCTCCTAGGGGGGAGGTTGGTAGGAGTTAACCATCACGTGCCCCCGTGTTGGGGAATGTAGTATTTCAAAATTTTCCTACGATCACGCAAGATCTATCTACTAGATGCATAACAACGAGAGGGGAGAGTGTGTCTATGTACACTCGTAGACCGAAAGCGGAAGCATCTAGTGACGCGGTTAATGTAGTCGATCGTCCTCGCGATTCAACCGATCAAGCACCGAATGTACGGCACCTCCGCGTTCAGCACGCGTTCAGCACACGTTCAGCTCGATGACGTCCCACGAGCTCTTGATCCAGTTGAGCTTAATGGGAGAGTTCCGACAGCATGACGGCGCGGTGACGGAGATGATGAAGCTACCGGCGCAGGGCTTCGCCTAAGCACTACAACGGTATGACCGAGGTGTGTTTCTGTGGAGGGGGGCACCGCACACGGCTAGAACAATGTTTCTTGTGTGTCTTTGGGTGCCCCCTGCCCCCTAATACGTCTCCAACGTATCTACTTTTCCAAACACTTTTGCCCTTGTTTTGGACTCTAACTTGCATGATTTGAATGGAACTAACCTGGACTGACGCTGTTTTCAGCAGAATTGCCATGGCGTTATTTTTGTGCAGAAATAAAAGTTCTCGGAATGACCTGACATTCAACGGAGAATTATTTTGGAATATATAAAAAATATATGCGGAAAGAACCAAGCCAGGGGGCCCACACCGTGTCCACGAGGGTGGGGGGCGCGCCCCTGCCTCGTGGCCCCCCTGTTGCTCCACCGACGTATCCCCCGACTCCATATATTTACTTTCGGGGAGAAAAAAAAATCAGAGATGAAGTATTATCGCGGTTTACAATACGGAGCCGCTGCCAAGCTCTAATCTCTCTCGGGAGGGCTGATCTGCAGTCCGTTCGGGGCTCCGGAGAGGGGAGATCGTCGACATCGTCATCATCAACCTTCCTCCATCAACAATTCCATGATGCTCACCGCCGTGCATGAGTAATCCCACCGTAGGCTTGCTGGACGGTGATGGGTTGGATGAGATTTACCATGTAATCGAGTTAGTTTTGTTAGGGTTTGATCCCTAGTACTAGTATCCACTATGTTCTAAGATTGATGTTGCTATGACTTTGTGATGCTTAATGCTTGTCACTAGGGCCCGAGTGCCATGATTCCAGATATGAACCTATTATGTTTTCATGAATATATGTGTATTCTTGATCCTATCTTTCAAGTCAATAGTCACCTACTATGTGTTATGATCCGGCAACCCCGAAGTGACAACAATCGGGACCACTCGTGAGACGTCTCCAACGTATCTATAATTTTTTATTGTTCCATGCTATTATTTATGAAGTCTTGGATGTTTAATGGGCTTTATCATTCACTTTTATATCATTTTTGGGACTAACCTACTAACCCAAAGGCCCAGTCCAGATTGCTGTTTTTTTGCCTATTTCAGGGTTTTGCAGAAAAGGAATATCAAACGGAGTCCAAACGGAATGAAACCTTCACAGGAGATATTTTTGGAGGAAATCACGCACAAAAGACTTGGGGGCCAAGCTAGAGGACGGAGGGGCCACCCTCGATGGTGGGGGGCGCACCCCCCTGCCTCGAGGGCAGCCCCTGTGGCCCCCGGTGTCCCTCTTCTTCCTATATATACCAACGTACCCTAGAAACTTCATACGCAGAGAGAAAACCCTAATTCCACCGCCGTATTTGCTGTTCCCGTGGAGATCCCATCTTGGAGCCTATTCCGGGAGGGGGGTCCATCATAGAGGCCTTCATCATCATCATCATCATTGCCCTCACCTTGAGTTGTGAGTAGTTTACCACAAACCTTCCGGTCCATAGCTAGTATCTAGATGGCTTCTTCTCTCTCTCTCTCCGGATCTCAATACAAAGTTCTCCTCGGTCTTCGAGGAGATCTATTTGATGTAATCTCTTTTTGCGGTGTGTTTGTCGAGATCCGATGGATTGTGAGTTTATGATCAAGGTTATCTATGAAAGATATTTGGTTCTTCTCTGAACTTTTTATGTGTGCTCATAATATCCTTGCAAGTCTCTTCGAATTATTGGTTTGGTTTGGCCCACTAGATCTATAGTTCTTGCAATGGGAGAAGTGCTTGGCTTTGGGTTCAATCTTGCGGTGTCCTTTCCCAGTGACAGTAGGGGCAGCAAGGCACGTATTGTATTGTTGCCATCGAGGATAAAAAGATGGGATTTTCATCATATTGCTTGAGTTTATCCCTCTACATCATGTCATCTTGCTTAAGGCGTTACTCTGTTCGTATGAACTCAATACACTAGATGCATGCTGGATAGCGGTCGATGTGTGGAGTAATAGTAGTAGATGCAGGCATGAGTCGGTCTACTTGTCTCGGACGTGATGCCTATATACAATGATCATGCCTAGATAGTCTCATAATTATTCGCTTTTCTATCAATTGCTCGACAGTAATTTGTTTACCCGCCGTAGAATATCGCTATCATGAGAGAAGCCACTAGAGAAAACTATGGCCCCCGGGTCTATCTTTATCATATTATTTTCCCATCAACTAGCCAATTTCTGTCGCCGTTGTTTATTTGCTTTCTTTACTTTCTGTTTCTATACCAAAAATACCAAAAATATAAATTATCATCTCTATCAGATCTCACTCTCGTAAGTGACCGTAAAGGGATTGACAACCCCTTATCGCGTTGGCTACGAAGTTCTTATTTGTTTGTGCAGGTGCGAGGGACTGGCGCGTGGTCTCCTACTCGATTGATACCTTGGTTCTCAAAAACGGAGGGAAATACTTACGCTACTGTGCTGCATCTCCCTTTCCTCTTCGAGGGAATACAACACAACCTCAAGAGGTAGCAAGTAGAATTTTCTGGCGCCGTTGCCGGGGAGCATAGCTCTATTCTTTAAGTCACTTGGGATTTATATCTGTTTATCACTATGAAGAACTTGAAGGACTCAAAAACCAAGATCTTACCCTCAGCTACGAGGGGAGGTAAGGAACTGCCATCTAGCTATGCACTTGATTCTCCTTCTGTTATGAGTAAACTTGCGACACCTACTCCTGCTATTGAATCTGATATGTCGTATGTTCTTGATGATGCTACTTATGCTATGTATGATGAAACTATCTCTATGCCAGATACTGTGCCACTAGGTGAATTTCTAGATGAACAAATTGCTAAGGTTATGGAGAATGCCAATGTTGATGATATTTATGAAAGTGATGATGAAACTACTCCCAATAAATTTGAATTGCCTGTTGTGCCTGAGGGTTATGTTATGGATGAAGAAACTGCTAGAGACTTTCTTGCTTGCAATGATAGATATGATCTTAAGAAGTTATTAGCTAAGTTGAAAGAAAAGTCATTGAATGCTAGAATGAAACATGACCCTGCTTTTGTTACTTCACCTATATGTGTCACTGATAAAGATTATGAATTCTATGTTGATCCTGAGTTAATTACTTTGGTTGAATCTGATCCTTTCCATGGCTATGAGTCTGAAACTGTTGTGGCACATCTTACCAAGTTGAATGATTTTTCCACAATGTTTATCAATGATGAAAAGATTCGCTACTACTATATCCTTAAGTTGTTTCCGTTCTCGTTAAAGGGTGATGCTAAGACTTGGTTTAATTCTCTTGATCCTGGTTGTGTGCGTAGTCCCTAGGATATGATGTATTACTTTTATGCAAAATATGTTCCCGCTCATAAGAAACAAGCTGCCTTACGGGAAATATATAACTTCGTGCAAACTGAAGAAGAGAGTCTCCCACAAGCTTGGGGGAGGCTTCTTCAGTTACTTAATGCTTTGCCTGATCATCCTCTTGAGATGCATGATATACTTGATGTCTTTTATAATGGACTAACCGATGCTTCCAGAGACCACCTGGATAGTTGTGCTGGTTTTGTTTTCAGGGAAAGAACAGTGGAGCAAGCTGAATTACTATTGAATAATATGCTAACCAATGAAAATAATTGGACACTTCCTGAACCAGCCCTAAGCCAACTCCGAAGAAAAGAGGTGTTCTATTTCTCAGTCCTGAAGATATGCAAGAGGCAAAGAAATCTATGAAAGAAAAAGGTATTAAAGCTGAAGATGTTAAGAATTTACCGCCTATTGAAGAAATACATGGTCTTGATAACCCGACACAGGTAGGAAAGGTAAATTCTCTTTATAGATTTGATGAAAGTGACATTCCTCGTTATAAGTCAGCTAGCCAATGCTTAGATGAGTTTGACAATTTTATTGTGAAACAAGAAAACTTCAATGCTTTTGTTGGTAGACAACTACAAGTACAATGCTTATAAGATTGAACGCTTGAGTGATTATCTGTCTAGTGCTAAAAGTGAACTGAAACTTATTAGTAAACATGCTTCCATGGTCACCACTCAAGTAGAACAAGTACTTAAGGCTCAGAATGATTTTCTCAATGAATTAAATAGTAAAAAAATGACTATGCTGTTAGAGTTGCTACTAGAGGTGGTAAAATGACTCAGGAACCTCTGTATCCTGAAGGCCACCCTAAGAAATTGAGCAAGATTCCCAGAGAGCTAATTTAGATGCACCTAGTTCTTCTAAGAAGAAGAAAAAGAAAAATGATAGGACTTTGCATGCTCCTAGTGAACCTATAGTTCACCAACCTGAGAATCCCAATGATATATCTGTTTCTGATGCTGAGACACAATCTGGTAATGAACATGAACCTAGTGATAATATTAATAATGATGTTCATGATGATGCTCAACCTACCAATGATAATGATGTAGAGATTGAACCTGTTGTTGATCTTGATGACCCACAATCAAAGAATCAACATTACGATAAGGGAGACTTTGTTGCTAGGAAGCACGGTAGGGAAAGAGAACCATGGGTACAAAAACCCATGCCTTTTCCTCCGAAACCATCCAAGAAAAAGGGTGATGAAGATTTTGAGCGCTTTGCTGAAATGATTAGACCTATCTTTTTGCGTATGCGTTTGACGGATGTGCTTAAAACAAATCCTTATGCCAAGTATATGAAAGATATTATTACCAACAAAAGAAAGATACCTGAAGTAGAAATCTCCAGCATGCTTGCCAATTACACTTTTGAGGGTGGAATGCCTAAGAAATTAGGAGATCCAGGAGTACCTACTATACCTTGCTCCATTAAGAGAAACTATGTTAAAACTGCTTTATGTGATCTTGGAGCCCGTGTTAGTGTTATGCCTCTCTCTTTATATCGTAGACTTGACTTGAGTAAGTTGACACCTACTGAAATATCTTTGCAAATGGCCGATAAATCAACTGCTATACCTGTCGGTATTTGTGAGGATGTGCCTTGCAAATGTTACTATTCTAACGGACTTTGTTATACTTGATATTCCCGAGGATGATAGTATGTCTATTATTCTTGGAAGACCTTTTTTGAATACTGCAGGGGCTGTTATTGATTGCAACAAAGGCAATGTCACTTTTCATGTCAATGGTAATGAGCATACGGTACACTTTCTGAGGAAACAACCTCAGGTTCATAGTATCAATTATATTGGAAAAACTGCAACTATTACTATTGGAAGTTTTGAGTTTCCTATTCCTACTATCAAGAAGGCATATGACATACTTATTGTTGGGGACATACATATCCCCATTGAGGTAACATAGTGGTATTCGAAAATTCTCCGGTTTCATGTTACTCGAAAAGAGTTTATTAACAAGACCTGATCAACCTTGTTAATGGATTCCTTTTGATGAACATGGGATAGGTGAATCTAGATACCACAAACCTTCTGTACCCTTCTTTTACTTTCTGTTAATTAGGTTAAATAAAAGAAAAATAGCATTATCTGTCTGTTTCCAGACTTATCCGTGCAATAAAAAATATCCCGAAAATAAAAGTTCTCCAAATGCCATGAAAATGAAATATGATTTTTTTTTCTAGAATATTTAAGAAAATATGGCACTGAACACACATCAAGGGGAGCCAGCACGTGGCCTCGAGGGCACAGGGCGCGCCCCCCCTGCCTCGAGGGCCCCACGTGCCCCCCTCCACTTATCCTTTCACCCATACTCTTCTTCTTTCTCCCAAAAAAATCCCCAACCAGCTCAAACGTGAGTTCTAGCTCATTTTGCTGCCATTTTCGATCTCCTTGCTCAAAGCACCGTTCACCAAACTGTTTGGGGAGATTGTTCCTTGGTATGTGACTCCTCCATTCGTCCAATTAGTTTTTGTTCTAGTGCTTTATTTATTGCAAATTTGTGCTGCTGTGGTGACCTTGTTCTTGAGCTTGCATGTCAAATTTTCTTGGTCCCAAGTAGTTCTAATGCATGATATAGCTTCTAGGCACTTATAGGAGTTGTTGCTATCATTCTTGTTGAGTTTGGTTAACTTTTATTTGTGAGTTACTAAAAATTTCAGAAAATTTCAGAAAAATGTCTAGGAAAAACTTTCAAGGTGGTCCTTCAAGGAAGCAAGGACCGAGGCTCGCGTTCTGTGAGCCCGACGATAAATCACCGAGGGATGCTGATGTACGGCGTTGTGAATGGCCGTCGGATGAATTTATGAGTCAAGCGGGCATCAAAGATGACTTTTACGCATATGTGTGTAACGCTGACCTCGAGGGCTTCATGCAAGATAAGTGCCTCCAATACCGTGGCTTGACTGATAGCTTCGTGAGAAGGTTTAAATTTTCATCTTCACGTAATTCTCACACTGTCTTGTTTGATCTATATGATAAATCTTATACCATGGACTTAGAGGATTTTAATGAGGCCTGCAAGCTCCCACAGTGGGGCAGTATGAGTGATCCTCGTAAATCTGAATTTAGAGAATTCCTAGCTAGTATTACAGTGGGGGAATCCAGGGACATCACACAAGCCACCACTGGGAGCATACATTTCCTGCTATTCATTACTTTGTTCTCTTTATCGGTAGATGCTTAAATGGTAAAGATGAGGCTTGTCACATGCGTGTCCCTGATCTTAGTGTTCTGAAAAGTGCTGTACTAGGTGATAGGCAATATAATCCGGGAGCTATTGTTGCACGTAGGCTACACCATAATGGTTCTAATGGAGATTTATTTGGTGGGATCTATGCTACTCGCATAGCCCGCTATCTTGGTCTGTCTGTGCACCCGTACGATGACCCCTTACCTACTGTTTATTTAGACTGTAATGCTATGGCTAGTCACCGGTTTATAGAGTGGGATAATCAAACTATCAAATATCGACTAATCTTTAACCGGCAACATGCCATCCCTATTGTTCTTCCTGCCCCTACTTTGTTTAACTTTCAGGAAAAAGGAAGACACACTATAACTATGGAGGAGGCAAATGCCTATTATAACATGGCGGAGGCAAACCGCCTTCGAGCTGCAGCTCAGCAGGCAGCATCTGCTACATCTCAGTACGACCCCAACAACAACTTTGTATATCCGCCAGGCCAGTACTGGCCATAGACCAACTTAGGCCAAAAGCCTAAGCTTGGGGGAGTACGTGTTTCTCACCGACTTACATTCATGTTCACACACTTATTCTAGTTGTCGGTGCTCCCACTCTTTCACTGTACCATCCATGCTTAGTTTAATTTTTTTTGAGTAAAATGCATCATAGGTCCTAAAACTATTGGAGGCGTGTCAATTTAGTCCTGTAACTTTGAAACTTCAGTTTTTGGTCCTAAATCTATTGCAGGTGTGTCAGTTTAGTCCTATAACTTCAAAACTACAGTTTTGGTTCCCAAAAACTATTGAAGGTGTGTCAGTTTAGTTCTATAACTTCAAAACTACAATTTTGGATCCCAAAACTAAGTAAGTTTTGTTAAGCTTGCATGTCCAGCATCTAAGGTGCATTTTTTTCAAATGATTCCTTTATATGTGTTTACTTCCCAAAACTGGTCCATACACTTCCATGGTGTTGTGTGTGTTGCAACCTGCACACACACACCACCTGCATGGTCATGAGCTATAGGGCAATCTTGCTGAGAGGTTTGGCGCAGCCAACGGGGAGACCCTGATCCAGTCTACATGGAGGACGACATCGCTCTCCCTCGACGCGGCTGTCGGGAGATCCCGAGCCAATCGGGATGGAAGACGCCATACCACCACCCCCTATCTCTGTTCGCATGACATCGTCGTTGCCCTACACCCTTCCCGTAGAGCTCATCATGCAAGTTGCTGTTTAGACACGAACATGACCACAAGTAGGAATTGTCGCTCTTGTCGAACGATGCAGAGGAGTGTGCGGAAACTGCGAAGCTGGTGCAAAGGTGGGCGAGAGCGACGCAGCCCCAGCAACAGCCACATGTGGATAGCAATTGGACGGTGTGCAACATGTCATTCTGCTACTGCAGGTTGAGGCCAAGATGATCGGTCAACTCTCCTCGCTGGAGCTCAAGCCATCATGCCATTGATGGCTGAAGTTTCAGAGTTATAGGACTAAACTGACACACCTACAATTGTTTTAGGACCTAAAACTGCAGTTTTGAAGTTATAGGACTAAACTGACACACTTCCGATAGTTTTAGGACCAAAAAGTGCAGTTTCAAAGTTATAGGACTAAACTGACACACCTATAAAAGTTTTAGGACTTATGATGCATTTTACTCTTTTTTTCTTAGTCTTTTTCTTGTGTGCTAGAAAAACCCAGAAAAACAAAAAAATATTAGTTGCAGCTTCTAGCTAGTTTACTTTCTTTGCTTGTAGTAGTAACTAAAAATGAAAACCCAAAAAGATTTCCCGTTCTTCTTTTTCTTGTTGGGAGCTTTCCTGTGTAAATAGTTTCTTTTCTTTTCTTTAGGGGTTAAGAGTAGAAGACCATGATGAAAATGCTTAGTGGCTCTCATATGCTTTATTGTTGATTTAATCTTGAGCCACATTACCTTGTCTTCTCTCTTGCATTAAAATGTCTACAGATTCCAGCTTAGTCCAATGCACGTGCACTATTATTATTATCCACACCGTTCGGTCGTGCGAGTGAAAGGCAATAAGGATGATATATGATGAACTAATTGAGATGAGAAAATCTGGTATGAACTCGACCTCTCTTGTTTTTGTAAATATGATAGCTCATCATTCTTGATTCATCTTGTTATGAATGAAACATGTTTGCAATGACAATTAGAGATCATAGATGCTTATGCCATGCTTAATTAGCTGAGAGTTTATAATGGTCTATCTTGCGTGCCAACATGATATTAAAATGGTTGTGATGTGGTATGATGGGTGGTATCCTCCTCTGAACGATTTAAGTGACTTGACTTGGCACATGTTCACGCATGTAGTTGAAACAAATCAACATAGCCTTCACGATATTTATGTTCATGGTGATTTATATCCTACTCATGCTCGCATTCATTGTTGATTATTTTTAATGCATGTTCATGACCGTTGTTGCTCTCTAGCTGGTCGCTTCCCAGTCTCCTTCTGGCCTTCACTTGTACTAAGCAGGAATACTGCTTGTGCATCCACTTCCATAAACCCCAAAGTTATTCCATATGAGTCCACCATACCTTCCTATACGCGGTATTTACCTGCCATTCCAAGTAAATTTGTATGTGCCAAACTCTAAACCTTCAAATGAAATTCTGTTTTGTATGCTCGAACAACTCATGTATCAACTAGGATTGTCTATACCTTCCATGCTAGGTGGGTTATTCTCACGATGAGTGGACTCCGCTCATCATTCACGAGAAAATGGCTGGTAATCGGGATACCCAGTCCCATGCTCAAAATCATAATAATTAAACAAAACTCCCCCAGGGCTGTTGCTTGTTTGGACGGTAACCCGTGGATTCGGTTGGCCATGGAGTGTGCTTGTTGGTGGTTGGGGGAGTATAAACTTTACCATTCTGTTTGGGAACTGCCTATAATGTGCGTAGCATGGAAGATATCGAGATTCTTGGTTGTTATGTTGACAATGAAAGTATACCGCTCAAAATGTTATTCAATCTCTATTTAAAAATCGATCTCTGGCACCTCTACAAATCCCTGCTTCCCTCTACGAAGGGCCTATCTATTTACTTTTATGCAGAGTCATCAGCCTCTTATCAGAAAGCACCAGTAGGAGAGCACCTCTGTCGTTGCATGTATTACTATTAATTTTCATTGAGTATGATGATGACTGGATCTCTTTTACCATGAATTACAATGTCTAGTCAGTCCTTGATCTTTAAAGGTGCTCTGCATTTATGTTTTGCGGTCTCAGAAAGGGCTAGCGAGATACCATCCTGTTATATCATATCATGATTGTTTTGAGAAGTGTTGTCATCCGAGGTTTATTATTATTGCTCGCTAGTTGATTATGCTATTGATGTGAGTAGTGTTGAGACTTGAAAGTTATTGTGAATGTGGTTAGTTCATGATCTTGTTGAAAGCCGGAATGCTAGCTTACATATTTACAACAACAAGAGCAAACAGAGTTTGTCAAAGTTTTTCTTTATCACTTTCAGTTTATCAACTGAATTGCTTGAGGACAAGCAAAGGTTTAAGCTTGGGGGAGTTGATACGTCTCCAACGTATCTACTTTTCCAAACACTTTTGCCCTTGTTTTGGACTCTAACTTGCATGATTTGAATGGAACTAACCCGGACTGACACCGTTTTTAGCAGAACTGCCATGGTGTTGTTTTTGTGCAGAAATAAAAAGTTCTCGGAATCGCCTGAAAATCAACGGAGATTTATTCCAGAAAATATAAAAAATACCTGCAAGAAGATACACACCTGGGGGCCCATGGGCTGTCCTCGAGGGTGGGGGATGCACCCCCCTTCCCAGGGCGCGCCCCCTGCCTTGAGGGCACCCTGATGCCCCACCGACGTATCCCCAGGTCCTATATATTCCGTTTCGTGGAGAGAAAAAATCAAGGAGAGAGAATTATCACGTTTTACGAGACGGAGCCGCCGCCAAGCCCTAATCTCTCTCGGGAGGGCTGATCTGGAGTCCGTTTGGGGCTCCGCAAAGTGGAGATCGTTGCCATCATCATCATCAACCTTCCTCCATCACTAATTCCATGATGCTCACCGTCGTGTGTGAGTAATTCCATCATAGGCTTGCTGGACGGTGATGGGTTGGATGGGATCTATCATGTAATCGAGTTAGTTTTGTTAGGGTTTGATCCCTAGTATCCACTACGTTCTAAGATAGATGTTGCTATGACTTTTCTATGATTAATGCTTGTCACTAGGGCCCGAGTGCCATGATTTCAGATCTGAACCTATTATGTTTTCATGAATATATGTGTGTTCTTGATCCTATCTTGCAAGTCTATAGTCACCTACTATGTGTTATGATCCGGCAACCCCGAAGTGACAATAATCGGGACCACTCCCGGTGATGACCTTAGTTTGAGGAGTTCATGTATTCACTATGTGTTAATGCTTTGGTCCGGTACTCTATTAAAAGGAGGCCTTAATATCCCTTAGTTTCCAATAGGACCCCGCTGCCACGGGAGGGTAGGACAAAAGATGTCATGCAAGTTCTTTTCCATAAGCACGTATGACTATATTCGGAATACATGCCTACATTGCATTGATGAACTGGAGCTAGTTCTGTGTCACCCTAGGTTATAACTCCTACATGATGAATTGCATCCGACGTAATTTCCCATCACCAATCCAATGCCTACGAGCTTTACCTATATTGCCATTTGCTATTTACTTTCCCGTTGCTTATAACACAGAAACTACAAAAACACTATCTTTACTTTTATTGCTCCTACCACCACTATCATATTACTGTGCTACTAAACCATCTTGCTGCAGATACTAAGTTTCCAGGTGTGGCTGAATTGACAACTCAGTAGCTAATACTTAAGAGTATTCTTTGGCTCCCCTTGTGTCGAATCAACAAATTTGGGTTTAATACTTTAACCTCGAAAACTGTTGTGATCCCCTACACTTGCGGGTTATCAAGACTATTTTCTGGCGCCGTTGTCGAGGAGGCTTAAGCAAAAGTCATATACCAAGTACAAACCTTATCCTTCGCATTACAATTATTTGCCTCTCGTTTTCCTCTCCCCCACTTCACCTCTACCGTTTTATTCGCCCTTCCTCCGCCGTGTTTTTTCCGTTCGCTTGCTTCTTGTTTGCTTGTGTGTGTTGGCTCGCTTGCTTGTCACTATGGCTAGCCCCTTATCCGCTCCTTCGTCTCCCGAGTTTGAAGTACTTCACTTCAAGCAAAGGCAAGGAGAAAACTTAAAAGATTCTTGGTTTAGGATGATGGAATCTTATCGTAAGTGCACCTTAGAAGTGAATTTTAGAATCTTGCTTCGCAATTTTTATGTTGGATTGAATATGTCTCATAGACAACTCTTGGATTGCGTTGCCAAAGGAAATTTTATCAAAGTTGATCCTAGTTTCACGCATGAAATCTGTAGCGACCACGATCCGAATGGACCGAAGTCTCTGTGTTCTGTGTCATCCCTGGATCTGTAATGCTGACACACACAGTACTTGAAGGATTTATAACAGAGTGGCAATCACACACTTATTACATCGAATGTCTCCAAAGAGAACTTATTACAAAAGGTATATGGCTTAAGGCCATCTAAGAAAATAACAGCGGAAGGCTTGGAAGATAAGTGAGTCCATCAACTCCAACGGCATAGCTGAGTGCATGAAAAATGACCTAGAACGTCTTACTCCTCATCTGAAAAGTCTGCAACGTAATATGTTGCAGCCCGAAACGGGTCAGCACATGGAATATGCTGGCAAGATAACACAGAAGATGCAAGTAACAGAAATAAGGCTACACTATATGCATATTTGGCTGGTGGAGGCTCCAGGGTTAAACTTTTTGCGTAAAGCCAATTTTTCCCTACAACAAAGGAATAAATTTTATATTAACTATCATGGTAGTTGAAACATCATTGAGAAGGTACCTCCAACTCAATCCCAAATTAAAGTAATCATTAACCCAACAAATTAACTTTAGAGTGATGAGATCAACCAATAATTCAAGTACCAGATACTCAAGATTGTCCATAACCGGGGACACGGCTAATCATGATCAGTTTGTACACTCTGCAGAGGTTTGTGCACTTTCCCCACAAGACTCGATCTCCTCCGTTGGTTTTCTCGTACTGCATGGTGTTTGAGAAACGGATAACCGAGACACAATCTTTCAGAAGCATTTACTCTTTACCCCAGGTGGACCCGTACACCTACTTTCCCCTACATCTGCTAGTCCACCATGAAAGAGCTCACACAACTTACTCATACTAAGCCAGAGCCCATAATGTCATTGTGGTTGCACACGGAAGTTTCTAGCATGAATAGTTTGATGACCCCTTTGAGCCTGGGTGGCATTCCATAGGACAATCACACGGAACCCCGAGATTTCCTAGGACAACACTGGATTCTCCAGGTGCCCTGCAACCAATCCACCCAGATGTGTATTTAAGTAGCCACCTTAAGTTGAACCATCAATTAATAACTCACATCTGTCATGGATTTCACTCAAACCCAAACCACATCTACGAGCATAGCATGGCAACCTAAGCAAAACGTAGAAGTAACTCCCAAGGGTTTGAAAATAATGCAGGTAATAGGTTCTACCTCAAACTACTTCCCAGCCACACAAGTTAAGTGATCATACTCATGCAATGTGTGAGGGTTTGTTCTAATGCATAAAAACTGGGTAATAAAGGGGTATGATCAAAGTGTTACTTGCCTTGCTGACGATTCGCAAAACCTAGAGACTCGTAGTAGCACGCTTCACAGTCCAGTTATTCTATCGCAAGCAAACAATAGCATACATAAGCTAACAAGCAATTATGCACAAACAAAACTCCAAAAGATAAGATCTAACCAGAAGGTTCAACTTAACAACTCCGGTTTGCAAAAAGAATCAAATCGAAAGAAGCAACGAAACTTAAACTGCGAAAGAAACGAGATTCGATTACTAATTTGATCTAGGGTCAAATTTTACAGTAGCCAAAACTTGATTCAAGTTGGTTAAACGGAAAGAGGGCGTCGATACGAAGATCTGGGATTTTGAATCACCTGATTCCGACTCTCGAGCGAAAAGAAAAACGAAAAACAAGATTAGGGCAGAAATCACGATCGAAAATAATCGCGGATAAATACCCCGAAAAAGGAAACTGACGAACATGCTAACGAACGAATGTTTGCTGTCTGCGGCTAACGGGCGAACAACATTCGTTAAAACGAACGTACGGACTAACGTCCGCTAAATAACTAAACCGGAGAAAAACCGGTCTAATAAAAAAACGAATCTAGGGTTTCTCGAAAAAAAACCGATCGGTTCTAGGAAAAACCGACAGCGCCGGCGGCGGCTACCTCGATGGCGGCGAACTCCGGCAAACGGCGGCGGCGGGGTGCGGTGGCGCGGCGACGGGGTGCGGCGGCGAACTTCGGCGAGCGGGGCGGCGGGGTACGGCAGCGGGGCGGCGTTGCGGTGCGGCGGCGGCGGTGGTGCAGCGCGGAGGCGGCGGCAGGCTGCAAGGGCGGCGGCGGCGCGACTCCCGAGGCGGCGGCGCTAGGGTTTGGCAGGGGCGGCTGGTGGGCTGGTGGGCCGGCGGCTGCGCTTATAAAGGCCCCCCGGCTAGGGGAGTCCTAGTCGGGCACGGCCCAAAGACGGTTCCCCCCTTTTTTTTTAAACGAGTCCTGACGTAGCAAAACGGGCGAAAAAAGTACTAAACGAAGTCGAAAAATTCTGAAATAAATTTTTACCATCCTCCAATAATATTTAGGACAAAGTGAACATTTTTCTTGGACCTAAATGCAATTTTGAAAACGCGTATTTTTCCTATGCAAATAAAATCGCAAATAAATCCGAATAAATACCAAAAATGATTTTAATATTTTTCTTCCAATATTTCTGTTATTTTGGAGAAGTCATATCCGCTCATATATTTTGTTTAGAAATATTTTTAGGAGAGAAAAATAATTAAAACCAACGCTATCCTCGTACCGGTATTCGAGTAAACTCAAATACAAAACGGTAGAATTCCCAACTCTCTCCGTAGGTCCTTGAGTTGCTTAGAATTTTCGAGGATCGCCACGAACAAAATTCAAAGAAATATGCAATGCAATATGATCTATGTATAACATTCCAAATTGAAAATTTGGGATGTTACAAACCTACCCCACTTAGAATGAATCTCACCCTCGAGATTCGACTTGGCTAGAGAACAGGTGTGGGTAGTCCTTGCATAGATAATCTTCTCGTTCCCGGGTGGCTTCTTCCCCGGTGTGGTAACTCCACTGAACTTTGCAAAACTTGATAACCTTACTGCGGGTGACTCTGCTCGAAAATTCGAGAATCTTAACAGGCTTCTCCTCGTAAGTCAGATCACTATCCAACTGAATTGCTTCCAGGGGTACTGTGTCTCTAAGTGGGATATCAGCCATCTCCGCATGGCACTTCTTAAGCTGCGAAACGTGAAACACATCGTGCACTCTTGACAATCCTTCGGGCAATTCCAGCTTATAGGCAACCTCTCCCATGCGTTCCAAAACACGGTAAGGTCCCACAAATCTCGGGGCTAGCTTTCCCTTAACTCCGAAACGTTTAACTCCTCGCAGGGGCGATACTCTCAGGTACGCTCTGTCTCTGATTTCGTAAGCTATCTCCTTGTGCTTCGAGTCTGCATAACTCTTCTGTCTGGACTGGGCTACCTTCAGTTTATCCCGAATCAGCTTAAGCTTTTCTTCAGACTCTTTGATCAAATCTGGTCCAAACAACTGTCGGTCTCCAACTTCATCCCACATTAACGGCGTTCCACATCTCCTTCCGTACAATGCTTCGAACGGTGCCATCTTCAAACTGGCTTGGTAACTGTTGTTGTACGAGAACTCAGCGTAGGGCAAATTATCATCCCAACTGGATCCATAATTTAGCGCACAAGCTCTCAACATGTCCTCCAGAATCTGGTTGACTCTCTTGGTCTGTCCATCTGTCTGTGGGTGAAACGCTGTACTAAATTCCAGCCTTGTTCCCAAAGTTTAGTGTAATGATGCCAAAACTTTGAGGTGAACTGTGTTCCTCTATCTGATACAATGGTCCTCGGAACTCCATGCAGACATACGATCCTGGTCATGTATATCTTGGCCAACTTCGCACTGGTATACGTGGTTTTCACGGGGATAAAGTGAGCTACTTTGGTCAAACGATCCACTACTACCCAGATTGAATCATATCCCGATTTGGTCTTGGGCAATCCGGTGATAAAATCCATGCCAAGCTTCTCCCACTTCCATTCGGGTATCGGCATAGGATGTAGCAATCCTGCTGGCTTCCGATGCTCTGCTTTTACTCTCTAGCATACATCACATACGGCTACATACTCGGCAATATCCTTCTTCATTCCCGTCCACCAGAAAAGTTCCTTCAAATCCAAATACATCTTGGTGTTTCCGGGGTGTATCGAGTATGGCGAATCATGTGCTTCCTGCAGTATCAACTTCCTGATCTCCGGGTCGTTGGGCACATAGATTCGATCCTCAAACCACAAGGTGTCGTGCTCATCCTCACGAAATCCTTTGGCTTTTCCTTCACTCATCCTCTTCTTTATCTCAGCAATCTCCTTGTCATCCTTCTGGGCTTCACGTATCTTCCCCAGCAATGTTGACTGAACCTCCAAATTTGCGACAAAACCTCTAGGAACTATCTCCAAACGAAGCTCCCTGAGATCTTCTGCTAACTCCTGTGGTAATCCCCCGTTTACTAAGGTATTTGCATTACTCTTCCGGCTCAGAGCGTCTACAACAACATTGGCCTTTCCTGGGTGATAGTGTAGCTTCATATCATAATCCTTTATAAGCTCCAACCATCTCCTCTGTCTGAGGTTCAGCTCCTTCTGAGTGAAAATGTACTTCAAACTCTTGTGATCCGTGTACACATCACAACGATTTCCAATAAGGAAATGTCTCCAGGTTTTCAGTGCGTGCAATATAGCTGCTAACTCTAGATCGTGCGTCGCGTAATTCAACTCGTGTGGTCGCAGTTGACGTGATGCATAAGAGACAACTCTTCCATCCTGCATAAGTACTCCTCCATGTCCTAAGCATGAAGCATCACAGTACACTTGGAATTCCTTGCGTATATCTGGCAATATCAGCACTCTGGCTGTCGGCAACCGTTTCTTCAGCTCCTGGAAACTTTCTTCGCATTCTTCAGTCCAATCGAACTTTGTCTCCTTCTTCAACAATGTCGTCATTGGCTTAGCAATCTTGGAGAAATTTTCAATGAATCTCCGGTAGTATCCCGCGAGTCCAAGAAAACTACGGATTTCTCCAACTGAAGTGGGTGCCAACCATTCAGTGACTGCCTGCACTTTGACGGGGTCCACTGCTATACCTTCTCCGGATATAGCATGCCCTAAGAATCCAACTTCCTTCAACCAAAACTCACATTTGCTAAACTTGGCATACAACTGATGCTCTCTGAGCTTGTCTAGTACCAAACGCAAATGCTCCGCATGTTCCTCCTCATTCTTCGAGTCCACCAAAATATCATCAATGAATACCACGACAAACTTATCCAAGAACTCCATGAACACCTTGTTCATCATACTCATGAAGTAGGCAGGGGCGTTAGTCAATCCAAATGACATAACCGTATACTCATATAGCCCGTACCTTGTGGTGAAGGCTGTCTTAGGTATATCCTTCTCCCGGATCTTCAACTGGTGGTATCCAGATCGTAGATCGATCTTGGAGAATACTTTCGCTCCCTGGAGTTGGTCGAACAAATCATTGATCATCGGCAGCGGGTACTTATTCTTAATAGTCACTTCATTCAGTGCACGATAATCAATGACCATTCTTAAAGATCCATCCTTCTTCTCGACCAAAAGCACTGGGGCTCCCCAAGGTGATGAACTTCGGCGAATAAATCCTTTCTCCAATAACTCCTTAATCCGCTTCTTGATCTCCTCCAGATCATTCGCTGGCATCCGATACGGTCTCTTAGATATTGGTCCGGTGCCAGGCAACAGCTCAATCAAAAACTCAATATCCCTATCCGGTGGCATGCCTGGTAACTCCTCTGGAAACACATCCGGATAATCATTTACTACCGACACTTCCTCCTGAACAACTCCCGTGAGAGAATGTACTTGTGTCCTTATAGGCGAATGCCTAGATACATACTTAATCCTTTTTCCCTCCGGGGTGGTAAGCAAAATAGACTTGCTGGCACAATCGATGTTACCTCCATACTTCGATAGCCAATCCATACCTAATATCACATCCAACCCTTGTGACTCCAAAACTATTAGGTCTGAGGGGAAAACATGGCGTCCAATGGTCAATGGCATCTGAAAACATCCTTGATTTGCCACATATTCCGGGTGAACTTACTAACATGGGGGCCATGAGGACTCTAGTGGACAACTTATGTCTATTTAAAAATCCCCTTGAAATGTATGAATGCGATGCACCAGTATCGAAAAGAACTACTTCGGTAAATGACTTAACCAAAAACTTACCGATCAACGGATCTGGTTGTTCTTCAACCTCCTCCACGGTCACATGGTTCACTTGTCCTTTGTTGAATGGGTTGGGCTTCTTCCTGGCGCTTCCATTGCCATTCCCATTCTTAGCTTCAGGGCACTCCGTGGCATAGTGTCCATTCTTCCCGCACTTGAAACATGTGACGTGGCTCAAATCCCTCTTGGCGGGTGTGGATGGAGTTGAGCGATTATGATTATTGTTTGCTCCGTTCCCATTCCCATTCTTGGAGCCATTGTGGTTGTGGGAACTTCCTCCAGTGTGGGTGTGGCTTCCATGGTTATGGGTATATCCTCCCCAATTCGGAGAGAATCGGGGCTTCTGCTGGGCTCCAGAATTATTCCTTCCTTGTCCATACTTCCTCTTGCGGCTCTCAATCTGCTGCTGCTTCCCTTCAATCATAAGAGCTTTATCTACCAACTCCTGGTAGTTGTTGAAAGTTGCCACCATCAACTGTACGCTCGTCTCGTCATTCAGCCCTTCCATAAATCTCTCCTTCTTAGCGGCATCTGTGGCCACATCATCTGGGGCATAACTAGATAGGGTACTAAACTCGTCTACGTACTGAGCCACAATACGATTTCCTTGGCGCAAGTTGCAAAACTCCCGCTTCTTCATGCTCATAGCTCCAGTTGAGACATGGGCAGTACGGAAAGCTTGGTGAAACTGCTCCCAAGTGACATTGGCTATAGGGAAGGTGGCTGTGTAATTCTTCCACCATGCTGCGGCTGGTCCAGACAATTGGTGTGCGGCAAATCGCACTTTTTCAGCATCCGAGCAATTTGCGGTGGTCAAATCCCTTTCAATCTTACGCAGCCAGTCATCAGCAACTATTGGTTCAATGTTGCTAGCAAACACCGGTGGTTGCAACCTTAAGAAGCGTGTCAGGTTGTCCATGGATGGTGGTGGTGGAGGGTTGTTGTCGTTCTGGTTGTTCTGAGTGTTCTGGACAAGAAGCTGCATCAAAGTGTTCTGCTGCTGGATCAACCGAGTGAGCTCAGGGGGAAACTCAAATCCGGTCTCACGTCTTGGAGGCATCTGATGGGTGTAGAGGGAAGAGATTAGAATGGAATTGAGGTCTAAGGGAATCACTACCCATATGCACATGAGACAAACACAATCATATCACAGCAATCAATTTCAAGCAAGGTCTTACAAAGATCTAACTAACGTTACAAACTGCTCTAAATACTACTTTGTGGGGAAAACTACTAGTCATAGGGTGGTCATCTAGAAATTTTGATCGGCGGAAGATTCCGTGATGTCTGCTCCAGCTTCATCTTCATAGTCTTCGTCTTCACTATCATCGGGGTCCGAATCCGTGTTGTCGATGATGATGTAATCTTCAGAACGAATCTCCTTGGGTTCTTCTTCCTCTTCTTCTCCTACTGGGGCTGGATCTCCCATGAATACTCCTAGCTTCCTTGTCAAATCATCATTCTTCTCCACTAGTATCATCATCTCCTCCTCGTATCCGCCACGAGTAGACTTGAGTTCTTCTTCTAGCTCCAAATTCCTATTTAGTGCCTTCTTCAAATCTATCATCCCAGCGCACATCTGGTGCTCCTGTCGTCGAATGTGCTGGTTTAACTCTTGGATGAACGATGCAATGGACCTGTCCTTCCGGGTGCTGATCATGTCCCAACGCTCATCTCAGCTTCCACAAATCTGGTAGATAGTGTCCTTCAGCTCCTGCTTGTAGACTTCTCCGATTCTTCCCATAGTGATGTGGGCTGCCATGCTCTTGCCTAGCCTCCAGGTTGGTGCATCAAAAGAAAACTCTATTGGCTCAGTGGATGGTGCGAAGGTTCTCCCTGGAATTTGAACTTGAATGCTCAATCGCTCCTCTTCTGGTAAGGTGGCGGTGTAGGTCCCGGTAAAGCTTGGTATTCCTATGTTCAGGTACCTAGTGACTTCCTTCAAGTGTCGTCAAAAGGCGTGTCTTCATCTGGTTGCGTGAACCTGTTCCTTGGGTCCACTATCCTAAAGAAGTAGAAAATGGAGAGAAGTCAGAAATGAGTAGAGAAGGGTGACCTAGGGTTTATCTTAGTGGTCGTGTCCTACAGTCAGCGTGTGCTCTGATACCATCTTGTAGCGACCACGATCCGAATGGACCGAAGTCTCTGTGTTCTGTGTCATCCCTGGATCGGTAATGCTGACACACACAGTACTTAAAGGATTTATAACAGAGTGGGAATCACACACTTATTACATCGAATGTCTCCAAAGAGAACTTATTACAAAAGGTCTATGGCTTAAGGCCATCTAAAAAAATACCAGCGGAAGGCTTGGAAGATAAGTGAGTCCATCAACTCCAACATCATAGATGAGTGCATGACAAACGACCTAGAACATCTTACTCCTCGTCTGAAAAGTCTGTAACGTAATATGTTGCAGCCCGAAACGGGTCAGCACATGGAATATGCTGGCAAGATAACATAGAAGATGCAAGTAACAGAAATAAGGCTACACTATATGCATATTTGGATGGTGGAGGCTCTAGGGATAAAGTTTTTGCGTAAAGCCAATTTTTTCCTACAACAAACGAATACATTTTATTTTAACTATCATGGTAGTTGAAACATAATTGAGAAGGTACTTCCAACTCAATCCCAAATTAATGTAATCATTAACCCAACAAATTAACTTTAGAGTGATGAGATCAACCAATAATTCAAGTACCAGATACTCAAGATTGTCCATAACCGGGGACACGACTAATCATGATCAGTTTGTACACTCTGTAGAGGTTTGTGCACTTTTCCCCCCAAGACTCGATCTCCTCCGTTGGTTTTCTCGTACTGCATGGTGTTTGAGAAACGGATGACCGAGACACAGTCTTTCAGAAGCATTTACTCTTTACCCCAGGTGGACCCGTACACCTACTTTCCCCTACATCTGCTAGTCCACCACGAAAGAGCTCACACAACTTACTCATACTATGCCAAAGCCCATAATGGCATTGTGGTTGCACACGGAATTTTCTAGCATGAATAGTTTTATGATCCCTTTGAGCCTGAGTGGCATTCCATAGGACAATCACACGGAACCCCGAGATTTCCTAGGACAACACTGGATTCTCTAGGTGCCCTGCAACCAATCCACCCAGATGTGTATTCAAGTAGCCACCTTAAGCTGAACCATTAATTAACAACTCACATCTGTCATGATTTCACTCAAACCGAAACCACTTCTACGAGCATAGCATGGTAACCTAAGCAAAACGTAGAAGTAACTCCCAAGGGTTTGAAAATAATGCAGGTAATAGGTTCCACCTCAAACTACTTCCCAGTCCCACAAGTTAAGAGATCCTACTCATGCAATGTGTGAGGGTTTGTTCTAATGCATAAAAACTGAGTAATAAAGGGGTATGATCAAAGTATTACTTGCCTTGCTGACGATTCGCAAAACCTAGAGACTCGTAGTAGCACGCTCCACAGTCCGGGTATTCTGTCGCAAGCAAACAATAGCATATATAAGCTAACAAGCAATGATGCACAAACAAAACTCCAAAAGATAAGATCTAACCAGAAGGTTCAACTTAATAACTCCGGTTTGCAAAAAGAATCAAATCGAAAGAAGCAACGAAACTCAAACTACGAAAGAAACAAGATCCTATTACTAATTTGATTTAGGATCAAATTTTACAATAGCCAAAACTTGATTCAAGTTGGTTAAACGGAAAGAGGGCATCAATACGAAGATCTGGGATTTCGAATCACCTAACTCCGACTCTTGAGAGAAAAGAAAAACGAAAAACAAGATGAGGGCAGAAATCACGATCGAAAATAATCGCGGATAAATACCCCGAAAAAGGAAACTGACGAACAGGCTAACGAACAAACGTTCGCTGTCTGCGGCTAACGGGCGAACAACGTTCATTAAAACAAACGTACAGACGAACGTCCGCTAAATAACTAAACCGGAGAAAACCCGATCTATAAAAAACGAATCTAGGGTTTCTAAAAAACCCGATCGGTTCTAGGAAAAACCGACGGCTCGGCGGCGGCTACCTCGGCAGTGGCAAACTCCGGCGAACGGCGGCGGCGGGGTGCGGCGGCGCGGCGACGGGGTGCGGCGGCGGGGCGCCGTTGCGGTGCGGCGGCGGCTGCGGTGCAGCGCGGCGGCGATGGCGGGCTATGAGGGCGGCGGCGGCGCTAGGGTTTGGCAGGGGGCGGCTGGCGGGCTGGCGGGTCGGCGGTTGCGCTTATAAAGGCCCCCCGGCTAGGGGAGTCCTAGTCGGGTATGGCCCAAAGGCGGTTCCCCCTTTAAAAAAAACGAGTCCCGACGTAGCAAAACGGGCGAAAAAAAATACTAAACGAAGTTCAAAAATTCCGAAATAAATTTTCTCCATCCTCCAATAATATTTAGGACAAATTGAACATTTTTCCCGGACCTAAATTCAATTTTGAAAACACGTATTTTTCCTATGCAAATAAAATCGCAAGTAAATCCGAATAAATACCAAAAGTGATTTTAATATTTTTCTTCCAATATTTCTATTATTTTGGAGAAGTCATATTATCTCTGCTCATATATTTTGTTTAGAAATATTTTTAGGAGAGAAAAATAATCAAAACCAACGCTATCCTCGTACCGGTATTCGAGTAAACTCAAATACAAAACGGTAGAATTCCCAACTCTCTATGTAGGTCCTTGAGTTGCTTAGAATTTTCGAGGATCACCCCGAACAAAATGCAAAGAAATATGCAATGCAATATGATCTATGTATAACATTCCAAATTGAAAATTTGGGATGTTACAAAATCATAGAGGGAATAGTGGGAACACTACCTCCCAAAAAGGAGTCAAACTCAACCTCGGAAGGGACGCAAGTTTTTGAGAAAATTTGCGAAGTAACAAAAAAATTACAAAAATCCCTTGAACCCCTTAAGAGTGTTAGTGGGAATCTCCACCGCATGAATATGTTGATTACCCTTTGTAATAAGCGGTTGGATGCTTTAGATCTTAAGATTTCTGAATATGAAGGGAAACGCAAAGAACCTCTCGGATTCGAGCTTGACACCATTAAAAGAGCAAAGATCAAAGATGGCAATACCTAGATCTATCTTGTATTGTGCCTAGCTAGGGGCGTAAAACGATAGCGCTTGTTGGGAGGCAACCCAATTTTATGTTTTTTTGTTTTTGTTGCTGTTAGGGAATAAATATTGCATCTAGCCTCTGATTAGATGTGTTTTCATCTTTTGTTTAGTGTTTGTGCCAAGTAGAACCTTTGGTAAGACTTGTGTGAAGTTTATTTGATCTTGCTGTGAAAAACAGAATCGTTAGCGCTCGCTAAAGTAGTCTTCAGATTTTACTAGAGTGTGCTTTTTAGTTGATTATTTTTGCTGCTGATTGGTAGACAAATTGCGCAAATTTACCAATTTAGTTTGAAATTTTTGGAATTCCAGAAGTAGGCGAACCCAGCAGATTACTACAGACTATTCTGTTTTTGACAGATTCTGTTTTTCGTGTGTTGTTTGCTTATTCCGATGCATCTATGAGTAATATTAGAGGATATGAACCATAGAGAACTTGGAGTACAGTAGGTTTAACACCAATATAAACAATGAATGAATTCCTTGCTGTACCTTTGAGTGGTGGTTTGCTTTCTCTTACTAACGGAGCTCACGAGAATTTTTGTCTAAGTTTTGTGTTGTAAAGTTTTCAAGTTTTGAGTATTGCTTTGGTGGACTATGGAACAAGGATTGGCAAAGGCCTAAGCTTGGGGATGCCCATGGCACCCCAAGTAAATTCGAGATAATCAAAAGCCAAAGCTTGGGGATGCCCCGGGAAGGCATCCACTCTTTCGTCTTCATCCATCGGTAACTATACTTGGAGCTATATTTTGCTTGGAGCGTCTTGTATAATTTGACTCTTTGCTTGTTAGTTTGCCACAATCATCCTTGCTTGACACACCTATTTGAGAGAGTTAAATATGCCCTAGAAATTATTAGAGCACTCTATGTGCTTCACTTATATCTTTTGAGTTGAATAGTTTTTGTCGGGGTTTTGGGACGACATATGCCAAAGGATGGCTTATCATGCATGGGGTCAAAAGAATATCGCCGGGCTCGGGAAGCGGGATAAAGCGATACTTAGGACGCTTACGAATCTTACCCAGGTTCGGGGCTCTCCGGGGAGATAACACCCCTAATCCTGCTCTGCGGGGACTCCGCGTCATCACTGATAGCACTAGAGTAGCTACAGGATTGCTCTTTGAGCTGTGAGGTGAGAAGGAAGAAGATGAACAAGGCTAGCCCACCTACTCTCTAGGGTTCTTGTCTTGTGAGCTTCTAATAGCCAACTATCCAGCCCTCAACATGGAGGATCCTGGGGGGTTTATATAGGCCTACCCCCCAGGGGTACAATGGTAACTTCGACGTCGTGGCCCCCATCCGTCAGTGTCTTCTAGTGCCGGCCTCGCCGTCTGTCTGCTGGGGCCCGCCGCCTGTGGGCTCCCCGTGAGTGCCTTTCACTGTGGGGGTGCTTTTGCTGACGACAGCCTCGTTGGGAAGGAGATGGCTACAGTGCCATCGTCCCTCGCCGTACGCTGCCGCCTTGCCCCGTCCCATCATCTTGATGAGGCTCGGACTTCTAGGGCGGGGTGTGCCGTCTGCTACCAGACGGCCGTCTCCCCTGACCGCCTGCTAGAGGCGGTTCGTTCTTGAGCTTCCTCGCTGACTGGTGGGGCCAGCCGCCTGCTGACCCCGCCGTTTGTGGGTAGTGGGATCGTGGCCTCCTCTGACCGCTGCTTGGTCTCAAGCCTCGTGGCTATAGTGGTCCGTCGCTTAGGAGATTTCCCCAAAGTACATGGTCACTGTAGCCACGTCCTTATTAATCTTCTAAGGACATGTTCTCCTGTAGCCATGCCCCCGCCACGCCGGGACCCATCTCAGCATGTTCCCTGAAGGAGGAGCGCGGGGCCGTCTGCTGGCTGGTGGTGCTTGGTGTTGCCGCCTGTTGGGTCCCTGCCGCCTGCTGGCAGCCGGCTCCTAGGGCAGGTCACCCTAGGAGGCGGCTCGAGGAGCAGACGGCCGCGGGAGACCAGGCGGCTGCTGATTTGTCTTAAAATACCAAGGGTAGGCGCTGAGGGTACCCATGGTCCATATCTCCGACAGTAGTCCCCGAAGCTGATGGGACTCCGATGCGGACGTCGGAGATGCTGAGGGGTTCCAGCAGCTTCTCCCCTCAGGCTAGCTTGTCGTCTGTCTCTTGTCTGCTTAAGGAGTTCGTCTGCCACTAGCCGGCTCTACGCTGCAGGAGCCGGCCCCTGGCAGCCGTACCGTCGTCTCGGAATCCTCGGCAGGCAGGCGCCGCCTGGTCAACGGGCGGCCGAACAGACTCGCAGACCGTTGGCAGCGCCCACGCGTCACCGTCCTGTCGCGTCGGCCTGCCAGCCCACGCGCGTGACAGGACATATTAGTGGCCGGGGCCCGCCACTAAGGGCCTTGGGCCCCGCGCGGATCCACAGTGGCAGGGGTAATCGATTACCCTCCCACGCGCATTAAATGCACGCGGATTAGGCGCGAGAAAATCGGGGGTCGTGCGGGACGTGGGGTGGGTAAGACCACGCCCACCCCCTCGCCTTCGTCGCCGGGGCCTATATATAGGCCGGCGGAGAGGGCTGGCGCTGCTCTCGCGCTCACTCTCCCCCATCCTTCATCTTCTTCCTCGCTTCTCCTTGCCGCAGTCACAGCGAAAAACCATCCGAGCCATGGTCGCTCCAGCGCCTACCCGACACCACGGCCAGTGGGATGGCAGTGAGGTCGTGCAAGAGCACATAGACGTCCTCCGCCGGTCGCGGAAGCTGCCGCCGGCCGACAAGGTCACCGTGCGTCTGGCACCGGCGGCGGAGATCAGACTGGCCCCGCGGCAAAGCGAGCGGGTTGTCTTCCACTCGCATTTCCCCTGCGGGTTTGGCCTGCCGGCGAGTGGCTTCTTCTGCTCGTTCCTCGACTTCTTCCACATCCAGCCGCACCACCTCACGCCGAACACGATAACCACCATCTCTTCCTTCGTCGTCCTCTGTGACGACTATTTTGGCATCCTCCCCACCGTCGAGCTCTGGACGGAGCTCTTCTATGTGAAGTTGGGCACCGCCATCCAGAGCGTGGCGGCTCAGTGCGGAGGATGCATCACCGTGAAGCGCACCGGGGCGAGAAACTTCTTTCCGCCGCCGAAACTCGTCGGATCGGTGAAGCAGTGGCAGAAGACGTATTTTGACGTCTCCAATGTCGGCCCTGAGGAGGATCTCATCTGCCTGCCGGAGTGGGTGCCGGGGCCGCCTGCTGAGCCCCGGGACTCTTGGAAGACCCGGCCCGTCGGCCTGACCGAAGGCGCCTCCGTCGCCGTGCGCCGTCTCCGGGAGATGAGAGACGACGAAGGCCTGGAGTTTGCGGATCTGCTCCTGGCGTTCGCCGAGCGCCGGGTGTTGCCGCTGCAGCGCCGGCCCCACCTCATCTGTGACATGAATGGGCGCCGGGACCCCAGCCGGACCTGCACCAAGCCCCTACCTTACAGGGAAGTGGCCCGACTGGTGAACCACATCTCCAGCTGCCAGGTCTCCGACGCCGGCTGGGCCTTCAGCATGGCTCCGTACAGCCGCGACAACCAGCCGCCCGTAGTAAGTTTTCGTCCTTCTATTTTCTTTCTTCATTGTCCGGCTGCTGTAGCCGTTTGGTGTTGACACCCCGCTCAGATCTTCCCAGGCCAGCCGGCGCCGGGCTCCGACCAACCGAGCCGCCCCCTCGAGCAGGATCGCTCCCAGAGCGATACGAGCGACCCCGAACTTGGGGCCGCCGCCACCATGGAGGAGGAGGAGGTGACAGGCAGCGGAGGCCAGCCAGAAGGCGGCCTCGAGAACTGGCCGGACGACGACGAGGAGACGGAGGAGCCGCCCCTCCGCGCCAGCCAGCAGGTAGGGCCGTCTGGCGCAGCCGGCGGAGGGAAGCAGAGGTCCTCGTTGTGGCCGACTGGCGCGCCACCCAAGAAGCTTCGGCTGTCGACTGCCGCCACGAGGCATCAGGAGGCAGCCGCCAGGGCGAATATGCCGAAGAAGCCCAAGGCCAGGCCAGTCGTGTCTGGGTAAGTGCTCTCGTTCTTTCTTTGCGTCTTGTTCTTTTTCCTCAGTTGATTCTCTCTTGATTCTTTGTTTCTTCTGGACGTCCGCACAGTGCGCCGCTCTCCCTCTCACGGGTGCCAGCGGGCTCTGTGGTAGGAGGCCCAGATGCCCCTCTTGTACCCCCCCCGTGGATCCTGCCGCCGCGCTCCGGGAGGCGACAGAGAGGAACGCCCGCGAGGTGCGCACGGAGCGTGAGGCCACGGAGCGTGAGCGGGCGGCCACCGATGCCGCCGCCCAGGCGGAGGCCGAGGCCGGCAAGAAGGCCGAGGCAGACGCCGCCCGCGCCCGAGAACGGGGGAAGGGCCCCCAGCAGCCGGCGGGCCACGTCGACCGCCCGGCGCTAAGGTCCCAGGAGCCGTCCGCCCAGACGCCGGCTGCTGACGAGCAGCCGGCTCCGGGCGACGGAGGCGACGAGTGCGTCATCTTGGAGATGCCGCCACCACCCCCAGTGCCGCCTGCTGGCGAGCCGGGCATCCGGCCGGTGGGGACGGAGGTGCCACCGGTTGGGGGCACGCTGGTGGTTGGCCCGCAGCCTGCCCCTCGAGGCCCAACCCGCCGGCGCCTTGTGACGGCGGTCTCCATGCCCCAACAGGTGGAGGTCGGCGGGGCCAGCTCGTCCGCGCCGGAGAATGAGGCGACTAGCGCGGCACCATCGAGCTGGAGATCCGGAGGAGAGGGCGCGTGTCTCGTCGCATCGCGGGACGTCTTGGACCGCATGAACTCCCTGGGCAGCGTCGTGCATACGGTGATGCATTAGTTTATTGCGACGCGGTCCTCCGTTCGGGTAAGTGTGTTATTACTTTCCTCTGTCTTTATTCCTTCAATTTTTTCCGTGGGGGCGCGTCAGTGCACCCACTGGGTGTAGTCCCGGAGTTCCGAGCCAGCTGCTGAGCAGGCAGCTTGGAACTCCAAAGTGTTCACCCAGATCTGACCTTGCTTTTTGTTGCAGGAGTACCACAACCTCCGTGTGGCCTCCTACAACGCGCATCTCCAGGAGCTGGCCCAGCTGCAGACTGCCCTGGTAGACAGCCGAGGTGAGTGTCTCCTCTTCTCATTGCGGGGGCGCGTCAGCGCACCCGCTGGGTGTAGTCCCTGAGTTTCGAGCCAGCTGCTGAGCAGGCGGCTTGGAACTCCAAGGTTGTGTCTTCTACTGCCGACCCTTGCTCTTTTTCTTTCTTCCCTGCCAGCGGCCACAGCCAGCTTCCGTAGCCAGCTGGGCGAAGCCCAGACGGAGCTGGCCGCAAAGGAGCAGGAGCGTGCCCTCGCCGCCCAAGACCGCGATCGCCTGGCCAAGGAGCTGGCGGACCAGGAGGCGGCCCACAAGGCCGAGCTCGGCAAGATGTCTGACGCCGAGTCCCTGCTACGGGCCGAATTCGAGACTGAGCGCTCGAATTGGGCCGAGAAGGAGGCGGCTCTCCAAGACGGCTACATAGCCATCGGGGACATGGTCGACGGTGCGACATCTGTCTTCTCATTCTGTTTTTCATTGTTTGCAGCAGCCGTCTTGCTTTTCTTCTGATATTTGTTCTAGTCTTGGCAGAATTCTTCTCGGGCTACTCTGTAGCCGCCACCCAGGCCATTGAGGCCGAGCGCACTGCGAGATGCCAGGCGGGCCGGGAGATCGCACCCAACGCGCCTAGGACCCCGGCCGAAGAGCTTCTCGCCATACGGGTGCGTCTTCTACCAGTCCGCCGTCTTCTCCGCCGTCTGCAGCGTGCTGGCGCCCAAGCCCTGGCCGCCCTCTAGCCAGGTGTGCCGATGCTTCGCACCCCCAGCCGGACGGCCGCCTGGCTGGAGGCGGCCGGCCAGCGCTTCAAGGCCTGGAAGGGCTCCGCGGCAAGGGTTGGCGCACGGACCACCTTGGAATTCGCCAAGAGTTGGTACCCAGGCCTGAGCCTCGAGCAGCTGGAGACGTTCCGCGCGGAGGCCCAGCCGGAGCTGGCTGCGGAGCATAAGGAACTCGCCCAGCGAGCTGCCGCCCTCGCCGAATATGCCGACACCTCCCTCTTTATCCCGGAGCTGGATGACAGGGGCCACGTAGTGCCGCCTGCTAACTTCGGGCAGGACTTGGCGGCGTCGGAGGAGCCGGACGAGGAGATCGCCTCCAGCGAAGGCGATGAGGACGAGGAAGGTAGCGACGAGGAGACCAGCTCCTAGGAGGCGGACCCGGCAGACAGTCGCCAGCCTGACCAGTCCTCAACAAGCGGGCCAGGAGTGACGCCTCCGCCTGCTGCAGGAGACGGCCAGACCGAGCCCCGCCAGGCGGCCTCCCCAGAAGCCGGCTCCGTCGTGCCACCTGCCCAGCCTGCTGCTCCTTCGGATTTTCATTTGTATCGTCTATCTTTCTGTAAGACTCGCATGGTTAATTCGAACAATTCCACCCACTGGGTGTATTTAGTAAGTTATTGCTACAAGGCGGCTCTTAAGGCCTTTTGGTTGTAAATATTCTTTTAATTCAGCATCGTTTTTATGCAACTTGTGCCGAGTCCTAGGATTAGCCTTGTCCTAGTTCCTTGTGGCGATTTTCTCCTTGCCGACCCCTAGTACTGCCGTCCTGCCAGCCAGACAGTCACTCTGTGGCTCTGTGGCTGGGTCAAGGACTTGGCTACTTTCGGGGTGGGCAAGTGTGGGCAGCCGACAGTTAATCTTAAGGGCCGGCTGGTCCTATGTCTTTTATCCTTAGCCATTTTTCATGTGAGCATCGCTTCTTGCCTTTGGCTCCTGCCAGCCGGACAACCACGTTCTGCGAGTCTGTGACTGGATACAGGAGAGGGCTCGGATGCCATCACATTCTTGTCTGACTTTTTAAGGAGAATCCTCTAGACATAGGGCCAGGCGGCCAGTCCCCGGGCCGTCTGGTCGGCTCCGGTGCCGGACAGAATAGTGAACAACAAATATTCACACGCATAATTCTTATCATATAGATAAGGGACTAGGCAGTCCCCGAGAGTCTCTCGGGGCTCCCACTGATTCTCAAAATAACTTAGATAGCATGGCACATATTGTCTTTCAGCTATAAAAGCGATGAAGAAGGTTTGCGTTCCATGGGCGCTCTGACTCCTTGCCTGAGTCGTCTCTCTTGCATGCTCTTGGCTTCTGGGCGTCGATGAGGTAGTAGGCACTGTTGCCCAGTACCTTGCTGATGATGAACGGTCCTTCCATAGAGCCGAGAGCTTGTGCTGGCCGGCTGTTCGCTGGATCAGCCGGAGCACAAGGTCTCCCTCGCGGAAGGAGCGTGGCTTCACTCGCCGGCTGTGATAGCGGCGGAGACCCTGCTGGTAGATGGCGGAGCAGCTGAGTGCTACCAGCCGGGCCTCCTCCAGTAAGTCCACGCCGTCTTCGCGTGCTTCTTTGGCTTCAGCTTCCGTGTACATGGTGACGCGAGGCGATTCAAACTCAATGTCTGTTGGGATGACTGCCTCGGCCCTATAGACAAGGAAGAAAGGGGTAAAGCTGGTGGATTTGTTCGTGGTGGTTCTGAGGCTCCAGAGGACAGACGGCAGCTCTTCGATCCAGCAGCCGGCCGACCGCTCCAAAGGTTCGACCAGCCGGGGCTTGATGCCTGACAGGATGAGGCCATTGGCGTGCTCGACCTGGCCGTTAGACTGTGGGTGGGCAACGGACGCTAGGTCGAGCTGGATGCCCTGTGTTGCACAGAAACGGGCAAGTGCGCCTTTGGAAAAATTTATGCCGTTGTCGGTGATGATGCTGTGTGGTATACCATACCGGACTGTGATGTCATATCCAGACCCCAGACGGCAAACGACCAAGTGATCGGAATAGTCTTGAGTGCAGAAGCCGGCAAATGTTGCTTGGAGCTGGAGCGTTGGCAGCCGTTGCACTTCTTCACCAAATCTTTGGCATCGTCCGAAGCAGTCGGCTAGAAGAAATCATGGCAGAAAGCTTTGGCTACGAGAGATCTTGAGGCCGCATGGTGGCCGCACTCCCCTTGGTGAATATCCTTCAGGATGGCCAACCCTTTTGTTGCTTCTACACAGCGCTGGAAGACGCCTGTCGCACTCCTTCTGACAAGCTCTTTGTTGACAATGGTGTAAGCTGAGGCTCGGCGTTGAACTTGACGCGCCAAAGTTTCTTCCACTGACAGCTCTCCTTTGAGCAGAAATGTGAGGATTGGCTATGCCCAAGATGGCGCTGAGACACCAGTTGCTTCGGCCAGAGACACCAGGGTGGTTGGGCTGGGAGGTGGAGGGCTGGGCTGAGCCGCCTGCTGTGTCTCCGAAGTCCCCGAGCCATCTGCTGGAGCCGGCGCCTCCTGGCCGTCTGCTGGAGCAGTCCCCGGGCCAGGAGCTGGCGCGGCTGTAGGTGATCCGTCTGTTGGAGTTGGAGTGTCGTGGCCGTCTGCTGGGGCAGTCTTTGGGCCAGCAGCCGAAACCGCGGGGCCGCCTACCCCGGGGTTGGCTGTTACGAAGATTGACTCCGACTCTGGTAAAGGCTTGATAGACGGTTTTCGCAGGCATTGGAGAGATACGCCGGCTGGTATTGCTTGGCGGGTGGAACCGATTCACGCCAAGGTGTCTGCTTGCATGTTATCAGCTCGTGGCACATGGAGGAACTCGCAGCCATCAAAGTGTCCACTGATCTGCTGGACAAGGAAACGGTAGTTTGCCATATTTGCATCCTTGGCGTCCCAGTCCCCAGATGACTGCTGGACAACCAAATCTGAGTCACCGTAGCACAGCACTCGTCGGATGCCAATCTCTTTGGCCATCCGGAGCCCGTGGATAAGTGCCTCATATTCTGCCACGTTGTTGGAGGCGGCAAAGTGGATCTGCAGGGTATACTTGAGCTTATCGCCTTTGGGGGAGGTGAGGACGACGCCAGCTCCCAGGCTGGTGCGCAGCTTTGATCCGTCAAAGTGCATCCGCCAATGGGTTGAGTCTGGCACAGGCGGCAGGTACTGGGTTTCGGCCCAATCGACGAGGAAGTCGGCCAATGCTTGCGACTTGATGGTGGTGCGTGGCTGGTAGAAGATGGTGAAGGGGGCCAGCTCGATAGCCCACTTGGCCACTCTCCCTGAGGCATCTCTGTTCCCTATGATTTCAGCAAGTGGGGCCGTGCAGACGACCGTGATAGAATGCTCTTGGAAGTACTGCTTGAGTTTCTTGGCGGTGAATTACACGCCGTGGCACATCTTCTGCTAATGGGGGTAATTCTGCTTGGACGCTGACAGCACTTCGCTCAAGTAGTAGACGGGCCGCTGGACGGGCAAGGCTCTGCCGTCTTCTGGGCGCTCGACCACAATGACAGTGCTGACCACCCGGCTGGTGGCGGCTATGTAAAGGAACATGGGTTCCTTGTCTGCTGGCGCTGCCAGGACAGGCGGGGTGGACAGCAGTCGCTTGAGTTGCTGGAAGGCTTCATCCGCCTGGTCATTCCACTCGAAGCAAGTGGTTTTCTTCATCTATTGGTACAGGGGGAGTGCTTTTTCTCCCAGCCGGCTGATGAAGCGGCTGAGAGATGCCAGGCACCTCGTGAATCTCTGGACATCTCGCACACGGGTCGGCCGTTCCATCCTCTCGATGGCTTTGATCTTCGCAGGGTTGCACTCAATGCCGCGTTTGGATACCAGGACGCCAAGGAGCTGGCCTGCTGGTACCCCGAAGACGCATTTCTCCAGGTTTAGCTTAATCCGAAAGCGGCGCAGATTCTCAAACGTTTCTTGGAGATCCTCCAAAAGGGTTCCTCTCTTGTCCGTCTTTACCACAATATCATCCACGTAAACATGGGCATTCCTGCCAAGCTGCTTGAGGAGACACTTCTGCATGCAACGCTGAAAGGTGGCGCCGGCATTTCTCAAGCCGAACGTCATGGTCAGGTAGCAGAAGGCCCCAAACGGCGTGAGGAAGGCAGTCTTCAGACGGTCGGCTGGATCAAGCTTGATTTGGTGGTACCCCGAATAGGCATCAAGGAAAGACATCAGCTCGCATCCGGCTGTGGAGTCAATCACTTGATCTATTCATGGCAAAGCAAACAGATCTTTGGGGCAAGCTTTGTTCAGGCTAGTGTAATAAATGCACATGCGCCATTTATTGTTCAACTTCAGCACCAGGACTGGATTTGCTAGCCACTCGGGATAAAAAACTTCCATGATGAAGCTGGCTGCTAGCAGGCGGGCGACTTCCTCCCCAACGACTCTTCTCTTCTCTTCCGACAGGCGGTGCAGCGGCTGCCTGACAGACTTTGCATCTTCCCTCACGTGTAGCTTGTGCTCGGCGAATTCCGTCGGAACACCAGGCATCCTTGGGGGACCATGCGAAGATGTCCTGATTCTCACGGAGGAAATCGACGAGCTCGCTTTCCTATTTGCTGTCTAGGCTTGACCCTATGACAGCAAATCGCTCCGGGTGAGATGGGTCCAAGGCAATCTTCTTTGTGTCCTTGGAGGGCTGGAACGAGCCTTGCGGTTCCGCCTCCTTGGGATCGGCTGATATGGCCGGCTGCTCGCCAGCCATTGCCACCAGCCGCTCCAGACGGCGCTTTTCCTCAGCCACAACAAGGGTTTCTGCCAGGCAACTGCTGGCTTTTGCACATGCAATGGACTTCTCGTAGTCCCCGGTTATGGTGATTATTCCCTTGGGACCAGGCATCTTCATCTTGAGGTAGGCATAATGGGGGACTGCCATGAACTTTGCAAGAGCGGGCCGGCCCAAGATCACGTGATAGGGACTTTCCAGGTTCACTACTTCAAACCAGATCGGCTCCCTCCGGAAATGCGTCTTGTCACCAAACAGGACATCGACCCTAGCCTTGCCGATTGGTGAACAAGAAGGCCTGGCACAATGCCATGGAACACGGTCCTGGTGGGCTGAAGCTGCTTCTCTTTGATGCCCAACTTCTCCATGGTGTCTCGGTACATGATGTTGATGCTGCTGCCGCCGTCTACCAGGGCTCGGGAGAAACGGCAGGCCCTCCTGTCAGTGGAGAGAGTGGCGTCCAGGACCAAGGCATAGGCCCCTGGAGACGGCATGACAGCCGGGTGATCCTCTCGGCTCCAGCTGACAGGCCTTTCAGACCAGTGCATGAACTCCGGGCTTTTGACGGCAACAGTGTTGACTTCTCTGCGCTGCTGGCGCCGGCTGTGCCTATCATCCGTCTGGCTGGTGAAGACAACATAGGCTCCATTTTCTTCTGGGAACTCATCCTGGACCTGGCCGCCAGGGCGAGCAGCCGGCGGATTAGGAGGCGGAGCCGGCGGTCCAGCAGGCGGCGGGGGCAGAGCTTCTCCCCTCGCAATCCTTGTGAGCGAGTGACACTTCCGCGTGGTGTGGTTGGAGGGCTTTGCGCCGTTGTGGAACTTGAAGGGGGCGTCCAAGGCTTGATCAAAGGAGAAGGCCGGCTGCCACATGGGTTTGCCGCCCTTCTGGCGCTTGGGCCCTACTTGAGCCTCTGGCTGCTGTCCGCCGACCGCTACCACCAGCCACCCGTTGACAGCCGGAACCTGGGCCTTGCGCTTCTGGTCGTTGTTCTGCTAGCGCCGGCTGGATTCTCCTGCCGGTGTCTTTGGAGGGGTCATCTTGCCAGAAGCATCTACTTGCAGCTCGGTCTTCATGGAGGAGTCAGCGGTGGCGTACTTGTCCGCTATGCTTAGCAACTCATCCAACGTGGCCGGCTCGTCGCACAGGAGCCGGTGCTTGAGCAAGGTGCCTTCTCTACACCCGGTCGTGAAATACTCAATGGCTTGTACCTTGTGCACTCCCTCGCAGGAGTTTCGCAGCTCCGCCCAACGCGTCACATAGTCGCGAGCCGACTCGTCCGGGCCTTGGACACACAGGGAGAGCTGACGCGGCTTGGGCGGGTGCTTGTAGGTGCTGGTGTAGTTGCGTGTGAAGGCGTCGATGAAGTCTAGCCAGCCGTTGATGCTGTTGGGCTTGAGGCTGTTCAGCCACGTCCGTGCCGTGCCCTGGAGCATGAGAGGCACGTACTTCATCGTGACACGCCTGTTGCCGGTGGCTATGCTGACAGCCGTGGAGTAGTCCACCAGCCGGTCCTCTGGTTTCACTGATCCGTTGTACTTGGGGGTGTCTCTGGGGAGCGAGAAGCCCTTGGGAAAAGGCTCGTTGCGGATGCGGGGGCCGAAGCAGGCCGGACCGAGGTCATCATCTTCTTCAACCGCCTGGGAGTGAACCAGACGGTCCAGGCGGTGGCGGGCGTCGTTCTCCCCGACCCCCTCGCGGCGGCCCAGGCGGCCTGCTAGAGAGGGGTGGTCAACAGGCGGAGGAGACACGCGCCTCTCCCGCCTAGGAGGAGGCGGCTGCTCCCCTCGTCGTTCTATGGCCCTTGGGCGGCCGTCTTCGTCGCGCTCGATGGTGAAGCGCGTCTGCCGGCTGCGGCTGGCAGCGGGCTCTGAGTCTCGCCGGTTGGTAGCGCCGACTGCTGGAGAGCGGGACGTGGCTCCCTGCTCCCGCCGAAGAGGGCGGTTGCCGGCGTGTGCAGCCTCCTCTGATACCCGGCGTCGGGCCTCCTGCTGCGTAGCAGCAGTGTCGAGGAGCTGGCGGGCACGCTGGGTCATGCAACGGAGCTCGTCTCCCTCCAAGTGGCCCATCTCATCGACTGCCGCCTGGGCAGCCCTTAGGTTCTTCGAGGGAGTGCAGTACACACGCCGCGGGGCTCCTAGCATATCCGCTAGCAGCCCGCCGTGATCACGGACAACGCCAGCTCGGCTAGGCTCGCCAGCAGCCGGCGTGCCACAGATGGCGCGGTCCATTTCGCGAAGGTAAGCTTCAGTGAGGCGTCTGGAGGCAGCCAGTTTGTTGGCGTTGTCGAGGAGCAAGACGCGGAGTGCCTCCAACTCCGCGCCGTCTGCCCCCGCCGCGACAGGGGCGGCGAGGTGCTGCAGAGCGGCCTCGAGCAGGTCTGGGCCCGTTCGGCACGATGGCTCGCCGTGGTCGGTGACGAGCACCTGCGTGACGATGCCGATGGTGCTGCAGATCGGAAGAACGGGAAGAGGGTCGTTGACGATCTCCACGTGCTTGGGGAAGGAGTCGTCGGGGTTGACGATCATGTCTATTGGTGGGTCGGAAGAGCCTATTGACTCCACGTCAGATGCACGCGCGTCGACGAGGTGGAGCTTGTCGAGGAGCTCGACGAGGAAGCTCTACGGCGCCACTAGCTTGGCCACCGGAGAAGGTTCGTCGTGGACGCGGGCGGCGCCGAGCAGATCGGCGAGCCCGTTCACGGCGCATGCAGCCTCAGCGCTGCGAAGCATCCCGGTCTCCACGCCAGCGGGCGTGCCGGGCTGGCTACTCTCGCCAGGAAAGAACAAGGTTCCCGTCCAGAACATGTCTCCGGACGACGGTGCACTTAGCCCCACGGTGGGCGTCAAATGTCGGGGTTTTGGGACGACATATGCCAAAGGATGACTTATCATGCATGGGGTCAAAAGAACGTCGACGGGCTCGGGAAGCGGGATAAAGTGATACTTAGGACGCCTACGAATCTTACCCAGGTTCGGGGCTCTCCGGGGAGATAACACCCCTAATCCTGCTCTGCGGGGACTCCGCGTCATCACTGATAGCACTAGAGTAGCTACAGGATTGCTCTTTGAGCTGTGAGGTGAGAAGGAAGAAGATTAACAAGGCTAGCCCACCTCCTCTCTAGGGTTCTTGTCTTGTGAGCTTCTAATAGCCAACTATCCAGCCCTCAACATGGAGGATCCTGGGGGTTTATATAGGCCTACCCCCCAGGGGTACAATGGTAACTTCGACGTCGTGGCCCCCAGCCGTCAGTGTCTTCTGGTGCCGGCCTCGCCGTCTGTCTGCTGGGGCCCGCCACCTGCGGGCCCCCCTGTGATTGCCTTTCACTGTGGGGGTGCTTTTGCTGACGACAGCCTCGTTGGGAAGGAGATGGCTACAGTGCCATCGTCCCTCGCCGTATGCTGCCGCCTCGCCCCGTCCCATCATCTTGATGAGGCTCGGACTTCTAGGGCGGGGTGTGCCGTCTGCTACCAGACGGCCGTCTCCCCTGACTGCCTGCCAGAGGCGGTTCGTTCTTGAGCTTGCTCACTGACCGGTGGGGCCAGCCACCTGCTGACCCCGCCGTTTGTGGGTAGTGGGATCATGGCCTCCTCTGACCGCTGCTTGGTCACAAGCCTTGTGGCTATAGTGGTCCGCCGCTTAGGAGATTTCCCCAAAGTACATGGTCACTGTAGCCAAGTCCTTATTGATCTTCTAAGGACATGTTCTCCTGTAGCCATGCCCCCCGCCACGCCGGGACCCACCTCAGCATGTTCCATGAAGGAGGAGCGCGGGGCCGTCTGCTGGCTGGTGGTGCTTGGTGTTGCCGCCTGTTGGGTCCCTGCCGCCTGCTGGCAGCCGGCTCCTAGGGCAGGCCACCGTAGGAGGCGGCTCAAGGAGCAGACGGCCGCGGGAGACCAGGCGGCTGCTGATTTGTCTTAAAATACCAAGGGTAGGCGCTGAGGGTACCCTTGGTCCATATCTCCGACAGTTTTTGCTCTAGTGCTTCACTTATATCTTGTAGAGCATAGTGGTGGTAATATTTTGAAGAAATTGTTGAACTCTCATGCCTCACTTAGATCTATTTGAGAGTCTATTAAAACAGCATGGTAAATTGTTTAGGCTAAAGAAACTAGTCTTCACATGATAAACATGCAATGTCAATGTAGTAAAAAAATTCACATCAAGTGCATTGAATAGAAAGAGATGTTGGATGCTTGATAATTGTTTTGAGACGTGAGGATAGTGATATTAGAGTCATGCTAGTGGAGTAATTATGAAATTGAGAAATATTTGTGTTAAGGTTGGTGATTCCCGTAGCATGCACGTATGGTGAACCATTATGTGACTAAGTTAAAGCATGAGGTATTTGTAGAGTGTCAACCTTTGTGTGGAGTTCGGGGGCGCGCGATGGTTAACTCCTACCAACCTCCCCCTAGGGGCATGCGTTGATTGCTTTGTTTTGATGACTCGTAGATTTTTGCAATAAGTATATGAGTTCTTATGACTAATGTTAAGTCCATGGATTATACGCACTCTCACCCTTCCACCATTGCTAACCTCTCTTGTACCGCGCAACTTTCGTCGGTGCCATAAACCCATTGTATATCCTTCCTCAAAATAGCCACCATATTGTTCCTCAAAACAGCCACCATACCTACCTATCATGGCATTTCCATAGCCATTCCGAGAAATATTTCCATGCAACTTTCCACCGTTCCGTTTATATGACACACATCATATTGTCATATTACCATTGCATGATCATGTAGTTGACATCGTATTTGTGGCAAGGCCACCATGCATAATTTTTATACATGTCACTCTTGTTTCATTGCACATACCGGTACACCGCCAGAGGCATTCATATAGAGTCATACTTTGTTGTTGTAGTATCGAGTTGTAATCTTGTGTTGTAATGAAAGTGTGATGATCATCATTTTTAGAGCATTATCCCATGTGAGGAAAGGCTGAATCTATAAAGCCCCTACGCAAAAAAAAAAGAAAAAAAAGAAAGGCCAAAGAAAAAAAGAAAGGCCAAAAAAAGGAAAAAAAAGAAAAAAAAAGAAAAGAAAAAAGGGACAATTGCTAATATCTTTTTCCACACTTGTGCTTCAAAGTAGCACCATGTTCTTCATTGTACAAAGTCTCATGCTTAGTCACTTTCATATACTAGTGGGAATTCTCGTTATAGAACTTGGCTTGTATATTCCAACGATGGGCTTCCTCAAATGCCCTAGGTCTTCGTGAGCAAGCAAGTTGGATGCACACCCACTAGTTTCTTTTGTTGAGATTTCATTCATATTTAGCTCTAGTGCATCCGTTGCATGGCAATCCCTACTCACTCACATTGATATCTATTGATGGGCATCTCCATATCCCGTTGATGCGCCTAGTCAATGTGAGACTATCTCCCTTCTTTTTTTCTTCTCCACAACCACCTCTATTCCACCCATACTGCTATATCCATTGGTCACGCTCATGTATTGCGTGAAAGTTGAAAGGTTTGAAAAGATAGAGCATGAAAAAAATGCTTGGCTGAAATCGGGGTTGTGCAAGATATGAATATTTTGTGTGATAACAAGGGAGCATAGCCAACATTATATGATTTTGTAGGGATAACTTTCTTTAGCCATAGTATTTTGAGAAGATGTGATTGCTTTGTTAGTATTGCTTGAAGTATTGTTATTTCTTATGTCAATATAGACTATTATCTTGAATCTTTCAGATCTGAACATTCATGCCACAATTAAGAGAACTACATTGAAACACTATATTGGTTAGCATTCCACATAAAAAATTCTTTCTTTATCATTTACCTACTCGAGGACGAGTAGGAATTAAGCTTGGGGATGCTTGATACGTCTCCAACGTATCTATAATTTTTTATTGTTCCATGCTATTATTTATGAAGTCTTCAATGTCTAATGGGCTTTATCATTCACTTTTATATCATTTTTGGGACTAATATACTAACCCAAAGGCCCAGTCCAGATTGCTGTATTTGCCTATTTTAGGGTTTTGCAGAAAAGGAATATCAAACGGAGTCCAAACGGAATGAAACCTTCGCAGGAGATATTTTTGGAGGAAATCACGCATGAAAGACTTCGGGGCCAAGCCAGACGACGGAGGGGCCACCCTCGAGGGTGGGGGCGTGCCCCCCTTCCCAGGGCGCGCCCCCCTGCCTCGAGGGAAGCCCCTGTGGCCCCAGGTACCCCTCTTCTTCCTATATATACCTACATACCCCAGAAACTCCATACGTAGAGAGAAAACCCTAATTCCACCGCCATAGGTACTGTTCCCATGGAGATCCCATCTTGGAGCCTATTCCGGGAGGGGTATCCATCACAGTGGCCTTCTTCATCTTCATCATCGCCCTCACCATGAGTTGTGAGTAGTTTACCATAGACCTTTGGGTCCATAGCTAGTATCTAGATGGCTTCTTCTCTCTCTCCGGATCTCAATACAAAGTTCTCCTCGGTATTCGAGGAGATCTATTCGATGTAATCTCTTTTTGCGGTGTGTTTGTCGAGATCCGATGAATTGTGAGTTTATGATCAAGGTTATCTATGAAAGATATTTGGTTCTTATCTGAACTTTTTATGTGTGCTCATAATATCCTTGCAAGTCTCTTCGAATTATTGGTTTGGTTTGGCCCACTAGATCTATAGTTCTTGCAATGGGAGAAGTGCTTGGCTTTGGGTTCAATCTTGCGGTGTCCTTTCCCAGTGACAGTAGGGGCAGCAAGGCACGTATTGTATTGTGTCCATCGAGGATAAAAAGATGGGATTTTCATCATATTGCTTGAGTTTATCCCTCTACATCATGTCATCTTGCTTAAGGCGTTACTCTGTTCGTATGAACTCAATACACTAGATGCATGCTGGATGGCGGTCGATGTGTGGAGTAATAGTAGTAGATGCAGGCAGGAGTCGGTCTACTTGTCTCAGACGTGATGCCTATATACAATGATCATGCCTAGATAGTCTCATAATTATTCGCTTTTCTATCAATTGCTCGACAGTAATTTGTTTACCCGCCGTAGAATATCGCTATCATGAGAGAAGCCACTAGAGAAAACTACGGCCCCCGGGTCTATCTTTATCATATTACTTTCCCATCAACTAGCCAATTTCTGTCGCCGTTGTTTATTTGCTTTCTTTACTTTCTGTTTCTATATCAAAAATACCAAAAATACAAATTATCATCTCTATCAGATCTCACTCTCGTAAGTGACCGTAAAGGGATTGACAACCCCTTATCGCGTTGGCTGCGAAGTTCTTATTTATTTGTGCAGGTGCGAGGGACAGGCGCGTGGTCTCCTACTTAATTGATACCTTGGATCTCAAAAACTGAGAGAAATACTTACGGTACTGTGCTGCATCTCCCTTTCCTCTTCGAGGGAATACAACGCAAGCTCAAGAGGTAGCAACTCCCGGTGATGACCGTAGTTTGAGGAGTTCATGTATTCACTATGTGTTAATGCTTTGGTCCGGTACTCTATTAAAAGGAGGCTTTAATATCCCTTAGTTTCCACTAGGAACCCGTTGCCACGGGAGGGTAGGACAAAAGATGTCATGCAAGTTCTTTTCCATAAGCACGTATGACTATATTCGGAATACATGCCTACATTACATTGATGAACTGGAGCTAGTTCTGTGTCACCCTAAGTTATAACTTTTACATGAGGAATCACATCCGACATAATTCTCCATCACCGATCCAATGCCTACGAGGTTTTCACATATTGCTTGTTGCTTATTTACTTTTCCGCTGCTACTATTAGTATAACTACAAAAATACTATCGTTACTTTTATTGTTGTTACCACTATTTCCATATTACCTTGCTACTAAATTACCTTGCTGCAGATACTAAGTTTCTAGGTGTGGTTGAATTGACAACTTAGCTGCTAATACTTAAGAGTATTCTTTGGCTCGCCTTGTGTCGAATCAATAAATTTGGGTTGAATACTTTACCCTCGAAAACTATTGCGATCCCCTACATTGTGGGATATCAAGACTATTTTCTGGCGCCGTTGCCGGGGAGCATAGCTATATTCTTTAAGTCACTTGGGAGTTATATCTGTTGATCACTATGAAGAACTTGAAGGACTCAAAAACCGAGATCTTTGCCTCAACTACGAGGGGAGGTAAGGAACTGCCATCTAGCTCTGCATTTGATTCACCCTCTGTTATGAGTAAATTTGCGACACCTACTCCTGCTATTGAATCTGATATGTCGCATGTTCTTGATGATGCCACTTTTGCTATGTATGATGAAACTACTTCTATGCTGGATAACACTGTGCCACTAGGTGAATTTCTAGATGAAGAAATTGCTAAGGTTAGGGAGAATTCAAATATTGAAACTGATAATATTTATGAAATTGATGATGAAGATTCTCCCCCTAAATATGAATTGCCTGTTATTCCTGAGGGTTATGTTATGGATGAAGAAACTGCTAGAGACTTTCTTGCTTCCAATGATAGCTATGATCTTAAGAAACTATTAGCTAAGCTGAAAGATAAGTCTTTGTATGCTAGTATGAAATATGACCCTGCTTTTGCTACTTCACCTCTCTTTGTTACTGATAAGGATTATGATTTTTTTGTTGATACTGAGTAAATTACTTTGGTTGAATCTGATCCTTTCCATGGCTATGAATCTGAAACTGTTGTGGCACATCTTACTAAGTTGAATGATATAGCCACCTTGTTTACCAACGATGAAAAGATTTGTTATTACTATATCCTTAAGTTATTTTCATTCTTGTTAAAGGGTGATGCTAAGACATGGTTTAATTCTCTTGATCCTGATTGTGTGCGTAGTCCCCAGGATATGATTTATTACTTCTCTGCTAAATATTTTCCCGCTCATAAGAAACAAGCTGCCTTACGGGAAATATATAACTTTGTGGAAATTGAAGAAGAGAGTCTCCCACAAGCTTGGGGGAGGCTTATCCAATTACTTAATGATTTGCCTGATCATCCTCTTCAGAGGAATGAAATACTTGATGTTTTTTATAATGGACTAACCGATGCTTCCAGAGACCACCTGGATAGTTGTGCTGGTTGTGTTTTCAGGGAAAGAACAGTTGATCAAGCTGAATTACTATTGAATAATATGTTGGCCAATGAAAATAATTGGACACTTCCTGAACCAGCCCCTAAGCCAACTCCGAAGAAAAGAGTTGTTCTATTTCTCAGTCCTGAAGATATGCAAGAGGCAAAGAAATCTATGAAAGAAAAAGGTACTAAAGCTGAAGATGTTAAGAATTTACCGCCTATTGAAGAAATACATGGTCTTGATAACCCGACGCAGGTAGTAAAGGTAAATTCTCTTTATAGATTTGATGAAGGTGGTATTCCTCGTTATAAGTCTGCTAGCCAATGCTTAGATGAGTTTGATAATTTTATTGTGAAACAAGAAAACTTCAATGCTTATGTTAGTAGACAATTACAACGTAATGCTTATATGATTGAACGCTTGACTGATTATATATCTAGATTTAAAGGTGAACTAAAACTCATTAGTAAACATGCTTCTATGGTTACCACTTAGGTAGACCAAGTACTTAAGGCTAAGACTGGTTTGCTCAATGAATTAAATAGTAAGAATAATGACTTTGCTATTAGAGTTGCAACTAGAGGGGGTAAAGTGACTCAGGAACCTTTGTATCCTGAGGGCCACCCTAAGAGAATTGAGCAAGATTCTCAGAGAGCTAATTTAGATGCACCTAGTTCTTCTAAGAAGAAGAAAAAGAAGAATGATAGGACTTTGCATGCTTCTAGTGAACCTGTAGCTAACACACCTGAGAATCCTAATGATATCTCTGTTTCTGATGCTGAGACACAATCTGGTAAGGAGCATGAACCTAGTGATAATATTAATGATGATGTTCATGATGATGCCCAACCTAGCAATGATAATGATGTAGAGATTGAACCTGCTGTTGATCTTGATAACCCACAATCTAAGAATCAACGTTATGATAAGAGAGACTTTGTTGCTAGGAAGCAAGGCAAGGAAAGAGAACCATGGGTTCAGAAACCCATGCCTTTTCATCCGAAACCATCCAAGAAAAAGGATGATGAGGATTTTGAGCGCTTTGCAGAAATGATTAGACCTATCTTTTTGCGTATGCGTTTGGCGGATATGCTTAAAACAAATCCTTATGCTAAGTATATGAAAGATATTATTACCAATAAAAAAAGATACCCGAAGTTGAAATTTCTACCATGCTTGCCAATTACACTTTTAAGGGTGGAATACCTAAGAAAATAGGAGATCCAGGAGTACCTACTATACCTTTCTCCATTAAGAGGAACAATGTTAAAACTGCCTTATGTGATCTTGGGGCCAGTTTTAGTGTTATGCCTCTCTCTTTATATCATAGACTTGACTTGAGTAAGTTGACACCTACTGAAATATCTTTGCAAATGGCCGATAAATCAACTGCTATACCTGTCGGTATTTGTGAGGATGTGCCTCTTGTGGTTGCAAATGTTACTGTTCTAACGGACTTTGTTATCCTTGATATTCCCGAGGATGATAGTATATCTATTATCCTTGGTAGACCCTTTTCGAATACTACAGGGGCTGTTATTGATTGCAACAAAGGCAATGCCACTTTTCATGTCAATGGTAATGAGCATACGGTACACTTTCCGAGGAAACAACCTCAGGTCCACAGTAACAATTCTATTGGAAAATTTTCAACTATTACTATTGGAGGTTTTGAATTTCTTCTTCCTACTATCAAGAAGACATATGATATTCTTATTGTTGGGGACATACATATCCCCATTGAGGTAACCTAGTGTTATTCGAAAATTCTCCGGTTTCATGTTATTCGAAAAGATTTTATTAACAACACTGGATCAACCTTGTTAATGGATTCCTTTTGATGAGCATGAGATGGGTGTATCTAGAGAAGCACAACCAGCTGTACCCTTCTTTTACTTTCTGTTAATTAGGGTAAATAAAGCAAAAATAGTATTTTATGTCTGTTTCCAGACTTATCCGTGCAATAAAAAATACCCCGAAAATATAAGTTCTCCAAATGCCCTGAAAATGAAATATGATTTTTTCTAGAATATTTGAGAATATTTGGCACAGAGAACACAACAGGGGGAGCCAGCACCTAGCCACGAGGGTCCATGGCGTGCCCACCCTCACTGGGCGCGCCCCCTGTCTCGTGGGCCCCACGTGGTCCCCCTCCACTTATTCCTACACCCACACACACCTTCTTCCTCCCAAAAAAAATCACTATCCAGCTCAAGCACGAGTTCTAGCTCATCTTGCTGCCATTTTCGATCTCCTTGCTCAAAGCTCCATTCACAAAACTGTTTGGGGAGATTGTTCCTTCAAAAATGCATAGGAAAATCTTCAAAGGTGGTTCCTCAAGGAAGCAAGATCGAAGGCTCGCGATGCGTGAGCCGGACGATGAATTGCCGAGGGAAGCTGAAGTGCGGCCTTGTGAATGGCCGTCAGAGGAGTTTATGGTTCGGGCAGGCATTAAGGAGGAGTTTGACGCATATGTGCGTAATGTTGGTCTCGAGGGCTTCATGCAAGATAAGTGCCCTCAATACCATTACTTAACATATACCTTTGTAAGAAGGTTTAAATTTTCATCTTCACGTAATTCTCACACTGTCCTGTTTGATCTTTATGATAAAACTTACACCATGGACCTAGAAGATTTTAATGATGCTTGTAAGCTCCCCCAGTGGGGCAATATTAGTGATCCTCGCAAATCTGAATATAAAGACTTCCTTGCTAGTATCAGTGTGAGGGAATCTAGAGAGATCACACAAGCTACCATAGGAAGCATTCATTTTCCTGCTATACATTATTTTGCTCTCTTTATTGGTACATGCATCAACGGTAAAGATGAGGCTTGTCATATGTGCGTCCCAGATCTTAGTGTTCTCAAAAGTGTTGTGTTAGGAGATAGACAATATAACTTGGGAGCCATTGTTGCACGTAGGTTACATCATAATGGTTTAGATGGAGATTTATTTGGTTGGATTTATGCCACTCGCATAGCCCGTCGTCTTGGTGTGCCTATACATGAAAATGATGAACTATTACCGCCTGTTTATTTGGATTATAATGCTATGGTTAGCCATCGGTTTATAGAGCGGGATGAACAATCCCTCCGGTATCGACTAATCTTTGACAGGCACCACACTGTCCATATTGCTCTCCCTGCTCCTACCTTCTTTGACTTTCAAGCAAAAGGGAGATATATTATAACCAGGGAGGAAGCAAATGAGTATAAGGAGACAATGAGAGCAGCTCGTCTCTAGGATGCAGCTCGCTAGGCAGTAGCTGCTGCATCTCAGTACAACCTCAACTACGACTTTGGATACCCGCCAGGCCAATATTGGCCATAGACCAACTTAGGCCAAAATGAAGGAAATATGCCCTAGAGGCAATAATAAAGTTATTATTTATTTCTTTATATCATGATAAATGTTTATTATTCATGTTAGAACTGTATTACCAGAAACTTAGTACATGTGTGAATACATAGACAAAACAGAGTGTCCCTAGTATGCCTCTACTAGACTAGCTCATTGATCAAAGATGGTTATGTTTCCTAGCCATACACATGAGTTGTCATTTGATCAATGGGATCACATCATTAGGAGAATGATGTGATGGACAAGACCCATCCGTTAGCTTAACACTATGATCGTTTAGTTTTACTGCTATTGCTTTCTTCATGACTTATACATGTTCCTATGACTATGAGATTATGCAACTCCCGAATACCAGAGGAACAACTTGTGTGCTATCAAACTTCACAACGTAACTGGGTGATTATAAAGATGCTCTACAGGTGTCTCCAAAGGTGTTCGTGGTGTTGGCATAGATCAAGAATAGGATTTGTCACTCCGAGTGTTGGAGAGGTATCTCTGGGCCCTCTCGGCAATACACATCATAATAAGCCTTGCAAGCAAATGACTAATGAGTTAGTCAAGAGATGATGTATTACAGAACGAGTAAAGAGACTTGCCGGTAACGAGATTGAACTAGGTATTGAGATACCGACGATCGAATCTCGGGCAAGTAACATACCGATGACAAAGGGAACAACGTATGTTGTTATGCGGTTTGACCGATAAAGATCTTCATAGAATATGTAGGAGCCAATATGAGCATCTAGATTCCGCTATTGGTTATTGACGGGAGATGAGTCTCGGTCATGTCTACATAGTTCTCGAACCCGTAGGGTCCGCACGCTTAACGTTTGATGACGATCGGTATTATGAGTTTATGAGTTTTGAGGAGTCTCGGAATGTCCGAGACGTAAAGATTGATATATTGGACGACTATATTCGGACACCGGAAGTGTTCCGTAAAGTTTCGGAATTAACCGAAGTGCCGTGGGGTTACCGGAACCCCCCGGGGAAGCTATGGGCCTTAATGGGCCATAGCAGAAAGAGAGAAGGAGGGCCAGGGCTGGGCCGCGCGCCCCCCACCCCTTGGTCCGAATTGGACAAGGAAGGAGGGGGGCCGGCGTCCCTTTCCTTCTCCTTCTCCCTCTCCTTCCTTCCCCCCTTCTCTGTCTTGGTGATTCCTACTAGTAATAGGATTGCAATCCTATTCCTAGTAGGATTGCTCCCTTGGCGCACCATAGAGAGGCCGGCCGGCCTCCCCCCTTGCTCCTTTATATACGGGGGCAGGGGGCACCCTAGAACACATAAGTTGAATTGTTTTAGCCATGTGCGGTGCCCCCCCACAGAAACACACCTCGATCATACTGTTGCAGTGCTTAGGCGAAGCCCTGCGCCGGTAACTTCATCATATCCGTCACCACGCCGTCGTGCTGACGAAACTCTCCCGTGAAGCTCAACTCGATCAAGAGCTCGTGGGACGTCGTCAAGCTGAACGTGTGCTGAACGCGGAGGTGCCGTACGTTCGGTGCTTGATCGGTTGGATCGCGAAGAAGTTTGACTACATCAACCGCGTCACTTGACGCTTCCGCTTTCGGTCTACGAGGGTACGTAGACACACTCTCCCCTCTTGTTTCTATGCATCTGGTAGATAGATCTTGCGCGATCATAGGAAAATTTTGAAAATACTACATTCCCCAACAGTGGCATCATGAGCCAGGTCTATGCGTAGATGATATGCACGAGTAGAACACAATGAGTTGTGGCCTATACTAGTCATACTGCTTACCAGCATGTCATACTTTGCTTCGGCGGTATTGTGAGATGAAGCGGCCCAGACCGACATTACGCGTATGCTTACGCAAGACTGGTTTCACCGTTGTGAGCACTCGTTGCTTAAAGGTGACTGGCGGGTGTCTGTCTCTCTCACTTTAGCTGAATCGAGTGTGGCTATGCTCGGTCCTTGTGAAGGTTAAAACAACACATACTTGACGAAACATCGTTGTGGTTTTGTATGCGTAGGTAAGAACGGTTCTTGCTAAGCCCGTAGCAGCCACGTAAAACTTGCAACAACAAAGTAGAGGACGTCAAACTTGTTTTTGCAGGGCATGTTGTGATGTGATATGGTCAAGACATGATGAGTTATATGGTTTTGTATGAGATGATCATGTTTTGTAAAGTTATCGGCAACTGGCAGGAGCCATATGGTTGTCGCTTTATTGTATGAAATGCAATCGCCATGTAATTACTTTATCACTAAACGGGAGCGATAGTCGTAGAAGCAATAGTCGGCGAGACGACAACGATGCTACGATGGAGATCAAGGTGTCGCGCCGGTGATGAAGGTGATCATGACGGTGCTTTGGAGATGGAGATCAAAAGCACAAGATGATGATGGCCATATCTATCAGGCCCAAGATGTGATTCTATCCCGATCACATGACACTTACGTGATTGGGGCACAACCGCATTTCAGGCGCTTAGCAAGATGGATATCATTACATCGTACCATTACATACATATATGGGGGATACAACAATTCATACAAGTCACATGAATACAACAACATCAATACAAGGCATCCGACTACAGATGCAAACATCAAAAGCACAACGACATCCATCTGCTATCCTAGGCTGCCGACCCGGAAACTAACCCAAGACTGAAGAAGAAGAAGAAGAAGAAGAAAGAACTCCAACACAACGATCATCGCTCTCACGTCAAGATATCGGAAACCTGCATCTGCAACTGTTGTTGTAGTATCTGTGAGCCACGAGGACTCAGCAATCCCATAACCATGGGTAACAAGACTAGCAAAGCTTAATGGGTAGGAAGAGATGAAGTGGTGAAGTTGCAGCAGCGGCTAAGCAATAAAATATGGCGGCTAACTTACGAGTACAAGAATAAGATGAGCATCTACGCAAACGGTCGCAAACTAGTAATGATCGCTAAAGATCCTGAACTACCTACGAGTCAAACATAACCCCACCGTGTTCTCTTCTCAAAGTGAAAAGAGATAGTCACGGTTACTCACACAGTTCTGTGTTTTAACTTGGATCCTCTGTCAAGTTTTCTACAACCGGACATTAACAAATTCCAATCTGCCACATAACCACGGGCACGGCTTTCGAAAGATCATAACCCTGCAGGGGTGTCCCAACTTAGCCCATCACAAGCTCTCATGATCAGCAGAGATAATAATAATATTACCCCTTATCTTAGGGAAGGCCCGATATGACTCGGAATTCCCGATGCACAAGACATTTCGACAATGGTAAAACAAGTCCAGCAAGACCTCTCGGCGTGCCGACACCCTAATAGTAGCTGCGCGTATCTCGTCTCAGGCCACAACCGGATTGTCCAAACTTCTGGTAGGCCAAATACCAGAGTTGCCCCTGGCGGTCACCGGCAGTTGACAGGTTTGGACCAACACTCATGAGGAGCACTAGCCCGGGTTGTAAATTAAGTCCTTGGGGTAATTACTCCCTATGCAAGTTTTTAGTTATTAGGCAAATGTAAAACCAAAGTTGGGTCTTGCAGGAGAAGTTTTATTCAAAGACGGAATGTCAAGGGGTCCCCATATACCCAACCGTGTAAGGAACGCAAAATCAAGGAACATAACGCCGGTTTATCGGCTCCTAAGGTGGCATGAGTGGAACAAAAGACCGAGCAAAAGGCCAAGCCTTCCACCCTTTGCCAAGTATATAGGTGTGTTAATAATAATAATAGATATTGTGATATTCCAACAACAAGTTCCAAAATGGAACGATCTTCATCTTCACCTGCAACTAACAACACTATAAGAGGGGCTGAGCAAGCGGGTAACATAGCCAAACAATGGTTTGCTGGGATGGTGTCAAAGATTAGAGGTTTCATGGCATCAAGGAGAGGGTTGACAATAAAAGATGGGTAGCATGACATATAATGATAGCATCGAGACATCTAGCATGGCAATGATAGTAAAGGTATCCAATGTGATGGTCATCTTGCCTGAGATCCCGCAAGGAAGAAGAACGAATCCATGAAGAAGGTGAAGACGAAGCCACGAAGACGAACCACGTGTAGACGAACGAATCCTCACGATCGCAACGGAAAAGAACTAGCGAGAAGAAAGCACACAACAAGGTAAACATACAACACAAGAACATGACAAGAAGCTCAACCAAGTATGATGCAAGACAAGTCTATAGGATGCAATTCATGGCAAGGGATGAAGCACACAAGAACAACACAAACCAACAAGTTTAAATGAGGACGGAATCAACACATAACAAATCCGGTAAGTCCTCATATGCATAATTTGAAATTAGTCCAGATCTGAACAAACTTTAAGTTAAAGTGGTTAAATAGCAAGTTAACATGCACCATGATGATCTACACGAAATTCTAGTCAAGTTTCATATAAAGTTTGTTTAATTTGGAGCTACAGCCTAGAAGATATCAGCAAAACTAGTCAAGCTTGTCAACGGTGTAAGATGCACCCAAACATCAAGCAAACACACTCCAAACAGATATTCAACATGATATTATGCTTCTACATGCAAAATCACACAAGTTTCATATAGGACACACTCAAAACGGAGCAACGGGCAAAAAGATACGAGCAAAACAAGTTACAATGCAAAGCTGAAGTTAACAGCAGCATAGCAACTTTGGAGTAAGGTATATATACACTACAGCACCCAAACATGATAACAAGAGGCATGGGTGTGAACTAGACATGATACTTAACATGCATGAACTTAGAACACACCCAAAAGCTTGCTGGAACACAATTAACCAAGCATGGCAAGTTGCAATAAATTTATCCAGACTTAATCAAAATCTGGGAAGGCAAAAACATCATCACGATGCTGCCTTCGGAGGCACAAAACAACAAGCATATCTACTCCATTAGGTATATAGAGATCATGGACATGTAGTAGTCATATCATACATCAAACAACTCCATTGGAGCATCTCCATAGGAGGCATGGATCAATAACAACAAGCTTCACCAAATTGAACATGCTGATAAAAGCCTGACAAGTTAAATTTATAGCAATTTGAGAGCAAGAAATAAATAAGCTACAGCCGGCCAAATAAGCAAGTAAGGGCATGGATTTATAGACAATAACATGGACAACGAGACATGATCATTGGCCACTCCAAAACAAGCATGGATTTGAGTGGGGCATCAAGCAAACATAGCATCACGTTTAACAGATTCCAGACTTAGCAGTTTTTCACCAAGTATAAAACAACAACATTGGCATGGCATGTTTACAAGCTTGTTTAAGACACCTCAAGGCATATCATGAAAAGTGGATTGCACCACAGCAAAGACCATATGATTGTGCTTCTAGAACATATAGACATGTGGCATGAAGACAATCACACCAATAGCAATGAGCAAGTGAAATCAACATCTCACAACAAGTTTCAGCACTTAACAGCCACATGCACTTTTGCAATAGAGATTAACATGGCAAGATGACACCTAACATGAATTCTACAACAACCAACATGTAGAGCACTTCACAATGAACATTTTGACATATCATATGCTCCATTTGGATAAACATGCACAAAGTTACAAGCATCACAAGTATGCAACAAAATTACAGTTACCATCAGTTTTAAACATATAGCACACTTACAACGATGATTAGGGCATCAAGATGAACTCAAACAAGCATGGCACAATGGAACAAAGTGTACATCATATCACCACGATCATTTTGACATATTATACACTCAATTTGGATCACCACATAAAAAGTTAGTGCCATGCAAACTTGCAACATTATTAACAGTTTCTGAGGACTTAGCCATATTTTAGCACCAGGAAAAAAACAGAACGAGCGTTGTCAACCTATACTACGCACGAAGCGAGAGATAGGGACAGTCGGGGGTCCTCACCAGAGTGGGCTGAGCCCAGGAAGCAGAGGGGGCCGGCTCGGAGGAGACGGGCCGGAGAGGAGGAGGCCCATGCGGCCGGCAGGGAGCTGGGCCGTGGGCAAGGCCGGCCCACTCACGAGATCACGCGCAGGACGAGCTCGCAGCTCGGTCCCGAGCCATGGCGACGGCGGCTGCTGCTGCCGGCGAGCTGGCGAAGGTGGGGCCGTGGTGGGATGCCGGATCCGGCCGGGAACCGGCGGATTTGGCCGTCCGTCGCCGGATCCACGCCACGGCGGCGAGGCTTGGGCTCGGGGCGGCGAGGAGTTGCAGGCAGAGAGCGGCGGTGCTCGTGGCGGCAGGGCGCGGCGACGTGCCGGCGACGGCGGGAGGCCGCGGCAGGGCGCCGGCGGTGGCGAGTGGCGAGGGATCTAGTGGGGAGCGCGGGGAGCTCGGGTGCCTGCGGGCTGGCTGCGGCGACGGGATCCGGGCCCGGCGGGCCTCGGATGGGCTCGCGGGCCCGCGCGGTGGGGGGGGGGGTGGCGCCAGGTGACATGTCACGCACTGAGTGGAGGAGGGCGTCGGCGACGCTGATGTGGCGGGCGCTGATTGGCCGGAGTGAGGTGGCTAGAGGGGTGGACATGTCCGGCGGCGGTGCGGACATGTCCGGCGCGCGGTGGGAGCGGGGCTTGGTTTCATCTGCGAGAAAAATGGAGGGGGAGGCACATATATATAGGTAGAGGGAGCTAGGAGTGTCCAAATGAGGAGCGCTTTTCGGCCACGCGATCCTGATCCGACGGCCGAGAGCATGGAGGGGGTTAGGATGGGCTTGTGGGCTATTGTGAAAGGGCTGCTGGGCCAAAAGAGAAAGGCTTCCGGTGGTTAACGTGGTTAACCGTTGGGCTACCAAACGAACTCCGAACGCGACGAAACTTGATAGGCGGTCTACCTATACTATAATAAGACCACACGCCAAGTTTCAACCCATTCCGAGAACATTTTCCGGCCACTCATAAAATAAATATTCGGAGGCGCCGCGGGCGCATGCAAGTGTGTGTGGGATCAGAACGGACAACGGAGAGAACGGGCGGACTCGGACGGATGCAAGTTTTGAAAACATGCGGATGCAATGCACATGATGACATGGCAAAATGCAACACGCAAGCAGATGACATGGCAACGGCAACGAATAACTGGCTGACACCTGATGCATCGGTCTCGGGGTTTCACAACAGTCCTCTACTAACAAGAGATCACGTACCGAGATCTTAGGAACGAGACGGAAGATAAAAAGGAAGAACAAAGTTCTTCGAGGACAAAAGAGTGAAACCAAAGAATATTGAGAGGTTGAACAACTTGAAAGAAAGGATACAATGGAGTTGAACGAAGTTGCAAAGACTTTGTTAGACAAGAGGAAGAAGGAATACGATGAGACTCAATGAGGTTGAAAGGCACGAAACTAGAGCTGGATGAACAAGAATGAAATTCGAAACCATGCCGGTAATAAGAGATAGAAAAGGAATTCGAACGAAGGAATTCGGGCAGCACTCCGGTTGAAATTGAAAGAAATAGCACACCGGTTGAACATGAATGGAATAGGACAAGAACCTGAGAAGATGGAATAAAAACATGACGAAATGAACAAGACAATGCCTCCGGAATAATTGAAATGATGGAATTAAAAGAATGGAGAAAAAGATGACAACTTCCATCACGAATGAGTTTGAAAGAGCATCTTCAGAATAAAGGTTTGAACGGAGTTGTTGAAAATCAACAACAAAAGAATAAGCTTGTTGTGGACTTAAGAAAAACATCTCAAAGCTTGAGGTGAATTACCATCGCAACGAAAAGATGGATTAGCTGAGAATGAAGAATTGCAAAACTCCCTTTCAAAAGAATGCGCAGAATTATTTGCGGTCGAGAGGCAAAAGAATAATGCTTGAGCTTGATCCAAAAGAATTAGATGAATATATGAAGAATTATTTAAAACATGAGGAACCACCATGAAGAACTCCGGTAACCAAAAGGATGATGAGATATAAATGACGGACGAAAGAATAAGAATTAAGCCTTGCGATGATTAGACGGGGTTCCGACGAGATAGCCGAGAAAACTTTGAACTGCGGGAAAGAAAAGATAAAAACACTTGGAACTAGAATTTATTCATCAAGAATAAACTCCGAAGGAAGGGATTAAACAACTTGATGAAAACAATAAGAATTATGTTATGCTTATCCTCCACCAATTAAGTTGATGCGAAGCAATGGATTTGCATATCAGTTATTCTCGTTGAAATGATTAAAGAGGGATATATCGCGAACTTGCGAAAATCTTCAAGAAACACCGGTAGGATTGGAATGAACGGATGAGTTGGTGTGATAACAAATGAGAAGAATTATTGCACGAACCACCTTAAGAATTGAAACCACGTGAAGAAAAGAACGAACCATCGGGAAGAATTAAAGTTGAGTGATGAAAGAGAACGACCACCGTAAGGAATTGAAATTGAGTGAATACAAGAGAATGAATCGCCGGAAAGAATAAAGCACTTGGGGAATTTTAGATACAAAAGAACGAAGAGCTCGTGAACTGATTAAAGAATATTTGAACGAAGCACCGAACGAATGTGAGACGAACGAAGAGGCATCAACGAAGAATATGTGGAGGACGAAGTTGAGAACCGAGAACGATGAAATCTTCTGAATGATGGCCTTCGGAGGAACACAAAGAAAAGAGTTCATGAAATACTCCGGAAGAGTGAAAAGAAGAAAGGTTGAACCAATGATGAAAATAATTTGAAAACGATCTTCAGAAGGCATATGACTGATGGAATCCATACTTACGTCATACATGAAAAGAGATTTGAAACACTCCGGGAAATTAGAAGAGTCAGGTAAGATCCTGGAAAAGACCTATGGATTATGAGCCCACCGAAAAGAAAACACCGTTGCAAATTAACGAAAATGAGATGATGCACCGGAATTATTAAAAGACTCGAATGAGGTGACAACCTCAGATTAATTCGAACACAGGCGAATCTCTTGAGATGGCTTCGGAACTCCGGAACAATTAATTAGCGAGAGGTGAACGAGCAAGGGGAAAACCATCTGAGCAAAGGGAAAAGAATATGAAGAACACCGAATACTTGAATTGATTCCACCGCACAAGAAGAAGAGGTGAAGAATAACGAACGAGAGAAGAATTCACCAGTTGAAATAATTGAGGAAGAATGCAGAGGATCACACGAGTAGGATGGATACTCGATTAAGGACTCCGGCTCCGAGAAGAAAAAGGGTGGGCGGGTGGGAAAAAGAAAGACAACTTCGGACCGGGAAAACAACGTCGGCTGAAAAGAATTGAGGGTTGAACTTGCAAGAAGAAGAGGGTCGAATCCACTTGACAAGAGATGCACCAGATGAAAGAACTAACAACGCAACAAACAAAAAAAAACTAACCGTGTGAACCTAAAAAACAATTTGAAGGGGAAGAGGAGTAATTCAAAAACCTACGTCAAGATTCCTCACCAGAGCGATGAAGGGGCAGGGGAGTAAAAGGAATTCCTACTCTCCGACATAACTAGACTCCGAAAAAGTTTTCTGCTAGACTCAACAACGGCCATTCTACGATCAATCAAGGGGGCTCCTATGGTCAGTCGAGGCTCTGATACCAACTTATCAGGCCCAAGATGTGATTCTATCCCGATCACGTGACACTTACGTGATTGGGGCACCACCACATTTCGGGCGCTTAGCAAGATGGATATCATTACATCGTACCATTACATACATACATGGGGGATACAACAATTCATACAAGTCACATGAATACAACAACATCAATACAAGGCGTCTGACTACGGATGCAAACATGAAAAGCACAACGACATCCATCTGCTATCCCAGGCTACCGACCCGGAACCTAACCCAAGACTGAAGAAGAAGAAGAAGAAGAAGAAGAAGAAGAAGAAGAAGAAGAAGAAGAAGAAGAAGAAGAAGAAGAAGAAGAAGAAGAAGAAGAAGAAGAAGAAGAAGAAGAAGAAGAAGAAGAAAAAGAAGAAAGAACTCCAACACAACGATCATCGCTCTCACGTCAAGACATCGGAAACCTGTACCTGCAACTGTTGTTGTAGTACCTGTGAGCCACGAGGACTCAGCAATCCCATAACCATGGGTAACAAGATTAGCAAAGCTTAATGGGTAGGAAGAGGTGAAGTGGTGAGGTTGCAGCAGCGGCTAAGCAATAAAATATGGTGGCTAACTTACGAGTACAAGAATAAGATGAGCATCTACGCAAACGGTAACAAACTAGTAATGATCGCTAAAGATCCTGAACTACCTACGAGTCAAACATAACCCCACCGAGTTCTCTTCTCAAAGTGAAAAGAGACAGTCACGGTTACTCACACAGTTGTGTGTTTTAACTCGGATCCTCTGTCAAGTTTTCTACAACCGGACATTAACAAATTCCAATCTGCCACATAACCGCGGGCACGGCTTTCGAAAGATCATAACCCTATAGGGGTGTCCCAACATAGCCCATCACAAGCTCTCACGATCAGCAGAGATAATAATAATATTACCCCTTATCTTAGGGAAGGCCCGATCAGACTCGGAATTCCCGGTGCACAAGACATTTCGACAATGGTAAAACAAGTCCAGCAAGACCTCCCGGCGTGCCGACACCCTGATAGTAGCCGCGTGTATCTCGTCTCAGGCCACGACCGGATTGTCCAAACTTCCGGTAGGCCAAATACCAGAGTTGCCCCTGGCGGTCACCGGCAGTTGACAGGTTTGGACCAACACTCATGAGGAGCACTAGCCCGGGTTGTAAATTAAGTCCTTGGGGTAATTACTCCCTATGCAAGTTTTTAGTTATTAGGCAAATGTAAAACCAAAGTTGAGTCTTGCTGGAGAAGTTTTATTCAAAGACGGAATGTCAAGGGGTCCCCATATACCCAACCGTGTAAGGAACGCAAAATCAAGGAACATAATGCCGGTTTATCGGCTCCTAAGGTGGCATGAGTGGAACAAAACACCGAGCAAAAGGCCAAGCCTTCCACCCATTTCCAAGTATATGTGTGTTAATAATAATAATAGATATTGTGATATTCCAACAACAAGATCCAAAATGGAACGATCTTCATCTTCACCTGCAACTAACAACGCTATAAGAGGGGCTGAGCAAGCGGGTAACATAGCCAAACAATGGTTTCCTGGGATGGTGTCAAAGATTAGAGGTTTCATGGCATCAAGGAGAGGGCTGACAATAAAAGATGGGTAGCGCGACATATAACGATAGCATCGAGACATCTAGCAATGCAATGATAGTAAAGGTATCCAAGGTGATGGTCATCTTGCCTGAGATCCTGCAAGGAAGAGGAACGAATCCATAAAGAAGACGAAGACGAAGCCACGAAGACGAACCACGTGTAGGCGAACGAATCCTCACGATCGCAACGAAAAAGAACTAGCGAGAAGAAAGCACACAACAAGGTAAACACACAACACAAGAACATGACAAGATGCTCAACCAAGTATGATGCAATACAAGTCTATAGGATGCAATTCATGGCAAGGGATGAAGCACACAAGAACAACACAAACCAACAAGTTTAAATGAGGCCGGAATCAACACATAACAAATCCGGTAAGTCCGCATATGCATAATTTGAAATTAGTCCAGATCTGAACAAAATTTAAGTTAAAGTGGTTAAACAGAAAGTTAACATGCACCATGATGATCTACACGAAATTCTAGTCAAGTTTCATATAAAGTTTGTTTAATTCGGAGCTACGGCCTAGAAGATATTAGCAAAACAAGGCAAGCATGTCAATGGTGTAAGATGCACCCAAACATCAAGAAAACACACTCCAAACAGATATTCAACATGATATTATGCTTCTACATGCAAAATCACACAAGTTTCATATAGGACACAATCAAAACGGAGCAACGGGCTAAAAGATACGAGCAAAACAAGTTACAATGCAAAGCTGAAGTTAACAGCCACATAGCAACTTTGGAGCAAGGTATATATATACTACAACACCCAGACATGATAATAAGATGCATGGATGTGAAGTAGACATGATACTTAACAAGCATGAACTTAGAACACACCCAAAAGCTTGCTGAAACACAATTAACCAAGCATGGCAAGTTGCAATAAATTTATCCAGACTTGGTCAAAATCTGGGAAGGCAAAAACATCATCATGATGCTGCCTTCGGAGGCACGAAACAACAAGCATATCATATCCATTTGGTATATAAAGATCATGGACATGTAGTAGTCATATCATACATCAAACAACTCCATTGGAGCATCTCCATAGGAGGCATGGATCAATAACAACAAGCTTCACCAAATCGAACATGCTGATAAAAGCCTGACAGGTTAAATTTATAGCAATTTGAGAGCAAGAAATAAATAAGCTACAGCAGGCCAAATAAGCAAGTAAGGGCATGGATTGATAGACAATAACATGGACAACGAGACGTGATCATTGGCCACTCCAAAACAAGCATGGATTTGAGTGGGGCATCAAGCAAACATAGCATCAGGTTTACCAGATTCTAGACTTGGCACTTTTTTCACTAAGTATAAAACAGCAACATTGGCATGGCATGTTTACAAGCTTGTTTTAGATACCTCAAGGCATATCATGAAAAGTGGATTGCACCACAGCAAAGACCATATGATTTTGCTTCTAAAACATATAGACATGTGGCATGAAGACAATCACACCAATAGAATGAGCAAGTGAACTCAGCATCTCACAACAAGTTTCAGCACTTAACAGCCACATGCACTTTTGCAACAGAGATTAACATGGCAAGATGACACCTAACATGAATGCTACAGCAACCAACATGTAGAGCACTTCACAATGAACATTATGACATATCATATGCTCCATTTGGATAAACATGCACAAAGTTACAAGCATCACAAGTATGCAACAAAATTATAGTTACCGGCAGTTTTAAACATATAGCACTCTTACAACGATGATTAGGGCATCAAGATGAACTCAAACAAGCATGGCACAATGGAACAAAGTGTAGAGCATATCACCACGATCATTTTGACATATTATACACTCAATTTGGATCACCATACAAAAAGTTACAGCTATGCAAACATGCAACATTATTAACAGTTTCTGAGGACTTAGCCATATTTTAGCACCACAAAAAAAAACAGAACGAGCGTTTTCTACCTATAATATGCATGGAGCGAGAGATAGGGCCGACAGGGGGGTCCTCACCTGAGTGGGCCGAGCCCAGGAAGCAGAGGGGGCCGGCTAGGAGGAGACGGGCCAGAGGGGAGGAGGCCCATGCGGCCGGCGGGGAGCTGGGCCGTGGGCGAGGCCGGCCCACTCGCGACCTCACGCGCAGGACAAGCTCGCAGCTTGGTCCCGTGCCATGGCGGCGACAACTGCTATCGGCAGAGAGCTGGCGAAGGCGGGGCGGTGGTGGGACGCCGGATCCGGTCGGGAACCGGCGGATCTGGCCGTCCGTCGCCGGATCCACGCCACGGCGGCGAGGCTTGGGCTCGGGGCGGCGAGGAGTTGCAGGCAGAGAGCGGCGGTGCTTGTGGCGGCAGGGCGCGGCGACGTGCCGGCGGCGGCGGTCGCCAGCGGGAGGCGGCGGCAGGGCGTCGGCGGTGGCGAGCGGCGAGGGAGCCAGTGGGGAGCGCGGGGAGCTCGGGTGCGTGCGGGCTGGCGGCGGCGGGATCCGGGCCCGACAGGCCTCGGATAGGCTCGCGGGCCCGCGCGGTGGGGGGAGGTGGCACCGGGTGACGTGTCACACCCTGAGTGGAGGAGGGCGGCGGTGACGCTGATGTGGCGGGCGCTGATTGGCCGGAGTGAGGTGGCTGGAGGGGTGGACATGTCCGACGGCGGTGCGGACATGTCCGGCGCATGGTGGGAGCAGGGCTAGGGTTCATCTGCGAGAAAAATGGAGGGGGAGGCACATATATATAGGTAGAGGGAGGTAGGAGTGTCCAAATGAGGAGTGGTTTTCGGCCACGCGATCCTGGTCCGACGACCGAGAGCATGGATGGGGTTAGGATGGGCTTGTGGGCTGTTGTGAAAGGGGTGATGGGCCAAAAGAGAAAGGCTTTCGGCGGTTAACGCGGTTAACCGTTGGGCTATCAAACGAACTCCGAACGCGACGAAACTTGACAGGCGGTCTACCTATGCTATAATAAGACCACACGCCAAGTTTCAACCCATTCCGAGAATATTTTCCGGCCACTCATAAAATAAATATTCGGAGGCACCGCGGGTGCGTGCAAGTGTGTCTGGGCTCAGAACGGACAACGGAGAGGACGGGCGGACTCGGACGGATGCAAGTTTTGAAAACATGCGGATGCAATGCACACGATGACATGGAAAAATGCAGCACGCAAGCAGATGACATGGAAACGGCAACGAATAACTGGCTGACACCTGGCGCATCGGTCTCGGGGTGTCACAAAATCATGGGACATATTTTGATTGCATGTGATGTTTATCTTATTATGCTTCTTATTTTTCTTAGTACGATGGCAGCATTATAAGATGATTTTTTACAAAATTTCAAGGTATAAGTGTTCACCCTGAGTATGCACCATTGCGAAAGTTCGTCGTGCCGAGACACCACGTGATGATCGGGTGTGATAAGCTCTACGTTCAAATACAACGGGTGTAAGCCAGTTTTGCACACGTAGAATACTCGGGTTAAGCTTGACGAGCCTAGCATATGTAGATATGGCCTCGAAACACTGGAGACCGAAAGGTCGAGCGTGAATCATATAGTAGATATGATCAACATAAGATGTTCACCATTGAAACTACTCCATCTCACGTGATGATCGGACATGGTTTAGTTGATTTGGATCACGCGATCATTTAGATGACCGGAGGGATGTCTATCTAAGTGGGAGTTCTTTAAGTAATATGATTCAATTGAACTTTAATTTATCATGAACATAGTCCTGGTAGTATTAGCATATCTATGTTGTAGATCAATAGCTCGCGTTATAGCTCCCCTATGTTTTTGATATGTTCCTAGAGAAATATAAGTTGAAAGATGTTAGTAGCAATGATGCGGACTAGGTCCGTGATCTGAGGATTATCCTCATTGCTGCACAGAAGTATTATGTCCTTGATGCACCGCTAGGTGACGAACCTATTGCAGGAGCAGATGCAGATGTTATGAACGTTTGATAAGCTCGGTATGATGACTACTTGATAGTTTAGTGCACCATGCTTTACGACTTATAATGGGGACTTAAAAAAAATTGAACGCCACAGAGTATGTGAGATGTTCCAAGAGTTGAAATTAGTATTTCATACTCATGCCCATGTCGAGAGGTATAAGACCTCTGACAGTACTTTGCCTACAAGATGGAGGAGAATAGCTCAACCAGTGAGCATGTGCTCAGATTGTCTGGGTACTATAATTACTTGAATCAAGTGGGAGTTAATCTTCCAGATAAGATAGTAATTGACAAAGTTCTCTAGTCATTATCACCAAGTTAGTAAAACTTCATGATGAACTATAATATGCAAGGGATGACAAAAGTAATTCCCGAGCTCTTCGCGATGCTAAAATCGGCGAAGGTAGAAATCAAGAAAGAGCATCAAGTGTTGATGGTTAACGAGACCACGTGTTTCAAGTAAAGGGCAAAGGGATAGAAGGGGAACTTCAAGAAGAATGACAAGCAAGTTGTTACTCCCGTGAAGAAACCCAAAGCTAAACTCAAGCCTGAAACTAAGTGCTTCTACTGCAAAGGAAATGGTCACTTGAGGAGGAACTACCTTAGATACTTGGCGGATAAGAAGGATTGCAAAGTGAACAAAGGTATATTTGATATACAGATTATTGATGTGTACTTTACTAGTGTTCATAGCAACCCTTGGGTATTTGATAAGTTGCTAAAATTAGTAACTCGAAACGAGAGGTGCAGAGTGAACAGAGACTAGTTAAAGGTGAAGTGTCGATGTGTGTTGGAAGTGGTTCCAAGATTGATATGATCATCATCGCACACTCCCTATAACTTCGGGATTAGTGTAGAACCTAAATAAATGTTATTTGGCATTTGCGTTGAGCATGAATATGATTTGATCATGTTTGTTGCAATACGGTTATTCATTTAAAGTCATAGAATAATTGTTATTCCGTTTACATGAATAAAGACTTCGATGGTCATACACCCAATGAAAATAATATGTTGGATCTCGATCGTAATGATACACATATTCATAACCTTGAAGCCAAAAGATGAAAGGTTAATAGTGATAGTGCAACTTATTTGTGGCACTGCCGTTTAGGTCATATTGGTGTAAAGCGCATGAAGAAACTCCATAGTGATGGACTTTTGGAATCAGTTGATTATGAATCACTTCGTGCTTGTGAACCATGCCTCATGGGCAAGATGACAAAAACTTCGTTCTCCGGAACAATGGAGCGAGCAACATATTTGTTGGAAATCATACATACTAATGTATGTAGACCGATGAGTGTTGAAGCTCGCGACAGGTATCGTTATTTTCTGGCCTTCAGTGATGATTTGAGCAGATATGGGTATATGTACTTGATGAAGCACAAGTCTGGAACATTTGAGAAGTTCAAATAATTTCAGAGTGAAGTAGAGAATCATCATAACAAGAAAATAGAGTTTCTACGATCTGATCGTGGAGGTGAATATATGAGTTACGAGTTTGGTCTTCATTTTAAACAATGTGGAATAGTTTCACAGCTCACGCCACCCGGAACACCACAGCGTAATGGTGTGTCCGAACGTCGTAACCGTACTTTATTAGATATGGTGCGATCTATGATGTCTCTTACCGTTTTACCACTATCGTTTTGGGTTATGCATTAGAGACAGTTGCATTCACGTTTAATAAGGGCACCGTCTAAATCCATTGAGACGACGCCTTATGAACTATGGTTTGGCCAGAAACCAAAGCTGTCATTTCTTAAAATTTGGGGCTGCGATGCTTATGTGAAAAAGCTTCAATCTGATAAGCTCGAACCCAAGTCGGAGAAATGTGTCTTCATAGGAGACTGTTGGGTACACCTTCTATCACATATCCGAAGGCAAGATATTCGTTGCTGAGAATGGATCCTTTCTAGAGAAGGAGTTTCTCCCGAAAGAAGTGAGTGGGAGAAAAGTGGAACTTGATGAGGTAATTGTACCTTCTCCCAAATTGGATAGTAGTACATCACAGAAATTGGTTCCAGCGATTCCTACACCAATTACTGAGGAAGCTAATGATGATGATCATGAATTTCAGATCAAGTTAGTACTGAACTTCGTAGATCAACCAGAGTACGTTCCGCGCCAGCGTGGTACGGCAACCCGGTTCTGGAAGTCATGTTACTAAACCATGATGAACCTACGAACTATGAGGAAGCGATGATGAGCCCAGATACCGCAAAATGGCTTGAGGCCATGAAATCTGAGATGGGATCCATGTATGAGAACAAAGTGTGGACTTTGGTTGACCTGCCCGATGATCGGCAAGCCATCGAAAATAAATGGATCTTTAAGAGTAAGACCGACGCTGATGGTAATGTTACTGTTTACAAAGCTCGACTTGTTGCGAAAGGTTTTCGACAAGTTCAAGGAGTTGACTACGATGAGACTTTCTCACTCGTAGCGATGCTTAAGTCTGTCCAAATCATGTTAGCAATTGCCGCATTTTATGATTATGAAAGATGGCAAATGGATGTCAAAACTGCATTCCTGAATGGATATCTTAAAGAAGAGTTGTATATGATGCAACCAGAAGGTTTTGTCGATCCTAAAGGTGCTAACAAAGTGTGCAAGCTCCAGCGGTCCATCTATGGACTGGTGCAAGCATCTTAGAGTTGGAATATACACTTTGATAAGTTGATCAAAGCATATAGTTTTTTACAGACTTGCGGTGAAGCCTGTATTTACAAGAAAGTGAGTGGGAGCACTACAGCCTTTCTGATAAGTATATGTGAATGACATATTGTCGATCAGAAATGATGTAGAATTTTCTGGAAAGTATAAAGGAGTGTTTGAAAGGAGTTTTTCAAAGAAAAACCTCGGTAAAGCTACTTACATATTGAGCCTCAAGATCTATAGAGATAGATCGAGACGCTTGATAAGTTTTTTCAATGAGTACATACCTTGACAAGTTTTTGAAGTAGTTCAAAATGGATCAGTCAGAGAAGGAGTTCTTGCCTGAGTCATAAGGTATGAAGTTGAGTAAGACTCAAAGCCTGACCTTGGCAGAAGATAGAGAAAGAATGAAAGTCATTCCCTATGCCTCAGCCATAGGTTCAATAAAGTATGCCATGATTGATACGTCCAAAACGTATCTATAATTTCTGCTTGCTCCATGTTTCTTTTGTGTGATATTGCTATGATATTTATGCACTTCCATACACTTTTGATCATATTTGGACTAACCTATTAACTCAGTGCACCACAGTGCCAGTTCCTGTTTTCTGCTGTTTTTATATTTCAGGTTTCCCCCATATTAAAAGTGCTCCAAAAATTCCGGGAAAAATACAGGAAAAATCAGCGTACAGGAAGCTTCGCGAATAACCAAAGCGGGGCCAGAGGGGAGCCAGGGGTGGCCCAGTCGGCCACCCGGCGCGGCCCAACCCCTGGCCGCGCTAGGGGGGCGCCTGGGGCCCCGGCTCCGCCTCTGGTGACCCCCCTTCACATATATATTCCTCGCGTCCCGAAACCATCGAGGACGGAACCCTTTTTCGCGATCTCGCCTCTGTTCCGCCGCCGCCGCGCTTCCAAGATCGGGAGCATCAGGAGAACTCTTCCCGGCACCCTGCCGGAGGGGAGAACCACCACCGGGAGCTTCTCCACCACCATGGACGCTTCCCGGATGAGTCGTGAGTAGTCCACCTTGGACCATGGGTCCATGATCAGTAGCTATGTGATGTTCTCCTCCCCTCTTTGTTCTTAATGGTTTAGACCTCGTGAGCTGCCCTACATGATCGAGGCACATATGTAATCTTTATGCTGTTGCTCTGCTGAGTTTGCTGGAATCCGATGGATTATGAGATTATGTTCAGATTGTGTGTGAGTAATATATTTTATTCACCTCTTTTATATTTATGTTCTTGAGTAATTCTTGCATGTTCTCCGTTGCTGTTTATTGCTTTGGCCAAGTAGTAGGTAGTAACTCCAAGAGGGAGCGTTATGCTTGATTGTGGGTTCATGCCCCCTGATGACTAGCTTGAGTGACAGAAACATGAGTCTAGGGGATGTGCTGTTGCCACAAGGGGGAAAACAACGGTGCTTGTACTTGCGGGTGCAAGGATTGTTTACTTTACGCCAAGTTCTTTTAATGCAGTTGTCTGTTGCTTTGAGTTTACACTTTGGGTGGGATTCGCAACTTAATACCACCGAGATGTTCTGGATAGATATCTCAAGGTGGATGATTAGTAGTAGATGCAGATGGATTTCGGTCTACTTGCCTTGGTGTACCGCCCATGCTTTTGAGCCTCTACCTTTCTTTGCAGCATAGTTAGCATTGGTTTGTGCACATAATCCTGGCAATTGCTCAGCTGTAATTTGTCTACCTCGCTTTGCTGTTTTATCATCTTTTGGGAGAGAGACATCACTAGTGAACATCATGGGACCCCGGTCCATATTACCACCACTGATCACACCCGCTATTTACTTCCTGTCTTTATTTCCTAGTTGTAGTCATAGCTATCATTATTATCTCTTGTGTTTGATCCTTTGTAAACGACAAGGCCGGAGGGATTGACAACCTCTCTGTACTCGTTGAGAGCAAAGTTATTTGTATCTGTGTGTAGGTCCTATCAACCGCTAAGTTTCTGGCGCCATTGACACCTTCTTGTCGACCCTCGGAGTCTCACGGGATTCGATCCTTGGTATCTTTACCAAGGGAAATTTGCTGCTACGCTACATCTCAAACCTTCCACTTGGGGTAACCAACGAGGGGCGAGAAGCCATCAAGCAAAGTTTCTGGCGCCGTTGCCGGGGACTCCACTCTTCGAGATAGGGGAGTTGCACGCTATCTTTTATCTTTGTTTTTTAGTCTTGTTAGTTTACCTTTCAGTTTTTGCTTTAGTGTCCCTTACCAAAAATCACAAAAATAGTTATCTTGCTTGCTGCTGCTATGGGTTCCACCGAGAACACCAAGTTGTGTGACTTCACTAGTCATAACAACAATGACTTTATCTGCACGCCTATTGCTACACCTGCCACTTCAGCACCTTCTTATGAGATTAAACCTGCTTTACTGAACCTAGTTATGAAAGATCAATTCTCCGGTGCTGGAGATGATGTTGCTTTGCACTTAAATAATTTTGTTGAGCTCTGTGATATGCAAAAGTACAAAGAAGTAGATGGTGATATTGTTAAGCTTAAGCTTTTACCTTTCTCCTTGAGAGGAGGAGCTAAAATCTGGTTTCAATCCTTGCCTAGGAATAGTATAGATTCTTGGGACAAGTGCAAGGATGCCTTTATTGGGAAGTACTATCCCCCTGCTAAAATTATCCAATTAAGGAGTAACATAATGAATTTTAAACAATTGGATAATGAACACGTTGCCCAAGCTTGGGAACGCATGAAATCTCTTGTCAAGAACTGCCCTACTCATGGTTTGACTACTTGGATGGTTATCCAAACTTTTTATGCAGGCTTGAAGTTTACCTCGCGGAACTTGTTAGACTCGGCCGCGGGAGGAACCTTTATGTCAACTACACTTGGTGCTGCCACGAAGCTTCTCGACGAGATGATGACCAATTATTCCCAATGGCACACCGAACGCGCTCCAATAGGTAGGAAGGTAAACTCTGTCGAGGAGATTTCCTCCCTAAATGAAAAAGTTTACTTGATCATGTCTCTACTTTCCAAGCAATCTTCTATTGCTCCTCATGATGTTCCTTTAAATTCTTTGATTGCTCAAGATCAAGTAGATGTGAACTTTATCTCTAGAAACAATTTCAATAACAATGCTTATAGGAGTAATTTTGGTAGCAACCCTAGACCGTTCCCCTCTAATTCCTATGGGAACAACAATGCTTATCCTAGCACCAAGAACTCCACTTCTGAACTAGAGATTATGCTTAAAGACTTCATCACTACCCAAAAGGCCTTCAATAAGAGTGTAGAAGAAAAACTAGACAAACTAGATAATCTCTCTTCGAAGGTAGACAATTTAGCCCATGAGGTAGAGTTGCTTAAAATTAGAACTTCTCCTCTTGAGGAGAGGAAGACCACTCCTATGAATGCTATTCAAGTGCAAATTAATGAAAACATTAGGATGATGGCTAAAGTTAAAGAGAGATGGGCTAGAGAAAAGGAGGAAGAAGATAGAATTAAGAGCCTTCCTACCCACCACACTGTTGCTACTATTCAAGTTGTTGAGGATATCCAAACTCTTAGCACCCAATGCACTCCTAGTCCCATTGGACCTATCAATGGTGATGCTATGACCTCAACCGTAGAAGAAGAAACTCCTATAACCATAGAAGCTACCAAACAAGTGAGCCTAAAGGACACCATTACCACTTTACTTGATAGTAGCGACCTTGATTTTGATAATTGCACCCTTTCTGAAGTTATTGGTTTTCTTCACAAGATGTCTAGAGATCCCCACACTAGCACACTTAATCTTGCCTTCACGAAGCATATCACTAATGCTCTTATCAAAGCTAGGGAGGAGAAGCTTAGGGTAGAAGCCTCCATACCTAGAAATCTAGAAGATAGTTGGGATCCTATGATTAAAATTAAGTTGAATAACTTCTCTTGCTATGCTTTATGTGATGTTGGAGCTAGTACCTCCGTTATGCCCAAAAGAATATATGATATGTTTAAATTGAAATCTTTTGATCCTTGTTCTTTTGGTGTTCGTCTTGTTGATTCTTCAGTAAAGAAACCTTTGGGGAAGATCGACGATGTTCTTATCATTGTCAATGACAATTATGTTCCCGTTGATTTTACTATTATGGATATTGAATGTGAACCTTCTTGTCCAATTATTTTGGGACGTCCTTTCCTTCGCACCGTTGGTGCTATCATTGACATGAAAGAGGGGAATATAAGATTCCAATTCCCTCTCAAGAAAGGGATGGAACACTTCCCTAGAAAGAATATTAAGTTGCCTTTTGAGTCCGTTACACGGGCTAGCTATTCTCTCACTCTTGATAAAACTTGATTTTCTCCTTTTGCATCATGCCTAGCTTAAAGGCATAAAAGAAAGCGCTTTTGGGAGGCAGCCCACAACGAATTAGGTTTTATTTTGCTTTTGTTGTGTCTTGATGTTTGTTACTACAGTAGCATCATCATTGTATCTTTTCTTTTCAGCTTTGTGCCAAGTTTAGCCTCCGATTGCAAGAAAGTTCAAAAGTTGTGACGTGCTGTCCAGAAAATAGATTCTGTCCTTAGACAGAAAAATTCGAATAAAATCACCAGATCATCTTTTTGATCTGAATTTTTTTGACAGCGTGCTCTATACAATTGGCCTTTCGGGCGTCTGTTCTGAGTTTTTTTATTTGAGTTGCAGAAGTGCCCTGAAAAAATTATTTACTACCTGCTGGTCTGTTTTTCACAGATTCTGTCCTGGTTTGCCTTTTCTTCGTTTTGCAAACCTTGAGCTTGCTTTTTCTTTGCAAAAACCTTTTGGCAATCTTGAGAAACAGTAGCTCTTCAAGATTATCTTTATTTCCAGCAGGGAAAAGTTATTTTATTGTGGGTACTAACCTCACTAATCAGATTATGATGAGTTATGTATGAAGGGATTTTTCAAGAGTGCGAGGGAAGATGATAAAAGAAGATTCAGGAGGGTCAAACGCTCAAGCTTGGGGATGCCCCCGTGCACCCCCAAGAAATATTCAAGAAGACTCAAGCGTCTAAGCTTGGGGATGCCCCCATGCATCCCCTTCTCCATCAACAATTATCAGTTCGTCTTTCGTTCCACTATATTTTAATCACTTCATGCGTTATGTGCTATGCTTGGAGCGTCTTGCTCTTAGTTTCCTTTTTAGTTTTCTTTAGCTTTGCTTGTTGTTCATAACAAGTTAGAACCCAGCTTTCTTTGTGTGGGAGAGAAACACGCTCCACTTCAACCTAGAACAAAACATAGGATTTTCATGCTTATCTTTGCTGTGTGTGTTCTTTGTGTTTAGCTCTTAGTTTTCATGCTTTTCTTTTTAAAGTGCTTTTGTTTAGTTGGTTGCTGAACTCTCTTGAGTTTTCATGTTTATTATGTTAACAGAGTTTGCCTGTTGCACTGAGTTGTGTGTCTTAACTTAAAGTAGGTAATTGAGGTTGCTATTTAATTTTAGTAGTAACTTGCAATAGTTTTGAGGTATTGCCATGAGTAATGTCTGAACTTTTGGTGTCAAGAGCTTTAGCCTATTAGTGATAGATGTCGTATTTTGGGCAATCCGTGTTTATTTTCGAAAACCTACAAAATAGTTGAGAACTTTAGCTACTAAATGGATCACTAATCTTTGGAGGGATCGAATATTAGAGTACACTCACGTACCATGAGTCGAGGATGCGCAAGGATAACCAAACCCCCATACACTCCTCCTCGGGGTACTTGTCTCTTTGTGAACCTCCTAATTAGATTGAGAGTTACCGATAATAAGTGCATGAGTTCTTCGGACTAATGTGAGTATTCGAAAGTTGACACTTCCACCTAGCCATATTTTTCTAGCCTCTTCGGTACCGTGCATTGCCCTTTCTCACCTCGAGAGTTGGCGCATACTTCGCCGGTGCATCCAAATCCTTGGCACGATACACTCTGTCATCATAAGCCTCATTATATCCTTCCTCAAAACAGCCACCATACCTACCTATCAAGGCATTTTCATAGCCTTTCCGAGATACAATGCCATGCAACATCCATCTTCTCATGACTTGATCTTCATGTCATACATGCTTTTTGCTTGATCGATGAGCCGCATGCTAGTTGGGCCTTGCCCTAATCATTGCTACGTGACGCACTAGTATCATTGCATATCCTGCTACACTGGCAGAGGCATACATTTGCATACATCATGATAGTTTCATTTTCTTTATGTTGAGTACTTTTGTAAAGTGTGAAAGATCTTCTATACTTCTTGTAATATATAGAGTGTTGCCCCTAAAGTGAGGAAAAGATCCCAAAGAGGACAAAATCAAAAGTTCCCAAAGAGGACAAAATCAAAAGATCCCAAAGAGGACAAATGAGAGTTAAATAGAAAGTGCCATTGAGGCCACAAAAAAATTTAAAAAATAGAAAAAAGCAAAAAAAAAGAAATAAAAAGAGAGAAGGGGGCACACTACTATTCCTTTTGAGAGATCCACACTCGTACTCCATCTTATACCTTTTACTCCATAGAGATTATCATTCATGCATATAGCTATGTGGGGACCTTCACACTATAGAACTTGGCTTGTATATTCCAATGATGAGCCTCCTCAAAAGAGCTCTAGGTCTTCTTGAGCAAGCAAGTTGGATGCACCCCCACTAGTTCCATTGGAGAGCTTACCTTAGCTCATATGTGCATCCGTTGCATGGCAATCCCTACTCCTCATATCATATCTATCATTTGGCTTTCTCTCGCCTATGATTGTCCTCATTGATGTGAGCCTTTCACACCTTTTTTTTCTTCCCCCTTCATCATTTTTCTCTCTTTGCCATCCTAAGTGTTAACTTTCTTGCTTACGCTCATCCATTGCATGAGTGCTCAAAATATCGAAAGGGAGTGGATCATTTTGACTTGTACCTGACTGGTGGTCTGGGGATGAGTCAAGATAAGATTCCAAAGAAGACCAAGTGTGAAACTTTAGTAGATTAAGTTCTCAACAATACAAAAACTATGTTTTACTCTCTCGTATATCACTATCCCCTTTCTTGCACGCAAACACCATTTGGAGACATTCGAGTCACGGACAGCGAGAGCTCTTGCACCTTTATGTTCTTATGTTGCTTGTTACAATGCTAATATAGACTCTTGCTTGTTATGACTTGAATTGAATTACATGCCTTGATTGCTTTACTTAAAAAGTTCTTATATGGTTGATAGCATGTCACCACAGAAATTATGCTTGTTATCATTTACCTACTCGAGGACGAGCAGGAATTAAGCTTGGGGATGTTGATACGTCCAAAACGTATCTATAATTTCTTCTTGCTCCATGCTTCTTTTGTGTGATAGTGCTATGATATTTATGCACTTCCATACGCTTTTGATCATATTTGGACTAACCTATTAACTCAGTGCACCACAGTGCCAATTCCTGTTTTCTGCTGTTTTTCTATTTCAGGTTTCCCCCATATTAAAAGTGCTCCAAAAATTCCGGGAAAAATACTGGAAAAATCAGCGTACAGGAAGCTTCGCGAATAACCAAAGCGGGGCTAGAGGGGAGCCAGGGGTGGCCCAGGCGGCCACCCGGTGCGGCCCCACCCCTGGCCGCGCCAGGGGGGCGCCTGGGGCCCCGGCTCCGCCTCTGGTGACCCCCCCTTCGCATATATATTCCTCGCGTCCCGAAACCCTCGAGGACGGAACCCTTTTTCGCGATCTCGCCTCTGTTCCGCCGCCGCCGCGCTTCCAAGATCGGGAGCATCAGGAGAACTCTTCCCGGCACCCTGCCGGAGGGGAGAACCACCACCGGGAGCTTCTCCACCACCATGGACGCTTCCCGGATGAGTCGTGAGTAGTCCACCTTGGACCATGGGTCCATGATCAGTAGCTATGTGATGTTCTCCTCCCCTCTTTGTTCTTCATGGTTTAGACCTCGTGAGCTGCCCTACATGATCGAGGCACATATGTAATCTTTATGTTGTTGCTCTCCTGAGTTTGCTGGGATCCGATGGATTATGAGATTATGTTCAGATTGTGTGTGAGTAATATATTTGATTCACCTCTTTTATATTTATGTTCTTGAGTAATTATTGCACGTTCTCCGTTGCTGTTTATTGCTTTGGCCAAGTAGTAGGTAGTAACTCCAAGAGGGAGCGTTATGCTTGATTGTGGGTTCATGCCCCCTGATGACTAGCTTGAGTGACAGAAACATGAGTCTAGGGGATGTGCTGTTGCCACAAGGGGGAAAACAACGGTGCTTGTACTTGCGGGTGCAAGGATTGTTTACTTTACGCAAAGTTCTTTTAATGCAGTTGTCTGTTGCTTTGAGTTTACACTTTGGGTGGGATTCGCAACTTAATACCAGCGAGATGTTCTGGATAGATATCTCAAGGTGGATTATTAGTAGTAGATGCAGATGGATTTCGGTCTACTTGCCTTGGCGTACCGCCCATGCTTTTGAGCCTCTACCTTTCTTTGCAGCATAGTTAGCATTGGTTTGCGCACATAATCCTGTCAATTGCCCGGCTGTAATTTGTCTACCTCGCTTTGCTGTTTTATCGTCTTTTGGGAGAGAGAGACATCACTAGTGAACATCATGGGACCCCGGTCCATATTAGCACCACTGATCACACCCGCTATTTACTTCCTGTCTTTATTTCCTAGTTGCAGGCATAGCTATCATTATTATCTCTTGTGTTTGATCCTTTGTAAACGACAAGGCCGGAGGGATTGACAACCTCTCTGTACTCGTTGGGAGCAAAGTTATTTGTATATGTGTGCAGGTCCTGTCAACCGCTAAGTTTCTGGCGCCGTTGACACCTTCTTGTCGACCCTCGGAGTCTCACGGGATTCGATCCTTGGTATCTTTGCCAAGGGAAATTTGCTGCTACGCTACATCTCAAACCTTCCACTTGGGGTAACCAACGAGGGGCGAGAAGCCATCAATGATGTGTACCAAACATGTTGTGTACCTTACCATGAGTTTGGCAAGGAGGTACAAAAGTGATCCAGGAGTAGATCACTGGACAGCGGTCAAAATTATCCTTAGTTACTGGATGACTAAGGAAATGTTTTCTCGATTATGGAGGTGATAATGAGTTCGTCGTAAAGAGTTACACCGATGCAAGCTTTACACTAATCCAGATGACTTTAAGTATCAATCTAGATGCATATTTAAAGTGGGAACAATTAGCTAGAGTAGCTCCATGCAGAGCATTATAGACATAGAAATTTGCGAAGTACATACGGATCTGAATGTGTCAGACCCGTTGACTAAACTTCTCTCACAAGCAAAACATGATCACACCTTATTACTCTTTGGGTGTTAATCACATGGCGATGTGAACTAGATTGTTGACTCTAGTAAACCCTTTGGGTGTTAATCGCATGGCGATGAGAACTATGGGTGTTAGTCACATGGTGATGTGAACTATAAGGTGTTAATCACATGGTGATGTGATCTAGATTATTGACTCTAGTGCAAGTGGGAGACTGAAGGAAATATGCCCTAGAGGCAATAATAAAGTTATTATGTATTTCCTTATATCATAGTAAATGTTTATTATTCAAGCTAGAATTGTATTAACCGGAAACTTAGTACATGTGTGAATACATAGACAAAACAGAGTGTCCCTAGTATGCCTCTACTAGACTAGCTCATTGATCAAACATGGTTGTGTTTCCTAGCCATAGACATGAGTTGTCATTTGATCAACGGGATCACATCATTAGGAGAATGATATGATGGACAAGACCCATTCGTTAGCTTAGCACTATGATCGTTTAGTTTACTACTATTGCTTTCTTCATGACTTATACGTGTTCCTATGACTATGAGATTATGCAAGTCCCGAATACCGGAGGAACACCTTGTGTGCTATCAAACATCACAACGTAACTGGGTGATTATAAAGTTGCTCTATAGGTGTCTCCGAAGGTGTTCGTGGTGTTGGCATAGATCAAGAATATGATTTGTCACTCCGAGTGTCGGAGAGGTATCTCTGGGCCCTCTCGGTAATACACATCATAATAAGCCTTGCAAGCAAATGACTAGTGAGTTAGTCAAGAAATGATGTATTACGAAACGAGTAAAGAGACTTGCCGGTAACGAGATTGAACTAGGTATTGAGATACCGACGATCGAATCTCGGGCAAGTAACATACCGATGACAAAGGGAACAACGTATGTTGTTATGCGGTTTGACCGATAAAGATCTTCGTAGAATATGTAGGAGCCAATATCAGCATCCAGGTTCCGCTATTGGTTATTGACCGGAGATGAGTCTCGGTCATGTCTACATAGTTCTCGAACCCGTAGGGTCCGCACGCTTAACGTTTGTTGACGATCGATATTATGAGTTTATGAGTTTTGATGTACCGAAGGTAGTTCGAAGTCCCGGATGAGATTACGGACATGACGAGGAGTCTCGGAATGTCCGAGATGTAAATATTGATACATTGGATGACTATATTCGGACACCGGAAGTGTTCCATAAAGTTTCGGAATTAACCGGAGTGCCGTGGGGGTTACCGGAACCCCCCGGGGAAGCTATGGGCCTTAATGGGCCATAGCAGAAAGAGAGAAGGAGGGCCAGGGCTGGGCTGCGCGCCCCCACCCCTTGGTCCCAATTGGACAAGGAAGGAGGGGGCAGGGGCGGCGCCCCTTTCCTTCTCCTTCCCCCTCTCCTTCCATCCCCACTTCTCTCTCTTGGTGATTCCTACTAGGAATAAGATTGCAATCCTATTCTTAGTAGGATTGCTCCCTTGGCGCGCCATAGAGAGGCCGGCCAGCCTCCCCCTTGCTCCTTTATATACGGGGGCAGGGGGCACCCTAGGACACACAAGTTGAATTGTTTTAGCCGTGTGCGGTGCCCCCTCCATAGAAACACACCTCGGTCATACTGTTGCAGTGCTTAGGCGAAGCCCTGCGGCGGTAACTTCATCATATCCGTCACCACGCCGTCGTGCTGACAAAACTCTCCCGTGAAGCTAAACTAGATCAAGAGCTCGTGGGACGTCATCAAGCTGAAAGTGTGATGAACGCGGAGGTGCCGTACGTTCGGTGCTTGATTGGTTGGTTCGCGAAGAAGTTCGACTACATCAACCGCGTCACTTGACGCTTCCGCTTTCGGTCTACGAGGGTACGTAGACACACTCTCCCCTCTCGTTGCTATGCATCTGGTAGATAGATCTTCCGTGATCATAGGAAAATTTTCAAAATACTACGTTCCCCAACACAAAAGCCTAAGCTTGGGGGAGTACATGTTTCTCACCGACGTTACATTCATGTTCACACACATATTCTAGTTGTCGGTGCTCACACTCTTTAATTGTACTATCCATGCTAGTTTCAATTATTTTCTTAGTTTTTTTTTCTTGTGTGTTAGAAAAACCTTAAGAAAAACAAAAAAAATGGTTGTAGCTTTTAGCTAGTTTACTGTCCATGCCTGTAGTAGTAGTAATTAAAAGAAAATCCAAAAATATTTCTCGTTCTTCTTTTGCTTGTTGGGAGCTTTCCCGTGTAAATAGTTTCTTTTCTTTTCTTTGGGGGTCAAGAGTAGAAGACCATGATTGAATATGCTTACTGGCTCTCATATGCTTTATTGTTAATTTAACCTTGAGCCATATTACCTTGTCTTCTCTCTTGTATTAAATGCTCGCAGATTCCATCTTAGTCCAATGCACGTGCACTATTATTATTATCCACACCGTTCGGTCATGCGAGTGCAATGCAACAATGATGATATATGATGAATTGATAGTTCATCGTTCATCGTTCCTGATTCAACTTGTTATGAATGAAACATGCTTGCAATGACAATTAGAGATCATAGCTGCTTATTCCATGCTTAATTAGCTAGGAGTTTATAATGGTCTATCTTGCATGCCAACATGATATTAAAATGTTTGTGATGTGGTATGATAGGGTGGTATCCTCCTTTGAACGATTCAAGTGGCCTGACTTGGCACATGTTCACGCATGTAGTTGAAAAAAATCAACATAGCCTCCACGATATTTATGTTCATGGTGATTTATATCCTACTCATGCTTGCATTCATTGTTGATTAATTTTAATGCATGTTCATGACTGGTGTCGCTCTCTAGCTGGTCGCTTCCCAGTCTCTTTCTACCCTTCGGATGTACTAAGCGGGAATACTGCTTGTGCATCCACTTCCATAAACCCCAAAGTTATTCCATATGAGTGCACCATACCTTCCTATATGCGGTAATTACCTGCCGTTCCAAGTAAAGTTGTATGTGCCAAACTCTAAACCTTCAAATGAAATTCTGTTTTGTATGCTCGAACAGCTCATCACTACAAAAAAATACACTTCCGTGATGGTACGTGTTTGTCACAGTAGGTCATGTTTTCTGTCATGCATGTACATCCATGAAAAATTTATGACAGAATCAAGATAGTCGTACCTGTGTTGTCGTAGAAGTGTTCCATGACATTACCAAAATTATCATCACAGAAGTGTCCACTTCCATGACGATAAATCGCGCGTCACAGAAGTGCTTTCGTCAAGGGTGACCGACACATGGCATCCACCTTAACGGAACACCGTTAAGCTATCGGGTCCGATTTTGGATCTGATAACCCGTTAACAGCCCCGACCAATGGGGATTTCCCACGTGTAAAATCATCATTGTCTGTAGAAAACACGTGTCGGCTCACCGTTGGGAGAGATGTCATCCACTCATTGGACCTGTCGTGGTTTTGTCACGGCAGATGTCCTAGCAAAAGGACTTAGTCGTGAGGCCATCGCTACGGGTTAGCTTAAAGGGGTTAAAGCAGACAAGGACACGGGGATTTTATACTAGTTCGGCCCCTTCGATGAAGGTAAAAGCCTACGTCTAGTTTGGTGTGTATTGCTAGGGTTTCGATGACCAGGGAGCAAATCTGCTTTGCCTGTGTCTCGAGCTGTTGTTCTCTGCTTTGAACCGTCGCCGGGTCGTCCCTTTATATAAGAGGTGACGCCCGGTCCGGTTTACAGAGTCCCGAGGCCGGCTCATAAACGTGTCTGTCTCAGTCTCTATCCTTTCTATCTTATATCTCAAGTTACATAGTATGGCGGTTTACAAATCATGGGCCCTAACACTTGGGCTCACACCTCTTGGGCTTAAGTCTCTTACTTCATGTTCCGCCGGGCTTCAAAATAATCTTGATAACATAAACCGGCCCCTCCTGGGCGGTTATACTTGATAGTAATATCCCTGGCATTAGGCCCCGGATTGATTTGAACATGTTCATGTCAATCTTCAAAGTCTTGTACATATTTCCCTTTCCGCAGCTTCAACATGTTTTGTAAACCGGCGTGACGTCATCTCCTCAAATCACTTTAACCCACCGTGACACCATCTACGCATTTAATACTCGTACATGTCTTTTACCTTTTATTCATTAAAGCTCCAAGGATCGAGGCGACATTATCATCCATATCCGCTTTTTAGGCTCCTCGATTCCCGCGACTGCCGTTTTATCCCTTCGGCCTATAAATAGGGCAGAGGGGCTCCTCTTTCTCCCCCTTGCCTCTTCTTCTTCCTCTGTCCTCCTGCGGTCGAGCTCCGCCACCGTTCGCCGAACTCCGCGTCTTCGTCGAGCCCGGCCGCTGCATCAACCTGAACGTTTCCATAGATTCGTTAGTGCTTCTGCGCACCCGTCGCCTCGGGTACATCCTCTTCTTCCCTTCTCATAGATCTCAGTTCTAGGGTTTCCTCGTGTGAGTTCGTAGATAAATTCTTGTTCTTCGCAGTTCTTCGCCATAGCAAGTAGGTCACCGTAGATCTCAACTTTTTGGTTAACAACCGTAAGAATGACTCCGCTCCATCATTGTATCTTTATTTCTCCCAATGCGATTTAGTTAAACTGAATCTGTTCAGGACCTTCATCGCGTCCCCTGTTTATAACTTGAATTATTTCTGAATTCTCCATATGTTGTAGATCCATATCTCACTGCTTCTTGTGTGAAAGTTGTTTCCCCTCACTTTAGATCTGTATCTTACTTACCCTTGTCGGCGGTTTAGCCTTATCAGATCCTATAATCCAGCAACTGTCACTTCTATAGCTATTTTTCAGATACTTTAATCTGGCATATACCATTAGGCCCCTGCTTAAGCCGCCGCTTGAACCAGTACCTTCATAGAGCATGCCGGTTTAAATCTGCGTAGATTATAAACCGACTCTTCATTGTATTTTCAGCCTTTCCCTTCCGAAAATATGACTACTCAAGCCAAACAGTTTGTCTCCTGCAACTGGGTCCCATCCCGGATCACCGAGGATGATTTAGAGAAAATGGCCTCAATTGGCGCTTTAGGCCCAAAGGACGTCCTTCACTGGAGGGCTCCCGGATAAGAATGTCCTCCAGAGCCCAAGGAAGGAGAAATCATTGTCTTCTTCGATCACTTAGCCCGGGGATTCAACCCTCCTGGGTCAAAGTTTTTCCGCGATTGTTAGCAAACTTTCAGCTTCACCCTCAGGACATTGGTCCCAACTGTGTATCAAATATTTGCAACTTCCAAGTCTTTTGTGAAGCTTATCTGCAAGAGGAGCCAACAGTGGGGCTATTCCGGGACTTCTTTCACTTAAACCGTCGTACTGAATTTCATGATGGCCCAAACACTGAACTTGGCGGAATGACTATTCAGAAAAGGAAGGATGTTAGTTTTCCTCATGCCACTCTCCACAGCCATCCAAAGGACTGGAATCAGACTTGGTTCTACTGCGTGGACACTTCATCGGAAGGCGAAAATCCACTGCCGGGTTATCGCTCCCACCGTCTTCCAGAGAACCATCCTTTCCCACAGCGTTTAAGTGCCCAGGAGTGAGCTCAATATGCCCCTCAGCTTTCAAAGCTTAGGGCCTTTGTGGCTAATGGATTAACAAGAGTTGACTTCGTCCGCTGCTGGCTTTCTTGGAGTATCCTCCCGCTAAGCCGGCGTTCCGGTTTAATGTGTGACTATACCGGGAATCCTAAGGACCCTTTGCACCATACAGAGATGGTGCTACCAGAAGACGAGATTAATGAATCAGTCAAGAAGCTGCTGAATCTTCCTCTAGAAACGTGCAGTCAAACCGGTCTAGCACCCTTCTGTGCGACCAACAAAACCCCATCGGTAAGAATCTTTGCTGTCATTTTTCCTTGTTTTAATCTGTCTGCGGCACTTTGTCTAAAAATGCTTTTATTCTTTCCACAGGATAATGACCCTTTCTGGAAAAGGAAAACCCAAGATAAACCGGCAAAGGCAACTCACCAAAAGACCCAAGCTGCCAAAAGGAACAAGAAGAAGAACACTGCCGCATTAGTATCCTATGCGGAGGAAGATGATCCGTCCTCTGAGGTACCACCTAGTTCTTATGATTCCTTAGTCTCTCCTTTGCCTGCATTTTTATTAATAATGACTGTTCCCAGGGTCTTGCTGAAGGCAGTAAAGCAGATGACGTTGAGGTAATCTCTCTTTCCTCCGACTCAGAACCGCTGCCACCACCAAAAATTCGTCGGACAGTCCGGAAATTTCAATTTTCTCATCCTTATGCTCATTTGGATCCAAACTTTCTTTTGAAGAAGCAGCAACATGAAGCTCGCCGCACCACTCGCCATAGTGGCCATGCGATAGAGTCTACCGGATTAACACACACTCCGGCTCGAAGGCGTCGTTCCGAGGTTTTACTCACTCCAACTGCTCTTTATCCCAAAGTGGGTCTTATTCGACAACCCCTTAATCCTTCTGATTCGGATTATCGGGAAACTCCTCTTTCCTCCTCTGGCGAATCAACAGCCACACAAATTCCTCCACTTAACTATTATTGGGTAAGTTGTCTTTTGCTTTTTCTGATTTATCTTTTCATCTTTTGACTCTTCTGATTTCATTATTTCTATCTTGCACAGTAAGCCCAAGCCCAACAAAAAGGCCAAGCTGAGCAAAATGGCAGCCGACAATACTGCTCCTGAACCGGCAGAAGATCCTGAGCCGGCTAATCCTTTGGAAGATAACGTTGAGATTCCGCATGATGATCCTCCTCCTATGGACCAAGAAACCCTTGTTGACCAGGGGAACGATCCCATGGAACGTGATCTTGAACCGGCCAGCCCTGCTCAGGCTAGCCCTGCCCCTGCTAGTCCTGCTGCTGCTAATCCTGCTGCTGCTAATCCTTCTAAGCCAACGGCCACTTCTCCTGGTGATGTTGAGATCACTAGGACCAGTTTTACCACCCCAGGGGAGCCTGTCGCTTTGGTCAAACATACTGCCAAGGAAGAATTTCTCAACAAGGACAAGGGCAAGTGGAGTACTGACTTGTCCAACTATGCTCAGCTCAGTGCTCAGGAACTTCATTCCGGATACTTAAACCGGCTTCATACCAGCCGCGATTATGAAGTTGGACTGGTAAACTTAATGAAGGAATGTTATGAGGTAACTTCTTTTCCTTTGTCTTTATCCTCTATCTCTACTTGTGCCTTGTAATTGTACCTTTACTCCGTCGTAGCCCCCAAGTACCGGTTCAGCCTTTTAGGATGAACCGGGACTTCAGTAGATCAAGTAGATAGCTTTGATTTGCACGTGTAGCCCCCAAGGGCCGGTTTACTTCCTTGAGGGTGAACCGGGACTTCTCCTATTTTTAGAACAATGTCACATTAGCCCCCAAGTGCCAAGTATATAACTTGTTTATGTGCTTGGGACTTGTCTGAAAAATTTGTCTGTTTTCACTGCAAATGTACATTAGCCCCCAAGTGTCAAGTGCATAACTTGTTATGTGCTTGGGACTTTGACTGCAAATGCCTCATGAAAATATAATGTGTCTCCTTTGTGCCAGGCTGACTTAAACCGGAAGAATTCTGAAGTAACCGAGCTCTGGGATACTTTAAAGTTCCAAGAAACTGCTGCCCTCAAGGTCAAGGATGAGCTGACACTTGCATTAGCAAGTATAGAGAAGTTAAAAAAGGACTTTGAAGCGGAGCGGTCAGCCTCGGAGGTTGAAAAGGCTGCTCTCGAGAAGAGAGGCAGTGACGCAGAGGCTGCTCTTAATCCGACGACAGAGGAGCTGTCTGGATTGAGGAAGCAAATAGATAATATGACGTCTGCCATCTTTGGTAAGTATTCTTAACGTAACCTTATCCTTGCAATCCTGTACTACTCTGGTTTAACTCATAATTGTAATGCAGGGAGGCGTATCACTCATCTTGGTGATGATGTACGGAAGAAGTTGGAAGCTGCATACACTCTGGTGGAGCAGCTATATTCCGGCGCTCAAAGGGCCATTAGCGCTATCTCCAACAACAAATCGGCTCCTACCACCATCCAATGTACTTTGGAAAAGCTTTCAATTCTGCCTGCCCGCCTCGTTGAGGTAAAGAAGTCATCCGCAAGAGCAGGTGCCCTGATGGCTTTCACTCGGGAGAAAGCTTGGGTTCCCGACTTTGATCCGGCGGAGGCGATGAACGGCTATCCGAGCATGAAGGAAGACGGATCAGCCTTTTCCAGTGATGATCTGCGTGCTTTAACCAAGGATATGCGGCCTCTTGCGAGCTAACTTGCCGATGAAGCCGGTTTATCAAGATATCATCCAGGATATGATGCGGAGAACGTGCGGGCAGATCGTCTGTCTTATGATATTGAGAATATTATTCCGCCCGTCCGTAAGCACACCTTCGCTCCTGACATTGATCCGTCAGAACTCATAAATGACGAAGTTTATTTCCGAGCCCTTGCCAAGATTAACTGGACCACAACTGACTTCCAGTAGCTGGAAGAAACCGCCGTAGACCCGGAGCAAGCTGACCCTTAATCTTCACGGCGAGCTGATGCAGGATCTTAAACCAGCGTCGGTTTAACTTTATGTCCCAGTAGTTTGAGAAAAACTGATATTCTTTTGGGCCTTCCAGCGCCTTGTAATAGGATAGCTGAGATACTCTGCATTCGTCCCAGACTTATATTTTGTGAGATTGCTTTGATTGGCAACTTCTTGAATATATCCTGCTTTCGATGCTTTTGACGGTTTATTCTACCTGTTTCTGCATTAAACAATGCTCATAGTGTCCTCGCGGTTTACCGCCAGATGGGTCATAATGCCCAAGCACATGATCTAAGTTGATGACTTGAACTGTGTATAAAGTATAAGTATGTATCATACCTATGATTAAGTGTATCTTAATAGACCTTAATCCGGCAGGAAGAAATAATGATCCAAGGTGCAAGCGCCGACGACTCCCTTGATTATTTGTCGGTTCGTAATGAAAACCGAACCGGGTTATGATGAACTCCGGTTTAGCTATTAGTTAGTACTGGTGTTTATAACCCAGACTATAACTCTGTAAACACGGATGTAGTGGCAACTTATAGTCATCCACTCCCTGAATCGATGGACTTGGATGAAAAACCAATGACCTTGAGGATAAAGATTTGATAAAACATAAAAAATAAAAATATAGTTTGGGCAAATAAGACCATGTAGTCGAGGCTTTTTACGAGCTGCCAGGCTCCAAATTCGAGGCTTTTTATGAGCTGCCAGGCTACTGTCATTAACCATTTCGCAAAGCCTGTTAAGATGGTCCTCAATCCTTAACCAAATCATCAATGTCCAATGCTACCAAGTTCAAAAAATCTTGTAAAGATTTGACTTGTGTAATCACTTGATGATCGTCAATTTAACGTTACCAAGTTCAGGGTCCATAAGGATTGACTTGTGTGTACGTTTAACGGGTTGTACCAAGTTTACCTGGACAGAGTGACTTACTTGATGCAGGCAGGTTAATCCGGGGTTTTAGGTGTATACACCAAGCTTCCAAGTCGTGTTTACTACAAGAGTCTTCAACTTGCTGATGTCTTGCATCAAGAGCCCCCAGGTAGCATTTGAGCATTGCTCGTCGGGGCCTATGTTTGAGTTGTGCTAAGCATCAAAATCTCTTTTGCCCCTCATCATCATGTGGAAATTGCCGAAGCAACCAGAGCTGTGCTCTTATGATGGCCTTAATGCGGTCGCCGGTTTAAGAGGCCACAGGAACTCCCTTGCCCACAGAAGCCCCCATGTGATACTCTTATGAAAAATGTGGCTGATACCCCGGTTTATCGGCGGCGCGGTTTATTATATTGATCATAATATATACATTGTAAAGATATGTACATAAAGCGGAGCCTATGGCTCAAGCATAGTAAGGTCGAAGAAGAGGGATGTTCCACGGCTGTTTGGTCTCGTCCTCCGCCGTACGTGAGTCCTTATGTTCTTGAACGTTGACGAAGTAGTATGATCTGTTGTGCAGGTTCTTGCTGACGACAAAGGGTCCTTCCCAAGGTGGGGATAGCTTGTGCATGTCTGTCTAGTATTGGATGAGCTGGAGCACCAGATCTCCTTCTTGAAACTTCCTGGTTTTAACCCGGCGACTGTGGTACCGGCGCAGATCTTGCTGATAAGTCGCCGATCGAGCTACTGCCGTGTCCCATTCTTCATCCAGCCGGTCCAACGCATATTTCCTTGCTTTTTCATTATCCGCTTCAACGTAAGCCGCCACCCGCGGCGAGTCATGACAGATATCACTAGGGAGGACCGCTTCAGCTCCCTATACCATGAAGAAAGGCATGTACCCTGTGAACCTGTTAGGTGTAGTGTTGATGCTCCATAGCAGAGAAGGTAACTCTTCCACCCAATAACCCGGTGTTCTCTGCAAAGGAACCATAAGCCGGGGTTTTATGCCTCTCAAGATCTCTTGATTGGCTCTTTCAGCTTGGCCATTAGACCGAGGGTGAGCTACTGATGATATATCAAGGCAGATGTGCTCTCGTTGACAAAACTCCTCCATAGCCCCCTCAGATAGATTGGTGCCATTATCAATTATAATGCTGTGTGGAAAGCCAAACCGGAATATCACCTTTTTGATGAACTGAACCGCTTTTTCCGCATCACACTTACTAACAGGCTTCGCTTCAACCCATTTCGTAAACTTGTCCACCGCCACCAAAAGGTGGCTCTTTTTATCTTGGGATCTCTTGAATGGTCCAACCATATCAAGCCCCCAAGTCGTAAACGGCCAAGTAATTGGAATCATCCTCAACTCCTGCGCCAGTAACTGAGCACGCCGTGAGAATTTCTGGCAAGCATCACATTTTCTGACCAAGTCCTCTGCGTCAGCATGAGCCGTCAACCAGTAGAACCCATGAAGAAAAGCTTTAGCCACCAAAGATTTTGAGCCGGCATGATGACCACAATCTCCTTCATGGATCTCTCTAAGAATGTCACAGCCCTCCTCTGGTGACACACATCGCTGAAACGCCCCAGAGACGCTGCGATGATGAAGTTCTCCATTGACAATAGTCATGGACTTGGGCCGCCGAATTATCTGTCTAGCCAAAACTTCATCCTCTGGTAACTCACCTCGGTTCATGTACGCTAGGTAGGGAAGCGTCCAATCCAGAATAACATGAAGTGTCGCGACCAATTGTGCCTCCAGATCAGGAACAGCCAAATCCTCTTCTGAAGGTAACTGCACCGACGGATTGTGCAATTCATCCAAGAAGGTATTTGGTGGGACCGGTTTACGCTGAGAACCTAGCCGGCTTAATGCGTCAGCCGCTTCATTCTTTCGTCGGTCTATATGATCCACCTGATAACCCTTGAAGTGTCCAGCAACAGCGTCTACCTCTCGTCAATATGCTGCCATGAGTGGATCCTTGGAATCCCACTTGCTAGATACTTGCTGTGCCACCAGGTCTGAATCGCCAACGCATTTAACCCGGCTTAAGTTCCTCTCCTTGGCCATCCGCAGACCATGGAGGAGAGCTTCATACTCAGCTGCATTGTTAGTACAAGGGAACATTAGATGGAGGACATAACAAAACTTATCACCTCGCGAGGAAGTTAACACGACTCCAGCCCCCGAGCCCTCCAATTGCCTGGACCCATCAAAGTGAATAGTCCAATATGTGTGATCCGGATTTTCCTCAGGTGCTTGCAACTCTGTCCAATCGTTAATGAAATCTACCAATGCTTGGGATTTTATCGCAGTACGGGGTACATACTTCAATCCGTGCGGGCTAAGCTCAATGGCCCACTTTGCAACCCGACTAGTAGCCTCTCTGTTCTGGATTATATCCCCCAGCGGAGCTGAACTGACAACGGTGATTGGATGGCCTTGGAAATAGTGCTTTAGCTTCCGGTTTGCCATGAAGACTCCATATACCAATTTCTGCCAATGAGGATATCTCTGCCTTGATTCGATGAGCACCTCAGTGATGTAGTAAACCGACCGCTGAACCGTATATTCTTTGCCTGGCTCCTTACGCTCTACCACAATGGCAACGCTTACTGCACGGGCATTAGCAGCCACGTACAACAGCAGCGGCTCATTGTCAACTAGGGCAGCAAGGACTGGTGGCTCTGCTAATTGCTTCTTCAGGTCCTCAAACGCAGCATCAGCAGCATCGCTCCAAACAAAGCGATCTGTCTTTTTCATCATCTGATAAAGCGGGGTAGCCTTCTCCCCCAAACGGCTGATAAACCGGCTGAGCGCCGCAATGCGGCCCGCCATGCGTTGGACATCGTTGATGCACGCCGGTTTAGCCAAGGATGTAATCGCCTTGATCTTCTCCGGATTAGCTTCGATTCCCCTGTTCGATACTAGAAACCCCAAGAGCTTGCATGCCGGAACACCGAAAACGCACTTCTCCGGATTAAGCATCATTTTATAAACCCGGAGATTGTCGAAGGTATCTTTCAGGTCTGTTACCAATGTCTCCTTCCTGGATTGCACCACAATGTCATCCACATATGCATGAACATTCCGCCCAATCTGATCATGAAGGCAATTATGTACACAATGTTGATAGGTCGCCTGGGCACTCTTAAGCCCAAACGGCATAGACACATAGCAGAAGGCTCCAAAGGGAGTTATAAAGGCCGTATTCTCCTGGTCCTTGACTGCCATCTTGATCTGATGATAACCTGAATATGCATCCAAAAAACTTAGTCGCTCACATCCTGCCGTAGCATCAATGATCTGATCAATACGGGGGAGGGCAAAGGGATCAGTTAGGCAAGCTTTGTTCAGATCTGTGTGATCCACACACATTCGCCAAGTGCCATTTTTCTTAAGTACTTGCACCGGATTAGCCAACCACTCTGGATGAAACACCTCAACTATAAAGCGTGTCGCCAAGAGCCTAGCTACTTCTTCTCTGATAGTTTTGCGCCTTTCTTCATTGAAGCGGCGCATAAATTGCTTGACCGGTTTAAACTTAGGATCAATATTGAGATTGTGCTCAGCGAGTTCCCTCAGTACACCTGGCATATCAGAAGGCTTCCATGCAAAAATGTCCCGATTCTCACGGATGAACTCGATGAGCGCGCTTTCCTATTTCGGATCTAGGTTAGCACTGATAGTGAACTGCTTGGATGAATCGCCAGGAACGAAGTCAACCTATTTGGTCTCTTCAGCTGATTTGAACTTCAAAGCCGGATCATGCTCTGTGGTTGGTTTCTTTAGCGGAGACATATCCGCCGGATCAACATTGTCCTTATAAAACTTCAGCTCCTCAGTTGCACAAACCGCTTCAGCATAAGCTGCATCAACTTCCTCGCATTCGAATGCAATCTTGCGACTCCCATGGACCGTAATAGTTCCCTTGTGGCCTGGCATCTTGAGCTATAGATAAACATAACACGGCCTTGCCATGAACTTGGCGTAAACCGGCCGCCCAAACAAAGCGTGGTATGGACTCTTGATCTTTACCACTTCAAAGGTCAAGGTCTCCAACCTGGAATCATGTTCATCTCCAAAGGTAACCTCCAGATCGATTTTGCCAACTTGATACGCCGATTTACCGGGCACTACCCCATGAAAAACTGTATTAGACTGCCAGAGCTTCTTATCTGTCAGCCCCATGCGCCGGAAAGTCTCGTAGTATAAAATGTTGATGCTGCTGCCACCATCCATAAGCACCTTGGTAAACTTGTAGCCACCCACTTGAGGTGCCACAACTAGAGCCAGCTGACCCGGATTATCAACCCGGGGTGGATGATCCTCTCTGCTCCACACAATGGGCTGCTCTGACCAACGCAGGTAACGTGGCACCGCCGGTTCAACAGAATGTACTGCCCTCTTTAAAACCTTCTGATCACGCTTGCACAAGCTCGTGTTGAAGACATGATACTGCCCACTGCTCAGCTCCCTCGGATTATTCTGATATCTGGATTGCTGCTGCTGTTGACGCTGTTGATTTCCCTGATTATTATAACTGCCCTGGCCGTACTGTTGGTTATGCTGATTGTGCCCGTTGTGGTTGCCGTTATTAACTTGGTACCCTGAACCGGATCCACCACCTTGATAACCCGGACCCTGAAAGCCAGGGCCTGATCCGTCGGATGGCCCGTGATCGTACCGAGACCGGTTCATGAATTCCTGCATAATAAAACAGTCTTTCCAGAGATGCGTAGCTGGCTTTTCTGCTGTACCGTGCTTCGGGCAAGGTACGTTCAACTGGCGTTCTAGATTAATAGGCGGCCTCCCATTACTTGGAGGCGGTCTACCCTTGCGGCGCTGTCCATCCTCCTGAGCATTGGTGTTGGCTACAAAATCTGAATTACCATCCGCTTTACGCTTACCGTTGTATCCTTGATTCGCCGGCTTGGGCTGCGGTGCCTTACCATTCTTGCTTGCCTTCCCTGACTTGTCACCATCGGTGTCTGGGTGTTTGGTATTATCGGAGTCTGCATACTTCACTAAAGCGCCCATGAGTGTCCCCATGTCCTCACAATCACGCTTAAGCCGTCCCAACTTTCGTCTCAAAGGTTCAAACTGGCAATTGCCCTCCAAGGTTACCACTGCTGTGCTCGGGTTGATGCTATTGGAGGAATGCAAGATCTCTGACACTTGAAGCACCAAACTGCTTGTAAACTCATGCTCTCCTTCAATACTGGCAGCTAGATCAACAACAGACATTGGCTGCTTGCACGTGTCCTTGAAGTTATTGATAAACCGGCGCCGCAATTCGGCCCATGATTCGACGGAATTGGGTGGTAAGCCCTTCAGCCAAGCGCGAGCCGTGCCTTCTAGCATCATTGTGAAATACTTAGCGCACACTGCATCATCTACATCCAGCATCTCCATCGCCATCTCATAACTCTCAACCCATGCCTCCAGAGCCAGATCCGCCGTGTAATTGGGCACCTTGCGCGGTCCTTTGAAATCCTTGGGCAGTTTCACATTCCATAAAGCGGGAGTAAGACAAGGCACTCCCAGGGAGCTAGACATGACCGCCGGTTCAACTGTGATAGTGGGACGAACCGGCGTCGCCTGACAGGCTTCGTACTGTGCTGTTACTTCAGCCTCCCGGCGCTGCCTGCCCTGATCCACCATGTTCTGAGCGTTCGCGTCTTCTCCTACCGGATTATCCTTCCTCGGTGGATTACGTCTTCGTGCACTGCTCGACACGGCCGGTTCACCCAGACGCGTGGTGTAACTACGGCTTGGACGGGGGGTTGAATGAATCCTCTCACGGCTATGAGAATAAGCTTGCTGTTGAGTTAGCGCCGTCTCCAAAAACTCCCTGGCCCGTCGTGCTTCCACTGCTATGGGGGACGTTCCTTCAATGAGAAGGGTGGCCAGTCGTGAAGCGGCAACGACTATGTTATCCAATGGATTAGAGTAATGACCAGGAGGGGTGGGCACATGCTGTGACGGTACAACCTGGCGGGTTGGCTCTACGGCCGGCGGCTGAACTGACGCTCCCATGCACGGTACCCCTCCCCCATTCATGTGACGCCCGAGACTGACGTCCCAGAAGATTCCCGAAGATTCCAGATGTTCCGGGTTTCCCGTGTGTTCAGTTGTGCTTGCTTTATTTATTTTTGCATCGCATCATGTCATCATGCCATCATGTCATATTTATTTTTGCATCTCAACTTAAATAAATTGTGTGGACCTTCGGTCCATTTAAATCGAGGGAAGAATGTCTTCTCTTTAAAACATATAAAAGCCTCCTAATATTATGGAGCTATATTATAAATATTCCATTTGTTTGGAATTAACCAACACACTTGCATATTTCCCCATGCTTTCCTACTTCGAGCTTCTCCTTCAAAACCTCCCTATATTTTCTTTTCTCGTTTATCGAGGTTCCCCAAAAACCCTCCAACCATTTTATTTAAATTCCTGACTTTTTGGTGAATCCAGTAAAATTGATCTCATGCCCTAATTCTCTCCTAACCTTCTCCTCTCTTTTCTTTCTTCCTATTTCTTTTTCTGTAATTTTAAGAGTAGAAGAGCAGCCTAGTTCCTTGGCCCAAACCTCTCTGTCAGCCTCCTGGGCCTCCTCTTCCCTAGCCAGCCAGCCGGCCCACTTCTCCCTCCAGGCCCGACCGGCTAGCCCGAGGCCCAGCCACCTCTATCCTAACCCTAGCCAGGAGCCTCTCCCCTCGCCCCTTCCCTCAGCCGCCGCAGCCCTCGATCCCCCATCTCCTTCGATTCCTTCTCCCTCTGTCCCTCGAACCCGCTGGCCTCTGCCCAATTCCTCGCCCAACCCCGCTCCTCCCGTTCGAACCATCTTCCCCATCCCCCTCGTCGTTTCCCTCTCCCCGAGCCCCAGGGCCCGCGCCGCCGAGCCTCTTCTCTGCCGCGCCCCAGCGCCCTGCTTCCATGGCGCCTCCGGCCCGCGGCTGCTTCCTCCAGCCCTCGCAGCGCCGCTTCCGCCTGCAGCCAGCGCCCCGCCGGCCAGGTCCTCGTCGCCAGGGCCGCGCGCGTCGCTGCATCCTCCGCCTCTCTGGCCTCCCTCCTCGCCCGACGTCCGCGCCACCGCGCCCCGTTCCTTCGGCCCCAAGCGCCTCGACGCCTCGTCTAACGCGCCTCCTTCTGAGCATCCGCCGCGCACGAGGCCAGCCAGGGCCCCGAGCGCCCCGGCCTCCCTTCCGTCTGGCGTCCGCAAGCCGCGCCCCATCTCCCGCCTCTGCTCCTCCAGCACGGGAGCAGCCCGGCCGCGCCAAGGTCCCGCCGTCCTCCGCATCGTGCCCGACCTCGCCTCTGCAGCCTCCTGGCCTCGTCGCCCCTTTGCTGTTTTTGTTTGTTTTTGTGTGTTGCCTTGCACTGTTAACTTGTCAGATGACCCGTGTACGAGTAAACCCGGCATTGCGGCAAGAACCACTACATGACGGCTTGAACCCCTACGGCAAGTACCACGACCGCGACAAGTACCTCGACGAACCGAACATCTACGGAAAAACGAGCTCGTGAACGGCTACGGAACAAGTACCACTACATACGTGAACAACTACCGTCTCGGAGACGCACCAAGTACCACTACCGTCGCCCGAACGTCTACCGTCGCCCGAACGTCTACCGTCGACATGTACATCTACGAGAACGTCTACTTCCACTACCGCTATGTGAACCACTACTTCCTCTTCGGGAACGTGAACGCCTTCTTCCTCTACATCTCGAACCGCCCCGAAACGAGTGTTTCGAAGGTATAACCCCGTGGATGACCCGTGTGATGCTTGTGTTGTATGAAATGTTTCCCGTGTGTGCATCGTGCCCGTTCCGATCTTTTGTCATGTTCCTTGGTTGCCTCGTCACCGACTCGTGGGAACCCGGTAACGGGATCACCCCACCTCTTTCATCTCGTTTGACTCGCTCACGCCTTCTTTCCTTTTGCACCGGTCTCTCGACGAGTTACCGGAACCGATATGATGTCGTTGCTTCATTTTCGGATCGTTGTCGTGGCACCCTTTCTTTCCACCACGGTGACAAATGCTTCATATCTCTTTTAAGTCAACCTTTAATTAATAATTGCATAAAACTTGATCATGTCATCCGCATCATGTTAACAACATTATATGTTTAATTGTTGTTGCTTTATAATTATTAAAAATGCTCATGAGGATTTTCCGGATATGTTGTTGTTATTTCCGGACTCATTTAAAATGTCTTAATAGTGTAGTTTTATTATGCTTCACCTCTTGCATGTTAACAAACAATTAATCTTGTCTTGTAAATAACGAGAGTCAACTAAATAATTATCATGTGGTGTTTCGTCAATATGCAACTCGTTGCATATTGATCTCCACTTAACTTGTAGTTTTGTTTGTGCACTTTGCCATGCCATGCATATTTAAACCGGACATGCATCATACTTGTTTGTGCATCGTATGCCATGTTAATGCTTGTGTGTTTACCGTGTTGTTTGTTTTCTTTCCGGTTGCTTCTCTTGTTAGCTTCGGTTTCGTTCCGGAGTTGTGAGGATTCTCTCGTCTGTGTTGCTCCGTCTTCTTCATGGATCTGTTCTTCTCCCTTGTGGAATCCCAGGCAAGATGACCGAACCCGGATACCATTACTATCTTTGCCTATTGCTAGTAGTTCCGCTCTATAGTTTTGCCTCGATGCCCATGATCTTCTTGTCAGCCTCCTATTGTAACCATTTCCCTGTTTAACCACCCTACCTATGCAAACCGTTGCTTGGCTAAGTACGCTTCGCTCAGCCCTTCTTATAGCATTGCTAGTTGCAGGTGAAGATTGAAGATGCTTGCTTCATGTTGAAGTTTGGTTGGGTTATATCACACTATATAAATGCTTAAAATGAAATCATCTATATACTGGCAGGGTGGAAGGCTAAGCCTTTTGCTTGGTGTTTTGTTCCACTCATGCCGTTAGGAACCGTATAAACCGGTGTTATGTTCCTTGATTATGCGTTCCTAACACGGTTGGGGTGTATGGGACCCCCTTGATAAACCGCTAAGTGCTAAGTCTTTTCCAGCAAGTCCCAACATTTGGTACTATTTGCCTCATAATAACAACTTAATTAAATAATTAAATTTGCATAGGGGGTCGCTCCCTCGAGGATTCCTATTTCTACATAGCAGGGGGGGCCAGTGCCGATGGTGTTGGTCCCAAACGGGGGTCCTGTGGGAACCACCACGGGGAAACTCGAGGATTGGGTCCTGTAGCATCGCCCATCCGGTCGTGTCCTGAGACTTAGATACGCGTGGCTACTATCAGGGTGTCGACACGCCGGGAGGATTTGCTGGATTAGCCTTACCTTAGTTCGGTTTAACTTGAGCACGGGATTCTGAGAATACTCGGGTCTTCCCACCTATGGAGTTGCGACTCCGCGGATCGTGGGCTTGTAATGGGTCAAGTTGGAACACCCCTGCAGGGTTTTGAACTTTCGAAAGCCGTGCCCACGGTTATGTGGCAGATGGGAGCTTGTTAATATCCGGTTGTAGATAACTTGAGACAATGTTTCAATACACTACCAGCGTGTGTACCGTGACTGTCAATTTCCGAATAGGGATTCGGGAGTTGAACACGGTGGGGTTATGTTTGACCGGTTTTAGTTAGGATCACTTCGTGATCATCTCTCGACCGAGGCACTTCTCTTCTCGCTCTCATTTACGTAAGCTAGTTGCTAGTTGCTGCTGCAGACTCTTGTTGTTCCTTCACCTCTCGTTCTTTCTTCAGCCTTGTCCTCACCCAAGGCTTAAATAGTCATGTTACCCGGGAACGGGATTGCTGAGTCCTCTGTGGCTCACAGTTACTTCACCACACCAGATGCAGGTTCAGCCGAGTTTGAAGCAGGAATTGGCTCAAGTTCTTCGCTGGGAGCCCGATGAAGAGTTTGGCCGTATGCTTGTGACGTTTCGATGTTCAGTAGTGGTTTCTACTAGGATTCGATCCTGACCTGTGGCTTTATGTTGTTTTGGTATCTTTCTTTTGGATCTTCACCCGTAGTCGGGTTGTGATGTTTTGAATGATGTATTGCTTATGTATTGTGTGAAGTGGCGAGTGTAAGCCAACTATCTTCTTTTGCAATTTAATCCCTCTTTTACATGAGTCGTGCAAAGATACCAAACTTGAGGTCATTCTAGTATGGGCTTATACCTTTAAGTCGTGCCTCGACACGTAGGAGGTATAGTCCCATCCTGGGCATTACAAGTTGGTATTCGGAGCCTTCTCCGACCTAGAAGCCCCCACTGATTGATCGAATCGTTGACGGTTGAGTCTAGGCACACACTTGAAAATGTTTTGAGTCCTTTATATATATCGGAGAGTAGGATTTCTTTGCTTCTCATCCCCTTTCTCTCTGGTGAGGACTCCTGACGATTACTCTTGCCTCTTCTACTTTCAAAAATTGCACCAAATTTTTTTTAGGATCTCGCGAGTATTGTTTGGATTGTTCCGATGTCTTTGTGACGAGAACATTGTTCTCGATGCCTCCTGTCATTAGGGGTTGTGGCAGTGTCCCGGGGAGTTGAGCTCCGAGGTGTTGTCGTCACAAATCCATCGCGGCAGTACTAGAATACTTAAGACGGCCGACATCGAAAACTCTCCTATGCGGTTAGTGGCAAGATAACCCCGACATCACCCAGTACTGGGGAGGTAGCTCGAGAGTATTGCCATAGCTTGTATAGTGGATGCGTTTCGAAGGTCCGAGGTAAACAGTTTCCGAGAAAGACTGGTTATGTGTTGAAGGATGGATACACCTGGATGTAGGTTTAGAGTTGATTGCGCGGTGCTTCCCGTGTATCCCCAACACCTGATTGCATAACTGGAAACTTTCGGAAATCTATAGGTGGGTTCATCTAGTAGTTCTAGGCATTCTTCCAACGAATGCTCGATATGAAGTTCGGGGTTCTACATTGAGTGAAGTGGTTTTATGGACTTGTTCTGATCGGGAGTTGCATCTTAAAGGTTCCTTGGCTATGCTGATCCGAGGATTGCAAAACCCTTTTGTAACACGTTTCATGAGCTTTCAGCACGAATATGTCGGACGAAGCTTCTATCTTGTATTTGTTCTATCTGATCCTTGTTTCTTTTTTTATTTATGTTTTGTTCTTCCAAGTGGCTTCTCGTCAAGTTGATGTACCTGTGGAATTCATTCGTTCAATTCTCTGTTCGGATAATATTGTGAAGATCATGCTACACATCTATCCTTTGTTCTTGTTGATTCTGGTATTCGAGTTGCTTCGATGTCAAATGTTGATTCCATACCTTTCCTAATCGGTGTTCTCATATTTCCATGAGAGTGCTAGTCCTTCTTGATCATCGAGATGATCATGTTAATTCTTTTCCAACCGGTGCCCATTTTGTTCGTCCCAAGTTGTCTTTGTTTTCCCCACCCTCTCACCCTTCTTCTTCTTGGAGCCAGAAATTCTCAGATGAAGTATCCATTTTATTCATGTGATATTTCTTCATTCATTTCCTTCAATGTTCTTATCCGGTGATTTATCGTGAAGATGCTCAAGAGCTCCAAGTTCATCATTCTTTTGTTCTCAAATTCTGCCGGTGGATGTAATTCAAGATTTCGGTGTTGATCTTATCCTTTTTCCTCATTTCATAATGCTTTCTTATTCCGGTGCACCAATTAATCATTCTCCTTTTGCTACTCATATCCGGAGTGCCGAAGATTCATAATTCCATTCTTAATCCGTTCAAGCTATTTTGAGCATTGTCATCTTATTCAAGCCATTTAATTCAACCGATGCAATATCTCTCAAGCAATCTTTTTCCAACGGTGATTTCTTGAGTGGGCCCTAACCCACAGGTCTTTTCCCAGGATCTTACCTGACTCTTCTAATTATTTTCTGGAGTTATACTCAAATTCTTTTAAAGTGTGACGTAAGAATGATTTCCATCAGTCACATGCCTTCTCCAAGATCGCTTTCAAATTCTTTTCATGGTTGGTTAAACCTTCCATCTTTTTATTCTTCATTCCGGAGTGCTCAACAATTCTTATGGCATTTCTCGTCTTCATTCTCAGCATTTGGAGACCGGAGAAGTGTTTCTCTTAAATCTTGGCCCGTCTTCTTGAAGATTCGTGGTTCTAGCTTCATACCATCCTCATAAGTGTTCCGTTTGTGAGGAATTCTTTTTATGCCATCCGAAGCATTTCATGAATTCTTTTCCTTGTGTTCCTCCGAAGGCCATCAATTCAGAATATTTCTTCGTTCTCAGTTTTCAACTTCGTTCTCCAAATATTCTTCATTGATGCCTCTTCGTTCGTCTCCCTATTCTTACGGTGGTTCTTTCAAGATTACTCTTCTTTGTTTTCGTATTAATTCTTTTGTTCTTTTCACAATCCTACCGGTGGTTCGTTGAAGATTTACCCAAGCTTGTGCGAGATCTCTCTTAATCCTTTCCAACGAGAATAAGTAGTATGCCAAATCCTTTGGTCGTCATCAATTTAAATTGGTGAAGGATATGCATAACATAATTCTTATTCTTATTCCTTCAAGGTGATTTAATTCTTTTGTCTGGAGCTTGTTCATCATATTCTCGGTTCTAAATTCTTCATCTTGTTTTCCGGAGATCCATGTTGTTTCAATTATATCATTTCAAGCTTCATCTAATTCATCGCAGGCCTTGAATTTTATTCTTTTCATCTTTCACTTCTCATCCTTTTGTTACCGGAGTTCTTCATGGTGGTTCATCATGTTTTAATTCATCCTCGAAGTCTTCATCAAGATTCTTGTTGGAGCTCAAGCATTTTCATCATGCTTTCCAATTGCAATCCGTTCTACCTTATCTTTAAGATGGTGTTATGCCATTTTTGACAATTTTCCTTCATGTTTCATGATTAACAAGTTGTCAGGAATGAGATATTTAAAACCATCATTTTTTTCCTTGTTCAGGAGATCTTTTCAACCCTTTAATTATTCGTTGGAGTTATCTTGAGTTATAATTCACCTAAAAGCTTTTCCTAAGGATTGTTGCTAATTATGGTGCTTATAAATGACCCAAGTTCTTCATTTTTCATTCCGGTGAATAAGTTTATCGTCTTCTTGTTGATCTCAATCCAAGCAATTCGTTCTGTTAGTGGCTGGTTGTCACCTCATAACTTTGAGATGTTTTCCATAAGCCCACATCAAGCTTATTCCTTTTCGTTGTTGATTTTTTCCAACAACTCTGTTCAACCCTTCTTCGTAAGATGCTCTTTCAAATTTAATTTTGAGAGAAGTTGTCATATTTTTCTCCGTTCTTTTCTTTCCAACGATCTATATTCCACTCTTTCATTCCGGAGGCTTTGTGATGTTGCTCTCTCTCGACCATCATATCGTTTTATCTAGATCATGTTCTTTCCCTTGCTTATCATTTAACCGGAGTGTTGTGTTCTTCATTCAAGTTCCCTCATCTTATCAAGTTTTAACTCTTTCAACCGGAGTGCTGTCTGAATCTTTCTTAACCTTGTGCCATTCTTTTAATTGTTTCGGAGGCAATAGGTGTTGTTGTTTTCATTAAGTATCTTCCCATCTCCTCGAGCTCTTGTTAATTCCTAACCATTTTCAGACGGAGTGCTGCCCGAATTCTGTCATTCTTATTCCTTGGCTATACCATTGTGGTTTCATATTCTTTTGGTTCGTAAGCTCTTGCTTCATGTCTTTCAACCTTCAAGGTTCTCATAGTGCTCCTTGTTCCTCTTTCCTAACGGAGTGTTTTCATCTTCGTTCGTCTCCTTGGTATTCTCTCTTTCAAGATTGTTCAAGCTCTCAAGGTTCTTTGGTTTCCACTCGTTTGTCAAAGAAGCAACTTTGTTTTACCTCTTCCTTTTTCCGTTTTTACCCGGTGATATCTCTAGGATCTTGGGTCGAGATCCTCTGTTAGTGTGGGAGAGTTGTGACGCCCGAGACTGACGTCCCAGAAGATTCCAGAAGATTCCCGAAGATTCCAGATGTTCCGGGTTTCCCGTGTGTTCAGTTGTGCTTGCTTTATTTATTTTTGCATCGCATCATGTCATCATGCCATCATGTCATATTCATTTTTGCATCTCAACTTAAATAAATTGTGTGGACCTTCGGTCCATTTAAATCGAGGGAAGAATGTCTTCTCTTTAAAACATATAAAAGCCTCCTAATATTATGGAGCTATATTATAAATATTCCATTTGTTTGGAATTAACCAACACACTTGCATATTTCCCCATGCTTTCCTACTTCGAGCTTCTCCTTCAAAACCTCCCTATATTTTCTTTTCTCGTTTATCGAGGTTCCCCAAAAACCCTCCAACCATTTTATTTAAATTCCTGACTTTTTGGTGAATCCAGTAAAATTGATCTCATGCCCTAATTCTCTCCTAACCTTCTCCTCTCCTTTCTTTCTTCCTATTTCTTTTTCTGTAATTCTAAGAGTAGAAGAGCAGCCTAGTTCCTTGGCCCAAACCTCTCTGTCAGCCTCCTGGGCCTCCTCTTCCCCTAGCCAGCCAGCCGGCCCAGTTCTCCCTCCAAGCCCGACCGGCTAGCCCGAGGCCCAGCCACCTCTATCCTAACCCTAGCCAGGAGCCTCTCCCCTCGCCCCTTCCCTCAGCCGCCGCAGCCCTCGATCCCCCATCTCCTTCGATTCCTTCTCCCTCTGTCCCTCGAACCCGCTGGCCTCTGCCCGATTCCTCGCCCGACCCCGCTCCTCCCGTTCGAGCCATCTTCCCCATCCCCCTCGCCGTTTCCCTCTCCCCGAGCCCCAGGGCCCGCGCCGCCGAGCCTTTTCTCTGCCGCGCCCCAGCGCCCTGCTTCCATGGCGCCTCCGGCCCGCGGCTGCTTCCTCCAGCCCTCGCAGCGCCGCTTCCGCCAGCAGCCAGCGCCCCGCCGGCCAGGTCCTCGTCGCCAGGGCCGCGCGCGTCGCTGCATCCTCCGCCTCTCTGGCCTCCCTGCTCGCCCGACGTCCGCGCCACCGCGCCCCGTTCCTTCGGCACCAAGCGCCTCGATGCCTCGTCCAGCGCGCCTCCTTCCGAGCATCCGCCGCGCACGAGGCCAGCCAGGGCCCCGAGCGCCCCGGCCTCCCTTCCGTCTGGCGTCCGCAAGCCGCGCCCCATCTCCCGCCTCTGCTCCTCCAGCACGGGAGCAGCCCGGCAGCTCCAAGGTCCCGCCGTCCTCCGCATCGTGCCCGACCTCGCCTCTGCAGCCTCCTGGCCTCGTCGCCCCTTTGCTGTTTTTGTTTGTTTTTGTGTGTTGCCTTGCACTGTTAACTTGTCAGATGACCCGTGTACGAGTAAACCCGGCATTGCGGCAAGAACCTCTACATGACGGCTTGAACCCCTACGGCAAGTACCACGACCGCGACAAGTACCTCGACGAACCGAACATCTACGGAAAAACGAGCTCGTGAACGGCTACGGAACAAGTACCACTACATACGTGAACAACTACCGTCTCGGAGACGCACCAAGTACCACTATCGTCGCCCGAACGTCTACCGTCGCCCGAACGTCTACCGTCGACATGTACATCTACGAGAACGTCTAGTTCCACTACCGCTATGTGAACCACTACTTCCTCTTCGGGAACGTGAACGCCTTCTTCCTCTACGTCTCGAACCGCCCCGAAACGAGTGTTTCGAAGGTATAACCCCGTGGATGACCCGTGTGATGCTTGTGTTGTATGAAATGTTTCCCGTGTGTGCATCGTGCCCGTTCCGATATTTTGTCATGTTCCTCGGTTGCCTCGTCACCGACTCGTGGGAACCCGGTAACGGGATCACCCCACCTCTTTCATCTCATTTGACTCGCTCACGCCTTCTTTCCTTTTGCACCGGTCTCTCGACGAGTTACCGGAACCGATATGATGTCGTTGCTTCATTTTCGGATCGTTGCCGTGGCACCCTTTCTTTCCACCACGGTGACAAATGCTTCATATCTCTTTTAAGTCAACTTTTAATTAATAATTGCATAAAACTTGATCATGTCATCCGCATCATGTTAACAACATTATATGTTTAATTGTTGTTGCTTTATAATTATTAAACATGCTCATGAGGATTTTCCGGATATGTTGTTGTTATTTCCGGCCTCATTTAAAATGTCTTAATAGTGTAGTTTTATTATGCTTCACCTCTTGCATGTTAACAAACAATTAATCTTGTCTTGTAAATAACGAGAGTCAACTAAATAATTATCATGTGGTGTTTCGTCAATATGCAACTCGTTGCATATTGATCTCCACTTAACTTGTAGTTTTGTTTGTGCACTTTGCCATGCCATGCATATTTAAACCGGACATGCATCATACTTGTTTGTGCATCGTATGCCATGTTAATGCTTGTGTGTTTACCGTGTTGTTTGTTTTCTTTCCGGTTGCTTCTCTTGTTAGCTTCGGTTTTGTTCCGGAGTTGTGAGGATTCTCTCGTCTGTGTTGCTCCGTCTTCTTCGTGGATCTGTTCTTCTCCCTTGTGGAATCCCAGGCAATATGACCGAACCCGGATACCATTACTATCTTTGCCTATTGCTAGTAGTTCCGCTCTATAGTTTTGCCTCGATGCCCATGATCTTCTTGTCAGCCTCCTATTGTAACCATTGCCCTGTTTAACCACCCTACTTATGCAAACCGTTGCTTGGCTAAGTACGCTTCGCTCAGCCCTTCTTATAGCATTGCTAGTTGCAGGTGAAGATTGAAGATGCTTGCTTCATGTTGAAGTTTGGTTGGGTTATATCACACTATATAAATGCTTAAAATGAAATCATCTATATACTGGCAGGGTGGAAGGCTAAGCCTTTTGCTTGGTGTTTTGTTCCACTCATGCCGTTAGGAACCGTATAAACCGGTGTTATGTTCCTTGATTATGCGTTCCTAACACGGTTGGGGTGTATGGGACCCCCTTGATAAACCGCTAAGTGCTAAGTCTTTTCCAGCAAGTCCCAACATTTGGTACTATTTGCCTCATAATAACAACTTAATTAAATAATTAAATTTGCATAGGGGGTCGCTCCCTCGAGGATTCCTATTTCTACATAGCAGGGGGGCCAGTGCCGATGGTGTTGGTCCCAAACGGGGGTCCTGCAGGAACCACCACGGGGAAACTCGAGGATTGGGTCCTGTAGCATCGCCCATCCGGTCGTGTCCCGAGACTTAGATATGCGCGGCTACTATCAGGGTGTCGACACGCCGGGAGGATTTGCTGGATTAGCCTTACCTTAGTTCGGTTTAACTTGAGCACGGGATTCCGAGAATACTCGGGTCTTCCCACCTATGGAGTTGCGACTCCGCGGATCGTGGGCTTGTAATGGGTCAAGTTGGAACACCCCTGCAGGGTTTTGAACTTTCGAAAGTCGTGCCCGCGGTTATGTGGCAGATGGGAGCTTGTTAATATCTGGTTGTAGATAACTTGAGACAATGTTTCAATACACTACCAGCGTGTGTACCGTGACTGTCAATTTCCGAATAGGGATTCGGGAGTTGAACACGGTGGGGTTATGTTTGACCGGTTTTAGTTAGGATCACTTTGTGATCATCTCTCGATCGAGGCACTTCTCTTCTCGCTCTCATTTACGTAAGCTAGTTGCTAGTTGCTGCTGCAGACTCTTGTTGTTCCTTCACCTCTCGTTCTTTCTTCAGCCTTGTCCTCACCCAAGGCTTAAATAGTCATGTTACCCGGGAACGGGATTGCTGAGTCCTCTGTGGCTCACAGTTACTTCACCACACCAGATGCAGGTTCAGCCGAGTTTGAAGCAGGAATTGGCTCAAGTTCTTCGCTGGGAGCCCGATGAAGAGTTTGGCCGTATGCTTGTGACGTTTCGATGTTCAGTAGTGGTTTCTACTAGGATTCGATCCTGACCTGTGGCTTTATGTTGTTTTGGTATCTTTCTTTTGGATCTTAACCCGTAGTCGGGTTGTGATGTTTTGAATGATGTATTGCTTATGTATTGTGTGAAGTGGCGAGTGTAAGCCAACTATCTTCTTTTGCAATTTAATCCCTCTTTTACATGAGTCGTGCAAAGATACCAAACTTGAGATCATTCTAGGATGGGCTTATACCTTTAAGTCGTGCCTCGACACGTAGGAGGTATAGTCCCATCCTGGGCATTACAATTCACCTCCGGCTGATTACTGGTTCCTGCTCCTGGCATGCTAAAGATATTCATTGGCTCATAAAATGGTGGCAAACGAGATTGTTGTCTTCTCATCATTACCTCGTGTGAAGCGGTCTGATCCAACATGAGTCGATAGGCTTGAGCATCGAGCTCCGCCTGCTTTGTATCCATCCTGGCTTTCTCAGCAGCCAGGTCCAACTTGGCTTGTTCAATTCGGCTTTTCACCTGAGCGACCTCCGCATCATGTTGCTCCTTGTTGGCATGGACTACCTCTGCTGTCAATAACGCTGTCAAAGTATCGACCAAGACGGATAAAGTTTCAGACGGTGACGGGGCAGGATCTCCAACCCTAGCCCCCATCGCGTTTGATGTCAATGCCGCTATTGTTGAGGACTGTTGCACTGGTTGTGATCCGGCCATAAAGACAGCAACCCGGTTTGGCGGATCGAGGGGGTCCGGAATACTGTCACCATCGGAACATCCCTCAGATTGGCCGTCCTGCAGCAGATATAAAGATTATGTCTCTCCGGAAGAAGATTCATCGCCGGAATAGACAACAGTCTCGCCGCCAGAGTCCAATCCGTCCTCGGTTTGCACTCCATGCACTGCTCCGACGAAGACGTGCTTCACGACAGGCTGAATCCGGGCAGATCTCGCACGCTGAGCTGGCTCGACGATGTTGGGGAAGATGTCCGGCTCAGGGCCCGGTTCGCCGATCTTGCCGATGAAGACGTGGATGTCGCCGAAGGAGACCCGTTATCCGTATTCGATTGAATCGGCCTCGGGGCCCCAGCCTGCATCGTCGATGTAGACCTTGCCGCGATGACTCTTAGTCATCCGGCCTATTGCGTAGCCCTTGAGTCCTTCAAAGATGCCCTTCAATAACTCGAAACCATCGTGCGATAGCCCCACGGTGGGTGCCAACTGTCGTGGTTTTGTCACGGCAGATGTCCTAGCAAAAGGACATAGTCGTGAGGCCATCGCTATGGGTTAGCTTAAAAGGGTTAAAGCGGACAAGGACACAGGGATTTTATACTAGTTCGGCCCCTTCGATGAAGGTAAAAGCCTACGTCTAGTTTGGTGTGTATTTCTAGGGTTTCGATGACCAGGGAGCGAATCCGCTTTGCCTGTGTCTCGAGCTGTTGTTCTCTGCCTTGAACCGTCACCGGGTCGTCCCTTTATATAAGAGGTGACGCCCGGTCCGGTTTACAGAGTCCCGAGGCCAGCTCATAAACGTGTCTGCCTCAGTCTCTATTCTTTCTATCTTACATCTCAAGTTACATAGTATGGCAGTTTACAAATCATGGGCACTAACACTTGGGCTCCACACCTCTTGGGCTAAAGTCTCTTACTTCATGTTCCGCCGGGCTTCAAAATAATCTTGATAACATAAACCGGCCCCTCCTGGGCGGTTTATACCTGATAGTAATATCCCTGACACGTGGCATGGCCCAACAGATGCCAATTGCTGTGAAAAGGCCGGCCCGTTTGACTTGGTCAAAAGGTGGCGGACCTGCCAACGGAAAGCTTGTTAACGGACTGTTCGCATACAACCCATTTACAGCCCGCTAACCCAGGGCCCGTTACGACCTATCTAATTTAGGCCCAATAGCGTCATCTGGGCCGTCCAATATGATTCCAATCCATTTTAAGTTCCCGCCCATGTATGGCCCATGACGTCTTTCGGCCCATATGAGGCCCTTTGTAACTGTTTGCCCATTAACGGCCTGTGGTGAAACTGGCCCGTAATGAACAGTGTATCACTTTATACCCGTTAACGGCACATTAATCAATTGGGCAGTTTGCAGCCCATGTTATCTTTCGGCCTTCTCAGGGCCCATTTATTCTTGGCCCATTAACGGCTCGTGGTGAAACTGGCCTGTAATGAACAGTGTATCACTTTATACCCATGAACTGCCCATTAATCCATTGGACCGTTTGCAGCCCATGTTATCTTTCGGCCTTCTCAGGGCCCATTTATTCTTGGGCACACTTCCAGCATTCGGTTACTTAAGGCCCGTTACTGCCATTTTCTGCTTGTGGGCCAAATTCAGCCCGTGGTTATAGTCGGCCCATTTGTGGCTCGTTAATACGTTGGGCCGTTTTCATAGCGTCATCAAATACGACCTATTAACGACGGCCCTTTATGGTCGGCCCATGAATGAACGACTCCAACTCTAGCCCGTTTACGGCCATAATGCGGTCTGTTTTAGGCCCATGTTTAGCTAATTGATCATACGGCCCGTCTAAGGCCCATTGATGATACGGCCCATAGAAGGCCCATTGTTTCTACGAACCGTAGGAAGCCCAGTGTCACTATAGTAAATATGTAGCCCATGGCATGTTAAAGGTGGGAAACTACTATAGGTTTAGACCTGCTAATGGCTCAAGATGATTATAGGCCCATGTTTTGGCCCATATGAGTGACGGGCCGGCCTGAAGACTGACAACATTGAGATCCATTGAACCTTCCGGCCTAAATTACAACATACCGACCAAAGAATAAACCTAGACTATACAACAAACAAATTACTGCATATTACATCCACTAGGAATTAAAGTTCACTACCGGTGATAATAAAGCGCAACATGACCGTGGATTACATACACTTGGCATCAAAGGTCGCCACCAGTGCATATAAACGCGCCGACAAAAGAATATACAAAACTGAGAGCACTTCAGAAGGCACTAGACCTGGCAAGCTCGGGCTATGCAAGCAGCCGAACAAGCTGATGAGACCTCATTTGTGTTAATGATAGATGCTTCATCCCTAGTTGTATGGCACCATAGTGCGCAAGGCAGTCACTGACATCTTCATTACATCTTTGACTTCAAGTCGGAGCTGAGCTGAAGCAAGCCTTTCCGCTTTAAGTTGAGACGGAAGAAGTCGAACTGATTGAGGCAGCGACTGCACAGAGGTTGTCTCAGACCTGCTGATGAGTAGCTTCAACTCACTGTCCTCAACAAGACAGGACCTTGGGGTCATCTCGCTGTCCTCAAGATGGTTTGGCTCACTATCTTTCCTAAAGTTCTGCCTGGCATAAGAGATACGACTCTGAAAGAGAAACAAGGAGACACGTAAGAGGTTTCACAATTATATAAGCAAATAAATGGATATGTTCTGCATAAGGAACATGTTTTTACAACTACAATTTAAAACTGGTAATTGTTGCAAACATCCAATCAGATGTAAACAGTAGTGGAGGAAATGATGCCTATCCAAATCTATACTAGAACAAAGTTTGAAAGCTTTAGAATGATGAACTTACATTACGTGTTAACACGGGCTGGACAAATCCCTTCTCCATGCCGATGGAAAGACAATTCAAATAATTCCCCAAAGAAAATTCTTTATAAACGTTGCCATTATTCTACATTTTGCAAAGAGTAAATATAGATCAAATAATATTGGAGGAAATAGAGGATAATGAAGCTCAGGTGCAGACTGATGATACATAATCAAATAGCAATTAATTAAGTACAGCGTTACAAGGCAAAAGGTACTTACAAGAGGAATGCAGACATCAACGTGTGAAGTGGCATTGGCTTTATTCAACATTTTGGTAAGAGTAAATGTAGATATGATAATTTGGAGAAAGTGGAGGGCAGGGCAGATAAGATGCAGAGTAATGCTAGACAATCAACTATCTCGCGATGCATGTACAGTAATACCACCACCGTCCGTTATTAGTTGTAGCTCAAATGGATGTATCTAGCACTATTAAGTTCTAAATACATCCATTTTATCAACAATTAATTCGATACAGAGGGATTACATGACAACAGGTACTTACTTGAGAAATCCAAAACTACATAACCATTGTGTTAATTCTACATTTATCTAAGAGTAAATATAGATCTTATAATTTCAAGCAAAGGGAGGATAAAGAAGCGAACATGTACAGTGATGCTACATAATCAAACAACAATGAGTGTAAGTATGATGACAAAGGGCAAGAGGTATTGACAAGAGAAATGTAGAGCCCAGTATTGTCATGAGATCCTATGATCCTTTGAGCAAGGAGATTCATCTGAAATTAGTTTTCATACAAGAGAGAAGGTAAGGCACATGCAGAAATTTAGGAGTTCAAATTTTGAATTGGTATCATAGGAAGTACCTGACGCTGGGCTGTCAGCAGTTCTAATAGAGATTTGGCCACTGGAGTAGGGGTAAAGTCTGTTATAGTTGGGCATGTGTTTTCTATGGCTACTGATCTATCCTATTTAACAGGTATCACTACCTTTTCAAAATACCTAGTTTGTACTCCTTGAGGATCTGCAATCACCCTCTTCCTTTTGGACATCTATTACGAAAGAACAACATTTGACTAGAAAAAAATAGTATGACGACACATGGGATAGCTACAGAAAATGGATAGGTATGGCATATACTCATATATGATGCTTAAACTAAGCAGATGGTGAAACAAAGTAGAAGTAATGCAAGAGGTTAGATGCAAAATATGTGCGACCAATACAACCTTGCCAAGTTAGAGCATGCACCTTGATGGGTGAATAAGATAGGCCATCCTCCACCATGCCAAGTTTGTTAGCCAGTGGATTGTTCCGCAATATTCCTCTCGTGCGCCCATTCTCATATTCATTTTGATAATGTTCAATACTTGACATACATGAAAACATAAAAACAAGTGAGATTATCTTTGTAATGCAGAAGCGATTCTAATCCAATACTTTCTCCCTGTAAACCCCGTTGTGCTATCTCTGCAATTCTTCTAAGAGGTGCCATGCATGCTGTAATTTGGTGTGTGCATCAATATAATGTGGCCTACTACTCAAAATATGAGAGCTCCGGAAGTGATGATACTTCGCAGATGAAAGCTTCAACATATAGTAAAGAACAACAAGTCGACCTGACCTGACAGATTCAAAATATACTAAGGGAGAATAACTCGACATGACCAGTCGACCGCAAGAGAAGAGGATCATCTTAAAGAAGAGCAAAAGAGCAAGCAGATTGAAGATATTACAAGTCTTTCTATACAATGTCGGTTGGCCACCCATGATGAACCAGAGCGCACAGAGAAACACTATTCCTTCCGGTCTCTCCATATGTGGCTCACATGCATTTCGAAACTAAAGTAGGACCATTTAGCTGACCAATTAAACATCTCACAATTTTACTAATATCAGCATAATATTAGATTTGAAAATTTGTACAACTAAGCTTGTTTAGCTCGATGGGTGGAGCAGTGCTATTACGACACGAACCACGTAGGCTGATCGTGGTCATCATAAAATGGGGAAACCGTAAGCATGATGAGTATAGTGTTGATCGTGGCAGTGGGATGGTAGATCTGAAGCTGTAAACCGCGCAAAGGGTAGTTAGCAACCGATATTTGCTTTGAAATAACTACTAAGATTTGGTATGGACAAGAAAGTACAGTCAACAAGTGACAAAGAAATGCAATTTTGCTGTCTCTCTATATGTCGCGACATGCATTTGGAAACTCAAGTGGGACCTTTAGCTAACCAATTAAATGTGTCTGTTAACTAATACCAGTATCATATCACAATCATATTTGAACAACTAAGCTTTGGAATTTTGAGTGTTGTGTTGTTTAGCTTGAAGGGTGGATTAATGCTAGTATGACAGAAAGCACCTACGCAGATCATAGTAGAGTAGATAAAATGGGAAAACCCTAAGCAACAAGAGTAAAATCAGGAAAGTGGAACTAGTTGGACCAGTGGGTGGCGCACATGCTTTTCGAAACGAATATAAGAACATTAGGTGACCAATTAAACGTTCTTTGTTTTAGTAATATGAGCATCATATCAGATTCGTATTTCAACACGTAAGCTTTGGAATTATGAGTGGCATGTTGTTTTGCTTGATGGGTTGAGGTCTTGAGGAGCAGTGCTAGCATGACATGAAGCAGTGAAGCACCTACGATGATGGTAGTGAATACAAAGGGGGGAAACCATAATCTTTACGATTATAGTGACCGTGACATGGCAGATCTGAAGGTGCAAACCGGACAAAGCTACTTCGCGACCAATGTTTACATTCAACTAGCCACTACGATTTGGTACGGACAAGAAAAGTACAGTAAACAATTTAAGATCTATTTTCCGGGTGAGATCAATAACTTAAGAACACATGGAAGAGTACCACCTATCTTGCAACGCCGTGTAGGCCCCTGCTGATACGTTGAGGGTGTTGCGGGTGCGATGGCTGTCAGTGGCGGGGAAGAATACTTTAGATGGCAGACGGCCAGGTTGGGGGATAAATCTTGTTGCCGTGGATGAGGCGGTCGTAGGAGTGGCAATGGCAAAGTGGACAACGGCACCGATGAAGCGAGACGACGCAATGAAAGGATCCTGGTACGACGCCGTGGATGAGAGATGTCCATCTCTTGCAGTGGACGACGGGGTAGGGGTAGCGGCTCCGGCAAGGTGGAGGATGGGGTGGCGGACGGGGGAGGCTGGCCAAAGTGAGGAGGTTGTCGTGGCGCCGACGGTGTATGAATGGGGAAATGGAGGGGGAGGGGGTATCTCAAACTTTGGGATGCGCTTGTCTGAAATGTGGCAAAGTTACGAACTTATCCCCGTTAAAATTTTGGACATCATGTCGGTTGGGGATAGGAGGTAATCTCACATCTCCCAAATATTTGCCGGTAACGATTTCAGGCGAGGAGAGAGAGTTTTGCCGCCCACAGTTGGCGCCCACGTAGGGAGGTTGTGTCACATCTGAGGGAAGTTACACATCTGCCACTATTTAAAATATTAGCCTACATCGATTTCAGACGAGGAGAGTTTGTTTTTCCACCACCGTGGATGAATGGGGAAATGGAGGGAGAGACACATGTCTTTCGGACGAGCTTGAATCAAATGTGTTTTGCAGCCCATGTTTGGCGCCCACCGTGTCTGAATGGGCTAAGAGGCCGTCGTTTCGGGCAGCCCACAAATGATAGTGGGTGTTTAGCCGCTTCGTTCAAAACTTGGGAGAGTTAGCATTCATGTTTGCCCTGGGCCCTCGCAGCTAAATCCAAATCCAATTTTTTTTCGATTGTGAATATCCACAGATAATTCTACGTTTTGTTATTTATTTCTTCAAAACCACAACAAAGATTTATTCCACCTTTATATATGATTATGATTTAGAAATGCCGTGATCTTCGAATTCAGTAGGTTGGATACACTTTGAGTCAAACAGTTATTTCATCCAATACAATATGCTCACACGAAAAACAGTTCACCTTATGTCAATCATACAAGTACTGAGGATTACCTGGCCTAAAAAATTCGGATCATTACAACACATGGACAACATAGGGGGTCTTACAACATAATCCATTCAGAGACATGACACAACATGCAAGTACAATAATCTAATGACAAATTTAACTACTATCTAAAGAAGAACTAGGATTACCCCGGGCTTCAGATAGCAGAAGCAGCAGGACCTCCTCCGTCTTCAAATGCAACATTCTTACTTCCTCCAATTCTTGGGTTGATTGCATAATGCGTGCAGCTAATTGCATAATTTCCAGCTTCAAGATCGAGATTACCTCATTCATGGCAGCCACACCATCTCGCCTCTAGTAGAGCCTCAAGAACTATAATATTTGTGCTCAGACTGCTCTCCAGCGGTGTTGCCTCTGAACTGCTACCATTTGGTAACATGGATGGCTCACTGCTTCCACAAATAGATTCTGGGGTTGTACATTGTGTCCTAGTGTGAACGGCATCCTGAAAGGTTTCCGCTGGACATAAGTAAGAGATAGTTATCGCATGATCCAGGCAGTAAGCTTACATGGTAAACGACATACGAATTATTGCCGAGCACGGCAAGCTATATTTAAATTGTTCGAAGCAGCATCAGCCAAAAAGAAATTAAAAGGGTTAGATGAAAACTTGAAAGGGAGTGTACCACCGCTATATTTAAGTTTCCAAGGCATCTAACCTGTTGAAATAATCTGAGAAAGCACTTAATAGTGTGGCCTCATATAAACTATGAAGACAGTCTTGTGATGAAGTTCAGAGGAAAAGTTAAGGACTCAAATGAACTAGGCATGCATATCTTTACGATAGTACAGCAAGCACTGCCGACATATCGGCCAACTCAGGTATAGCGTAACAAGTAACAAACAAGCATTCAAATCTAGCAATACAACAAAGCAGACAACTGAACTATTTGTTATTATGTAGGATTACAGGTTGAGGGCACAAGACAAGAAAGCAGCACACACGCATTACATTTCACATGTAATAAAACACACTGGCTTACCATATGTTGCTGTGAAGCCTCGCTGCTGTTGCAATGTTCTTTGAAGATATCGTCAGCATCCCGCGGTTGCAAATCTACTTGTTGTAGTTTATTCTGCACCCTCTATTTAGGTAAAATTAATTTTAATCACATGCACTGGTTCGAATTGATCATCAATGGGTCATCTAAACTAATGAAAGAAGGGTGTGTGCATACATGACAATATATCTGCTTCCCTCTATTTTTATGCTTGTTTGAGGTGCCAGTCCCAAAACAACAAATATTTTGCTTCATGGGGTTGGCAGCTCCATAATTAATAGAAGCATCAAATTAGTCATGCAACTTGGGAAGATCAAGAACACACAAAAAAGTAATGAACAGAGGCTCGTAGCAGTGATGTAACAGCTAGCATCAGAAAATATAGGGCAAAACGAACAAAAACCAGCGGAACCACATGCTAGTTTGCTGATGTGTAATTAAGCATAGAGAACATGAAGCAGTCTGATGGAACCAACATGTGGCATCAGAACAACACCATTATCATAAATATAGATGCAAGAAGTAAAATAGTAGGCAATGATATCTAGGAAGTACAATAATACTTAGGACAAAACTAAAGCATATTAACTATATGTGCACTGGTATGTAATTTAGCACATGTAACATGTTCACTGCCAGAAGTATGGCCCTACATGTGCAAGCAGAATAATACGTCTCTTGAAAACGGAATGATGCCCTGAAGAAATTAAAAGGTGCGGTGCTTATGCTAAGAAAGTGAATGTAGGCGCCGGCCGTTGGATAATAGTACCCGATTCTCGGCGGCGTACGGGTATCGTTGGCATACTTGATAGCTAAGGATCGTCGATGGTGCTCATGTTGCGGTTGAGTTTGGGATGGCTGTCGCAGTCGCTGAAGCGGCTCCGGTGCTACGGTTGCGGTGCCTGTCGACATACAAGCAAGCTCATCTGTGGTAAGTGAACAGTTGCATGATAAAGAGAAAAACCGAAGGAGTACAGATCAAAATAACCTAATGAGGCTGCGGTGTCGGTAAACCAGGGCCAGTGAAGTTGACTATGGCGTCCGTGGAGCGGGTCCGGTGCAGTGGACGAAGGCTTCGGCGGGCGCATTGTACAGTGCCTCCGGTGAGGTGGATCTGTTGCGGCAGATGAGGGCTTGTATGAAGGGCCAGCGAAGGGAGGACGTGGGAGACAGTGAAGGGCCTACACTGTGGTGGACGAGGGCGCCTGTTAAGCAGATCCGGTGCGGTGGACCATGATGGCAGTCAAGGAGATCTGGAGCGGTGTACAAGCCAGTCGCTGAAGCGGCTCCGGTGAAGTGGTGAGTTGATAGTTGGGGGTTCCAAGGTGCGGAAGGTAGATCCGTCGGTGTGTGAGGTCCACCGCTGCGGCGGAGGACTAGATTCGGCGGCTTGCAGTGGTTGGGGGTCGGGGAGGGGAAGGGGAGGGGCTCTAGGGAAGAATGTTGGGGCAAAGAGGGGAAAACAATGGAGTTACCAAGGCAGCCCTTTTCCGTTCATGTGGCAGGGGTAAAACAGGAATATCGCAGGGCTAAACTTTCGGGTGCGAGATATTTCGATGTGAGCGGGAAGTTTGAAAGCTTTTTGCGCATGAAATTATATTCTGCTCTTGTATGGACGACTATGATATCATGGCCGAGAATTTGTTTGTTTTGCACACAAAAAAGTGGAAGTTTTGAAAATCAATGTCTCCAACTCGAAACTTAGATTGTCCATTCAATTCAAATATGGATCATTGAGCTACTACAAGCAAATACCATCATATGGTCCAATTCAAATGAAATTCCAAATGTGTTTATCCTAACTATGATGACAAAAGCAAAAATGTGCATGTATATGAATAAAGTGGATGATTATAAAGTTTGAACATGCCCGTATGTGTATACCTCTAGGTTTGATATATGAATTTGAAATCACGAAATACCGGCTTAAAAATGTACCTCCGTTTAAATGAATTACAAAAGCTAATGATGGAGTCGAATTCCAAAATTCCAATCTTAGGTTTGTAATTCTAGTACATCAAAGTATATCACGCATGTTCAAAAGTATCATTATCTCATAGTCCAAACTGTGAAACAAATTGATCAACCTTGAGTGCACACACTATTGACCATGTATATCTCAATTACGCTAAAGTCCCTCAAATATAGACACCTCACTCTTTATCTGAAGCCACCCCCCCCCCTCGTCGCCCACCCTTCCCCCACACACAGAGAAGTCGTTCTCTCCCCCATACACCAACACACGAGCACATTAACACCCCTCTCTCTTCTAAAGTCCGGACCCCAATATAGGTCTCTATCACTTTGTCTCTTGGACATGCACACATCTCTTCACCCACTCTTTATCTAGGTCACCCGTCATTTGTCTTTCCCGAGCACACGCACTATGTAGAGTGTATCTTTCCCATACACACAAAACGTCGCCCCCAAACGTCTATCTCCCTAGTTATGTGGTTCTCGCACACCTCACACACCACCCCCACTGCAAAACAAGCACTATTTGTCTCCTTGTGCACCACTCTCCTCTTTCTATATCTCCCACATGCGGACCCGCCCTGGCTCCTCCATGTATACATATATGTCGTGACTCTTTCCATAGCTCCCTAATGTATCATTGTTCTCGATCTCGCACATTGTTCTCTACACCATCTATTCTAGATCTCTCATCAAGTCCCTATCACACACACGATGACTCACTTCGCTTGCGTCTCCGTACATAGGCCAATTTCAAACAACATCAACATTGTCTCCCTATCTATACGCCATTTATGGACACAAATGCCCTCTCTCTCTCCCCTTCTCTCTCTCTCTCTCTCTCTCTCTCTCTCTCTCCCTCTCTCTCTCTCTCACACCCCTCTCCCACACACAATCGATGTCTCTTCCAAATAGTCTGCTCCCCCCGCCCGCACCCATGCTATCCCGCTACTACACATGTCACACCATTCCCCCTTCCCTTATACTAGGTTTACATCATTAGTGGTCTCTCTACTCCACATACACACACTCCCTCTCACACGCAAACGCGCGCACAAACCCACACAGACACGCACAAACACCAAATAATCTAGATCCTCATCTCTCCCCATGTACGCATGTGTATCTCACACACTCACTCTCTAATTATGTATATGTGTCTCCACGTTACACAACACAAAGCCCCATGTACATGTCTCTCTCTATCCTCCACACACATAGACACAAAAAATCTGTTAGCATTGCCTCAGTCTATAGACATATCACACACGCACATTGTCTCTCTCTCTCTCTCTCTCGCAAACACGCTCAACAAGGGTTTCCCCGTGAATAATTTACCATCTATAAGGTTGTCAAAATCGCGATTTTGAATCGGATCGGAGCCCTGATGGTAGGATCGCAAATCGTGGAATCTTCACTATCAGGATCGTAGAAACGTAGATTCTATGAACTAAAGTCATAGAATCATAGGGGTTAGTTTGGATCGTAAAGTCGTAGAATCGTAAAACAGAATCACGACTCTGACAACCTCTATTCATCAACAGTCGTGGCAGTACAGCGAACACGAGATGTGAAAAAGAATAAATCTCCTTGTGCTTAGACCACCTAGTATGACTACTAGGACTAGAGCAAGCCAAAAAGCGTGCCGCCGTCACCCCCTCCTTATCGGCGACGGGAAAACCTTTGTTTTACATAGTCGAGAAATCATTGTGCTAAGGCCTCACATGCTGAGGCGTTGAATAGAATGTAGATGCTAGTTTACGGAAAGAAGTATCGATAATATGTTTCTATCTCCATACTTATATTTCTTCTCTTGTAAAAAACCGAGTTGGTGATGATGGTACGTGTGCCATCTTGCAATATTGACCGTCCGATCTATATCTGACTGATGGAAATTAAACTAAAAGATACCCGCACCCCTCTCCACATTTGCAGACAAGGCCTTCCCTCGTTCATCCTTATCTCCAACAACCTCATTGTTGAGCAATTAAGAACGGAAGCCTCTGGAACAAACTGGCCTGGTGGCCGCTGCCGGCGTTGTCAATCCCCATGCCTCCGCTCAGTCCGACCACCAATCACCACCACGCCCCACTCCTCTTCACCGTATCTCCTAGTTCTCGAGATATCATTAGTTTTTACACATGGGATTACTCCCGCATGGGTCAATCACAACGAGTGTTTTTATTAAAAAAATGCATCTTCATGTTCCGTGTAATGCACGGATCTTGCTAGTACTCCTACAAAAGACTAAGTTGGTGATGATTGTGTGTCTGCCATCCGTCGTTTGTGACAATTAGATCTACATCTAACGACTATGAGGTAAGTTGTTGCCTTTTCTCACAAACATCTCACTTGTCTACCAATTTGCAGAAAAACCCATAATTAGTATCTTAAAACCAACCACATCCCTCCCTGACCTCACCAAAACAGCCCAAGGAATATATTCTAATCGAAACATAATATATCTCTAGTGATATATGTATATCAAAATTAGAGTGTTTTGTATCAAGTTTGTGAATACGTATTATTCTAATTATGATTCGTTGCAACGCACATGAACATTGCTAGTATTTCCAAGCATGCAAAAAAAATCCCTAGTATTCCATAGTTTCAAGTTTTCCATCAAGATATTAGTCACTCATGGTTGATATTTACTTTCAATCATGTAAACATATGCACTATGTAACTAGCCTTGCTTATTGGGTTCCAAAGCTTAAATTTCACTCCTACTTACAATATGTAGAGTATTTAAAAAAAGTACCACTTTCAACCAGCCCTAGGAATAATCTATTGTACTAAAAATAGCAAAAACATACCCAAAATTTCTTAATCCATGCCAAAAACTACTACCTACCGATTAGGTTAGTTTAAACCCATTTATGACAGGGTTGGCCCACATGTCCGTGCTGATGAGGCAGCTTAAACCAACACATTTTGTTTGACCGTTGACACGAGGGACCCACATCTGACCTTATATCCTGTTATTCCCCCTCAAATCATTATTTTTCCTAAACATTACTTCAGACAGTACTGATGTGTGTTCGCCGATGGCGCCGGTGATGAGCGAGTTGGCCGCCGGTCCGCCGGACGGGCCGGATGCCGCGCTGGCCTCCGCACTGGTTAGCAGGCTGGTCCGAGTGTGACTCATGAGCGAGCAAGCCACCACGCTGGCCTTCGCTCGAGCCAGATGGCTAGCCTTAGCGCGGTGCGCGCAAGCAAGCCGCCGCGCCACCGTGCCAATCTAGCTAGCAAACCTTGCAGACAAGCAGCTGGGCGGAGCTATCTTGGCTAGCTAGCGGCCGCGAAAGCCGGACGGAGCTGGCATCCGGGCTGCCGCAAGATGGGATCCGCAACGCCGACAGTTTTGACCTCGCCTTCTACCGGCGGCGGTAGCTGCGTCCCATGGCCGAGGATGACTAGGTGGATGGGCCGGAGGTAGGAGGTCACTCGGGGATTTTTGTGCAGACTGACATGTAGGTCCCACAAGTCATAACGCCCTGTAAAATAGAAGGCGTTGACTTAATGGGCGATGTGGGCCCTGTTTGGATACTCTAAGTCAGAGGTTAGATTCTAACCCTGAACTAAGTCTAACCAAAGTGGTGTTTGGATGGCAGGGTTAGATTGACAACAAATGTATCCAAACAGGGCCATGGGTTGAAACGTGCCTATAACGGCACTTTGTAGAGTAGTCGTTTCTTGGTAGGGCTGGTTGGTAAGAGCATGTACAATGGTTGATAATGTATTCTTATCTTAAGTCTGCCATGCATGCAAGTGGTAGTAGTTTCTTGGCATTATTAGTCGTTTCTTGCATTATTAGGGGTTTCTTGTAAGGAACAATGTACTACTAGCGATAAAAGGCGATTCTAGGTTGCGTTGTACTCCAACGAGTACTACTAGTGGCCGCGGGAGTGTATACCTTGTTTTGTGGGTTCAATCCCGGCCGAATGCACGGCGGACTTTTTTTAAAATAGTAACTTCGCTGCGAGCCAATATTTTACACGGGTAGTTTGAGTTTTGAAGTCAAACGGATGTGCGGCAGCACAATCTGGGTGCACTGGATAGCCTAGGCACGTGAACGGGTTTTCCTTCCTAGCATCTCGTGGCTCGCATGCTTGCCCTAGCCGCACCTCACTTGCAGCTTCCTCATCAGCTAGTTGCATATTTAAACTAGCGCCTCCCAATTAAGCTCGAGGAGCCGGAAAAGCCTGGCGGGGCATTGGGAACTATGCAATATGGCTCTGTACGTAAAGTGCTCTACTACTACTCTGTAGCTTGTGGCGTTGCACGCATGGAATTCACTCCATTATCGGCTCTACTATAAAAGAAATTCCTCTTGACGTGTTTTTTTTTGAAACGGAGGCAAAAGCTTTGCTTCATCTCATTCATAAAGAAGGAACTACTAACAAAGTTTGACGAGATCCATTACACCTCCACAAATGGAAGCGAAAAGCCTAGTCTCGCTGTATCAAATAAATCAAATGTTCTTCCCCCGCAGTAACCGTCGCTGATAAACATGTTTCTAGTGTGTGCGTGAGAGGAGTGGCTGAGGCCCTCAACTATGTGTTCGGTGCCAAAAATATAAAAAGTTTACCACATACACTTCGATGCCAAATGAAAAATATTTATCACCGGCACCACAACGTGAAGGATTTGGCATCCATCCACCTCCGGCCCACCTAGCTATAAACTAGTAATATATCAGCTCAAATTAGTGTCTCGCTAGTGGTGCTGGTGGTGCTTCGCATGCAAAAGTACAGTGGTTGCTTTGTTTATTACCTCAGCGAAATATGGCGTCGGAGCAAGTAGAAGCATCGATGCCCTGAAACTTTTATATGGCATCGGCTGGGCAATGTAGGACACCGGTGCCAAATGTTCAAAAAGTGAATTTAGCACCGGTTTTGGCCTACATAGTGGAGGGCCTGAGTAGGCCGACTGCGTGAGAGGAGCGGCTGAATAGAGCACCGAGAGTACCCACTAGGCCACTACGCAGGTGTACTTTCCCTGCATTCATAGTACAATGATGGTTCTTGAGAACAGTAATACCCTCCACTTCCAACTGAAGCTCCTTGGCCCTGAGATTCAAGAGTTCAAAACTGGTGCACTATACTGTACAGTACATAGCACTAGTAGTACCCTCGCACTACTACTACCTCCGTCCTGGTTTATTGGTCCCTATTGTATTTTGTGCCAAATTTTGACCATAAATTTAACTAACAAAATTTGTGTGCATGTCACAAAAAATTATATCATTAAAAACTATGCTCAAGTACAAATTCAACGATATAATTTTTGCTAACATGCATTAACATTTTGTTAGTTAAATCGTTGGTGAAAGTTTGGCACATACTACAAAGGGGACTAATAAACCAGGACGGAGGTAGTAGTTGAGAAAGTAGTACTAGAATTGCTACAGTATGAGTACGTATTCCTCTGTCTCATAATGTAAGACATTTTTTTGACACTAGTTGGCGTGTACAAAAACATACCCAAAATTTCTTAATCCACGCCAAAAACTACTAGCTAGTGCCAAAAATTTCTTACTAGTGCTATTATTTACAGTATAATGCAATCCCATAACGTCCCATAATGCTAGTACTAGTAGTAAATAATAGGCTCACCCCTTTGCTACAGTTGGTAGGGACGAGGCCCTGTGGTTACTACGCTCTTATCTCCTCCTCGCCAGTCCCCCCCGAAGAGAAGGCAGTTCGTCGCTGCTCCCCTGGATTCGCCAGGCGGTTCTCCTCCTCGTTGGGGATGGGAGACCTTGGACGACGATCCTCTAGGAGAAATCGCACGCCGCTCCGACGTCCTCACCGTCGCAAGACTCGGTGCTTGCTGCACCAACTTTTTCAAGACGGTGCTTAAAATGGATTGGGAAAAGGCCATGCTTGTTAGTCTTCCATGCGTCCTTGAGGAGAAGGTTCTTCTATGGGACAATCCTTCGAACAGTCCACCGCTCCCTGGCCATGGTTGCATGTTGACTCCGCTAGAGTTGCCGATGTTGAGAGGTAGTCAGATTTTGTCCGATGAGCAGGTCAGTAATGGAGTTTGATCATGTAGTACTTGGTTATTCAAATTCCACCTCGTAATTTCTCTGCTGCCCAACGTCTTATATATAGGTCTGGGTCGGTGCCAATGAAGATTGGCTTGCATACCTCCGGCCGGATACCACCATCATTTTGCACAACATCCACAGCAGTGCGGCCGTTCTGGTAGACCTCTTCTCCACCATTGGGATCGGCCTTCTGGACTGACTGGGCTTGAATGCGTATGATGATGCCTACATTAGATTGAAGAAGATAGCAATTGCGAACCCGCCGACAAAGCGATACGGCAACGATGATTACTATCTCATCGCGGTGTTCGACATAAGGATTGTCATCAATGCAAGAGGCACTAACGACAGAGGCTAGCGCATGTTGGCGGCGGCAAATTTGTACCCCTACACGTCTGAAGCCGCCGTGCGCCATCTAGGACACATCTTCGCGGTGACAAGCCAGGGGACTTGTTTCATCTGGTTGCCATCCTACGGTACGGGAGATTACAAATGGAATGCACAAACCATCATTTGCATCCCTAACGGTACTCCATTATTTTGCAGGGACCAGTCATCCCCCGATCAAAATAAGATCGCCGATCCTGGATGTGCATTTGCATCTGCGATTCGGTCTAACCAGGAACCTTGTAGCTGACTATGGCATATTGGGATCAACTATCTTAGCAGTTGTTACCCATGGTACCACTTATGTGCAACATGGTCACACAATCTACCACGATCGAACCGTCACCATCTACCCAGGTATTCCATTTTCTAACCCTCTCGCCTTCTCTTTCATTGTTGTACTAGTACTCTACTTACGTACTAGTAGGAGTACTTTTTACCTTGGAGGACGCGTATAGCTAGCTAGGCCCTTGAAGACTTGAACCCACTAGCTACCACCATTTTTTTCCATGTCTTACTATCTCATCCATTTAGCCAAGAGTGGCTATATATAATAAGCCAGTTATTTTACTTCCTCTATACCGGAGTAGTACTATTTGCTGCACAGTATTACTGACCGCCATATTTGAGTACAACATTATTATGCATGGACCTTGACTATGTATGTCACCATGTGTCCAGATCTGAGATGCCGCGTGTACCAGATGAACGGCGCGGAGTTCGACCCCCGTGATGCTACGTGGGTGCCGAGGAACACTCTTGGAGAGTACTCGCTTTTCATTGGGGACAGGTACCCCATTGTGAAGCGGATGCCACCTTTCGTGCACGACACGGAAGGCCTGCCGTTGACGAAGCATGGTTGTGTCTTCACTGTGCACCACCGGATGAATGACATGATGGGACACGCTATCCCTGATTTATGCCGCTTCAACTTGGATGAGTCTCCATCTTGTGGAACCAGACTAGAAAGCTGTGACAATGATTCCCGTTGCCCACCGCTATTGATCATGCCATCCATGAAGAACACCTGGTACTGGAACCTGGAGGAGGACATGTAGCCCATCTATAACGTGTAAGTGGAGTACGGTAAATTGTGAACGGTATCACTGTGAATATATGTAGACTAGTCGTGCACAAATTTATCACATGAATTGGAGATGAACTTTTGTGGCATACTGGCATTTGTCATTTAGAATTTATTACTAGTAAATGTGTTATGTGTACGTGCAACTTGTGTGGTTGATGCACGGGCTCCAACACGCTCTTTGAGAAAAAAAGGTGGCACAACTTTGGATATACGTGACGTGGCGGCATCATACAGTAGCATCATTCGCTATAGTTGTACTCCGTGTAGTACGCTCCTACTAGGACGACAAATCCTATAAAACCTTGTGCTTGACTCTTTGCCTTTCTGGAGTTTCAATAGTTCGTACTCGTGTGAACCTTGCAGTTGGCTCTTCTCCTCTTCGGAAGGTTCAACAATGATGATACTACAGTACACATTATGCTTCTAGCAATCTGACACCGATTGGACTGCTGCATGTCCACCGCAAGTGCGTGCGAGGGAGAGGGAGAGGGAGAGGGCGCTGTAGTCAAAACCCTCTCCTCGTCCTGCGAACCATCGCGCGCGTGGGCGAGAGAGAAGCGTAGTAAGCAAGCTTCTCCTCGTTCGGCGAGTTGATGCGTTCTTTCCGGTTAATATGGCTTAATTTGAAACGAGAAAAATACACTGGCGGTCAACGTATGTAACAATACGCTCTTGACGGCCACTATATATAGTTTTGCGGTGATTATACGATCACTAGCTCATCGTAGAGCACCGTATTGCACCCTACTGAACGGCCACATAGTCGATGTGGCACTTTGTTGACTGGTTAAATTGTCACCTGGTTTCTGGGTCCCATCTGTCAGTTGGCAGAGCAAACAAATCAGCTAAAAAACAAAGAGTGTAGTACATCTACACTTCCAATGCATTTAGCCTTTAATCTAAATCGATATTAATTGACTAATGCACCAACTTGTGCTCTAGGTATAGGCTAGATGTCTATCCTTAATTACAGCATGCAACGACCTTCATTTAATCTTCTTCTCTCAATGGTCACATGCACACATAAGTCTGCTACTTTTCGGCGTTAATTATGCCCTGGTCAATGTGTAAATCTCTAAATGTACAGTCTTTCACAGACGTAGAGAGGTGGTTGAGCACTTGTAATGCCCAGGATGGAGTTATACCTCCTACGTGTCGAGGCACGACTTAAAGGCATAAGTCCATCCTAGAATGATCTCAAGTTTGGTAATCTTTGCACAACTCATGTAAAAGAGGGATAGTAAACTGAAAATAGTTGGCTTACAATCGCCACGTCACAGAATAACAGTACAAGTCTCAAACATCATACAATAAGATCACTACAACCCTCTAAGGGCAAAAGCCAAATGTCAAAGTACCAAACTCAGATAAATAAAACAACCACAGGCGGATCGAATCCTAGTAAGAGACTCCACTACTGATCGTCCGGGTAGCGCACGTAGTAACGACTACGCTCCTCGTCGTACTCCCAATCCAGCTCGGTGCCATCACCTGGATAGCTCACAGCTGGACCTGCATCTGGTGTGTGAAGTAACTGTGAGCCACAGAGGACTCAGCAATCCCGTTCCCGGGTAACAGAACTATCAAAGCCTTTAGGTGAGGGAAAGGCTGAAGAAAGAACAAGTCTGCAGCAGCAACTAGCATCTAGCTTACGCAAGTGAGAGCGAGAAGAGAAGGCAACGCGAGAAGTGATCACGAAGTGATCCTAGCTACAGCTCACAAACACAACCCCTCCGTGTTCAACTCCCGAATCCCTATTCGGAAATTGACAGTCACGGAACACACGCTGGTAGTGTATTAGTATCATTGTGTCAAGTTATCTACAACCGGAATTAACAAGCTCCCATCTGCCACATAACCGCGGGCACGGCTTTCGAAAGTTCAAACCCTGCAGGGGTGTTCCAACTTGACCCATTACAAGCCCACGATCCGCGGAGTCACAACTCCAAAGTGGGAAGACCCGAGTATCCTCGGAATCCCGTGCTCAAGATATACCGAGCTAAGGTAAGGCTAATCCAGCAAATCCTCCCGGCGTGTCGACACCCTGATAGTAGCCGCGCGTATCTAGGTCTCAGGACACGTCCGGATGAGCGCTACGTACAGATACCAAAGACCCCAGCGAACTGGGTAGTATCCGCAAGTGACTCTGGTTTGGACCAACACTCAAGTCGAGCACTGGCCCAGGGGGTTGAATTAATTAAGCCTCGGGTTAATTACTCCCTCGGAAAGTTTTTAGTTGTTTAGGCAAATAGTACCAAGGTTGGGACTTGCTGGAAAAGACTTAGCACTTAGCGGTTTATCGAGGGGGTCCCATACACCCCAACCGTGTTAGGAACGCATAATCAAGGAACATAAAACCGGCTTATACGGATCCTAACGGCATGAGTGGAACAAAACACCAAGCAAAAGGCTTAGCCTTCTACCCTTGCCAATATATAGATGATTTCAATTAAAGCATTTATATAGTGTGATATAACCCAACCAAACTTCAACATGGAGCAAGCATCTTCACTTCACCTGCAACTAGCAACGCTATAAGAAGGGCTGAGCGAAGCGTACTTAGCCAAGCAACGGTTTGCATAGGTAGGGTGGTTAAACATGGCAATTGGTTACAAGTAGGAGGCTGACAAGAAGAACATGGGCATCGAGGCAAAACTATAGATCGAGACTACTAGCAATAGACAAAGATAGTAATGTTATCGGGGTTCGGTCATCTTGCCTGAAGAGAAGACGTTCGGATCGAAAGAAGGGTCCCCGTGCTCAAACTCGTTGGAAACCTCGTGCTCAACCTCGTTGGAAAACTCGTGCTCAACTTCCGGCTCTAAACAAGACAAACACACCAAGCACCAATCAACACGATGCAATGCGCACTCGAAAAACATGAATGCATGATGGATGCACTAAAGATGCACATGGAGCACGGACAACATCACTCAAGCAAAACACCTCAAAACAAGATAACAAGCTGATATTATTAATCTACACAGAAAAACACCCAAGTTTGATATAAGATTCGCTGAAATCGGAGTTACGGGCTAAAAGTTATGCCCGAAACAAGATTTGAGCGAAAACTGAAAATTACAGCAACATAGCAACTTGGGAGCTCAAAATAATTAATCTACAGCACCCAAAAAGCATGGCAAAGGACTTGAACATAAACTAGATATAAAGTACAGCAACTAGGTCCAAAGTGCACCCCCAACGGAGTCACGGATCAATAGCAATGATCTTGGACATATTGAACTTTGAAATAAAATTCTGGCAGCAGAATTTTATTGAAAGTTTAGAGCAAAAGATAAACATGCTACAGCCACTCAAATGGACATGTGAGGACATGGATGGAAAGACAACAATATATACTTCAAGGAACAATCAAAATCCACCCCAAAACTATCATGCTTTGTCCTACAACATCACACGAACATGGCATCGGAACGTTACAGATTTCAGACTTAGTGAAAATTCACTAAGTCCTAAATCAGCAACATCATCATAGCACACAAAAGAGCATGTTTAAGACACCTCGAAACTAAACATGGCAAAGGGTAAGCACCTCATCAAAATACATATGACGGTGATCCCGAAACACACAAGCATGCATCATTGTGGTGAACACACCGATTACAACGAGCTCAACAAGATGGCATTTCATAACAAGTGAAAACACAACATGTGAACATGGCACTTTGCAACGATGATAACAAGGCAACAATAAATCTACCATGCAACCTATCACACCCAACACGTAGTTCGTGGCAAGACGAACACGTGGACATGTCATTTGCATCGTTTGGACAAACGAGCTAAAAGATATCACAAGTCAAAGGTGGCATGAAAATAACACATAACAGCAGTTTATAACATGATGCACTCTTGCAACAGCAAAACAAGTGTCAAGATGACATCTAACATGCATGACTACAACAGGTAAAACGTAGAGGACTTCTCCACGAACATCTGGACATGCTACACGCGCAAAACGGAGCAACAGGCAAGAAATTACAGCAGTTCAAAGATAGCATAACAGATTAGTTAACAGGGACTTAGAGGGGTTAGGTCAACCTAGTCCAGATCCAGATCTGCAGCTACAGTGCGGATGAACAGTAACGGTGGCCCAGCGGAGTTGACGAAGCGGCGGCCCGGCGGGAGGCGAGCGGGCCGGTGGCGCGGCGGCTGGGCGGCCCAGCTGCGCCCGGTCGGCGCGGAGGCGAGAGGCCCGCAGCGCGGCCTGCGGGAGGCGAGCCGGTGGCGGCCCACGGGAGCGGAGGCGGGGCGGTGGCCGGCCCACCGCTGGCTGTGCGGGCGAAGGCGACGGGGAGGCGCGATGGGCTGCGGTGGCGAGGCCCGCGAGGTGGCGCGGCGTACGGCCTCGAAGGAGCGGCGGCTGGCTTCGGGCCGATGATCTGGTCCCCAGGGCGACGGCCTGGCGCGCGAGGAGGCCGATCCCAGGCGCTCGATCGAAGCGGCCGGCGCGACAGGCTGCGTTGACTTCGCGCGGTCCTTCGAGGGATCCCGGTCGATCGGCTGCTGGTTCCTCGGGAACCCGGCCAGATCTGCGGGAGGAACTTTTGGGGATCTGAGGAAGAAAGAAAAAAAAAGAAGGAGATCTAGAGGAGGAAGAAGAAGGGGATAGGAATGCCCAAATATAGACTAGGGGTCTATAAGTAGCAGTTTTTTTAGGGTTAGGGGGATTTAGGAGCCCTCCGATCTGATCCAACGGATCCGATCGCGGGGATAGAATAAAAGGGCCTAGACGGAGATAAAAGAAAGCAGTAGGGATATATCCGGGACACGAAGCGAAGGCACTTCGGGCCCACACGAACAACGGAGGGAAAAGTCAACGGAGTCCAAACGAGATGAGATTTGAGAGGCGGGTTGCACACAACAAAACAACAACACACAACACAACCTCGCGGCACACCGGTAACGAAAAACGCCCGAACAACAAAGTAGGCCTACGGGACGTCACGGACACGTGAGGGAGCTCCGGAACACGAAACGGACAACGGGAAGGAACGCCACGAAACCGGAAACAACCCACAACACAAATGCAATGCAATGCACATGTCTACATGATATGAAAGAAAGCCACACACTCACACAACAAAACGACGAAAGCCCGAAAGACAAAGAACCCGAAATGGAAATAGATGAAGCCGGAGATTTATTATATGCCCAAAAGGGAAAGTATTACATCCGGGTCAATGTGTAAATCTCTAAATGTACAGTCTTTCACAGACGTAGAGAGTAGGTTGAGCACTTGAGCGTGAGTGTGCGTGTTGCGTCGTGTGCTGTGTGCCGCATGGGTGCGTGAGTGTTGCGTGCGTCCATGTGTACGTGTGAGTGTTGCATGTTGCATGCATGCATGCATGCATGGGGCTTACTCCCTCCCATTGACATGTTCATATTTCAAGCTTCCTATCTTCCCTCCATATGGTGATACTCCCTCTTTTCCCAAATACGGAGAAAAATCCTCCCTCTGTTCCCAAATACAGAGTAAAATCCTCCCTGTATTCCCAAATACGGAGTATTTGTCTTTCTAGAGATTTCAATAAGTGACTACATACGGAGCAAAATGAGTGAAGTGAGCGTAGAGACATAGGGATAATGTAGAAAGGAAGTCTTCGCAATCCATTATTCCCCATCTCGGTCAGAGAGAACTATTCAACTAGTCTTCGCAATGAAGTGACAATACATGCTGCAGCAAATGGGACACTTAATTAATACGCTGAAGCAGCGTGTTGTGTTACTAAATCAGCCTTACCCAGTACTGCCATCATGTTTGCCAGTAGAGCACGCTTCTGTCCTCCATTAACTGACATATGGGCCCTCTTGTGGTAGACACATATGTCATCGGTGTAACTATTTACACTCCGAAGGACGGTATATCCTGGTAGTAGTAGTAGAATTGAGATTTAATGCACTTTCTTCCCCGTCTTCCACTCTTCTTCCTCCTCTCTTCCCCATCGTCGGCCGCACACCATTTCCCCCCACTCTCTGCCTGCCCGCCCGCGCTATATTCCTTGGTAGCTCGCGTGTACCATATCCCCCCGCTCACTGCTCGACCACACGAGGAGAAGCTTCTTCGGTCGCGGCGTGGTCAACATGGTCAACGAACGACATCCATCGGAAGTGGACTGTATGTGGAGAGGCTGACAGCTGGGTCCACGGCCGCACGTAAGGAAATGCCTCCTTATTACGCGCAAAATAATGATTCCTCCACCTGACATCTGGGACCCGCCGGAAGGGCCTCTGTATTTCGCGAAAAAACGTTCCGTCCGCTGACAGGTCGGACCCACCAACTATATCTTCGCACGCAAGGAAGTGCCTCCTTATTGCGCACAAAAAAAATGAATACCCCCTGCCAGCTGGGACCCACCATGGTGGGAGGCAGACTTGTGGGCCTACTAAGTTGACAAGGACGGAGGGCTTTGTCAACTTAGTCAATATGAACAATTCTAGCTCCAGTGACCGTACGATGTCCATCCAACGGCCGTAGTGCTTCTTCAACCTCTGGTGTTCTTGCTCGAGCCGCCCAAAGCAGCGCCGCTCGTGCCGCATGCTCCTGCCTCCCGTGGCCGGCTGTGCTGCCGCAGAGGCCTCACCGCCCCCTACTATTTCCACTGCTGGCCAGGCCCTGCGGCGACATCAGCCTCACACCGCAGCCAAACCAGTGAACCCTCGTATTCCTCTCCGCGCGGGCTTCCACTACCGCGTCTTCCCCGGCGTGGTCAACGTGGTCAAGGAACGAGTTCCATCGGAAGAGTACTGTACGTGGAGAGGCTGACAGCTGGGTCCACGGCCGCAGCAAGGAAGTGCCTCCTTATGAAGCACAAAATAATTATTCCTCCACCTGACATCAGGGACCCACCATACGGGCCATCGTATTTCTCGAAAAAACATTTCCCCTTGACTGCTGGGACCCACCGGCTACATCTTCACATGCAAGGATGTGCGTCCGGGCAAAAAAATGATTCGCCCCCCCTGACTGCTGGAACCCACCAGCTACATCTTCGCACGCAAAGAAGTGCCTGACAGTCGGGACCCACCTGGTCGAAGCGTACGTACTGTTGTCATTCTTGTCGCGAACATGTACATACGTACTGGTCGATGTAGAGGCGTGCACGTGTCATAGCAGAGGCACACACGTAGCATGTACACGTACGTACAGCGGCCAGGGTGCAAGAAAGTAAATACGGCCATGTATGTACATACGGGCAGGGTCTCGAACGCCTACTCGCGCGTACGAACGGCCAGGGCTCGTGTACATGGCTGGGTTGGAACGAAGAAACAACGTCGTCGTTGTGTTCATGGGTAGCCAACCGGCTGGTTCGGAACGGAATGCGTCGTCGTGTTCATCGGGAGGACTTGGACGGAATAGCCGATGGAAACGAGGCATGGCGTACCGCGGAACGGAGGAAATGGCCTTGTGTTCGACCGGCCACGTTCGAAACGGTATCCTGTTCATCGGGAGGGGTCTGGCGTACCTCAAAACGGAGGAAATGGACCTCCTATGGTCGAAACAGGGGTCCTATTGACCGGGAGGGGTGTGGCGTACAGCAAAGCGGAGGAAACAGACTTGTGTTGGACCGCTACGGTCGAAACGGGGGTCCTGTTCATCGAGAGGGGTGTGGCGTACCACAAAACGGGACTCCGCGGGATACTGTTCATATCCACCGTCGACCCCCTCCAGCCTCCACGGGCTACTATTCATCCACCGTCGACCTCCTCCTGCCTCCACCTGCGACTGTTCAGCCTCCACCGTGCGCTACTCCACCGGCTACTATTCAACCCGCCCTATCCACGGGCTCCTTTTCAACCACCCCTCCATGGGCTACTGTTCATACAGCCCTCCATCGTCTACTGTTCATCCAGCCCTCCACGGGGTGGTCCTATTCATCCAGCCCTCCACGGGGTCCTGTTCATGCAGTCCCACTCGATCGATCGGGGTCTTGTTCAACACCACGGGGTCCTGTTCATCCACCCCCACCGGGAACTGTTCATCCAAACCCCCCAGTAACGCTCACTATTCATGCAGAGGCAGCATCGATCGGCTTCATTTAGCAGCAGTAGCGAAGGAATCGCTCCATCGGGTTTAGTTAACAGCCATCGATCGATCGCTCGGGTTCAGTAACGCGTAGCCTGCAGTGCAATTGCTCGGGTTCAGTTAGAGCCCACCGCCTCGCTCGGGTTCAGTTAGAGCCCAACGCCTCGCACCCACGCGCGTGCGTGTACGAGAGAAACGTGCATCGTTCGGCCCCGACCACCCACCGTAACCGGGAACACCCCGATATTTTCCTCGCCCTCGCTTCTACCACGGTTTTTTCCATCATGGACGGCCCAAAGAATGTCATTTAGCTGCGTCTCCGGCCTGCCCAGGACGAAAAGCCCATTTTCTGTCATGATTTTTTGTCATAGAATTAGTACCCCACCACATCTATGATGATACCGGGTTTTGTCACAATTATCATCATAGTAGTGTCATAACTATGACTAGAAAAAAGTTTCGTTCGGCCCAAAATGTCACGGGTGTGTCTTTTTTTGTAGTGCATGTATCAACTAGGGTTGTCTATATCTTCCATGCTAGGTGGGTTATTCTCATGATGAGTGGACTCCGCTCATCATTCATGAGAAAATGGCTGGTAACCGGGATGCCCAGTCCCATGCTCAAATCATAATAATTAAACAAAACCCCCGCAGGGTTGTTGCTTGTTTGGACGATACCCCGTGGATTCGGATGGCCGTGGAGTGTGCTTGTTGGTGGTTGGGGGAGTATAAAGTTTACCATTCTGTTTGGGAACCGCCTATAATGTATGTAGCTTGGAAGATATCGAGATTCTTGGTTGTTATGTTGACAATGAGAGTATATTGCTCAAAATATTATTCACCTCTATTTCAAAAGCGAGCTCTGGCACCTCTACAAATCCCTGCTTCCCTCTGTGAAGGGCCTATCTATTTACTTTACATTGAGTCATCATCCTCTTATAAAAGAGCACCAGTTGGAGAGCACCTATGTCATTTGCATTTATTGATATTAATTTGCATAGAGTATGATTGTGACTGGATCTCTTTTACCATGAATTACAATGTCTAGTAAGTCCTTGATCTTTAAAGATGCTCTGCATTTATGTTCTGCGGTCTCACAAAGGGCTAGCGAGATACCATCTTGTTATCATATTATGATTGTTTTGAGGAAGTGTTGTCATCCGAGGTTTATTATTATTGCTCGCTAGTTGATTATGCCATTGATATTAGTAAACATGAGACCTGAAAGTTATTGTGAATGTGGTTAGTTCATGATCTTTGCTGAAAACCTGAATGCTGGCTTTACATATTTACAACAACAAGAGCAAACAGAGTTTGTCAAAGTTTTTCTTTATCACTTTCAGTTTATCAATTGAATTGCTTGAGGACAAGCAATGGTTTAAGCTTGGGGAGTTGATACGTCTCCAATGTATATACTTTTCCAAACACTTTTTCCCTTGTTTTGGACTCTAACTTGCATGATTTGAATGGAACTAACCCGGACTGACGTTGTTTTCAGCAGAATTGCCATGGTGTTATTTTTGTGCAGAAATAAAATTTTTCGGAATGACCTGAAATTCAACGGAGAATTATTTGGAATATATAAAAAATATCTGCGGAAAGAACCAAGCCAGGGGGCCCACACCCTGTCCACAAGGGTGGGGGCGCGCCCCCTCCCCCTGGGCGCGCCCCTACCTCGTGGGCCCCCTGTTGCTCCACCGACGTATCCCCCGACTCCATATATTCACTTTCGGGGAGAAAAAAATCCGGAGACGAAGAATTATCGCATATTACGATACGGGGCCGCCGCCAAGCCCTAATCTCTCTCGGGAGGGCTGATCTGGAGTCCGTTCGGGGCTCCGGAGAGGGGAGATCGTCGTCGTCGTCATCGTCAACTTTCCTCCATCAACAATTCCATGATTCTCACCGCCGTGCGTGAGTAATCCCATTGTAGGCTTGCTGGACGGTGATGGGTTGGATGAGATTTACCATGTAATCGAGTTAGTTTTGTTAGGGTTTGATCCCTATTGTCCACTATGTTCTAAGATTGACGTTGCTATGACTTTGCCATGCTTAATGCTTGTCACTAGGGCCCGAGTGCCATGATTTTAGATCTGAACCTATTATGTTTTCATGAATATATGTGTGTTCTTGATCCTATCTTGCAAGTCAATAGTCACCTACTATGTGTTATGATCCGGCAACCCCGAAGTGACAACAATCGGGACCACTCCCGGTGATGACCGTAGTTTGAGGAGTTCATGTATTCACTATGTGTTAATGCTTTGGTCCGGTACTCTATTAAAAGGAGGCCTTAATATCCCTTAGTTTCCACTAGGACCCCGCTGCCACGGGAGGGTAGGACAAAAGATGTCATGCAAGTTCTTTTCCATAAGACGTATGACTATATTCGGAATACATGCCTACATTACATTGATGAACTGGAGCTAGTTATGTGTCACCCTAGGTTATAACTTTTACATGAGGAAACACATCTGACATAATTCTCCATCACCGATCCAATGCCTACGAGATTTTCACATATTGCTTGTTGCTTATTTACTTTTCCGCTGCTACTGTTACGAAAACTACAAAAACACCATCATTACTTTTATTGTTGTTACCACTATTTCCATATTACCTAGCTACTAAATTACCTTGTTGCAGATACTAAGTTTCCAGGTGTGGTTGAATTGAAAACTCAGCTGCCAATACTTAAGAGTATTCTTTGGCTCCCCTTGTGTTGAATCAATAAATTTGGGTTGAATACTTTACCCTCGAAAACTGTTGCGATCCCCTACACTTGTGGGTTATCAAGACTATTTTCTGGCGCCGTTGCCGGGGAGCATAGCTATATTCGTTAAGTCACTTGGGATTTATATCTATTGATCACTATGAAGAACTTGAAGGACTCAAAAACCAAGATCTTTCCCTCAACTACGAGGGGAGGTAAGGAACTGCCATCTAGCTAGTTCTGCACTTGATTCACCCTCTGTTATGAGTAAATTTGCAACACCTACTCCTGCTATTGAATCTGATATGTCGCATGTTCTTGATGATGCCACTTCAGCTATGTATGATGAAACTACTTCTATGCTTGATAACACTGTGCCACTAGGTGAATTTCTAGATGAACAAATTGCTAAGGTTAGAGAGAATGCAAATATTGAAACTGATAATATTTATGAAAGTGATGATGAAGATTCTCCCCCTAAATATGAATTGCCTGTTATTCCTGAGGGTTATGTTATGGATGAAGAAACTGCTGGAGACTTTCTTGCTTGCAATTATAGATATGATCTTAAAAAATTATTGGCTAAGCTGAAAGAAAAGTCTTTGAATGCTAGAATGAAATATGACCCTGCTTTTGCTACTTCACCTATTTTTGTTACTGATAAGGATTATGATTTCTCTGTTGATCCTGAGTTTATTACTTTGGTTGAATCTGATCCTTTCCATGGCTATGGATCTGAAACTGTTGTAGCACATCTTACTAAGTCGAATGATATAGCCACCTTGTTTACCAACGATGAAAAGATTCGTTATTACTATATCCTTAAGTTATTTCCCTTCTCGTTAAAGGGTGATGCTAAGACATGGTTTAATTATCTTGATCATGCTTGTGTGTGTAGTCCCCAGGATATGAGTTATTACTTTTCTGCTAAATATTTTCCCGCTCATAAGAAACAAGCTGCCTTACGGGAAATATATAACTTTGTGCAAATTGAAGAAGAGAGTCTCCCGCAAGCTTGGGGAGGCTTCTCCAAGTACTTAATGCTTTGCCTGATCATCCTCTTCAGAGGAATGAAATACTTGATGTTTTTTATTATGGACTAACCGATGCTTCCAGAGACCACCTGGAGAGTTGTGCTGGTTGTGTTTTCAGGGAAAGAACAATTGATCAAGTTGAATTACTGTTGAATAATATGTTGTCCAATGAAAATAACTGGACAGTTCCTGAACCAGCCCCTAAGCCAACTCCGAAGAAAAGAGGTGTTATATTTCTTAGTTCTGAAGATATGCAAGAGGCAAAGAAATAAATAAAAGAAAAATGTATTAAAGTTGAAGATGTTAAGAATTTACCGCCTATTGAAAAAATACATGGCCTTGATACCCCGAGGCAGGTAGTAAAGGTAAATTCTCTTTATAGATTTTATAAATTCCTCGTTATAAGTCTACTAGCCAATGCTTAGATGAGTTTGATAATTTTATTGTGAAACAAGAAAACTTCAATGCTTATGTTAGTAGACAATTGCAACGTAATGCTTATATGATTGAACGCTTGAGTGATTAATTATATGTCTAGAGTTAAAGGTGAAGTGAAACTCATTAGTAAACATGCTTCTATGGTTACCACTCAGGTAGAACAAGTACTTAAGGCTCAGACTGATTTGCTCAATGAATTATATAGTAAGAATAATGACTTTGCTATTAGAGTTGCAACTGGAGGGGGTAAAGTGACTCAGGAACCTTTGTATCCTGAGGGCCACCCTAAGAAAATTGAGCAACATTCTCAGAGAGCTAATTTAGATGCACCTAGTTCTTCTAAGAAGAAGAAAAATAAGAATGATAGGACTTTGCATGCTTCTAGTGAACCTGTAGCTGACACACCTGAGAATCCCTATGATATCTCTGTTTCTGATGCTGAGACACAATCTGTTAATGAACATGAACCTAGTGATAATATTAATGATGATGTTCATGATGATGCTCAACCTACCAATGATAATGATGTAGAGATGGAACCTGTTGTTGATCTTGATAACCCACAATCAATGAATCAACATTATGATAAGAGAGACTTTGTTGCTAGGAAGCACGGCAAGGAAAGAGAACAATGGATTCAGAAACCCATGCCTTTTCCTCCTAAACCATCCAAGAAAAAGGATGATGAGGATTTTGAGCGCTTTGCTGAAATGATTAGACTTATCTTTTTGCGTATGCATTTGACGGATATGCTTAAAACAAATCCTTATGCTAAGTATATGAAATATATTATTACCAATAAAAGAAAGATACCTGAAGTTGAAATTTCTACCATGCTTGCCAATTACACTTTTAAGGGTGGAATACCTAAGAAACTAGGAGATCCAGGAGTACCTACTATACCCTGCTCCATTAAGAGGAACTATGTTAAAACTACCTTATGTGATCTTGGGGCCGGTGTTAGTTTACGCCTCTCTCTTTATATTGTAGACTTGACTTGAGTAAGTTGACACCTACTGAAATATCTTTGCAAATAGCCGATAAATCAACTACTATACCTGTCGGTATTTGTGAGGATGTGCCTGTTGTGGTTGCAAATGTTACTATTCTAACGGACTTTGTTATCCGTGATATTCCCGAGGACGATAGTGTGTCTATTATCCTTGGTAGACCCTTTTTGAATACTGCAGGGGCTGTTATTGATTCCAACAAAGGCAATGTCACTTTTCATGTTAATGGTAATGAGCATACGGTACACTTTCCGAGGAAACAACCTCAGGTCCACAGTATCAATTCTATTGGAAAAATTTCAACTATTACTATTGGAGGTTTTGAATTTCCTCTTCCTACTATCAAGAAGACATATGAATTCTTATTATTGGGGACATACATATCCCCATTGAGGTAAACTAGTGCTATTCGAAAATTCTCCGGTTTCATATTATTCGGAAAGATTTTATTAACAAGACTTGATCAACCTTGTTAATGGATTCCTTTTGATGAGCATGAGATGAGTGAATCTAGATAAGCACAACCAGCTGTAGCCTTCTTTTACTTTCTGTTAATTAGGATAAATAAAGCAAAAATAGTATTTTTCTGTCTGTTCCCAGAACTATCCGTGCAATAAAAAATGCCCCAAAAATAAAAGTTCTCCAAATGCCCTGAAAATGAAATATGAAAGTTTCTCGAATATTTGAGAATATTTGGCAGAGAGAATATAGCAAGGGGAGCCAGCAAATGGCCACCAGGGACTAGGGTTCGCCCCCTGCCTCGTGGGCCCGACGTGGCCCCTCTCCACTTATTCCTGCACCCACACACACCTTCTTCCTCCCAAAAAAATCACTATCCAGCTCAAGCACGAGTTCTAGCTCATCTTGCTGCCATTTTCGATCTCCTTGCTCAAAGCTCCATTCACAAAACTGTTTGGGGAGATTGTTCCCTGAAAAATGCATAGGGATATCTTCCAAGGTGGTTACTCAAGGAAGCAAGAACCAAGGCTCGCGATGCATGAGCCGGACGATGAATTGCCGAGGGAAGCTGAAGTGCGGCCTTGTGAAAGGCCGTCAGAGGAGTTTATGGTTCGGGCAGGCACTAAGGAGGAGTTTGACGCATATGTGCGTAATGCTGATATCGAGGTCTTCATGCAAGATAAGAGCCCTCAATACCATTACTTAACAGATACCTTTGTAAGAAGGTTTAAATTTTTATCTTCACGTAATTCTCGTGAGATGGAGTAGTTTTCAATGGTGAACATCTTATGTTGATCATATCTACTATATGATTCACGCTCGACCTTTCGGTCTCCAGTGTTTCGAGGCCATGTCTGTACATGCTAGGCTCGTCAAGTTTAACCCGAGTATTCTGTGTGTGCAAACCTGGCTTGTACCCATTGTATGTGAACGTAGAGCTTATCACACCCGATCATCACGTGGTGTCTCGGCACGACGAAGTTTCGCAACGGTGCATACTAGGGAGAACACTTGTACCTTGAAATTTTCGTAACGGATAATCTTATAATGCTATCGCCGTACTATGCAAAATAAGAAGCATAATAAGATAAACATCACATGCAATCAAAATATGTGACATGATATGGCCATCATCATCTTGTGCTTTTGATCTCCATCTCCAAGGCACCGTCATGATCACCAACGTCACCGACGCGGCACCTTGATCTCCATCATAGCATCTTTGTCGTCTCGCCAACTATTGCTTCCACGACTATCGCTACCGCTTAGTGATAAAGTAAAGCAATTACATGGCGATTGTATTTCATATAATAAAGCGACAACCATATGTCTCCTACCAGTTGCCGATAACTTTACAAAACATGATCATCTCATACAATAACGTATAACTCATCACGTCTTGACCATATCACATCACAACATGCCTTGCAAAAACAAGTTAGACATCCTCTATTTTGTTGTTGCAAGTTTTACGTGGATGCTACGGGCTTAGCAAGAACCGTTCTTACCTACGCTTACAAAAACCACAACGATTTTTTGTCAAGTATGTGTTCTTTTAACCTTCACAAGGACCGGGTGTAGCCACACTCGATTCAGCTAAAGCGAGAGAGACAGACACCCGCCAGTCACCTTTAAGCAATGAGTGATCATAACGGTGAAACCAGTCTCGCATAATCATACGCGTAATGTCGGTCCGGGCCGCTTCATCTCACAATTGCATCGAACCAAAGTATGACATGCTGGGAAGAAATATGACTATTATCGCCCACAACTCATTGTGTTCTACTCGTGCATATCATCTACGCATAGTCCTGACTCATGATGCCACTGTTGGGGAACGTAGTATTTCAAAATTTTCCTACGATCACGCAAGACCTATCTACTAGATACATAGCAACGAGAGGGGAGAGTGTGTCTACGTACCCTCGTAGACCGAAAGCGGAAGCGTCTAGTGACGCGGTTGATGTAGTCGAACGTCTTCGCGATTCAACCAATCAAGCACCAAACGTAGGCACCTCCGCGTTCAGTACACATTCAGCTCGATGACGTCCCACGAGCTCTTGATCCAGTTGAGCTTCATGGGAGAGTTTCGTCAGCACGACGGCGTGGTGACGGAGATGATGAAGCTACCGGCGCAGGGCTTCGCCTAAGCACTGCAACGGTATGACTGAGGTGTGTTTCTGTGGAGGGGGGCACCGCACACGGCTAGAACAATGTTTCTTGTGTGTCTTTGGGTGCCCCTGCCCTCGTATATAAAGGAGCAAGGGGGAGGTGCGGCCGGCCCAAGGGGCGCGCCATAGGAGTAGGATTCCTACTCCTAGTAGGAATAGGAACCCCCTTTTCCTATTCCTACTAGGAGTAGGAAAGGAAAGGGGAGAGGAGAAGGAAAGGAGAGGGGGTGCCTCCCCCTTTTCCTAGTCCAACTAGGAACCCTAGGGGGTGCGGCCAGCCCTATGGGCTGCCCCTCTCTTTCCCTCAATGGCCCACTATGGCCCATACTCCCTCGGGGGGGTTCCGGTAACCCCCTCCGGCACTCTAGTTTTACCCGATAACGCCCGGAACACTTCCGGTGTCCGAATATAGTCGTACAATATATTAATATTTATGTCTCGCACATTCCGAGACTCCTCGTCATGTCTGCGATCTAATCCAGGACTCCAAACTACCTTCGGTGCATCAAAACTCATATACTCATAATACCGATCATCATCAAACGTTAAGCGTGCGGACCCTATGGGTTTGAGAACTATGTAGACATGACCGAGACTCATCTCCGATCAATAACTAATAGTGGAACCTAGATGCTCATATTGGCTCCTACATATTCTACGAAGATCTTTATCGGTCAAACCGCATAACAACATACATTGTTCCCTTTGTCATCGGTATGTTACTTGCCCGAGATTCGATCGTCGGTATCTCAATACCTAGTTCAATCTCGTTATCGGCAAGTCTCTTTACTCGCTCCTTAATACATCATCTCGTGACTAACCCATTAGTTATTTGTTTTCAAGGCTTATTATGATGTGTATTATCGAGAGGGCCCAGAGATACCTCTTTGACATTCGGAGTGACAAATCCTATTCTTGATCTATGCCAACACCACGAACACTTTCAGAGACACCTATAGAGCATCTTTATAATCACCCAGTTATGTTGTGACGTTTGATAGCACACAAGGTGTTCCTCCGGTATTCGGGAGTTGCATAATCTCATAGTCATAGGAACATGTATAAGTCATGAAGAAAGCAATAGCAGTAAAACTAAATGATCATTGTGCTAAGCTAACAGATGGGTCTTATCCATCACATCATTCTCCTAATGATGTGATCTCGTTGATCAATGACAACTCATGTCTATGGCTAGGAAACAAAACCATCTTTGATCAATGAGCTAGTCTAGTAGAGGCATACTAGGGACATACTGTTTTGTCTATGTATTCACAACTGTACTAAGTTTCCGGTTAATACAATTCTAGCATGAATAAAAGACATTTATCATGATATAAGGAAATACAAATAACATCTTTATTATTGCCTCTAGGGCATATTTCCTTCAGTATCCCACTTGAACTAGAGTCAATAATCTAGATTACATAGTAATGATTCTAACACCCATGGAGTCTTGGTGTTGATCATGTTTTGCCCGTGGAAGAGGCTTAGTCAACAAGTCTGCGACATTCAGATCTGTATGTATCTTGCAAATTTCTATGTTTCCCTCCTTGACTTGATCACAGATGGAATTGAAGCGTCTTTTGATGTGCTTTTTCTCTTGTGAAACATGGATTCCCTCGCCAAGGCTATTGCTCCAGTGTTGTCACAAAAGATTTTCATTGGACCCGATGCACTAGGTATTACACCTAGATCGGATATGAACTCCTTCATTTGTTGCTTCCGAAGCAACTATGTATTCCGCTTCACACATAGATCCCGCCACGACGCTCTGCTTGGAAGTGCACCAACTGAAAGCTCCACCGTTCAATAAAAATACATATCCGGTTTGTGACTTAGATTCATCCGGATTAGTGTCAAATCTTGAATCGATGTAACCGTTTACGACGAGCTCTTTTTCACCTCCATAAACGAGAAACATATCCTTTGTCCTTTTCAGGTACTTCAGGATGTTCTTGACCGCTGTCCAGTGATCCACTCCTGGATTACTTTGGTACCTCCCTGCTAAACTTATAGCAAGGCACACATCAGGTCTTGTACACAACATTGCATACATTATAGATCTTATGGCTGAGGCATAGGGAATGACTTTCATTTTCTCTCTATCTTCTGCCCTGGTCGGGCATTGAGTCTTACTCAACTTCACACCTTGTAACACGGGCAAGAACCCTTTCTTTGACTGATCCATTTTAAACTTCTTCAAAACTTTATCAAGGTATGTGCTTTGTGAAAGTCCAATTAAGCGTCTTGGTCTATCTCTATTGATCTTGATGCGCAATATGTAAGCAGCTTCACCGAGGTCTTTCATTTAAAAATTCTTATTCAAGTATCCTTTTATGCCATCCAGAAATTCTATATCATTTCCAATCAATAATGTGTCATCCACATATAATATCAGAAATGCTACAGAGCTCCCACTCACTTTCTTGTAAATACAGGCTTCTCCAAAAGTCTGTATAAAACCATATGCTTTGATCACCTCATCAAAGTGTATATTCCAACTCCGAGGTGCTTGCACCAGTCCATAGATGGATCGCTGGAGCTTGCACACTTTGTTAGAACCTTTAGGATCGACAAAACCTTCTGGTTGTATCATGGACAACTCCTCTTTGAGATATCCATTCAGGAATGCAGTTTTGACATCCATTTGCCAGATTTCATAATCATAAAATACGGCAATTGCTAACATGATTCAGACAGACTTAAGCATCGCTACGGGTGAGAAAGTCTCATCGTAGTCAACTCCTTGAACTTGTGGAAAACCTTTTTCAACAAGTCGAGCTTTGTAAACAGTAACATTACCGTCAGCGTCGGTCTTCCTCTTGAAAATCCATTTATTTTCGATGGCTTGCCGATCATCGAGCAAGTCAACCAAAGTCCACACTTTGTTCTCATACATGGATCCCATCTCAGATTTCATGGCCTCAAGCCATTTTGCGGAATCTGGGCTCATCATCGCTTCCTCATAGTTCGTAGGTTCATCATGGTCTAGTAACATGACTTCCAGAACCGGGTTGCCGTACCAATCTGGTGCGGAACGTACTCTGGTTGATCTACGAAGTTTAGCAGTAACTTGATCCGAAGTTTCATGATCATCATCATTAGCTTCCTCACTAATTGGTGTAGGAATCACTGGAACTAGTTTCTGTGATGTACTACTTTCCAATTCGGGAGAAAGTACAATTACCTCATCAAGTTCTACTTTCCTCCCACTCACTTCTTTCGAGAGAAACTCCTTCTCTAGAAAGGATCCATTCTTAGCAACGAATATCTTGCCTTCGGATTTGTGATAGAAGGTGTACCCAACAGTTTCCTTCGGGTATCTTATGAAGACAAATTTCTCTGACTTGGGTTCGAGCTTATCAAGTTGAAGCTTTTTCTCATAAGCATCGCAGCCCAAACTTTAAGAAACGACAACTTTCGTTTCTTGCCAAACCATAGTTCGTAAGGCGTCGTCTCAACAGATTTAGATGGTACCCTATTTAATGTGAATGCAGCTGTCTCTAAAGCATAACCCCAAAACAATAGTGGTAAATTGGTAAGAGACATCATCGCACCATATCTAATAAAGTACGGTTACGACGTTCGGACACACCATTACGCTGTGGTGTTCCGGGTGGCGTGAATTGTGAAACTATTCCACATTGTTTCAAATGAAGACCAAACTCGTAACTCAAATATTGGCCTCCACGATCATATTGTAGAAACTTTATTTTCTTGTTACGATGATTCTCTACTTCACTCTGAAATTATTTGAACTTTTCAAATGTTTCAGACTTGTGTTTCATCAAGTAGATATACCCATATCTGCTCAAATCATTAGTGAAGGTCAGAAAATAACGATACCCGCCGCAAGCCTCAACACTAATTGGTCCACATACATCAGTATGTATGATTTCCAACAGATTAGTTGCTCGCTCCATTGTTCCGGAGAACGGAGTCTTAGTCATCTTGCGCATGAGGCATGGTTCGCAAGCACCAAGTGATTCATAATCAAGTGATTCCAAAAGTCCATCAGCATGGAGTTTCTTCATGCGCTTTACACCAATATGACCTAAACGGTAGTGCCACAAATAAGTAGCACTATCATTATTAACCTTGCATCTTTTGGCTTCAATATTATGAATATGTGTATCACTCCGATCGAGATCCAACAAGAATAGACCACTCTTCAAGGGTGCATGACCATAAAAGATATTACTCATATAAATAGAACAACCATTATTCTCCGATTTAAGTGAATAACCGTCTCGCAACAAACAATATCCAGATATAATGCTCACGCTCAACGCTCGCACCAAATAATTATTATTTAGGTCTAATACTAATCCCGATGGTAGATGTAGAGGTAGCATGTCGACGGGATCGCATCGACTTTGGAACCATTTCCCACGCGCTTCGTCACCTCGTCCTTAGCTAATCTTCGTTTAATCCGTAGCCCCTGTTTCGAGTTACAAATATTAGCAACCGAGCTAGTATCAAATACCCAGGTGCTATTACGAGCATTAGTAAGGTACACATCAATAACATGTATATCAAATATACCTTTGTTCACTTTGCCATCCTTCTTATCCGCCCAATACCTGGGGCAGTTCCGCTTCCAGTGTCTAGTCCCTTTGTAGTAGAAGCACTCAGTTTCAGGCTTGGCTCCAGACTTGGGTTTCTTCGCGGGAGTAGCAATTGTCTTGCTATTCTTCTTGAAGTTCCTCTTCTTTCTCTTGCCCTTTTTCTTGAAACTAGTGGTCTTGTTAACCGTCAACACTTGATGCTCCTTTTTGATTTCTACCTTTGCGGCTTTGAGCATAGCGAAGATCTCGGGAATTGTCTTCTGCATCCCTTGCATGTTATAGTTCATCGTGAAGCCTTTATAGCTTGGTGGCATTGATTGAAGAACTCTATCAATAACACTATCTTCGTAAACTTTGCATCCAAGTTGAGTCATATGATTGTAGTACCCAGATATTCTGAGCAAGTGTTCACTGATAGAACTATTCTCCTCCATCTTGCACCTGTAGAACTTATTGGAAATTTCATATTTCTCAATCCGGGCATTTGCTAGAAATATCGACTTCAACTCCTAGAACATCTCATATGCTCCATGACGTTCAAAATGTTGTTGAAGTCCCGGTTCTAAGCCATAAAGCATGTCACACTAAACTATCGTGTAGTCATCAAAACGAGCTTGCCAGACGTTCATAACGTCCGGAGTTGCTCCTGCAGCAGGCCTGTTACCTAGCGGTGCTTCCAGGACATAATTCTTCTGTGCAGCAATGAGGATAATCCTCAAGTTACGGACCCAGTCCGTGTAGTTGCTACCATCATCTTTCAACTTAGATTCCTCTAGGAACGCATTAAAATTCAACAGAACAACAGCACGGGCCATCTATCTACAACAACATAGACATGCAAAATACTATCAGGTACTAAGTTCATGATAAATTGAAGTTCAATTAATCAAATTACTTAAGAACTCCCACTTAGATATACATCCCTCTAATCATCTAAGTGATCACGTGATCCATATCAACTAAACCATGTCCGATCATCATGTGAGATGGAGTAGTTTTCAAGGTGAACATCACTATGTTGATCATATCTACTATATGATTCACGCTCAACCTTTCGGTCTACAGTGTTTCGAGGCCATATCAGCAAGTTTAACCCGAGTATTATGCGTGTGCAAAACTGGTTTGCACCCGTTGTATGTGAACGTAGAGCTTATCACACCCGATCATCACGTGGTGTCTCAGCACGACGAACTTTCATAACGGTGCATACTCAGGGAGAACAATTATACCTTGAAATTAAGTGAGAGATCATCTTATAATGCTACCGTCGATCTAAGCAAAATAAGATGCATAAAAGATAAACATCACATGCAATCAATATAAGTGATATGATATGGCCATCATCATCTTGTGCCTTTGATCTTCATCTCCAAAGCACCGTCATGATCACCATCGTCACCGGTGCGACACCTTGATCTCCATCGTAGCATCATTGTCGTCTCGCCAACTATTGCTTCTACGATTATCGCTACCGCTTAGTGATAAAGTAAAGAAATTACATGGAGGTTGCATTTCATACAATAAAGCGACAACTATATGGCTCCTGCCAGTTGTCGATAACTCTATTACAAAACATGATCATTTCGTACAATAACATTTAGCATCATGCCTTGACCATATCACATCACAACATGCCCTGCAAAAACAAATTAGACGTCCTCTACTTTGTTGTTGCAAGTTTTATGTGGCTGCTACGGGCTGAGCAAGAACCGTTCTTACCTATGCATCAAAACTACAACGATATTTTGTCAAGTATGTGTTGTTTTACCCTTCACAAGGACCGGGCGTAGCCACACTCGATTCAGCTAAAGTTGGATAAATTGACACCCGCCAGCCAGTTGTGTGCGAAGCACGTCGGTAGAACCAGTCTCGCGTAAGCGTACACGTAATGTCGGTCCGGGCCGCTTCATCCAACAATACCGCCGAATAAAAGTATGACATGCTGGTAAGCAGTATGACTAGTATCGCCCGCAACTCACTTGTGTTCTACTCGTGCATATAACATCTACGCATAAACCTCGCTCGGATGCCACTGTTGGGTAACGTAGTAATTTCAAAAAAAATCCTACGCACACACAAGATTATGGTGATGCATAGCAACAAAAGGGGAGAGTGTCATCCAAGTACCCACCTAGATGTAAGCGGAAGCATTATGACAACGCGGTTGATGTAGTTTTACGTCTTCACGATCGACCGATCCTAGTACCGAACGTACGGCACCTCCGCGATCTACACACATTCAGCTCGGTGACGTCCCACGAACTCACGATCCAGTAGAGCTTCGAGGGAGATTTCCATCAGCACAATGGCGTGATGACGGTGATGATGAAGTTACCGACGCAGGGCTTCGCCTAAGCACTGCTACGATATGACCGAGGTGGAATATGGTGGAGGGGGCACCGCACACGGCTTGGAACAATCAACTTGTGTGTCCTAGGGTGCCCCCTACCCCCGTATATAAAGGAGCAAGGGGGAGGCCAGCGGGCCTTGGTGCGCCCCAAGGAGAGGAGGAATCCTCCTCCTAGTAGGATTAGGATTCATCCTTTCCTAGTCCTACTAGGGAGGGGGGAGGGGAAGGAAAGAGAGGGAGAGGGAGAGGGAAAGAGGGGCCGCGCCCCCCTCCCCTAGTCCAATTCGGACTCCCCATGGTAGGGGGTGTGCCACCTCCTGGGCTTCTGACCTCTCTATCCCCTAAGGCCCACTAAGGCCCAATACTTCCCCGGGGGGTTCCGGTGACCCCTCCGGCACTCCGGTTTTCTCCGAAACCACTCGGAACACTTCCGGTGTCCGAATATAGCCGTCCAATATATCAATCTGTATGTCTCGACCATTTCGAGACTCCTCGTCATGTCCGGGATCACATCTGGGACTCCGAACTATCTTAGGTACATCAAAACACATAAACTCATAATACTGATTGTCACCGAATGTTAAGCGTGCTGACCCTAAGGCTTCGAGAACTATGTAGACATGACCAAGACTCATCTCCGATCAATAACCAATAGCGGAACCTGGATGGTCATATTGGTTCCTACATATTCTATGAAGATCTTTATCGTTCAAACCGCATAACAACATACGTTGTTCCCTTTGTCATCGGTATGTTACTTGCCCTTGATTCGATCGTCAGTATCTCAATACCTAGTTCAATCTCGTTACTGGCAAGTCTCTTTACTCGTTTTGTAATGCACTATCCCGTAACTAACTCATTAGTTACATTGCTTGCAAGGCTTATAGTGATGTGCATTACCGAGAGGGCCCAGAGATACCTCTCCAACAATCAGAGTGTCAAATCTTAATCTCGATATATGCCAACTCAACAAGTACCATCGGAGACACCTGTAGAGCACATTTATGATCACCCAGTTACGTTGTGATGTTTGGTAGCGCACAAAGTGTTCCTCCGGTATTCGGGAGTTGCATAATCTCATAGTCATAGGAACATGTATAAGTCATGAAGAAAGCAATGGCAATATACTAAACGATCAAATGATAAGCTAACGGAATGGGTCAAGTCAATCACATCATTCACTAATGATGTGATCCCATTCACTCATGTCTATGACTAGGAAATTTAACCATCTTTGATTCAACGAGCTTGTCAGGCCCAAGATGCGATTCTATCCCGATCACGTGACACTTACGTGATTGGGGCACAACCGCATTTCGGGCGCTTAGCAAGATGGATATCATTACATCGTACCATTACGGACATACATGGGGGATACAACAATACATACAAGTCACATGAATACAATAACATCAATACAAAGTATCCGACTACGGATACAAACATGAAAAGAACAACGACATCCATCTGCTATCCCAGGCTGCCGACCCAGAACCTAACCCAAGACTGAAGAAGAAGAACTCCAACAAAAGAACAACGCTCTCACGTCAAGACATCGGAAACCTGCACCTCCAACTGTTGTTGTAGTATCTGTGAGCCACGAGGACTCAGCAATCCCATAACCATGGGTAACAAGACTATCAAAGCTTAATAGGTAGGAAGAGGTAAAGTGGTGAGGTTGCAGCAGCGGCTAAGCAAAAGTATGGTGGCAAACTTACGAGTACAAGAATAAGATGAGCATCTTGATGGCTTCTCGCCCCTCGTTGGTTACCCCAAGTGGAAGGTTGAGATGTAGCGTAGTGGCAAATTTCCCTTGGCAAAGATACCAAGGATCGAATCCCGTGAGACTCCGAGGGTCGACAAGTAGGTGTCAACGACGCCAGAAACTTAGCGGTTGACAGGACCTGCACACAGATACAGATAACTTTGCTCCCAACGAGTATAGAGAGGTTGTCAATCCCTCCGGCCTTGTTGTTTACAAAGGATCAAACACAAGAGATAATAATGATAGCTATGACTGCAACTAGGAAATAAAAATAGGAAGTAAATAGAAGGTGTGATCAGCGGTGGTAATATGGACCGGGGTCCCATGATGTTCACTAGTGATTATTCTCTCCCAAAAGACGATAAAACAGCAAAGCGAGGTAAACAAATTACAGCTGGCCAATTGACAGGATTATGTGCGCAAACCAATGCTAACTATGCTATAAAGAAAGGTAGAGGCTCAAAAGCATGGGCGGTACGCCAAGGCAAGTAGACCGAAATCCATCTGCATCTACTACTAATCATCCACCTTGAGATATCTATCCAGAACATCTCGGTGGTATTAAGTTGTGAATCCCACCCAAAGTGTAAACTCAAAGCAACAGACAACTGCATTAAAAGAACTTTGCGTAAAGTAAACAATCCTTGCACCCGCAAGTACAAGCACCGTTGTTTTCCCCCTTGTGGCAACAACACATCCCCTAGACTCATGTTTCTGTCACTCAAGCTAGTCATCAGGGGGCATGAACCCACAATCAAGCATAACGCTCCCTCTTGGAGTTACTACCTACTACTTGGCCAAAGCAATAAACAGCAACGGAGAACATGCAAGAATTACTCAAGAACAAATATATAAAAGAGGTGAATCAAATATATTACTCAAACACAATCTGAACATAATCTCATAATCCATCAGATCCCAGCAAACTCAGCAGAGCAACAGCAGAAAGATTACATATGTGCCTCGATCATGTAGGGCAGCTCACGAGGTCTAAACCATGAAGAGCAAAGAGGGAAGGAGAACATCACATAGCTACTGATCATGGACCCATGGTCCAAGGTGGACTACTCATGACTCATCCGGGAAGCGTCCATGGTGGTGGAGAAGCTCCCGGTGGTGATTCTCCCCTCCGGCAGGGTGCCGGGAAGAGTTCTCCTGATGCTCCCGATCTTGGAAGCGCTGCGGCGGTGGAACAGAGGCGAGATCGCGAAAAAGAGTTCCGTCCTCGAGGGTTTCGAGACGAGAGGAATATATATGCGAAGGGGGGAAACCAGAGGCGGAGGAGGGGCCCCAGGCGCCCCCCTGGCGCGGCCAGGGGTGGGGCCGCGCCAGGTGGCCGCCTGGGCCCCCCTGGCTCCCCTCTGGCCCCGCTTTGGTTCTTCGCGAAGCTTCTTGTACGCAGATTTTTCCTGTATTTTTCCCGGAATTTTTGGGGCACTTTTAATATGGGGGAAACCTGAAATAGAAAAACAGCAGAAAACAGGAACTGGCACTGTGGTGCACTGAGTTAATAGGTTAGTCCAAATATGATCAAAAGTGTATGGAAGTGCATCAATATCATAGCAATATCACACAAAAGAAGCATGGAGCAAGCAGAAATTATAGATATGTTTTGGACGTATCAACATCCCCAAGCTTAATTCCTGCTCGTCCTCGAGTAGGTAAATGATAACAAGAATAATTTCTGTGGTGACATGCTATCAACCATATAAGAACTTTTAAGTAAAGCAATCAAGGCATGTAATTCAATTCAAGTCATAACAAGCAAGAGTCTATATTACCATTGTAACAAGCAACATAAGAACATAAAGGTGAAAGAGCTCTCGCTGTCCGTGACTCGAATGTCTCCAAATGGTGTCTGCGTGCAAGAATGGGGATAGGGATATACGAGAGAGTAAAACATAGTTTTTGTATTGTTGAGAACTTAATCTACTAAAGTTTCACACTTGGTCTTCTTTGGAATCTTATCTTGACTCATCCCCAGACCACCAGCCAGGTACAAGTCAAAATGATCCACTCCCTTTCGATATTTTGAGCACTCATGCAATGGATGAGCGTAAGCAAGAAAGTTGACACTTAGGATGGCAAAGAGTGAAAAATGATGAAGGGGGAAGACAAAAAAGGTGTGAAAGGCTCACATCAATGAGGACAATCATAGGCGAGAGAAAGCCAAATGAAAGATATGATGTGAGGAGTAGGGATTGCCATGCAACGGATGCACATATGAGCTAAGGTAAGCTCTCCAATGGAACTAGTGGGCGTGCATCCAACTTGCTCGCTCAAGAAGACCTAGAGCTCTTTTGAGGAGGCTCATCATTGGAATATACAAGCCAAGTTCTATAGTGTGAAGGTCCCCACATAGCTATATGCATGAATGATAATCTCTATGGAGCACAAGGTATAAGATGGAGTACGAGTGTGGATCTCTCAAAAGGAAATAGTAGTGTGCCCCCTTCTCTCTTTTTATTTCCTTTTTTTCTACTTTTTTTTGTTTTTTTGTGGCCTCAATGGCTCTTTCTATTTAACTCTCATTTGTCCTCTTTGGGATCTTTTGATTTTGTCCTCTTTGGGATCTTTTCCTCACTTTAGGGGCAACACTCTATATATTACAAGAAGTATAGAAGATCTTTCACACTTTACAAAAGTACTCAACATAAAGAAAATGAAACTATCATGATGTATGCAAATGTATGCCTCTGCCAGTGTAGCAGGATATGCAATGATACTAGCGCGTCATGTAGCAATGATTAGGGAAAGGCCCAACTAGCATGCGGCTCATCGATCAAGCAAAAAGCATGTATGACATGAAGATCAAGTCATGAGAAGATGGATGTTGCATGGCTATGTATCTCGGAAAGGCTATGGAAATGCCTTGATAGGTAGGTATGGTGGTTGTTTGGAGGAAGGATATAATGAGGCTTATGATGACAGAGCGTATCGTGCCAAGGATTTGGATGCACCGGCGAAGTATGCGCCAACTCTCGAGGTGAGAAAGGGCAATGCACGGTACCGAAGAGGCTAGAAAAATATGGATAGGTGGAAGTGTCAACTTTCGAATACTCACATTAGTCCGAAGAACTCATGCACTTATTATCGGTAACTCTCAATCTAATTAGGAGGTTCACAAAGAGACAAGTACCCCGAGGAGGAGTGTATGGGGGTTTGGTTATCCTTGCGCATCCTCGACTCATGGTACGTGAGTGTACTCTAATATTCGATCCCTCCAAAGATTAGTGATCCATCTAGTAGCTAAAGTTCTCAACTATTTTGTAGGTTTTCGAAAATAAACACGGATTGCCCAAAATACGACATCTATCACTAATAGGATAAAGCTCTTGACACCAAAAGTTCAGACATTACTCATGGCAATACCTCAAAACTATTGCAAGTTACTACTAAAATTAAATAGCAACCTCAATTACCTACTTTAAGTTAAGACACACAACTCAGTGCAACAGGCAAACTCTCTTAGCAAGATAAACATGAAAACTCAAGAGAGTTCAGCAACCAACTAAACAAAAGCTCTTTAAAAAGAAAAGCATGAAAACTAAGAGCTAAACATGACAGCAGCTATGGAAAGACAAAGAACACACACAGCAAAGATAAGCATGAAAATCCTATGTTGTGTTCTAGGTTGAAGTGGAGCGTGTTTCTCTCCCACACAAAGAAAGCTCGGTTCTAACTTGTTATGAACAGCAAGCAAAGCTAAAGAAAACTAAAAAGGAAACTAAGAGCAAGACGCTCCAAGCATAGCACATAACGCATGAAGTGATAAGAATATAGTGGAACGAAAGACGAATTGATAATTGTTGATGGAGAAGGGGATGCATGGGGGCATCCCCAAGCTTAGACGCTTGAGTCTTCTTGAATATTTCTTGGGGGTGCATGGGGGCATCCCCAAGCTTGAGCATTTGACCCTCCTAAATCTTCTTTTATCATCTTCCCTCGCACACTTGAAAACTCCCTTCATACATAACTCATCATAATCTGATTAGCGAGGTTAGTACCCATAATAAAATAATTTTTCCCTACTGGAAATAAAGATAATCTTGAAGAGCTACTGTTTCTCAATAATGCCAAAAGGTTTTTGCAAAGAAAAAGCAAGCTCAAGGTTTGCAAAACGAAGAAAAGGCAAAACAGGACAGAATTTGTGAAAAACAGACCAGCAGGTAGTAAATAATTTTTTCGGGGCACTTCTGCAACTCAAATCAAAAAACTCAGAACAGACGCTCGAAAGCCAATTGTATAGAGCACGCTGTCAAAAAAATTCAGATAAAAAAGATGATCTGGTGATTTTATTCGAATTTTTCTGTCCAAGGACAGAATCTGTTTTCTGGACAGCACGTCACAACTTTTGAACTTTTTTTGCAATCGGAGGCTAAACTTGGCACAAAGCTGAAAAGAAAAGATACAATGATGATGCTACTGTAATAAAAAACATGAAGACACAACAAAAGAAAAAGAAAACCTAATTCGTTGTGGGCTGCCTCCCAAAAGCGCTTTCTTTTATGCCTTTAAGCTAGGCATGATGCAAAAAGAGAAGATCATGTTTTATCAAGAGTAAGAGAATAGCTAGCCCGTGTAACGGACTCAAAAGGTAACTTAATCTTCTTTCTAGGGAAGTGTTCCATCCCTTTCTTGAGAGGGAATTGGAATTTTATATTCCCCTCTTTCATGTCAATGATAGCACCAACGGTGCGAAGAATAGGACGTCCCAAAATAATTGGACAAGAAGGTTCACATTCAATATCCATAATAGTAAAATCAATGGGAACATAATTGTCATTGACAATGACAAAAACATCGTCGATCTTCGCCAAAGGTTTCTTTACGGAAGAATCAACAAGACGAACACCAAAAGAACAAGGATCAAAAGGTTTCAATTCAAGCATATCATACATTCTTTTGGGCATAACGGAGGAACTAGCTCCAACATCACATAAAGCATAGCAAGAGAAGTTATTCAACTTAATTTTAATCATAGGATCCCAACTATATTCTAGCTTTCTAGGTATGGAGGCTTCTACCCTAAGCTTCTCCTCCCTATCTTTGATAAGAGCATTAGTGATATGCTCCGTGAAGGCAAGATTAAGTGTGCTAGTGTGGGGGTCTTTAGCCATTCTTTGTAAAAAGGTGACAACTTCTGAGATACTACAATTATCAAAATCAATTTTATCATTATTGAGCAGAATTGTAGTGTCATCTTCTTTGTTTGAATTGCTCTCTATTATAAGAGTTTGGACGTCTTCCCAAGTTTGGGGAAGTGTGGGAGCAACTTTAAACAGAGGCTCGTACTTTTTTCCTGGAAGACCATGCCATGGGCATAACTCTCCATTAAAACTAACATAATCACAAGGTTTATTACTTTTGTAGATCCCGACAGTGGTGATTGGCGTGATGGAAGAAGGGGTGTACTCCTCCCACTTAGTGTTTTTGGAGGAACCCATAGCAACAGCAAGCAAGATAACTATTTTTGTGATTTTTGGTAAGGGACACTAAAGCAAAAACTGAAAGGTAAACTAACAAGACTAAAAAGCAAAGATAAAAGATAGCGTGCAACTCCCCTATCTTGAAGAGTGGAGTCCCCGGCAACGGCGCCAAAAACTTGCTTGATAGCTTCTCGCCCCTCGTTGGTTACCCCAAGTGGAAGGTTGAGATGTAGCGTAGCGGCAAATTTCCCTTGGCAAAGATACCAAGGATCGAATCCCATGAGACTCCGAGGGTCGACAAGTAGGTGTCAACGGCGCCAGAAACTTAGCGGTTGACAGGACCTGCACACAGATACAGATAACTTTGCTCCCAACGAGTACAGAGAGGTTGTCAATCCCTCCGGCCTTGTTGTTTACAAAGGATCAAACACAAGAGATAATAATGATAGCTATGACTGCAACTAGGAAATAAAAACAGGAAGTAAATAGAAGGTGTGATCAGCGGTGGTAATATGGACCGGGGTCCCATGATGTTCACTAGTGATGTCTCTCTCCCAAAAGACGATAAAACAGCAAAGCGAGGTAAACAAATTACAGCTGGGCAATTGACAGGATTATGTGCGCAAACCAATGCTAACTATGCTGCAAAGAAAGGTAGAGGCTCAAAAGCATGGGCAGTACGCCAAGGCAAGTAGACCGAAATCCATGTGCATCTACTACTAATCATCCACCTTGAGATATCTATCCAGAACATCTCGCTGGTATTAAGTTGCGAATCCCACCCAAAGTGTAAACTCAAAGCAACAAACAACTGCATTAAAAGAACTTTGCGTAAAGTAAACAATCCTTGCACCCGCAAGTACAAGCACCGTTGTTTTCCCCCTTGTGTCAAGAGCACATCCCCTAGACTCATGTTTCTGTCACTCATGCTAGTCATCAGGGGGCATGAACCCACAATCAAGCATAACGCTCCCTCTTGGAGTTACTACCTACTACTTGGCCAAAGCAATAAACAGCAATGGAGAACATGCAAGAATTACTCAAGAACAAAGATATAAAAGAGGTGAATCAAATATATTACTCAAACACAATCTGAACATAATCTCATAATCCATCAGATCCCAGCAAACTCAGCAGAGCAACAGCAGAAAGATTACATATGTGCCTCGATCATGTAGGGCAGCTCACGAGGTCTAAACCATGAAGAGCAAAGAGGGGAGGAGAACATCACATAGCTACTGATCATGGACCCAAGGTCCAAGGTGGAATACTCACGACTCATCCGGGAAGCGTCCATGGTGGTGGAGAAGCTCCCGGTGGTGATTCTCCCCTCCGGCAGGGTGCCGGGAAGAGTTCTCCTGATGCTCCCGATCTTGGAAGCGCTGCGGCGGCGGAACAGAGGCGAGATCGCGAAAAAGGGTTCCGTCCTCGAGGGTTTCGGGACGAGAGGAATATATATGCGAAGGGGGGCAACCAGAGGCGGAGCAGGGGCCCCAGGCGCCCCCCTGGCGCGGCCAGGGGTGGGGCCGCGCCAGGTGGCCCCCTGGGCCCCCCTGGCTCCCCTCTGGCCCTGCTTTGGTTCTTCGCGAAGCTTCCTGTACGCTGATTTTCCTGTATTTTTCCCGAAAGTTTTGGGGCACTTTTAATATGGGGGAAACCTGAAATAGAAAAACAGCAGAAAACAGGAACTGGCACTGTGGTGCACTGAGTTAATAGGTTAGTCCAAATATGATCAAAAGTGTATGGAACTGCATCAATATCATAGCAATATCACACAAAAGAAGCATGGAGCAAGCAGAAATTATAGATACGTTTTGGACGTATCACATCTACGCAAAACGGTCGCAACAATTAGTGATCGCTAAAGATCCTAAACTACATACGAGTCAAACATAACCCCACCGTGTTCTCTTCTCAAAGTGAAAAGAGACAGTCACGGTTACTCACACAGTTGTGTGTTTTACTTCGGATCCTCTGTCAAGTTTTCTACAACCGGACATTAACAAATTCCAATCTGCCACATAACCGCGGGCACGGCTTTCGAAAGATCATAACCCTGCAGGGGTGTCCCAACTTAGCCCATCACAAGCTCTCACGATTAGCTGAAGTGATAAATATAATATCATCACCCCTTATCTTAGGGAAATCCGATCAGGCTCGGCATCCTGGTGCACAAGACATTTCGACAATGGTAAAACAAGTCCAGCAAGACCTCCTGGTGTGTCGACACCCTGATAGTAGCCGCGCGTATCTCGTCTCAGGCCACGACCGGATGGGTGATCCTACAGGTAAAACCAAACATCGAGTTTCCCCGTGGTGGCCCCGCATAACCCCCGTTTGGGACCAACACCATCAGCACTGGCCCCCCTGCTATGTAGAAAGAATCCTCGGGTAGCGCTAACTCCCTATGCAATTTAATTAATTAATTAAGTTGTTATTATGAGCAAATTAAAACCAATGTTGGGCCTTGCTGGAGGAGTTTTATTCAAAGATGAACTGTCAAGGCGTCCCCATATACCCATCGTGTAAGGAACGCAAAATCAAGGAACATAATGCCGGTTTATCGGCGCCTAAGGTGGCATGAGCGGAACAAAACACCGAGCAAAAGGCCAAGCCTTCCACCCATGCCCAGTATATAGGTGTGTTAATAATAATAATAGATATTGTGATATTCCAACAACAAGTTCTCACCTAGAACGATCTTCATCTTCACCTGCAACTAACAAAGCTATAAGAGGGGCTGAGCAAGCGGGTAACATAGCCAAACAATGGTTTTGCTAGGAAGGTTTCAAAGGTTAGAGGCTTCATGGCAACAAGGAGAGGGGCTGACAATAAGATGGGTAGCGCGACATGTAACGATAGCATCGAGACAACTAAGCAAATGCAATGATAGTAAAGGTATCCAAGGGTATGATCATCTTGCCTGAGATCCCGCAAGGAAGAAGAACGGATCCATGAAGAAGACGAAGAAGAAGCCTTGAAGAAGAACCACGGGTAGACGATCGAATCCTCACGAACGCAACGGAACAAGCACTAACGAGAAGAAGCAAGCAACACGGTAAACACACCACACGAGACATGATAATATGCTCAAGCAAGTATGATGCAAAAGAAGTCTACATATGATGCACAGCAAGTCTATATAGGAAGCACAACAAGTCTATACAGGAAGCATAACATGGCAAGGTACGAAGCACAGAAAAACAACACAAGTCTATATGATGCAATACATGGCAAGGTATGATGCATGACAAATCTATACAGGAAGCACAGAAAGTCTATACAGGAAGCATAACATGGCAAGGTAGGAAGCACAGAAAACAACACAGGTTTATATGATGCAATACATGGCAAGGTATGATGCATGACAAATCTATACAGGAAGCACAGCAAGTCTATACAGGAAGCATAGCAAGTCTATACAGGAAGCATAACATGGCAAGGTAGGAAGCACAGAAAACAACACAAGTTTATATGATGCAATACATGGCAAGGTATGATGCATGACAAATCTATACAGGAAGCACAACAAGTCTATATAGGAAGCACAACAAGTCTATACAGGAAGCATAACATGGCAAGGTAGGAAGCACAAAAAACAACACAAGTTTATATGATGCAATACATGGCAAGGTATGATGCATGACAAATCTATACAGGAAGCACAGAAAGTCTATACAGGAAGCATTACATGGCAAGGTAGGAAGCACAACAAGTCTATACAGGAAGCATAACATGGCAAGGTATGATGCACCCGAACATCAACAAAACTCACTCCAAACATGAAAACAAGAGGATATTATGATTCTACATGCAAAACCACACAAGTTTCATATAAGGAACACTCCAAACGGAGCAACAGGCTAAAAGATACACATGAAACAAGATATAACAACAAGCTGAAATTAACAGCCACATAGCAACTTGGAAGCAAGAAATATATACTCTACAGCAATCAAACATGGTGACAAGAAGCATGGACATGAAGTAGACATATCCTACAGCAAACAACTCCATTGGAGCATCTCCATAGGAGGCATGGATCAATAGCAACAAGCTACCACATTTTGATCATGAAACTAAAAACCCGACAGCAATATTTTATAGCAACTTGGGAGCAAGAAATAAATAAGCTCCAGCAACCCAAATGAACAAGTGAAGGCATGAATGGATAGAAAACAACATATACAACAAGTAATGATCAATGGCCACCCCAAAACTAACATGGATTCACCTAGGGCATCAAGCAAACATAGCATCAGCATATTACAGATTCCAGACTTAGTGAAATTTCACCAAGTGTTAAAACAGCAATAACAACATGGCATGTTTGTGAGCATGTTTAAGTCAACACAAGGCATATCATGGAAAGTTAAATGCACCACATCAAAGAACACATCATGGAGAATCTAAAACATCTAGGCATGTGACATGGGGACAAACACATCAATAGCTACAAGCTCCTCAACTAGGCATCTCGAAACAAGTTTCAGAACATAACAGCCAAAAGCACTTTTGCAACAGAGATAAACATGGCAATATGAACTCAAACAAGCATGCTATAGCAACCAACATGTAGAGCATCTCATGATGAACATTTTGACATATCATTTGCATCATTTGGATAAACATGCATGAAGTTATCATATCCCAAACATAGCAACAAAATAACAAGTAGCAGCAGTTTATAACAAGTAGCACTCTTGCAACAGAGATTTAAGCATCTAGATCAACTCAAATGAGCATGGCACAATGGAACAAAGTGTAGAGCATATCACCACGATCATTTTGACATCTCATTCACTCAATTCGGACATACACACAAAAAGTTATTAGCATGCAAACATAGCAACATAATATGCACTTTTAGGGACTTAGAAGAAAAACTACCCAAGGGAAACGGACATGTCCACAGGCAGCGGACACTTCTGATGAACGGGGCCCGCGGATAGAGAGAGGGGCGGACACGTCCGGCGCCAATCGGACGTGTCCGTCGGCGGCGGCGGCCGGGCCCGCCTGGAAGTGGCTCGAGGGGCGGTCAACGCGGCTGGCACGCCGGCGATGAGGGGAGATCGGGCGCTGTGTGCTCCTCCGGCCGGATCTCGCCGGATCCGGGCCGGAGGCGGTCGGCGGCGAGGTCTCCGGGCGGCGGCCGGCCGGAGGGCGCCGGATCTGACCGGAAGTCGTCCAGCGGGGCTGCGGTCGGGAACGACGCCGGCGGGGTCAACCAGGGCGGCGGCGGCCTCAGTCCAGCACGGGTGGCGCTCCGGCGAAGGAGCCTGTGGTCGGGAGTCTGCGGGGAGGCGAGTTCTGCGGGGCGAGCAGCGAAGGCGGCGGGGACGGGCGCTGCGCGGGCCGCGACTACGGGCCTCGGGCCCCGATCGGCCAGGGCGCGGGTTGCCTTCGGGCCCCGAAGGGCCTTGCGCGGATGGGGAGGGGAGAGGGCGACGCGGAGGCGCCACGCGGCGCACAGGGAATGGCCAGGGCGGCGGCTGGTGGCTGTGGCAGCCAATAGTGGCGCGCCACTTGGCGAAAACGAGGTGGCGGCGGCGCTGGGTGGTGAGAGGCGGCTGGGGAGGCGCGGATCCCGAGGAGGAAGATGGTGGTGGCTGCGGGAGGAGAAGGGAAGGCTAGGAAATGCCAAATTTGGCATGCGGGTGTCTATATATAGACAAAACTAGGGTTAGGGGGGTGCTTAGGGGTGTTTCGAGCCCTCCGATCGCGATCCGACGGATCCGATCGCGAGGTGAGGTAGGATGGGCCTAGGAGAGGTTAGTGGGCTGTGTAGAAGAGGTTTCGGGCTACGAGGAGAGAACGGAAAAGAGGCCCGCGGGGTTTTTGGAGACCGAAAACATCTGACGAAATAACCAGCGACTAGTGCCGCTATATAAATCCGTTGGGCTATCAAACGAGCTCTGAATGCGATGAAATTTGGCAGGCGGCCTGTATACACTATAATAAGACCACATGACAAGTTTCATCCCATTCCGAGAACATTTTTCGGCCACTAACAAAATAAAAATTCGGAGGCACCGCGGGCGCGTGCAAGTGTGTCTGGGCTCAGAACGGACAACGGAAAGGACGACGGAACTCGGGCGGATGCAAGTTTTGAAAACATGCTGATGCAACACACATGATGACATGACAAGATGCAACACGCAAGCAGATGACATGGCAACGACAACGAATAGCTAGCTGACACCTGGCGCACCAGTCTCGGGGTGTCACAACACTCCCCTACTAACAAGAGATCTCGTCCCGAGATCTTAGGAACGAGACGGGAGAGAAAAGGAAGAACAAAGTTCTTCGAGGACAAAAGAGTGAAACCAAAGAACCTTGAGAGGATGAACAACTTCGAAGAAAGAATATAATGGAGATGAACGAGAAAGAGAAGCTCCATTACGAAAGGGGAACAAGGAACACACGAGAACCAAAAGGTTGAAGGATATGAAGCATGGTTGAAGGAATAAGAATGAACTCAAAACCACTCCGGTTAAAAGAGATAGAAAAGAAATATCCACAAAGGAATTCGGGTAGCACTCCTGCTGAAACTGAAAGAAATAGCACACCGGTTGAACAAGAATGGAACAAGACAAGAACCTGAGGAGATGGAACGATACTCGACGAGAGTAACAACACAAAGCCTCCGGAAGAGTTGAAAGAAGGATATTAAAAGAACGGAGAAGAAGATGACAACTTCCATCAGGAATGAATTCGAAAGAGCATCTTCAGAAGAAAGGCTTGAACGGAGCTGTTGAAAATCAACGACGAAAAGAATAAGCTTGTTGTGGACTTATTTAAACATCTCAAAACTTGAGGTGAATTATGCCGCAACCAAAAGATGATTAGCTGAGAATGAAGAAATGCAAAACTCCACTACAAAAGAATAGGAGAATTATTTGCGCTCGAGAGGCAAAAGAATAAGAATGCTTGAGCTGCTCCAGAAGAATTAGACGAATATTTGAAGAATGAATTGAATTGCGATGAACCTCCACGAAGGACTCCGGTAACGAAAGGATGATGATATAGAAATGACGGATGAAAGGAATAAGATTAAGGCCTTGCGATGATTAGACGGGATAGCCGAGGAAAACTTTGAACTCCGAAAAGAAAAGATAAGACACTTGGAACCAGAATTTATTCATGAAGAATAAACTCCGAAGGAAGGGATTAATCAACTTGATGGAAAAGAATAAGAATTATGTTATGCTTCTCCTCCATCAAATAAATTGATGAAAGCAATGGATTCGCATATCACTTATTCTCGATGAAATTGATTTAAAGAAGAATATATCGCGAACTTGCGAAAAATATTCATGAAACACCGGTAGGCTAGGAATGAACGAATGAATTGATATGAAAACGCCAGAAAAGAATTCTTGAGCGAACCACCGTAAAGAATGAAAACCGAGTGAAGAAAAAGGAACGAACCACCGGGAAGAATTAAAATCGAGTGAAGAACGAGAATGACCACTTTAAGGAATGAAATTGAACGATGCAAGTGGACAAGCCACCGTGAAGAATTGGGATTGAGTGAACATAAGAGAATGAATCACCGGGAAGAATAAAGCACTTGGGGAATTTAAATGACGAGAACGAAGAGATCACGAACTGATTAAAGAATGCTTGAACGAAGCACCGGAAGAAAGTGAGACGAACGAAGAGGCATCACTGAAGAATATTTGGAGGACGAAGTTGAAAACTGAGAACGAAGAAATCTTCTGAAATGATGGCCTTCGGAGGAACACAAAGAAAAGAATTCATGAAATGCTCCGGATGGGTAAGGAAAAGAATTTATGACAAACAGGATAATTCGAGAGGATAGCATTAAGCTAGAAGCATGAATCTCCGAGAAAATGGAGAAGATTCAGGGGAAAACGCTTCTTCGTTCTTCAAATGTCGACGAGAAACACAACCAAAAATCATTGAGATACTCCGGAAGAATGCAAATAGGAGATGTTGAACCAACGCATGAAAAGAATTGAAAGCGATCGTGGAGAAGGCATGTGACTGACGGAATCCATACTTACGTCACACTTGAAAAGAATTTAGGAATAATCCGGGAATAATTAGAAGAGTCAGGTAAGATCCTGGGAAAAGACATGTGGGTTATGAGCCCACCGAAGGTAAAACACCGTTGGAAGGATTTAAAAGGAGATAATGCGCCGGAATAATTGAAAAACTTGAATGAGGTGACGACCTCGAATTAATTGGAACACAGACAAATCTCTTGAGAATGTCTTTGGAACACCGGAACAATTAGATGGCGAGAGGTAAATGAGCAAAGTGAAGCAATTGAGCCGAGGAAAAGAATATGATGAACACCGAATACTTGGATTGAATCCACCGGAGAGAAGAAGAGGTGAAGAAAATCAAACGAGAGGAGAACTCATCGGAGAAGAAAAGAGATGCAGGATGACGAACTAAACGAGAATTCACCAGTTGAAATAACTGAGGAAAGATTGCAAAGGATTCACACGAGTAGGATGGATACTCGATTAAGGACTCTGGCTCCGAGAAACAAAAGGGTGGGAGGGTGGGAAAAGAAAGACCACAATGGACGGGGAAAACAATAACGGTTGGAAAGAACCGAGGATTGAACTTGCAAAGAAGAAGAGGGTTGAAACCACTTGACGAGAGATGCACCAGATGACAAGAACTAACAACGCAACGAACGAAAACTATCCACGAGATCCTAAAAAAAATTGAAGGGGAAGAGGAGTAATTCAAAACACCTATGTCAAGATTCCTCACCAAGGCGACGAAGGGGCAGGGGAGTAAAAAGAAATCCTACTCTCCGATATAACTAGACTCCGAAAAAGTTTTCTGCTAGACTCAACAACGGCCAAGCTACGATCAATCAAGGGGGCTCCTATGGTCGGTCGAGGCTCTGATACCAACTTGTCAGGCCCAAGATGCGATTCTATCCCGATCACGTGACACTTACGTGATTGGGGCACAACCGCATTTCGGGCGCTTAGCAAGATGGATATCATTACATCGTACCATTATAGACATACATGGGGGATACAACAATACATACAAGTCACATGAATACAACAACATCAATACAAAGTATCCGACTATGGATACAAACATTAAAAGAACAACGACATCCATCTGCTATCCCAGGCTGCCGACCCGGAACCTAACCCAAGACTGAAGAAGAAGAACTCCAACAAAAGAACAACGCTCTCATGTCAAGACATCGGAAACCTGCACCTGCAACTGTTGTTGTAGTATCTGTGAGCCACGAGGACTCAGCAATCCCATAACCATGGGTAACAAGACTATCAAAGCTTAATAGGTAGGAAGAGGTAAAGTGGTGAGGTTGCAGCAGCGGCTAAGCAAAAGTATCGTGGCTAACTTACGAGTACAAGAATAAGATGAGCATCTACGCAAAACGGTCGCAACTAGTAGTGATCGCTAAAGATCCTAAACTACATACGAGTCAAACATAACCCCACCGTGTTCTCTTCTCAAAGTGAAAAGAGACAGTCACGGTTACTCACACAGTTGTGTGTTTTACTTCGGATCCTCTGTCAAGTTTTTTACAACCGGACATTAACAAATTCCAATATGCCACATAACCGCGGGCACGGCTTTCGAAAGATCATAACCCTGCAGGGGTGTCCCAACTTAGCCCATCACAAGCTCTCACGATTAGCTGAAGTGATAAATATAATATCATCACCCCTTATCTTAGGGAAATCCGATCAGGCTCGACATCCCGGTGCACTAGACATTTCGACAATGGTAAAACAAGTCCAGCAAGACCTCCCGGTGTGTCGACACCCTGATAATAGCCGCGCGTATCTCGTCTCAGGCCACGACCGGATGGGTGATCCTACAGGTAAAACCAAACCTCGAGTTTCCCTGTGGTGGCCCCGCATAACCCCCGTTTGGGACCAACACCATCAGCACTGGCCCCCCTGCTATGTAGAAAGAATCCTCGGGTAGCGCTAACTCCCTATGCAATTTAATTAATTAATTAAGTTGTTATTATGAGCAAATTAAAACCAATGTTGGGCCTTGCTGGAGGAGTTTCATTCAAAGACGAACTGTTAAGGGGTCCCCATATACCCATCGTGTAAGGATCGCAAAATTAAGGAACATAATGCCGGTTTATCGGCGCCTAAGGTGGCATGAGTGGAACAAAACGCCGAGCAAAAGGCCAAGCCTTCCACCCATGCCCAGTATATAGGTGTGTTAATAATAATAATATATATTGTGATATTCCAACAACAAGTTCCCACCTGGAACGATCTTCATCTTCACCTGCAACTAACAATGCTATAAGAGGGGCTGAGCAAGCGGGTAACATAGCCAAACAATGATTTTGCTAGGAAGGTTTCAAAGGTTAGAGGCTTCATGGCAACAAGGAGAGGGGCTGACAATAAGATGGGTAGCGCGACATGTAACGATAGCATCGAGGCAACTAAGCAAAGGCAATGATAGTAAAAGTGGGTATGATCATCTTGCCTGAGATCCCGCAAGGAAGAAGAACAGATCCATGAAGAAGACGAAGAAGAAGCCTTGAAGAAGAACCACTGGTTAACGATCAAATCCTCAGGAACGCAACGGAACAAGCACTAACGAGAAGAAGCAAGCAACACGGTAAACACACCACACGAGACATGACAATATGCTCAAGCAAGTATGATGCAAAACAAGTCTACATATGATGCACAGCAAGTCTATATAGGAAGCACAACAAGTCTATACAGGAAGCATAACATGGCAAGGTAGGAAGCACAGAAAAACAACACAAGTCTATATGATGCAATACATGGCAAGGTATGATGCATGACAAATCTATACAGGAAGCACAGAAAGTCTATACAGGAAGCAGGAAGCATAACATGGCAAGGTAGGAAGCACAGAAAACAACACAAGTTTATATGATGCAATACATGGCAAGGTATGATGCATGACAAATCTATACAGGAAGCACAGCAAGTCTATACAGGAA